>CM057338.1:379287603-380487603 GCA_030015575.1 Agapanthus africanus | reverse complement strand
GTCGATCTTCTCTGGGTTAGCTTCAATTCCACGGTGAGTGACCATGAACTTGAGGAATTTCCCTCCGGTGACTCCGAACGCACACTTGGCGGGGTTCAGCTTCATGTTGAATTTGCGGAGCACCCCAAACGCCTCGCCCAGGTCCTTGACATGGTCGGCCGACGAGACGGACTTGACGAGCATGTCGTCAACGTAGACTTCCATGTTCCTGCCGATCTGTGGCTTGAACATGCGGTTGACCAGCCTCTGGTATGTGGCCCCGGCATTCTTGAGGCCGAAAGGCATCACTCTGTAGTAGTACACCCCCCGGTCTGTTGTGAATGCGGTCATATCTTCGTCATCATGATTCATGCGGATTTGGTTATAGCCGGAGAAAGCGTCCATGAAGCTCAGAAGCTCGTGCCCGGCCGAGCTGTCGATGAGTTGATCTATGCGGGGGAGCGGGAAGTTGTCCTTGGGGCAGGCCTTGTTGAGGTTGGTGAAGTCGACGCACATACGCCACTTCCCATTCGACTTCTTGACCAGGACCACGTTTGCCAGCCACTCCGAGTAGGGCACATTCCTGATGAAGTTGGCGGCGAGGAGTCGGTCAACTTCCACTTCGATAGCCTTCTGTTTAACCGGGGCGAAGTTTCTTTTCTTCTGCCTGATGGGTCGGGCCGTAGGATCAACTCCAAGCTTGTGGGAGATGATTTTGGGGTCGATCCCAGGCATGTCTGTCGGTGCCCAAACGAAGACGTCGGAATTGCTTCGGAGGAACTCGATCAGGTCATCCCGCTGAATTACCGTCAGGAATGACCCGACCTGGACGGTCTTTCCTGGGTCTCCTTTCGCTAAGGGCACCTCGGTCAGAGGCTCGACCGGTGCCCCACGGACCTCCTTCCGCTCGTCCCGGGTGTCCAGGGACCCTTTAATGTCACTGCATGCATCGGCACTATCAGTGTGCTGCTCGGGGGAAGATGCCTCTGTTAGGCCTACCTCCGCGACCCGCTGGCTCCCGTATGCCCGGCCTACCCCACCCAGATCGAGGGGGAATTTTATCGCCAGGTGGTATGTCGAGATCTGGGCCTGGAGGGAGTTTAGCGTCGGCCTGCCAAGGAGGACGTTGTAGGCCAATGGGACCCTAGCCACAATGAAGTCCACAGGCAGTGTGCGTGTGCGGCCGGGCTCCCCGATCGTGAACTGCAGAGGGAGTCCATTCTAGCAAGAAAACGGATGCAGCAAGAAAACTCTGCCCCTTGTGCCGGGACGGAGTGGTTGGTGAACCCCGAGAGGACATGGGAGGTCGGTCTCAGGTCTGCTGGGGCCAGCCCCATACGCAAAAAGCAGTCGTGGAAGAGGATGTCCGCCGAGCTGCCCGAATCGATGAGTATTCGGTGGACCTTGTATCGGTGAATTTGCGCTACGATCACCAGCGGGTCGCTGTGGGGCACGGATATGCCATGTAGATCCTCGTCGCCAAAGGTGATGGGCTCTTAGCCCCTAGCCCTTTTGCTCAGGCGGCCGCCGGAGCCTGTGAGACGGCAGTCAGCGGGGAGACCGACGACCTTAGGCGAGGGTTCGTCCGCGTCTCCGTTGCGAGGGAGGCGACAGCGGGCGTTTGGATCTTTAGGGGAATCAGTTGTCATGTGGGCGGAGATCGGAAGGCCAACTTTGTATTTTGTGGAGTTATTCTTCCCATAGACGGCGCCAACTGATGGAGCTCCTTTTCGGGCCTCCGTCAGATGTTGTCTTCCGTTGATCTCGCGGGGAACTTGACTGATTATCCTTCATTGCATGTGGGTCTCAATGGGTTTTTGGAGGAAGAGGTGTGGTGAGGAAGCTGTTGCCGAGTACCTGCAAGGAAGTCCCGTGGTAGTTTGGTACCACCGAGGACCCTCCGACGCTCAAGTTAGAGGGGAAATCCGAATAGAGTAACGGCATAAAAGTGTAAAAAATTGCTTACTTGACCCCTCTGTGATGGGGGTTTAAATAGCGGTGGAGCACGCAGCAGCGGGCGCGAGAATCTCGCCGACCGTTACGCTCCCGACGTCACGCCCGCGTGAAGAGCGGATCGCCCATAACAGGGATCATGATGGCATGGAACGTGGGACGTTGCTGGCGTAAAATCCGCGCGTGGCGAGATTCGTGGAGCGGCGGTTACGCTTGGGAGTAGGTCGGGGGGCCGAAGAAGACGTCCTCGGCGGGAGCTCGGGGATGAGCAAGGAGGCCGATGAGTCTTGGTCCTGTGGTAGCTCGGGGGCGAGCTGAGAGGCCAAGGAGGCCAATTTGCAGGGGCTTTAAGGGAGGCCAGCTTGGGCTAGCTGGTCGGGCACGGGGTGGCCTGATCGGCTCCTACGGGCCCTTTCTTCTGAGTTCTGGGACACGTCACCTGCCACGTGTCATGATCTTGGGGGTCGCCAATATCGAGCACTATCACCAATAGTTTGCATACCCCTGTCTTAACTTCAACCCGATCAAAGTATTGTAAACTTCATTGTTGGATTTTGGGCTTGCAAACCATAGTTTGCATACCCCTACCTCCATTTTACAATAAAACATAGTTATCTTAACTCTATATCCAAATAGGTCCCTAAAAGGTAAGAGAACAGCTTAAACATAAGTTCCGGCTCTATCTTCCTAATGGACACTTGCTTTTGAAGGAAAACTAGGGAGGTTGTTTTAGTGCAATTTCAATGTTTGGGGTCTTTTAATTAAATATGAAATATGAGTGGCAATTTAGTAATTACCGAAGCTGCTTTTTAGTACAAATCACAAAAAAATTTCAAATCCTTGCTGCAACCAATAAATTGGAAGCAGCAACAGCAGCAGTTCTGAATCAATCCCAGTCTCAATGTAAGTTCTAAAACTAGGGATTCTGTTGCCGTCATTTTCCAAATTAGCTGTTGATTCATTGTGTAGCTCATCGGTTTTTAAAAATAGTTCTTTTTGTAAAATGTTTGCTTTAAATATATACACGAATCCTTTCTGGCTTATAACTGAAACCCGTTTTATGGATGATTCGGGTCTCTCTCATTTTGTTTGAATTGTCGAATTCCAACTCTACCCCATAATTTTTGAGGGTTTGGGTTATTGGGTGGTGGCAGTTACTGTAGTGAATTTTTCTTCTTCTTTTTAACAATTGTTTCTCTAAAATTGTTGGATTCCAACCTGATTATGTTCACAAGTGGTGTCTTCTCAGGTTACAACACGTGGCAGATGACATGTTCCGGACTCTACGGGTGTGGAATAAATGAACCGCATCGGGGGCATTCCCCAGGGCCCCCTTTTTATGGACGTACCCGACCTTTTGTGAGACCCCCTGAAGACATTCCACCTTCATCTAGGAGGCTACCAACAGCTCGTCTTCGAGCTTCCCCAGTCTCCTCGCTCGCCTTCGAGCCATCTCTCGTGCCAAGCTTCCTCGGCCTCCCGCTCGTCTCCGAGCTCCAAGCATGTCGAGCTTCCTTGGTTTCCCGCTCGTCTCCGAGCCCCTGATGTGCCGAGTTTCCTCGGCCTCCCCCGATCAACCAAGATTGCAGAGGCCTAGCGCCTCCGCAACGGCTCCGTGTATCTCGCCAAAGAGAGATAACCGCTGCCCCACGCCCCACGTTGGCACGTCCCTCCCATTAATGAGCATATCCCGTCATTAATGAAGGGATCCCGTCATTCACGCATGTGTAACGTCAGGGGCGTAACCGAAGGCGAAGATCTCGCACTTGCTCGCTCCATGCGACCACTATAAAACCCCCCTCTCAGACGACTCAGGTAAGGCAACTTGAATCTAATAAGCCACTACTCTGCTTAAATTTCTTGGCTAACTTGATCGTCGGAGGGTCCTACGGTGGTCACCCACCCCGAAACTTCTTTGCAGGTAGCTCAGCTTCCACCTCAAACTCAACCCATTGAGATCCACACACTCAAGAAGGCAACCTCCGAATCCAATCTCAACCGTCTAGCAACGCTCCCGACAGATCAACGAAGGACAGCATCTGAAAGAGATCAAGGCCTTCAACAGTTGGCGCCGTATGTGGGAAGGAGCGCCGGGAAATCTCTGACAACGAGGGTGAATTATGGTGGAAGTGTTGGCCCTATGGGGTCCCCTCCTATTTATGCACTCTACAGAAAGCATCCAACGGCCCAGATCAATTCCCGCCAAAACGAAGCGTCGCGCCTGCCAGCCGTCAAGGCTTCACGTGGCGATCGGCCATTGGGGATGCCCCTTCATTTGCAGGTGACAGCGACAGCCTGTCGTGTCCTTCAACCGGCATCGGGCACATGGCCTGCAGCCCAACAGATGAACGAGCGAAACATCGCACCCTCTTTAAAGTGTGATCATTTCATTGATCTGCTGATGCCATCATGGATACGCGTGAAGATTCGGGCGAACGACGAGGCGACACGTGGGCCCAAGGACAGAAACGACGTAACCACCAAACGCCATGCCATTCCCGGACGATCCGCATTACGATTCCTTGGTGCCAAATTGAGCAGAAGAAAGACCGAGCAGACCACTTTTGACCCGACCCTTGGATAGGTCGGAATGAAAGTGGGGGGCTAATGATGATGCTCACAAGTAGTGTCTCCTCAGGGTATGACATGTGGCAGATGACGTGTCCCGGATTCTACGGGGGTGGAATAAATGAGCCGTATCAGAGACATTCCCGGGGGCCTCTTCTAGGTGGACGTACCCGAATTTTCGGGAGACCCCCCTGAAGACATTCCACTTTCATCTAGGAGGTTACCAACAACTCGTCTTCGAGCTTCCTCAGTCTCCTCGCTCGCCTCCGAGCCATCTCTCGTGCCGAGCTTCCTCGGCCTCCCGCTCGTCTCCGAGCTCCAAGCATGCCGAGCTTCCTCGGCCTCTCGCTCGTCTCCGAGCCTCTGATGTGTCGAGCTTCCTCGGCCTCCTTCTCGTCTCCGAGCCCCTGATGTGTTGAGCTTCCTCGGCCTCCCTCGATCAACCAAGATTGCAGAGCCCTAGCGCCTACGCAACGGCTCCGTGTATCTTACCAAAGCGAGATAACCGTCGCCTCACGTCCCGTGTCCCACGCTGGCGCGTCTCCCACGCTGGCGCGTCTCCCCATTAATGAGCGTATCCCGTCATTAATGAAGAGATCCCTGTTTTTCGCCGAAAGACGCGACCGGGATGTTAGGACATCAGGGCCTGAATTCCGAGGGCAGATGCTAATTGGTGCTATCCGTCCACCTCTCCGAAGATGCCAAGTTGATTTATGGCACCATGTATTGAAGGTTTAAACGGATGCGGCCGATGTAGTAGACTCGTTAGATTCCCCCTCGTTGAGGGGTTTTTGATTGTGGGGACACTCTTCCCTGCAGGCGCAAGCTCCTGCAGTTAATTACGCTACCGCATCGCGGTAACCACTTTCTCCTTCTCCAGATGGTCACTTCGTGTCGTGTGTGTTTGTTTTGTTTTCGGTTGCCCGTGAATTGTATATGGAGACTAATTTATGTTGTCTCCCGTAGGGCATGGATTAGTCCAAATCCGTATTTTCTTAGATTTGGGTTTGGGGTTGGGTTTAAGGATATGTTAGTCTCATTTGAGACTAAGATCAACTTAAACGTTTGTTAAGGATACGTTAGTCTAATTTTTAGACTAAGATAAACTTAACAGGATCGTTTAGATCCAACAAAAGAGCATTTGGGCTCTATTGTTTAGTTTAGGGACATTGCGGTCCATAATTAGTTTAAGGACATTACGGTCCAAGGTTAAGGACATCATAGTCCATGGGCTTAAGGACCCCACAGTTCGAGGTTAAGGACATCATAGTCCATGGGTTTAAGGACCCCACAGTCCGAGGTCAAGGACATCATAGTTCATGGGTTTAAGGACCCCACAGTCGGGTTTAAGGACCCCACAGTCCAGTTTAAGGACATCATAGTCCATGGGTTTAAGGACCCCACAGTCCAGTTTAAAGATGTCATAGTCTATGAAATGTATGGTTGTTGGGACCCGTCACCTCTCTGAAGACGTTGAAGGATTACAATGACAAATATCAGAGGAGTAAAGAGATGTACCCTTAAACCAATTTTGGTTGGGAGGTCTGTAGTCCAATTGGGACTAAGATCTGAGATTTATGAGCACATGGACTCAATTAATCTGAATGAGGGATTAATGGCCAACTTGGGCTCGGCCCACTCAGTTAAAATGTTAAACATTTGACAATGCTGAACATTGGTTTGAGTTCTGATAATATTTTTGTATTTTACTGAATGCTGAGCATTCATCATAGCTCTGGGCTTTACTTATAGAGCAATCTATGTTCTTTTAGTGCACACGTGTGGAGCGCGTGGTGCGCTTTGCACCAATCAAAGAGCGCAGAGCGCTAGTTTATGAGCGCATTGCGCTTCTGCTGAACGGCGCACACGTGAGGAGTGCGTGGTGCGCTTGGCGCTGAGCGCCAGATTATGAGCGCATTGCGCTTCTGCTGAGTGGCGCATACGTGAGGAGCACGTGGTACGCTTGGCGCTGAGCGCTAGACCAAAGAGCGCAAAGCGCTTCTGTTCAATTAGCGCACACGTAGGAAGCACATAGCGCGCTTGGCGCTGAGCGCCCGTCCAAGAGCGCAGAGCGCTAGTTTATGAGCACAAAGCGCTATCTGATCGGCTTTATGATTTGAGAACTAAATTCTCGTTTAGAAGAGACTTTGTCTCAAGGTTCTAAGAACAAAGTTCTTATTTTATAGGAGATATTTCAATCTCTTATTTTGATGAAAGGCTTTGCCTTTATGGATCTGTGATCCTAAGAGAATTGACTTATTCTCCCCCCTTTATTTTATAGATCTATGATCTGTGAGAAGAGTTATGTTCTTCTTTTTATTTTATGATGAGATCCTTTAATCTCTTTGTGAAAGACTTTGGTCTTATAGATCTATGATCTGTGATATAGAAGTGAATTTTTCTTTTTAATATGAGATGATTTTATCTCTCTGTTTATTTTTACTTTGAAGAAAGCTTGGCTCTTCTTTCTTGAGATTTCTCAAAGTTTATAGGGGGTTTCCTCTGTATGTTTCTGTATATCTGAGACTTGAAGTATTGATGCCTTTATATAGGGTGAGCTAATTTGTTCAATCAGTTAAGGAGATCTTTTCTCCGTTTGATTTGGGCTTTTCCTACCGTTGGATTTTTGATCTAAGGGCTTCTGATTTACAGAAGTCAATTTTCTTGTTTTTAAAAATATTGGGAAATCTTTTCCATACAGAATTTATTCTGTATTTTGGTGATTTTTAATCACCTTTGGATCATTGATCCAACGGTGCTCTGATTTACAGAGCACAATCTTTTTGTTTGGAAAGATTTTGAAGAATCTCTCTTTAACAGAATTTTATTCTGGTTAATTGATGATTTATCATCTTTATTAGATCTTTGATTTGACGGTGAGGAGTTTTTAGTTCCAGCGCTAGCGCACTCGTGCTTTGCACGTGGTGCGCTGCTTAGAGTGCAGTGCACTTAGCGCTAGCGCACACGTGCTTTGCACGTGGTGTGCTGCTTAAGTGCAGTGCTTTTAGCGCTAGCGCACACATGCCCTGCACATGGTGCGTTGTTTAGGGTGCAGTGCACTTGGCGCTGCTATGAAGCATTGGTTCATTCAAAATTTGAAATTTTGAACAGAGCTTTGTTCTAAATTGGGGAAACAAATGCCCTCCCACCGTTGCGCTCACGTGGCCCACATGTGAATGCAGCGGTGGCAGCATCTCGGCCCTTGGATCAACTCAGAAGTTGAAACGGCTCTCAGCGCGTATAAATAGGACCCTTGGCCCTTAGGATGATTTCTGTTCATCTTCCTTCTTTCTGAGAATTTTTATTCTCCTTCAGAGCATTGCTCTTCATTTTAAGAACCTTCAAGAGTCAAAACTCTGCCAAATTTTTGGTAAGATTTGAACTTTATCAATAGAGCTTTGCACTTCCTCAGATCATAGATCTCAAAATGTTTTTAGGGTTTTACCCATTAATAGAGTTTTGCTCTTCATAGATCTTAGATCTGAAAAAAATGTTATTAGGGTTTTACCCATTAACAGAGCTTTGCTCTTCATAGATCTTAGATCTAAAGAAAACATTTTTAGGGTTTCTTAACCCATAAACAGAGCTTTGTTCTCTTGAATAATGGAGATTTGTTAATCTCTTATGATTAACTTTTAAGAGTTTGTTCATGGATCTTGAAGATCTCAGAATTTTAATTCATTAAAGAAATTTTATTTCAATTTTTCTGATGGGTTATTCCACCATTTTTACAGAGCAAGGCTCTTGAGAAATTTTTATTCCTTCATCATTAGAGTTTGACAGATGTCACTCTGTCACAGAGCACTGTTCTCAAGGGGAGATTTACTCCTTAGCCCGAGGGATTCTCATTGAATGAGAATCAATTGAGGATTTCCTCATTTAATGACAGTCTCATAAAATGATGAGACTGTTTTATTAATGATGCAATGTCATCTGGATTATGTGGGTCCCCTTTGGTCCCTTTTCACTGCATTGCAGTGTGGTATAGATTTAAAGTACCTAGTAACAGAACTTAAACCATAGCATTGGCGGCTGAAAATTTGTTCTTCTCCGCGCAGGTACTATGTCTTTCGACACTTCCTTCCCGTTCGTCCGTTCGGAAGGCGGATTCCCCGAAGCGCCCGTAGACCGAGAGGTTTTTGCGCTGATCAAAGACCATGACCCGGAGCACAAGAATCTTCATTTGTGGGGAACATCGTATAATCAGATCATCACAGGTCAGCGCAGCTTCTCTTGCGCAACACCTTCAGAGGCCATCTCGGCGATTCATTATGCTGACGTACCTCCGGTGAACTATGCCGTGGAGGTGGTTAATTGGACTTCAGAGGGTTGTCTTCAGCCCTCTATGGCTGCAATACCTGTACAACCGTTGATAGCTTTGGACATTCTAGGGCGGCGTATATGCCAGGGTGAGTCGCGCCTTTGGGGACAGCCATACAACATAGGCCTGACTCCCCGGCACTCAGCTGGATATCTGCAGTGGGCCCGATACATCTTATCGGCAAAGAAGTCAGAGCTGCTGAGGCTTGGGTTGTACCCCGCGATCTATACTTCCCTGTTTCAATATTCCCCCATTTAGCCTGGTAGGTCAAAGCCTTTTTGGAACAGTGGAACGTTCCTACTCATACCTTCTGTAGGGTGTTTTTCGTCACCCCATTGAGATGGGAATACGCGCGCGCTTGTCAGGCGTACTACAGATTCCCCCTGCCTAGGGTAGGCCGAGATTTATTGATTGTGGGGATCCGAATCTCCGGCAGCCGCGGACTAAACTGTCGTTAATTACCCCTCGCCTTTGGAGCGAGGGAACCTCCGATTAACGGGTTAAACTGGTCATGCGAACTCAATGTGCAGTGTACGTGTCTTTTGTTTTGGAGGAGGGCTTGGATATATTAGGAGCCATGCAGAGTTTTTACGGGGGTCCCGCTACCCGGATAGCGGGCTGGGGGTCAAGGGGGATAGCAGCCCCCTTACGGGGTGCGGGGCAGCGTCCCGGCCCAAATTATTTTTGAGAGGGACAGTGTTGTAGAGTATGTGTGTGTGTGTGTGTGTATATACATATATAAAAAAAGAAAGGGAAAGGGCATCCAAAGGATGTGTGGGAAGAAGCGCCAGCGCTCTGGGCGCTAGCGCTCTGGGCGCTAGCGCTCTGAGCGCGAGAGCACTAGCGCCCCACGTGCCAGGCACTTGGGCGCTCGGGCGCTAGCGCTTTGGGCGCTAACGCTCTGAGTGAAAGAGCGCTAGCGCTCCACGTGTAAGCACGTGGACGCTCGGGCGCTAGCGCTTTGGGTGTTATCGCTTTGAGCGGAAGGGCGCTAGCGCTTTGAGCGCTAGCGCCCCACATGTCAGCACGCGGGCGCTCGGGCGCTAGCATTTTGGACGCTAGCGCTTTGAGCGCTATCGCCCCACGTGTCAGCACGTGTGCACTCGGGCGCTAGCGCTTTGAGCGCAAGGGCGCTAGCGCCTCACGTGTCAGGCACGTGGGCGCTCGGAAGGAAAAAGGGACTTGGTCCCTGCAATGGGAGTTGTACTCCCAGAAAGGAGCACTTATTAAACTCCTAAGATGTTTTGGAGTTGATGAAAGGGGTTCTTCTTTGGAGCCCTAGGTCTTCCCCAAAATGGGGTTTCCGGAGATGGGCCTCCTTCTTCCTCCTCTGTTGGCAGGATTTTGAAGATCAAGAGATATGAGATTTTAAAAATCTCTTCTTTTTGAGATCTGATGGGAGATCTAAGCTCCCCTTTGTGGGTTTTGTGGTGAAAAACTATTTAGTTTTGGAAAAGGAAGAGTAAAACTCTTGATTTAATTCAAAAGAAAGAAGAAGGTTTAGAGCCTTCAGAAAGGGGAAAGAGGCACAAACCCTAGATTTTGAGGGGAATGAAAAAAATATATTAGATATTTTCATCATGTTGCCTTATATAGGCTTACATATTTACATATAGCCCTTTGGGCTTTACAAAATGACATTTTGCCCATCCCATAGCTCATATGCCATTTCTTTTTGCACATAAGCCATGGGCTTTACAAAAATTTGGCTTTATGCCTATTTTGCATACATTTATGCATAAAAAATTATATAAAAATTATTTATTACATGATCTATATTTTGGCATGGAGGAGGCTGGCCGCGGGCTCGACTTGGGCATGGGCCCGCTTGACCTGGGCTTGGGCCCACCTGGTTTGGGGTTGATCTTGACTTTGACTCGGTCAACCGGGGTGCAAATTTTGACCCTAACAAAGTGCCCCCCATCAATAAATGCACACCGCACATTTGAGTTGTGTGCATGAAATTGATGGATCTTGAAGTTGAACTTCAAGCTGGAACATCATTTCGGGGACGGAGCATCATCCCGGGGAGCATGATTCTCGGGGATCGGAGCATCATTCTGATTTGCGGAGCATAATTCCAAGGTCAGAGTATCATTCCGAAGAGTCGAAGCATAATTCCGGGGATCGGAGTATCATTCCAAAAGGCGGAGCATGATTCCAGAGATCAGAGCATCATTCCGAAGAGTGCAGCATGATTCCAGGGATCGGAGCATCATTCCGAAGAGCCGGAGCATAATTCTAATTTGCGGAGCATAATTCCAGGGATCGGAGCATCATTCCGAAGAGCGGAGCATGATTCCAAGGATCGGAGCATCATTCCGAAGAGTCGGAGCATGATTCCAGGGATCGGAGCATTATTCCGAAGAGCGGAGCATGATTCCAGGGATCGGAGCATCATTCCGAAGGGCGGAGCATGATTCCAGGGATTGGAGCATCATTCCGAAGAGCGGAGCATGATTCCGGGGATCGGAGCATCATTCCGGGGATCGGAGCATCATTCCGAAGAGCGGAGCATGATTCCGGGGATCGGAGCATCATTCCGAAGGGCGGAGCATGATTCCAGGGATCGGAGCATCATTCCGAAGGGCGGAGCATGATTCCAGGGATCGGAGCATCATTCCGAAGGGCGGAGCATGATTCCAGGGATCGGAGCATCATTCCGAAGGGCGGAGCATGATTCCAGGGATCGGAGCATCATTCCGAAGGGCGGAACATGATTCCAGGATTCAGAGCATCATTCCAAAGAGTGGAGCATGATTCCAGGGTTTGGAGCATCATTCCGAAGAGCGGCAGACATTCTGATCGAAGCATAATTTCGATGCAGAGGTTGATTCCCAGGCGAAGCATAATTCCGACAGGGAAGGCAAATACTCCGAGGCGAAGCATTGATTTCGACACGGGGTACATTCTGAGACGGAGCATGATTCCGGCACAGAGCTTGTTGGCTGACTTGATTCCGAACCGAAGCATAATTCCGACAGGGAAGGCGGATACACCGAGGTGAAGCATGATTTCGACACGGGGTGCACATTCTAAGACGAAGTATGATTCCGACGCAGAGTTTGCTGGTTGACTTGATTCCGAAGCGGAGTATAATCCCGACAAGGAGGTCGTTGGTTGATTCCGAGCCGAAGCATAATTCCGACAGGGAAGGCGGATACACCGAGCCGAAGCATGATTTCGACACGGGGTGCACATTCTGAGACGAACCAAGATTCCGGCTCAGAGCTTGCTGGTTGACTTGATTCCGAGGCAGAGCATAATTCCGACAAGGAGGTCGTTAGTTGATTCCGAGCCGAAGCATAATTCCGACAGGGAAGGCAGATACACCGAGGCGAAGCTTGATTTCGATGCGGGGTACACTCTGAGACGGAGCATGACTCCGACGCAGAGCTGGTTGGTTGATTTGATTCCGAGGCGGAGCATAATTCCGGCAGGGAAGGTAGATATCCCGAGGTGAAGCATGATTTTGACACGAGGTAAATTCTGGGACGGAGCATGATTCCGCCGCAGAGATTGTTGGTTTGATTTGATTTGGGTTGATATCAGCATCGCTATACTGGAATATGGTACCAGAAGCGAATCATCATTTGTCATGAGAGGATTTGGGAATTGGTTTTTGTTTGGCATCTGCATTGCTGCACTGGAATAATGCCAGGAGCAACTCATCATTTGCCCCGGGAGGATTTGGAAATTGGTGGCTTAGGAGACAGGTTTAAATCCCTATCACTTAAGGCTTTTCAATTTTATGGGCCGTAAGGGTCCCATAAAAGCATTTTCTTCCTACGAGTCGAAAGGATCCCGTAGGTGTATTTTCTCCTTAGGAGTCGTGGGGACTCCCAAGTGTGTTGCTCCTTTGTGAGTCGTAAGGATCTCACGCGGGAATTTTCTCCTCACAAAGTTGAGAGGACTTTGCGAGTGCATTTCATCTCTTTTTTACGAGTTTGCGCCCTTTCGGGTTTTCACAAACTCGCCGGCAGTCCTGCTGTTTTTACTCACGGAGCCCTTTCGGGTTTTCATCCGTGCCCATTTTGCTTGTGGACATACCCTTTTTTTGAATCTTCATCACCAGTGGGACTTTGAATGTGGTCTCGCCGGTAGGACTTAGGAGAGATTGGGATCATTTTACACCCGTGGATTGTATACGGTTTTGTAGGATGTATGATCCAGACCGTAGGGCCGGAGAAATTTGTTGGCGTCTGCATCGCTGCACTGGAATATGGTACCAAGAGCGACTCATCATTCGCCGTTGGGGTATGGGATTTGGAATTTGGTTGGCGTCTACATCACTACACTGGAACATGATACTAGGAGCGACCCATCATTCGCCATTGGGGCATTCGGAGATCTGAAATTTTAGTTGGCGTCTGCATCGCTGCACTGGAATATGGTACCACGAGCGACTCATCATTCGCCACTTGGGGGTTTGGATTTTGGCCGGCGTCTGCATCGCTGCACAGGAATATGGTACCAGGAGCGACTCATCATCCGCCATTGCCTATTGGGAAGCGATGGCTTAGGAGACAGGTTTAGATCCCTATCATTTAAGGCTTTTCAATTTTATGGGCCGTAAGGGTCCCATAAAAGCATTTTCTCCCTACGAGTCGTAAGGATTTCGTAGGTGCATTTTCTCCTTAGGAGTCGTGAGGACCCCCAAGTGTGTTTTTCCTTTGTGAGTCGTAAGGATCCTACGAAAGTTTGTTCTCCTCATGTATCGTGAGGATACATGAGCGGGTCTTCCCAATGGAGCATAGTTCCAAGGGCGGAAACCGGCCGCTGGATGGATGACTTCGGTGGGGTATGGGTATGATGAGAATTATTTGAGCCCGTGGTTTGTATATGGTAGTCAATTTGGGGACTGGCCGTAGGGCCGGAAGAATTTTAGGAAACTGGATTTTGGTTGGCATCTGCATCGCTGCACTGGAATATGGTATCAGGAGCGACTCATCATCGTCGTTTTTTTTTTGTTTTGTTTTTTTGCATTTTTTTTGTTTTTACCGCGATTGCTCTATCATTTCAGCTTTTCTTATCACGAAGATCGCGATTGCCCCATCATTTCGGATTTTATTCGTGGTTGCCCCATCATTTCGACTTTATTTTCATTTTTATTTTACTCGCTGATTTTTATTGTGAGTTGCCCCATCATTTCGGCTTTTCTTTATTTTTCTTTTATTTACACATTTTTTCTTGTTTATTTACATACATACATACATACATACATACATATATATATATATATATATTTACATTCCCAGTTTAACGACTTAGAGGTCGACTGTTCTCAGTTTAATGACGTGGTGGTCGATTGTTTTCAGAGAAAGGCAGATGTCTGAGAGAATCAGTTTCACGAAGAATTTCGGTCTCCATTTGTATGAAATTGGCGGCCGCAGCTGGACTGTTTGTTAACACGCCTTTAGACAGTTCTATCTCTCCTGCCTTGTATTGCTTTTCGACCCAATCTTTGAAGATGAAGCAGTCCTCAATGGCATGACCTATCACTCTGTGATAAGGGCAGTATTTAGGGTCGTCGGTCATATTCGCTTCTTGCGGTCTTTTTGATTCTGGCAGTTGTAGACCGTTCCTCAGGGCGTCTTTGAATATTTTACGGATTTTGTCCCTTCTGAAGGAATAGACCTTATCCAACTTCTCTTTCAGTAGAGATTCTCCTCCCTCTTCGAACACTGGTTTCCGAGGCTGGTTGGCATTAAGCCCGCTCATCCATAGCTTATTTCGGTTAGCTGAAGTGTTGAATGATTCAGAATCATCGAAATTTCCGCCTTTGCGATTATCGTCCTTTCGGTTTCTCCAGGACCTATTGTTATTTTGGGAATCCGAGGAGGATTCCTGCTTTGAGTGCTCCAGCATCTGAACTTTCTTGATCAGCTCTTGGAATGTTTTGAGACCCGCGGTGCATAGAAACGGGGCCATCCAATTGTTGAGATTTCCGACAAGGAGACTGACAGATTGGTCCTGCTCTATCGGCGGTTCATATTTGACGGAGAGATTGCGCCATCGGGTTATAAAATCCGTGTTGCTTTCGTCGTTCTTGGGCTTGGTCTTTACGAGCTCGGCAATGGTGATCTTATCGCTGTTTTGTCGAAACAAAGATTCCATTTGGATGAAAGTAGTAATGGAGCCATCCGGTATGCTCGCGTACCAGTCGAAAGCAACATCGGTCAAGCTATTAACGAACTGGCGGAGGAGAAGCGCATCGTTGCCCCCAGTATTCCCGCATGAGGCTTTGAAGCTGGCGATGTGCTGATTCGCATTTCCCGTCCTATCAAATCTTCCGAATTTGGGGATGACATAGCCGCTAGGAAATTCTACCAGATCATACTGAGCAGGACATGGTCTCCCAATACTGCTGATATCTTTTTGCGCTTCGGCTTCGGCTACCAAGGTTTTGACTTTGTCGGCAACCAAATCCATGATTTGATCTTGAGTTAGCGGGTTACTGTCATCGGCAGCTAAGACATTTCCCGAGATAGGATGCAACTGATTTTCATGCGGTCCGCCACTTTTGGATCTGAAGGAACAGGCGTCGGCTGTTTTGGGACACCGTTTTCCGGCTCATGAGAGCCCTGCGCCTGATTGGGCGGCTGAGAGGCAAGTTGGGCCTTGAGCTGCATCACGACACTCGTCAAGTCGTCAATTTTGGAGTAGAGTTTGGCCATTTCCTTGTCTTTGTTCCTGAGCTGCTTTCGGAGCTCTTGAAGCAGCTCTTGCTCCGCAGTCCTGGGGCGGAAAGTCGGCTCTTCCTCACTGTCCGAGCTTGAATCCTCATGAGCCGAGGGCTCTCTCTGCCTATCAGCCTCACTGGAAGGATTTTCATCACCCTCCGGAGGATGCTGGTCTTGAGAAGTGACAGCTATATTCACACCAGATTGGATTTGAGATGTGGTGGCCCCATCCTTGCTTTTGCTGCGAAGATTGTCGCTGGGATGTGTGCCCACCATGTAGATGGTATTGATAGCACATTCAGCCATCCCCTCATCTTTGGAGGGGTAACCCTGTTCCTCAAATCTCATGAGGTTCAACCTAGCCGGAGCCCTAACCCTTTTGTTGGCTCTATATTTGAGCCTTTTCTGCCTTAGCTTCTCAATTTTAAGGGCTTGGCGGGCATCTGTTTCCTGGGAAGACATCGTGAGTCGATTAGCGGGGAGATTAGAGAAGACACCCGATCGAGCAGTTGTCAGGGGCACCGCTGGAGCTTGCTCGAGAAGCCTTGTTGCTTTGTTGGTGTTGATGGCCTTGCCCCAGCTGGGGCCAAGGAGAGTCGTTCAAACACTGACTTGCATTTGAGTTGGGCGCCTTCGAGACCACCACATTTGGCCTCTTGCCTTTCGAGACCGGTTTATCTATCACCGGAGCTTGAGGAGCTGGGATGGAGTTAGCTGACACGAACAAAATAGAGCCGGATGGTAGCGGCGGCTCTTCCCATTGTCGCCCGAGACTGGGCGGAAGGATTGTCCTGGCGTCCATCTTCATCGTGTAGGAGATGGGAGTTGTGTCGAGAGCTGAGCTTGTCCTTAGAGACATTGTTGAGAAGTGATTGCTTGAAAACCTGCATGAAAGATCATTATTTTAGTATAATATAGATATGTATATTGATTGAGTTCGCATGAACGTTTAACCCGAAATATGGGAGGAGAGATGGTCCCCACCGGGCATGCCAGAATCTGTATGGTGTTTTTCGTCACCCCATTGAGATGGCAATACGCGCGCGCTTGCCAGGCATACTACAGATTCCCCCTGCCTAGGGTAGGCCGGGGTTTATTGATTGTGGGGATTCAAATCTCCGGCAGCCGTGGACTAAACTGCCGTTAATTACCCCTCGCCTTTGAAGCGAGAGAACCTCCAATTGACGGGTTAAACTGGTCATGCGAACTCAATGTGCAGTGTACGCGTGTTTTGTTTTAGAGGGGGGCTTGGATATATCAGGAGCCACGCAGAGTTTTTACGGGGGTCCCGCTACCCGGATAGCGGGTTGGGGTCAAGAGGGCTAGCAGCCCCCTTGCGGGGTGCGGGGCAGCGCCCCGACCCAATTTTTTTTTTGAGAGGGACGGTGTTGTAGAGTATGTGTATGTGTATATACATATATAAAAAAAAAAAAGGAAAGGACATCCAAAGGATGCGTGGGAAGAAGCGCCAGCGCTTTGAGCGCTAGCGCCCCACGTGCCAGGCATGAGCGCTTTGGGCGTTAGGACGCTAGCGCTTTTGGGCGCTAGTGCTCTGAGCGTAAGAGCGCTAGCTCTTTGAGTGCTAGTGCCTTACGTGTCAGCACGTGGGCGCTCGGGCTCTAGCGCTTTGGGCGCTAGCGCTTTGAGCGCAAGGGCGCTAACGCTTTGAGCGTTAGCGCCCCACGTGTCAGCACGCGGGCGCTCGGGTGCTAACGCTTTGGGCGCTATCGCTTTGAGTGAAAGTGCGCTAGCGCCTCACGTGCCAGGCATGTGGGCGCTCGGAAGGCAAAAGGGACTTGATCCCTGCAATAGGAGTTGTACTCCCAGAAAGGAGCACTTATTATTCTTTATATATATATATAAAGGAGCACTTATTATTCTGTATGTGTATTATATATATATATATATATATAGTATATATATATATATATATATATATATATATATATATATATATATATATGAGGAGTTAAACTTCTAAGATGTTTTGGGGTTGATGAAAGGGGTTCTTTTTTAGAGCCCTAGGTTTTCCCCAAAATGGGGTTTTCGGAGATTGGGCCTCCTTCTTCCTCCTCTGTTGGCAGGATCTTGAAGATCAGGAGATGTGAGATTTTAAAAATCTCTTCTTTTAAGATCTGACGGAAGATCTAAGCTCCCCTTTGTGGGTTTCGTGGTGAAAAACTATTTAGTTTTGAAAAAGGAAGAGTAAAACTCTTGATTTAATTCAAAAGAAAGAAGAAGGTTTAGAGCCTTCAGAAAGGGGAAACAGGCACAAAACCTAGATTTTGAGGGAAATGAAAAAAGTATATTAGATATTTTCATCATGTTGCCTTATATAGGCTTACATATTTACATATAGCCCCTTGGGCTTTACAAAATGCCATTTTGCCCATCCTATGACTCATGTGCCATTTCTTTTTGCACATAAGCCACGGGCTTTACAAAAATTTGGCTTTATGCCCATTTTGCATACATTCATTCGTAAAAAAATTATATAAAAATTATTTAATACATGATCTATATTTTGGCATGGAGGAGGCTGGTCGCGGGTTCGACTTGGGCATGGGCTTGCTTGACCTGGGCTTGGGCCCACCTAGCTTGGGGTTGACCTTGACTTTGACTCGGTCAACCGGGGTTGCAAATTTTGACCCCAACACCTTCCTTATGCTAGATCGAGAAGTTTCCATATCTTTGGAAGAGTTTGCGGATATCTCCGGCTTGCCTGTCAGAGGGGAGCATTACGAGAAGATCCTGCCCCCTGATGAGTATATTTTCGCTACCCGACTGGTGATGACGGGTCTAAACCCAGAGAATGCCATTCAGCACCGATTTCCGAGCTTGATCAAGGTGCTAAACATTTACGAGGGCTTATTTCTTGAATCTGGAAGCCATGAAGTTAGCTTTGCGGACTTCATCGCCCGTTTTCTCCGCCCAGAAGTTTTATCGCAACAAGGTGAAAGGTTTGCCAAACTTGATGATCCTTTCGGCTTTGGCTTGAATAGCCGGCCAATATTGGAAGCCGATCAAAAGAGTTTCTTTCTTCCAAATGTCGCGATCGTCCCCTTTTCAGAAATTGCCGCTCTAGGCATCGATGAGGAAGCATTCTTTCTCGGGTTCCTCGATTTATGGTTAAGCTGGTTCGCGCTTCCCATGCACTCTCGCTACATGAGGCCGTCTGTCTTCTACCCAGCTCATCGGATGGTTGAAGGGAGACATGTTGCTGTTGGGATTGCCGGGCTGGCTCATTTGTATCACGGCCTTAGTTTGGCGGCCGGCACTACTCAACCGGGGGTGCAGCCCGTGAACTTCCCGATGCATTATTTTACCTCATGGCTCGAGTTGCATATGCTCGGTGCTTTTGGAATGCACAAGCGGCCTCATTTCTATGAAACTTGCAATTTTCCACGGATCATGCGGCTGGTCAATGCTTCCGTTGTAGAGCCAACTCAGCGAGAGGCTCGGGGTGTAATTCTTCGCCCACGTACCGTTGGGGACGGTATGACCTTTGTTGATAAGGTTATGACCATCGGTAAGGAATCCGCTAAGACGGTGCATCCATTGCGGGAAACCTTTAAGGACGGAGTTTCTACCTTGAAAGCTCGGGAGATTCTCCATTTTTACCCGATCAGGCCGGGCTACTTGGTGTTCAGGCAGAACGACTCGGCTTTGTTTATGAGATATAACCCCCACCGTTTTGCTCAGTAATTAAGTTATAATCAGGGCGTCCTGCTCGAGGCATTCTTGGTAGAACTGGTTTATACTGAAGAGGGTATCCGGAGCGCTTTGCGCCACTTCATGCACTTAAACACAGGATCCAATTTCTTCATTAGTGAGCCAAGTTGTGTTCCGAAAGCCCTGAACGTATACGTGGCATGGTATCAACACGCGATGGGTGCCGTCATCAGGGAGGAAAAGAAGTTGTTGCTCGATCGTAAGGGTGCAGCCCCTGTTGGTAATCCAGCCATCCCTTTGAAGCAACGGACCATCGTTCGTCCTCCTTTGAGAGAGGTTGCTGCGGTCGCGGTCCCGCTTGATAGGCCTGAGCTACCGATACCCCGTGCTCCTATGAAAGAGGTGACTGTAGCGTCTCCCGAGTCTGGCGTGGGTTCAGATATCGGGACTCATCGTCCCAAGGTGCCCACCAAGCGTAAGCTTGTGCTAGCGGCGACCGGTGCTTGCTCGCAGAAGAAGAAGAAGAAGTCGACTCTTTCTACAGACGTTGTACTCGGCCAGGAGCCTCATGCTCCTTATAGCGAGGGCCTGAGCGAATATAGGACCAACGATGGTCTATTCATGGCGCCAGATGATACTGATCTGGAGGCTGCCATCGCAGCTTCCGAGCGTCTAGCTAGCCGCAAAGCAGGACTGATCATCCTCGCACAATCAAGTAAGCTTCAATCGTTTCTTTTTGCTGTTATGTTTTTGTTATCATGTTTTGACTGACACTTCTTCTTTAACAGGCATTTCCACTGAAGAGGCTCTCGCGGCTTCCCTCAAGACTTTTGAGGAGGAAGAGAGGCTTCGTGCTTCGTTGGGCCTTGGTATATTTGGGCTCATTGTGCCTTCATTCTCCTTTCTTATGGGTAATCTGACCCCTTTTTCATCTTATCGTAGAGACTACCTCGACTCAAGTCATCTCCAGTACAGTGCCAATCCCGCAGGGTGATGCGGAGATGCTTACAGGGCCAGCTATCGAAGTCCTGGCCTCCTTATCATTGCCAAAAGAGGCTTTACTTAAGCAACCGATGACGGATGCCATAATGGCTCCAGAGGTAGCTCCTGGCGTGGACGATGACGTCTCCTTGACGGAGGTCCTGAGAAGATCAGCTCTCACGGCCCAGGCGGAAAGGAAGCGCAGGAGGCGTACAACAAGAGAACGTAACGCCGCCTTGGCCGCGGGTGCAGGCTCAAGCGCCGCTATCCCTGTCCCTACTTCTTCAGACGGTGCTCCGGTCACCCTGTCTACCGCTCATAGACAGGCGGCACGTGCGGCTCGGGAAGCAATTGAAAGGCCAACCCAAGGTAACGTAATACTGAGTCCTTTTGTCAAAGTTTTAATTTTCAGATTCTCATATATCCTTTCCTGCAGGGCCGAGTCTTGATGAGGAAGTGGTAGGTGAGACGGCGGCAACCACTGAGCCTGAAGTGGCCACTCTTTCTCAAGAGTCTGGAACTGCCCCAATTGCCACTCTTTCCCCTTGCGGTTCCTTGCCATTTCCGGGCACTGCGAGTATCAAAACGGCTCTCGTGGAGTCGGGGGATGAAGCTACGGGCGGCGAAACCATTCCGATGGAGGAGAGTGAAGCAGTCGCTGCACCCAGTGACGCCCTTGTCGCGGCTTCGACTGGCGACTCACCAGGTAGATTTTGGGTCATTGCTTTCCTCTTCATTCTGCAATCCCTTTCAATCTCTTCTGACAGTATTTCTCCCGTTTCTAATGCAGGTGTGGTGAGCGTTGAGGTTGTGCCACCCGAGGAAGCATCACCAGTTGCTGCTTGGACGGTGGCCGCCCCTTTGCCTTCTCTCATGTCCTCCCAAATGCTGGAAGGTATGGGTTTGTGACTTATCGGTTTCATTGTAGGAAATATACTTTATGTACTGACATTGCATTATTACACCCTTGCAGGAGTCCTTTTTGATCATCTGTATCAGGTGCTGCACCCACATTTCTCCTTCCATTCGGAGATTGCTTCATCTAGTGGCGTTGGTGAGTACAGTTTCTAGCTAATATCTTCTCTTTTCTTTTACGGGCAGCCAAGTCGTTGCTAATTCTTCTTTATTTTGACTGCAGCACTACAGATTGAAGGAGGAGAAGAAAGAATAGTTGCGCCACCGGTACTCCCGGCCTTGCCACCTTCCGCAGCCGGTATAGTATACTCCATTGTTCGTGTATTTCCTCTATTTCTTGAGCCGTCATTTGATTATGATTTGTTTTGCAGCGGTGACACCAACTCCAGGTCCGTTCGAGTCTCAAATCATAATGCCAGCAGGGCCCTTTTCCAGATGTCCATCTTCAAAAGGCGTTGTGACCAGTCTGCGTATGTTGAGCGATTACATCGAGGAGCTTGATGTGGAGGCCTCTACATTCGCTGCAGATTTTGCTGCTGAAGTTAATCCAATGCTGGCGACGCTTGTGAACTTCCATAATGAAGGCGTCATTGAGTCTTGGGTTAATTACTGCAGGAAGATTGAGGCATGCCTGCATGAGCTTGAGCTTAGGCGTCCTGCTCCTGAAATTCAGGCTTTGAACTCCCAGCGGGCTGCGTGGGTTGAGAAGAGCGTGTCCTTCCTCCGCTATTTCGAACAAGAAGCGACCTTGAGGCGGAAGAAACGCGAGGAGGCTTCGGATGAATCTGCCCAGCTGCACGCCCAAGTTAAAACAAATGCCGCGCAACTGAGAGCTGCTTTTGACACCTTGCAGCAATGTATCTCGGACGGGCTTGTATTGAGGCGGAAGCTCGACTCTATTGAGCGGGTTATGCAGAGTCGCGAAGCTGTCCAACGCAAAATCGATGAGAAGATTTCATCATGCTTGCAGCAAAGGGCTCGAATTGAAGCGGAGCTGGCCGCGGCGGCTGATCACGAAAAGGCACTTGAAGGGGTGCGCGAGCAACTTGCTGACTTATTGGAAACGCCTCCTTCTCAATAGTTGTTTTTGTACCAATTAACATTTGTAATTTTTGAATAACATGTATCCATTTCTTATTCTTTCATATGATGTATCTTGTACCCAATTGAACTTATAAATAAAAGATACATTTCTTTCGTACTATTTTATGTTATCTCTTGCTTTCTTCTCTTTTCTTTGTTGCCGGCATGTTACTTTAGTAAGCATAGCCTATAGATGATAGAGAGAATTCCATTTTGACCTCTTCGAGAGGTAGTGATGGCTTAGGAAGCAGGTTCAGATCTGTTGCCTAAGGCTTTTCAACTTTATGAGCCGTGAGGGTCTCATAAAGAATTTTCTCCCTACAGATCGAGAGGATCCCATAGGTGTATTTTCTTCTTAGGAATCGTGAGGATTCTTAAGTGTGTTTTCTCCTGAGAGTCGTAAGGATCTCACAAGAGAATTTTCCCGCCTACAAGTCGAGAGGACTCGTAAGTAGTTGTTTCCCTCTTCGTTGATGTTTGATTTCGGAGAGTGTGACCTGTGAATAGTATGCAAGAGTCCATCTTGGACCGACTTGCAGGGCCCCAGTGCTTAGGAAACAGGTTTTTTTAACCCCATTGCCTAAGGCTCTGCCTTACGAGTCAAGACGAATCGAGAAGTTCTTGCAAGGATGTCCTAACGTCACAGTTAACCTCTGCTCTTTACGACAGAGGTCCGTTAGGGTATGTGGTACTAGGGTTTTGTCCGTCGTACCGTCGCGTTGGCTGATGTATTCCTCGATAGGCAATCTTGCTGTTTGAGTAGCTTTGCGACCGTCATGCCTCTGATCCTTTCGGGGGCTGGACAAGACGTCTTCAAGCAATCTTCCTAGGCAGTTTGACCGTCGGAAGAGCAAGCGTTAGGAATTTTGCCATGCCGCTTTTTACTTGAGGTTAGGCTCAGTTTGGGGAGCCCCGATGAGTCATAACCACTCCGCGCTGGTATGGGATGATCTCCGATAGTCTTTCAGCTTTTATTTGAGTTGCCGTCAAGACCTTGAAGCTAGGAATTTGGCCTTTACTTCGTTTGCTGGCATTGCATCTGCTGTATCGAGACGAATGTCGTGGTTGTCTCTAGGTTGTTGGCGAACCGTCAAGGCTTGGAACTAAGGACTTTTCCATGGCTCCATTGTTTGATTGTTGCGTCTGAACCCTACTGGAGGAAGAATGCTGGGGTGACATCTCGTCTGCGGTATCGAGACGAACGTCGAGATGGTGACCACTCCGCGCTGGTGTGGGATGATCTCCGATAGTCTTTCAGGTTTTATATGAGATGCCGTCAAGACCCTGAAGCTAGGAATATTGCTTTTGCTTCGTTGTTTTGGTGCGTCCGAATCTTGTTGGAGGAAGAATGCTGGGGTGACATCGCGTCTGCTGTATCGAGACGAATGTCGAGGTGGTGACCACTCCGCGCTGGTGTGGGATGATCTCTGATAGTCTTTCAGATTTTATATGAGTTGCCATCAGGACCCTGAAGCTAGGAATTTGGCCTTTGCTTCGTTTGCTGGCATTGTGTCTGCTGTATTGAGACGAATGTCGTGGTTGTCTCTAGGATGTTGGTGAACCGTCGAGGCTTGGAACTAAGGACTTTGCCGTGGCTCCATTGTTTGATTGTCACGTCTGAACTCTGCTGGAGGAAGAACACTGGGGTGACATCTCGTCTGCTGTATCGAGACGAACGTCGAGGTGGTGACAACCCCGCATTGGTGTGGGATGATTTCCGATAGTCTTTCAGGTTTTATATGAGTTGCCGTCAAGACCCTGAAGCTAGAAATATTGCTTTTGCTTCGTTTGTTGGCATTGCGTCTGCTGTATCGAGACGAATGTCGCGGTGGTGACCACTCCGCGCTGGTGTAGGATGATCTCCGATAGTCTTTCAGGTTTTATATGAGTTGCCGTCAAGATCCTAAAGCTAGGAATATTGCCTTTGCTTCGTTGTTTTGGCGCGTCCAAATCCTGTTGGAGGAAGAATGCTAAGGTGACATCGTGTCTGCTGTAACGAGACGAATGCTGAGGTGGAGCTGGGATTTTGCCATCACCCTGCTTTGTTTTGACCGTGAGATCTTTCGTTGACGTTGCATCTGCATTCTGCTGGACTGCGAAGGAACGCCGTTGTTGACATTGCGTCTGGTGTAACGAGACGAGTGCTGAGGTGGAGCTAGGATTTTGCCGTCACTCCGCTTGGTGATGTTGCGTCTGAGTCCTGCTGGAATGAGGAGGAACGCTGTTGTGGGTCTCCAGGCTATAGATGTGGCCGTCGAGACATGGCTCTTTTTCTGATGGAGCCTGGTGGGATGATATGGTTCCCTCTTTGTTTGCGCCCCTGAATTATATACAGGGATCGATATGATCTCACCTGTAGGGCAAAAAGTTTCACTTTATATATATATATATATACACACATATATTTTCGCGATGCTCTATCATTTTAGCTTTTATATCGTGAAAGTTGTGATTGCCCAATCATTTCGGCTATTTTTCGCGGTACCCAATCATTTCGGCTATTTGTTTTATTTACTCGCTGCTTTTTATTGCGAGTTGCCCAATCATTTCGGCTATTTTGTATGCATACGTTTTTACTTGCTGATTTTGTTGCAAGTTGCCCTATCATTTCGGTTATTTCATATGCATTTGTGAATCGCTGGCTTTTTGCTGCGAGTTTGGGATTTGATACCGATTTAGGCATCAGCATCGCTACAACTGGGATATTGCCAGGAGCGAATCATCATTTGCCTCTGTCGATGTCGAACAAAGGTGGCTTTGCGAATAGGGTTAGGATCCTGTCGACTAAGGCTTTTGACTTCATGAGCCGTAAGGGTCTCATAAAAGTATTTCTCCCTACAAGCCGTGAGGATCTTGCAGGTGCGTTTTCTCCTTAAGAATCGTGAAGAGTTTTAAGTGTATGGTCTCTTATAAGTCGTAAGAATCTTACAAGAGTATTTTCTCGTTATAAGTTGAGAGGACTTACAAGGGTTGTTCGCCATATGAGTATATCCCCAGTCGCAGGTGGGACTTTGTCAGGGAGATGTTTATTCGCGCCCGTGGATTGTATACAAGGGTCAATACTGAACCACTTGTAGGGCAACACTGGAGGTTGTGATGGCTTAAGAACAGGTTCAGATCCCTGTAGCTTAAGGCTTTTGAATCCTATGAGCCGTGAGGGTCTCAAAGGGGAATTCTCTTTACGAGTCTTGAGGATCTCGTAAGTGTAATTTCTCCTTAGGAATCATGGGGATCCCTAAGTGTGTTGCTCTCTTGTGAGTCGTAAGGATCTCACGCAAGTGGTTTCTCCTCACAAGGTCGAGAGGGCCTTGCAAGTGTCTTTTAACGAGATTACGCCTTTTTGGGTTTTCAAAAAACTCGCCGGTAGCCCTGCTGTTTTTACTCACGGAGCCCTTTCGGGTTTTCATCCGTACCCATTTTGCTTATGGACATACCGTTTTATTTTGTGTCAGCCTTGGGATGCTGCAGTCCGTAGTAGTTTATCGATGTCTTGGTCAATGGCCAGTTTTAGGACATAGTGGTCCATTGTTAGTTTAAGGACGTTTCGGTCCGTCGTTAGTTTAAAGACATCTCGGTCCGTTGTTGCCGTATTTGAGGCGAATTTCTAGTTTTCGGACTTTTCGGTCCATAGGGCTTTCTCTATGAATGAGCACGATACCCCCGGCATATCCATCTTTTTCGGATCATGTGGTTGTGGCGGGTTCATCTTCCAGTTTTCAGATAGCGCGAATTTGCCCAGTTGGTATTGGTCCTCAATCCAACCTTTGAAGATGAAGCAATCTTCGATTGGATGGCTTACTGCTTGGTGGTAAGGGCAGTAATTAGGATTGTTGACATCGCCTGGCTGCAACGAATGTTTTGGATTCGACAGATTGATGAGTCTGTTGCGCACTGCCAGCTCGAACAATCTCCTCGTTTTATCCCGGAGAAACGAGTAAGGACGTCCTAGTCTCTCCTCAAGGGATGGGCATGGACGCACGTTGTTTTGGTGAACAACCGACTTTAAGCTGCCCGGCTGTTTTTGAGTATTGGCGATGAAGGTTGCTTTCCCTTTCTCTTTTTCATTTCGAGATTCCAGTTTCGAAGGAGATGGTCTATGACCCATCTGATCCATTTGGGCTAGCTTGTCAATCAAGGCCTGGAAAGTAGTTGGCTTGAAGAACATCATGAATTGCGAAATGGTCGCCTGCGGATCAAGAGTACCCATGAACATGCCTATCGCAGGCGCTTCTTCGATGCGCTGCTCCCACTTCGACCATAAATTCCGCCACCATATTGCATACTGGACCCAAGTTTCTCCAGGCTTCACCCTGGCATTGATCAATGCCGTGATTGGGGTGCGTTCGCTAGCGCTTGCGAAACGCTGGGTGAATAGCAACTCCATTTCTGCAAACGTCTTAACGGATTCATTCGGGAGCTCGGAATACCACTCAAATGCCGTCTCTGACAAGCTGCCAACGAATTGGCAAAGCAGTAGCTTATCGTCACCTCCAGTGTTGCCGCACAGAGTCCTAAATTGAGCGACATGTTGTTGCGGGTTCCCCGTCCCCTTATATACATGGAATTTGGGGATCGTGTATCCTGGCGGGTACTTTATTCGGTCATACCAACCCGGATAGGGTCGTCCAGTTTTAATAATTTGCCCAGCCGTTTCATTCGCCTGATGAACTCGTATCTGCTGAGCGATATAATCATCCAGAGCGGCTTTTGAGATGGTCTCCTCCTTGGCTGCTGAGAGAGCCGGCAGAGGGTTTGATATCTCTCCTCTATCATCTTCAATTATTACTGGAGGGTCTTCGGCTGGAGGGTCCGGCTGGATCATCATGCCCACCATATCTTGGAACAGAAAGGACATTTGTTTTATATTGGCCTCTTGTTTCGCAGCCTCTTTGTCCTTCTTCTTAAGCATTCTTCAAAGGAATTCGGCATCAGTTTCCTGCTCACGACGCTGCTCCGAGGATGTCTCCGGGCTTGCTTTCGGTCCCGTAAGTGCGGCCATAGCTGTTAGCATTTCTTGGAGCTTTTGTTGTTGTTGCTCCTGAGCCTTAGTCACTGATCGCGTAAGCGGTCGATGACCTGTAGAGATACGGCTATCCTCTTTTCCGGATGCCATATAGATGGTGTGCACTAGCATGCCCCCAGACTTGGGGCGTTTAGATTCAGTGTTCTTGCGATTCGTCGCAGACACTGGGATTTTCTCCAGCTTTCTCCTATTGTGAGCGGTCAAGGTTGAGGGGGCCGTTGCAGTGGGCACCTAAGTAGCTGCCACTTTCTGTGGCTTGACAGGATGGTCATCTTCTCGCTGAACTTTAATCTTTTTCTGTCGGTGGGGATAATTTTGATCAATCACCGAGTCTTGGACTTGACGCCAGACCTTGTAAATTTTAGAGGACAGCCGTTGAGGGGGCTGCTCCAGCTTCGCCTTTTGGGCATTCTCTATAGATGGGGGAGATCTTTTCAGCACAGCAGTTGGCGAGTTCCATCCCACCCTGTTAAGTAGTTCAAAGCTGTTCCCAGTTGGAACAGAAGCATCAACTTCCACCATTGGAGCTGGCGGAGTCAGTCCAGAAGGGGAATTGCCCCCAGCTTTCCATACTTGGCGCCAGTGGCGACGTCGAGCATGTCGAGCCAACGGTACTGTTTCAGCTATAGGGGTGGATTGATCGTGCCTCTTGTTCTGGTCAGCTGTTGTTATTGGCGCCAACCTATTGAAAATGGATGTCTGCTGAGTGGGGATAGCCAACCTGTCGAAGGCAGACTTTCGAACAGGAGCAGTTTTGGTGACTTTGTTTGGAGTGATAGCCGAAACAGTCAGTCTTGCAAAGACCGACTCCTTAACAGGGGAAGCCGCCTTGGGGACTTCAAGAGTAGGAATGGCTATTCGTTTGGGATAACCTCTTCAGGAATTGTGGGCTTCTTCACGGGCCAATTGGAGCTTCGGCCCAATCTATTAAAGACTGAAGCGCTGGAGTTGGACGACCCGTTGAGAGGGGCCGTGGTGGTTGCAAGCCGATCAAAGACCGACTTCTTCTTAGCTTCTTGAGATGGCATAGGGGAGCTGAAGCTCATCGGTGGGAGCATGGTCCCGAAGAACATCCCAGTGGTGGTCTGAGTCACCTGCTCCACTGGCATTGTGAAAAGGGAGGCCGCTTGGGGCCCGTAGGTTACTCCTCCTGCGAGGACAGAGCGGGAGTTGTTGCAATTGTTGCAGTTGGTGCAGTAGGAAGCCATTGATCTTCTATTTTCTGCACGGAGCAAGACACCAAATCTTAGTATCTCGAACCCAAGGGCAACCATATCAAACCGTGATTCGTTTGCGAACACGACACACTAAGTGTAGAGTGGAAAGAGGAAAAGGTCCCACCGGGCGTGCCATAATCTGTTCTCCGTCGAAAGACGCGACCGGGACGTTGGGATGTCAGGGCCTGAATTCTGAGGGCAGATGCTAATTGGTGCTATCCGTCCACCTCTCTGAAAATGCCAAGTTAATTTATGGCACCATGTATCGAAGGTTTAAACGGATGCGGTCGATGTAGCAGACTTCATCAGATTCCCTATCGTTGAGGGGTTTTTGATTGTGGGGACGCTCTTCCCTGCAGGCGCAAGCTCCTGTTAATTATGCTACCGCATCGCGGTAACCACTTTCTCCTTCTCCAGATGGTCACTTCGTGTCGTGTGTGTTTGTTTTGTTTTCGGTTGCCCGTGGATTGTATACGGAGACTAATTTATGTTGTCGCCCGTAGGGCGTGGATTAGTCCAAATCCGTATTTTCTTAGATTTGGGTTTGGGGTTGGGTTTAAGGATATGTTAGTCTCATTTGAGACTAAGATCAACTTAAACGTTTGTTAAGGATACGTTAGTCTAATTTTTAGACTAAGATCAACTTAACAGGATCGTTTAGATCCAACAAAAGAGCATTTGAGCTCTATTGTTTAGTTTAGGGACATTGCAGTCCATAATTAGTTTAAGGACATTATGGTCCAAGGTTAAAGACATCATAGTCCATGGGCTTAAGGACCCCACAGTCCGAGGTCAAGGACATCATAATCCATGGGTTTAAGGACCCCACAGTTCGAGGTCAAGGACATCATAGTCCATGGGTTTAAGGACCCCACAGTCCAGTTTAAGGACATCATAGTCCATGGGTTTAAGGGCCCCACAGTTTAGTTTAAAGACGTCATAATCTATAGAATGTATGGTTGTTGGGAACCGTCACCTCTCTGAAGACGTTGAAGGATTACAACGACAAATATCAGAGGAGAAAAGAGATGTACCCTTGAACCAATTTTGGTTGGGAGGTCTGTAGTCCAATTAGGACTAAGATCTGAGATTTATGAGCATATGGGCTCAATTAATCTGAATGAGGGATTAATGGCCAACTTGGGCTCGGCCCACTGAGTTAAAATGTTAAACATTTGACAATACTGAACATTGGTTTGAGTTCTGACAATATTTTTGTCTTTTACTGAATGCTGAGCATTCATCATAGCTCTGGGCTTTACTTATAGAGCAATCTATGTTCTTTTAGTGCACACGTGTGGAGCGCGTGGTGCGCTTTGCACCAATCAAAGAGCGCAGAGCGCTAGTTTATGAGCGCATTGCGCTTCTGCTGAATGGCGCACACGTGAGGAGCGCGTGGTGCGCCAGATTATGAGCGCATTGCGCTTCTGCTGAGTGGCGCACACGTGAGGAGCACGTGGTGCGCTTGGCGCCGAGCACCAGACCAAAGAGCGTAAAGCGCTTCTGTTCAAGTAGTGCATACGTGGGAAGCACGTAGCATGCTTGGCGCTGAGCGCCCGTCCAAGAGCGCAGAGCGCTAGTTTATGAACTCAAAATGCTATCTGATCGGCTTTATGATCTGAGAACTAAATTCTCGTTTAGAAGAGACTTTGTTTCAAGATTCTAAGAACAAAGTTCTTATTTTGTAGGAGATGTTTTAATCTCTTATTTTGATAAAAGGCTTTGCCTTTATGGATCTGTGATCCTAAGAGAATTGACTTATTCTCCCCCCTTTATTTTATAGATCTATGATCTGTGAGAAGAGTTATGTTCTTCTTTTTATTTTATGATGAGATCCTTTAATCTCTTTGTAAAAGAACTTGGTCTTATAGATCTATGATCTGTGAGAAAGAAGTGAATTTTTCTTTTTAATATGAGATGATTTCATTTCTCTGTTTATTTTTACCTTGAAGAAAGTTTGGCTCTTCTTGCTTTAGATTTCTCAAAATTTATAGAGGGTTCCTCTGTATATTTCTGTATATCCGAGACTTGAAGTCTTGAGGCCTTTATATAGGGTGAGTTAATTTGTTCAATCAGTTAAGGAGATCTTTCCTCCGTTTGATCTGGGGATTTCCCCACCGTTGGATCTTTGATCCAAGGGCTTTTGATTTATAGAAGGCAATTTTCTTGTTTTTAACAAGATTGTGAAATCTTTTCCATACAGAATTTATTCTGTATTTTTGTGATTTTTAATCACCTTTAGATCATTGATCCAACTGCTCTGATTTACAGAGCACAATCTTTTTGTTTGGAAAGATTTTGAGGAATCTCTCCTTAACAGAATTTTATTCTGGTTAATTGATGATCTATCATCTTTATTAGATCTTTAATTTGACGATGAGGAGCTTTTAGTTCCAGCGCTAGCGCACCCGTGCTTTGCACGTGGTGCGCTGCTTAGAGTGCAGCGCACTTAGCGCTAGCGCACACGTGCTTTGCACGTGGTGCGCTGCTTAAGTGCAGCGCTCTTAGCGCTAGCGTACACGTGCCCTGCACGTGGTGCGCTGCTTAGGGCGCAGCACACTTGGCGTTGTTATGAAGTATTGCTTCATTTCAAAATTTAAAATTTTGAACAGAGCTTTGCTCTGATTGGGGGAAACAATCCCATCATTCACGCACGTGTTACGTCAGGGGCGTAACCGAAGGTGAAGATCTCGCGCCTGCTCGCTCCATGCGACCATTATAAAACCTCTCTTTCAGACGACTCAGGTAAGTCAACTTGAATCCAATAAGCCACTACTCTGCTCAAATTTCTCGGCTAACTTGATCGTCGGAGGGTCCTACCCACCCCGGGTGTTCTTTGCAGGTAGTTCGGCTTCCACCGCAAACTCAACCCATTGAGATCCACACTCTCAAGGAGGCAACCTCCGAATCCAATCTTAACCGTCCAGCAACGCTCCCGACAGATCGACGGAGGACAGCATCTGAAGGAGATCAAGGCCTCCATCAGTTGGCGCCGTATGTGGGAAACGAAAGACTTATTTTGTTCCACAAAAAATAGTTGATCTTCCGTCCTTGATCCAATAGCGAGCGATGACCGCAACGATCCAAATATATGTAACGACCGTGTTTTCTAATGCCGAATAAAATATATTTTATTTAAATTTCTAGTATCAAATAATTATTTACGTGTTTCGTTGATAAAAAAATATTTTTAAAGTAATGTTAATAATCTCCAAAGCATTGATATAGGATTAAATGATTTTTCTAAAATTTATTTATATTTTCCAAGGTTTAAAATGTTTTAATAAAATTTTATAATGCCTTAAAATACTCTACACATTATTCTTATCAATTAAAACAATTAATTCGAATATATATATATATATATATATATATATATATATATATATGTTCAAAAAATATATCAAGGATAAACTAGATATTAAATAATTATAATAACTAAGCTAAAACCTTAAATATGGGATATATTATTTATTTTTAGCCCAAAATTATTTTTATACTAAAGATAACAAAAAACATATTTTCTGAAATTTTTCCATAATTTTCCCGTAGTTTTAACTATTTTTAACAATTTTTTTAAAAACCAAAATCAATAATTTTTAATAATCTGCTGCGTATTTTATTTTAATAAATTTTTTTTATTCTTAAAACACCTTTAACCTGGACCGTTGGATGCAAGGATCCAACGGCCCAGGACGCTTGGCGGTGCCTACGTGGTGGGGACCACGCGAAACCGCGTGATCCCCCCACGCGGACGCGTGGCATCTTGGCGGCGGCCCTCGAGCTGTTGGATGCAAATACAACGGCCAGGGTGTGACGGCGGCGGCGGCAATCATCAACTGATGATTCTGCAATCATTTGGCGGCGCGAATTTCGGGGAATTTTAACAGTGTTTTTGGATTTTATGGTTGGTAAAAACCTCCTATAAATAGGCACTTCAAATACTGATTTCTCACACCTCAGAACTCCAAAAATTCTGAAAAAAATACCCACGACTTCGTATCGATGATGTCGACGCTGCGGTTCCACCCAAGTATCGAGGAAAAATCCGAGCGCGGAGCTATTGAGGATTTAGTACAAGTCTACACTTTCAACCCATCGGCATCCGACTCAAACAAAAGATAGGATCCGCCTTTCTCCACTCCTTTGTCGTCTTCTTTCTCATAATGATCTTGGTTTCAACTCCTAATCCCTAATCTCATATTAAAATGATACTAAAAACATTCATGCAAGCCTATTTTTTTGTACCTTTCAACGATGATAATTTTAACCCATGTTTTAGTACGGTCTTTAATTACCTTTGTACGAAAAAACATTGCACTTATATACTACCTGAAATATGATATGCTTAATGTCACAATCCACGGGATATCAATTCACCCCTTACATACCCACACTTACCCCCATTACCTTTGTGATCTCGAAATAGGTTACTTTCACAAAATACCCCCGTTTTATTAAAATGTTGTATTTGTTTAAAATATCCATATAAGATAAGATATTTGGAATAAATGTTTTAGATATGACATATATATATATTTTACTTACACTTTTTCATCAACTACTGTAATTTTGTTAAATCCCTTCACCATTTGAAAGGGGATAATACTAAATTTAAATAACGGCATATGGTTTTTCCAACTTAGCCCCTTTCACTCGAAAGGATATTTTAATATTAATTTTTCTTAGAATGTTAACTAAACTTTAATGAGTTACCCTAATTGGGGAATGTTTTACCTGAATCACCCCATAGTTACTAGACAATCGTCCTTGAAAAGGACACAAATCCTGCCGTCCATGTGCAGCGATTGTCAATGCGGAGTCATTCTTGTAGAATAGCACCTCTAATAGATTACCCTAATAATAGGGTAATGTTTTACGCGAGTACATCGTGGTTGATAGGCAATCGTCCCTGAAAAGGACACAAATCCTGTCGTCCATGTGCAGCGGTTGCCAACACGAACGTATTTTCTAAAACGTTACCTCAAACTTAAAACACTATAATTTCATAAAATTATTATTTACAATAAAATACCTCAATCCATCCTAAAAAGAGATAATTTCATTTAAATACCTTGACCTTTACTAAAAAGTTATTTTCAACAAAGACCATAACCCTTATAAATAATATTTTTCAAAAGGATATTTAAAACTTTATTAAAGGATATTTTTCAAACAAATACCATAACCTTTTTTTAAAAGGATGTTTTCTCAGTAAAATATTATGGGTTTCCAAAATCATAAATATTCCAAACATCATGGTTTTCTTATAAACAATAAATATAATTAAACACTATTATCCTTTATTAACTAAGTGTTCTATAAGATGATATGAAATACCTTACAAACTTAAGAAGATAACAAGATAAAATGAGTGGTTGTGAAAGGCCATATTAAATGAGATCAACTTCTTGATTTTCAGTTTATGACATATACAACACATGATACGGTTAGGGCTAGAATGCGCGGACCTAGGTATAGAATACTTATATATGAGGATCTCTGCAGGCAGGGTGAACAGTCCAATGGGTGGACAACTACTAACCCGATATTCGGACGAATACTAACCCTATTTGAGAGCGAATGATCCAATATGTGGATAACATATAATGTGGAAATTCCATACCTAGAGGTATACGCACTAACTCTAATTCGTCAAAACCTTTATACTGAACCACGGGAATGGGTAGTTTGATTAGGCAAGGAGATTCGGAACTCGGATTCCCTTAATACTCGATCATGATCCCCGGAAGTGAAACGGTACATTTCACTTCCCCAGTTGTTGTTCCGTGGCCACAACGGAATAATCGCGAGTATCCGGCCCCTTGTTTAACAAACTAAAACGTTTACAATACCTATTAATACTCAACACTAAACTCACATCATGTGCTATACCCACCTGTTACTGTAACGACCCCAATATTACTATACCATCGTGTTTTCTTTTTTAGTAAAATATTGTATTTATTTATTCGTAGTATTTTTCCGTATATTTTGTTTTCTATTATATATATATTATTTTATAATCCCATCTATTTTTTTTCCCAAACCCATTTCTTTAAACTAAATCTTAAGCTATTCAAAATTAAACGCAAGACCCGACCCATCCCATAACCCAAATTCAATCTCATTTTCATTTTCTTTTATAAAACTATGAGCCTAAAACCCCACTTTTTTTTTCAAACAACAGCATATATTTAATTCTAATTAAATATATGTATCAACAACCTTGTAGCACATTGGTTAAGTCCTTGAATTGATATTCCATAAGTCACATGTTCAAATCCCTATTCTTGCAATTATTTTTTTTATCAATTTTTTATTCTTCTCATAACTTACAAATGAGACCTTTCATTTCCAAAATGAATGGTGGCCTTTCATTTCTCTTTTAATTCCCATGTTGAATGCATATATTATTATACATAATTCACCATTACACCATATTTATTTGTCCTCCTCTATCTTTTCCTTGCTCACATTTTTCTATCTCTCACTTCTCCCTCTTCACGTAGAGTCCAAGAGAAAGAGCATGAAGAAGTCTTCAAGAAGGTCTCGCTAGTAATGCGAGACTATCGGCGGATAGACAAGCCCGGTGACAATACCGGCTTGTGTATGTAAGTCTCTTCTCTCTCTCCTCCTCCATCTCTTTATTCTCCTCTTGTCATATCTCGTGAACCCGCTATTCTTTTCATATCATAATCCATTAGAGAAGATAAACATAAACATATACATATATATAAGTTTAGATATATATGGTTCTATATGGTTTAATAATACCTTATTACCACTTGTTCAAATTAAAGTGTTTTTAATTCTTTGTTCATGACTATGAATGTTTATTACAAGTTGTGAGAACACAAATTTCATGCCACAATATATCTATAATGTCTCATGAAATCGGTTTGTTTATTAAAAGAAAAATAGAAGCCTGCATAAAATACTAGTTAATCTTTTTGCCGATTTTAGTATACACATCAATACCTTTAGTTTTAAAATAATTTTTAGAAATTAATTTTTACTTCTGAAATAAATTAATTTCTAAAAATTTCAGGAAATTAACATATGATAGAGTATATTATTTTTTACATGCTGTAAAATTTTTAGATTAAATCACTTAACGGTTTAGGAATTATATCGTTTTTATTCACTGTTCGTAAAATAAAAAAACTGCAGTTATTGGTCAATTTCTAGGACACATAACTTGGTATATCGATATCCAAATTGAGCAAATTCAGGTGTTTTAGATATATACATAGAATAATCTATATTTTATTAGTTTTAAGTTTTTACTGAAAATCGACGTATGATAATGAAAACTGCGTTACAATATTAAGCGACGGATCTGGACAGAATATGTCCTGATTCGCACACTGTTTTTAAATAGGATATAACTCGAAATCCTGATATCCGTTCGTGACAAAATTTAGATGTGTAGATGTATAAATGATAAAGCTATAATTTTTTGTATATTAGATTACTTAGAAATGCATGAAACAACCCGATATAGGCTTTGCAATATAACTTATAATTGCTGTCCAGAATTCTGAATTTCTGTTTTAAACGCTGATGTTAAAATGATCATAAATATAGTTTAGAAAATCCAAATCGTGCGAATATTGGTGTTTTGGATAAGTACATCGAAAGACCTACAATTCTCTAATAATTTTTGTAACCTGAAACCCGATAAAAACTAACTTAAATTGTGTTTTAAAATTATGCGATGGTACTGGACAGATTCTGATCTGTTCTGCGCGACAAAATGAAAATGAATGTATCTCCCAAATTGGTAGTCGTATTTAGGCGCGACTGGAGCTCACACGTGCAAAACACTTAGAACCATATTTCTGTTTATATTCCGCATTCTTTCGACTTGATTAATTAGTCGTACATAATATTTCTTTACAGCATTGTTTATGGTAGTTACTCGAATAATATACTTGACTCATTTTATACTATTCGAACATGTATACATATTAATCTTGATCATTAATTTATTGTATGTACATAAAACGATAATTAAATACTTGAGTTGTATTTTGAAATCTATACAAAATTATTTTTACATAAAACCCCCTCAAGTTCTATAAATTACCCTAAGGACCCTAGTAAATATAGGTTTAAGTGGGACCAATCTCTTGAGCCTCATGGAGCCGGAGAAGTGGGTAATTGCCTATTTAAGCTAGACAACTTAACAACGGTATTATCAACACGGTAATCGTTTTTGAAAAAGACACAAATCCTGCCGCCCATATGCAGCGGTTACCGATAACATCAAAACAATCAGGACTTCAATTTCTCTTTCTAATTGTTCTGACTCAGACTGAGTCTCATTATAATAATCTGACTTGAATATGATTCAAGTACAATCTACAATACTACAATTCAACATGAATCCATGAATTCATATATTCAATCTATCAATCTATACAACTTGACTGAACCGAACCATGGATATACTTCCATTTACATGATTCTCCAGTTACATCCATGATCTCCAGTTACATCCATTTACTGATATCATGGTTTCGGCAAGTCATCCAATTATACAATCTATATTACAAGACAATACAAGTTACAATACAATACAAACAATACAATCAAGACATCACGGGGTTTAAGGGGTAGATTGGTATGGAAGGTGTTAGAAGTGGCACGAGACTGCAAGATTTAAGACACCTAACCTGAATACAATCGCCGTTGTTCCGGGCATTCTAACGGAGCCTTGTAGTTTCATTTGCCTCTAGTCTCTGGCATATAGAGACTCCTCTCGTATACAGTGGCATTCTTCTGTACCAAGCTACAAACAACAACGTTAACACTAAATACAACAATATAACACTAAATACAATTTTAAAAGCTATACTCTCTCTCTTACTCTCTGTCTGTTATCCTTCTCCTTTATCTTTGGGACTTACCGAGCGATTGTTCGCTGACGACATTCTGTCTCTTTCTTCTTTGGAATGTTGTCAGGTGATTTGGACACTCAGGAGATCGAGCCTACTAGTGAGGACTTGGACCAGCTTTCCTACGACGCAGAGCTCTAGCTTCATTGTACATATTTTTATTTCAGTACTTTTCATTTCTGTTATGCCACTGTTTAGGCATTGCTTTCATTCAATTGTATTTACTTTTTCATGCATTGAACAAAAGAATGTGAATTAATAAAGTTGCTGTTTCATTATATCTTGTCTCTTGTGAATTTTATTTATATTGCTTAGATACGCTTAGCGTATTTAATTCAGAGTAAATACGTAGCGGACTCGTTGCGTCCTTTACCCGTACACCGGGAAGCGGGGCGTGACAGGTTTTGTTGGCGGCCCATGTAGGTCAGAATTGTATGGAACCCTACCATGCAGTTCTGTTCTGCGTGAACAACCTAAGCAATTTAACACAAGAAACTGCAACTGAAAACATTCTTTACATTACATATTCCTTGAATCCATCTTGAACTCCACCTTCGGTTTCCTTGAAGTCCATCTTTCTACTTTTGAATCCTTAATTCTTATTCACCCTTTCTATTTGTATCTTGTAGACTTATTAGCTCAATTGGTTAGAGTATCGATCGACGGAGCTCGAAGACAATATCATCCTAATCTTGTTTCCTTACTCTGTTGTAATATCCTTCTTGAGTAATTTTGAGGACGAAATTATTTTAAGGAGGGTAGGATGTAACGACCCCAATATTACTATACCATCGTGTTTTCTTTGTTTAGTAAAATATTGTATTTATTTATTCATAGTATTTTTCCGTATATTTTGTTTTCTATTATATATATATATATATATAATTTTATTATTCCATCTATTTTTTTCCCAAACCCATTTCTTTAAACTAAATCTTAACCTATTCAAAATTAAACGCAAGACCCGACCCAGCTCATAACCCAAATTCAATCTCATTTTCATTTTCTTTTATAAAACTATGAGCCCAAAAGCTCACTTTCTTTTCAAACAACAGCATATATTTAATTCTAATTAAATATGTGTATGAACAACTTTGTAGCACATTGGTTAAGTCCTTGCATTGTTATTCCATAAGTCACATGTTCAAATCTCCATTCTTGCAATTATTTTTTTAATCAATTTTTTTATTCTTCTCATAACTTACAAATGAGACCTTTTATTTCCAAAATGAATGGTGACCTTTCATTTCTCTTTTAATTCCCATGTTGAATGCATATATTATTATACATAATTCACCATTACACCATCTTTATTTGTCCTCCTCTATCTTTTCCTTCCTCACATTTTTCTATCTCTCACTTCTCCCTCTTCACGTAGAGTCCAAGAGGAAAAACATGAAGAAGTCTTCAAGAAGGCCTCGCTAGTAACGCGAGGCTATCGGTGGATAGACAAGCCCGATGACAATACCGGCTTGTGTATGTAAGTTTTTCTCTCCCTCCTATCTCTTTATTCTCCTCTTGTCATATCTCGTAAATCCGCTATTCTTTTCATATCATAATCCATTAGAGAAGATAAACATAAACATATACATATATATAAGTTTAGATATATATGGTTCTATATGGTTTAATAATACCTTATTACCTCTTTTCAAATTAAAGTGTTTTTAATTCTTTGTTCATGACTATGAATGTTTATTACCAGTTGTGAGAATACAAATTTCATGCCACAATATATCTATAATGTCTCATGAAATCGATTTGTTTATTAAAAGAAAAATAAAAGCCTGCATAAAATACTAGTTAATCTTTTTTCCGATTTTAGTATACACATCAATACCTTTAGTTTTAAAATAATTTCTAGAAATTAATTTTTACTTCTGAAAATTTTAGGAAATTTACATATGATAGAGTATATTATTTTATACATGCTGTAAAATTTTTAGATCGAATCACTTAACGGTTTAGGAATTATATCGTTTTTATTCACGGTTCGTAAAATAAAAAAACTGCAGTTATTGGTCAACTTCTAGGACACATAACTTCGTATACCGATATCCAAATTGAGCAAACTCAGGTATTTTAGATATATACATCGAATAATATATATTTTATTAGTTTTAAGTTTCTACTGAAAACTGACATAAGATAAATAAATCTGCGTTACAATATTAAGTGACGGATCTGGACAGAATATGTCCTGATTCGCACACTATTTTTAAATAGGACATAACTCGAAATCCCGATATCCGTTTGTGACAAAATTTAGATGTGTAGATGCATAAATGATAAAACTATAATTTTTGTATATTAGATTACTTATAAATTCATGAAACAACCCGATATAGGCTTTGCAATATAACATATAATTGCTGTTCAGAAATCTGAATTTCTGTTTTAAACATTGATGTTAAAATGATCATAACTAGAGTTTAAGAAATCCAAATCGTGCGAATCTTGGTGTTTTGGATAATTACATAGAAATACCTACAATTTTTTAATAATTTTTGTAACCTGAAACACAATAAAAACTAACTCAAATTGTGTTTTAAAAATATGCGACGGTGCTGGACAGATTCTGATCTGTTCTGCGCGACAAAACGAAAATGAATGTATCTCCCAAATTGGTAGTCATATTTAGGCGCGACTGGAGCTCACACGTGAAAAACACTTAGAACCATATTTCTGTTTATATTCCGCATTCATTCGACATGATTAATTAGTCGTACATAATATTTCTTTACAGCATTGTTTATGGTAGTTACTCGAATAATATACTTGACTCATTTCATGCTATTTGAACATGTATACATATTAATCTTGATCATTAAATTGTTGTATGTACATAAAGACGATAATTAAATACTTGAGTTGTATTTTGAAAACTATATAAAATTATTTTTACATAAAACCCCCTCAAGTACCCTAAGGACCCTACTAAATATAGGTTTAAGCGGGACCAATCTCTTGAGCCTCAAGGAGCCGGAGAAGTGGGTGCTTGCCTATTTAAGATAGACAACTTAACAATGGTGTTATCAACACGGTAATCGTTTTTGAAAAAGACACAAATCCTGCCACCCATGTGCAGCGGTTACCGATAACATCAAAACAATCGGGACTTCAATTTCTCTTTCTAATTGTTCTGACTCAGATTGAGTCTTATTATAATAATCTGACTTGAATATAATTCAAGTACAATCTACAATACTACAATTCAATATGAATCCATGAATCCATATATTCAATCTATTGATCTATACAACTTGACTGAACCGAAATATGGATATACTTCCATTTACATGATTCTTCAGTTACATCTATGATTCTCTAGTTACATCCATTTACTGATATCATGATTTCAGCAAGTCATCCAATTATACAATCTATATTACAAGACAATACAAGTTACAATACAATACAATCAAGACATCACGGGGTTTAAAAGGTAGATTGGTACGGAAGGTGTTAGAAGTGGCACGAGACTGCAAGATTTAAGACACCTAATCTGAATACAATCGCCGTTGTTCTGGGCATTCTAACGGAGCCTTGTACTTTCATTTGCCTCTAGTCTCTGGCATATAGAGACTCGTCTCGTATACACAGGCATTCTTCTGTACCAAACTATAAACAACAGCGTTAACACTAAATACAACAATATAACACTAAATACAATTTTAAAAGCTACACTCTCTCTCTTACTCTCTGTCTATTATCCTTCTCCTTTATCTTTGGGACTTACCGAGCGATTGTTCGTTGACGACATTCCTTCTCTTTCTTCTTTGGAATGTTGTCAGGTGATCTGGACACTCAGGAGATCGAGCCTACTAGTGAGGATTTGGACCAACTTTCCTACGACCCAGAGCTCTAGCTTCATTATACACATTTTTATTTCAGTAATTTTCATTTCTGTTATGCCACTGTTTAGGCATTGCTTTCATTCAGTTGTATTTACTTTTCCATGCATTGTATAAAAGAATGTGAATCAATAAAGTTGTTGTTCATTATATCTTGTCTTTTGTGCATTTTATTTATATTGCTTAGATACGCTTAGCGTATTTACTTCAGAGTAAATACGTAGCGGCCTTGTCGCGTCCTCTGCCCGTACACCAGGAAGCGGGGCGTGACACTTACCTTATCTACCTTTCGTTATGAGACACAAGTTATTCAGTATCTTGGACGTGGATATTTTACCAGTTTAGACTTGTTGTTTATTATGGAACTGAAGGGTGGAAATACCTGTGCACTTGAGTGATATTCACACTAGACAAAACTCCATAGTAGTCATGGGACACCTTTCGGGGATGTTCACGCTATCTCATTGATTGCCACCCTAGGCACGAGCGCTAGCTAGTCATGGGGTACCTTAAGGATACGAGTATGTTCACCAGTCAATTCCATCCATACACACCATATTTAATCTGATCTAACTGTTAGACTTAATATCCGTTTGACTTGACTTGAACTTTTACCAAACATATACCCCACACAACCTACTCATATTCACATATACCTCTGTCAACATATCTAATTTTTATATAACCTCATACCTTTATACCCATGTACATCATATTCATTATATTTATACACACCTGTCTGTTTCTATACCTTTACTTCCTTATGAGGCAATCCTACCTGATTATAACTCGCTGACGGACCTTCCTTTTCTTCCTCTATCTTTGGCATGTCCGTCAGATGAGAATGAGTATTATGACGAGGATCAAGATGTGGAGCCAACTAATGAAGATTATGCAAACTAATGAAGATTATGCAGATTTGACGATGGAAGATTAGCTAGATTTAATTTTTGTTGTTGCCCACATGTTTAGGGCTTTCATTTTTCTTTTGATATAATTAAACTAAGTTTATTTTACTCTTTCTTTTGGGATGTAATAAAGTTTGGTTAATGGAAATAAATGCCTTTCTCTTTTATTACTTTGATTTTGGTACACATCCTGCATGTTAGATATTCATACGCTTAATGTAACTGTATTGAATAGACCACCTTCAATACAGTTAGGTTGCGGACTTTGCCACGTCATCCTTCACCTTCTTTTGGGAAGCGGGGCGTGACAGGTTTTAGTGGTGGCCCATGTAGGTTCTCTTGTGTACTAAAATGAAACCGTTAACTGACTTATTATATTTGTGAATCTCATCTATTTATACCGATTTCATAAATTTCCTATGTCCCTTGTCCCTTCCTTGACTTTTTATACCCTAACCATGGTCTTCCTTCCAGGTCATGGCAAATCTTTCCGACGAGGATGACATGTCCGATATTACTTTTGAAGATACATCTGGAGATTCAGATGACGAAGTCGTACACTCTCAGGCGGTTATTTCCGACAGCGGCTCGAAAGATGAAGAAGTGGATGCTGCAACTCTGGAGCCTATGATGGCCAATAACTCCGAGGACGAAGAAGAAGATCCCATGGAAGAGGAGCATATAGAGGAGGGCCAGAAAAAGAGGCTTCTGCGGTGGAGGAGAATCCTACGGAAAATGATCCTGATGGGGAGGCTCCTGCAGAAGAAGAAGACCCTATGGAGGTGGAATCCGAGAACGAGGCTCTTGCCAAGGATGAGTCAAAGGATGAAGCTTCGAGTGAGGAGGAACTCGAGGCCGAATAAACTCAGGCAGTTGCCCCCGCAAGACCCGGTGGGAATGGCCATACCTTTCTTAGTGCGAGAGCCTATCGCAACTTGTTGAACTCCCATAATCGAGATTAATAAGACTTTTCCTTTTTCTTTTGACCGAATAAAACGATGCAGAACAGTAGGGGCATGCCCTTACTTTTCGGTTGTACTCTCCATATTGAAGTTGGATAATAAAATCCTAGTTTTGAGCAAAAAATCTCTCTTGTGTCTTTTGCTCTTCTTATTAGTCTCCCTCTTACATTAATTGTTGTTCTTCCATGCAACTTATTATCTTGTCTCACCCCTCAGCCTGTTTGTAACCTAACCTATTCTGATTCAGATCATCAATGGCCGGACGACACTATAACCGCAACAGAAGGGGAAATGGAGTCAATGAAGCCGCTGCTCAGCAAGCAGCTATGCTACAAATGATGCAAGGACTACTGGAGCAATAACAGCAGCAGACAGCTGCCCTTCATCAGGAGCTATGACAAAGTAGGCAGCAGCAAGCAGAGATTTTAAGTAAGGCACCAGCCCCAGTTCTTCAAGGTTCGGCGGGAGTGAAGCAGTTCAGATCACTCCACACTAAGACTTTTTCGGGAAAGGAAACTCCCTTAGAAGCTGAGGAATGGCTCAAAGGAACGGTCAATGATCTCAGTGCCGCTCAAATTTTGAAGGATGCGTGGGTAAATATCGCTAAACTATAACTTACGGATAATGCCAGAATATGGTGGGAGGCAGAGGAAAGTAGACTGAAGGAACCCATCGACTGGGAAACGTTCAAACAACGTTTTGATACCCAGTACTTTCCAGCCGTGGCACACCTAGAGATGGAAAGAGAGTTTATACAACTCCAACAAGGGAGCATGTGGGATAAGTCGGTGGATGAGTATGCTTCGGAGTTCACAAGGTTAAGTCGGTTCGCGCATCACCTGGTGGCAACCCCGGAACTATATGCTAAGAGATTCCGATAAGGGTTAAATCTGAAGACGCAGTCCTCCATGTTTTCTGCTACCTTATCAACTTATGATGAAATCTTAGAGGCGGCATAAAACTTTGAAGACCTTCAGCGACGCATGAGGAAGGATGACCGCTTGTCTGGCATTAAGCGACCAGCCAATCAAATTCTTGGAGGACCATCTTCCAGATTCAACGGGAGACAACAACCCAAGAGACCAGCAGGACCAACTATCTTCAGAAAACCGGCCGTGATATGCAACCATTGCGGTAGAGCCGGACACTACATGAGAGACTGTCACATTTTGAACAAACTTTGCATAGTCTGTGGGTCTCCGGATCATGCTATTGGGGACTGTCCTCAGAGAGAGAGAGATAATCAGGCTCCGTCAATAAGCCGGCTAATTATGGGGCACCAACACAGGGAAACCGACCACTTTCTGCCACTTAACCAACCGATCAAGGGGCATCACCAAAGGGACCACCCTTTCCATCACAGGAGCGTGTTTTTCAGCAAGCGCAGCGGAATGGACCTAAAAGCCAGACCTTCACCATGACAGCCGAGAAGGCTGATACCGCGTGGCAAGACAGCAGAGGTACTCTTTTCTTTTTCAACCTTTCTTTGATACCATACTTATTTATCTTTTGATGCAAATCTTAATTAGACTCACCCTAATTTCTCTAGTTTCCATAATTTCGACCAGTTGCCTTTATGTTATAGCTCTCAAGTTTTCCATCAATTCACAACCTTCCTTCAACTTCCAAACTTTTCTACCGGAAGCAACTACTGATTTTACATTTTCCGATTCCTTATACCTAAACCCTTCAGAGACTTTCCATGCATCAAGGGATACACCAACTCTCGGGAGCGACACATGCAGCAAAGAGGATTCCTGACAGCGTTACTGATTTTCGTGCCCAGTAGTGGCTACTCCTTTGGAAATTTCAAAATCTAAAATTATTTTAAGGAGGGTAGATCATAACTGTCACAACCATTCTTGCCATTCTTAGCAAACCCAGAAGTTTTAAATATCCACTACGATATTTCGGAGAAGAGACTTGGTGGTGCGAGATATCCACGCGGCGATATAGTTGCGTATGCGTCAAGCCAACTAACGATTTTTGGACGCAACTATCCTGTCCAGATCTAGAACTGACAATGGTAATGTTCATCTTGAAGATATAAAAACACTACACTAAGGAGAACGTGGGAACATGGATGGTTGAAACACATGAAGCGAATGAGAGGGGTCAAGTTTTATATGGGAGAAGTGCCGATCGGTTGGGACGACCCTGAAGATGGAGAATTTGTAAGATTGAGATAATTGTAGAAAAAAGTGGAGATGGTGATACAATGCAGCGAGCGCGGAAAGCTCAGCCCATGACTCATCGGCCGTTTAACATGTTGGAAGGAGACGGTGGGTTTGTGTATAGCCAAATTTTGCCATTTTCTTTGGAGTGCGTGCATAATTCTTTTATACCTCACATTTGAGAGGGTATGCTGGCAACCCTAGCCATACTTTTGATCGTTCCGAGATCATGGAAAGGTTACAAGCAGCAACCGGTCGGGATACTAGAAGGATGAGACCTTGAGGGACAAGATAATCCAGCTGACTAGAGTTATGTGGGGTTAGAACTACTAGGAAAGATACACACGGAAGCGAGCAAACGGGATGAGAGAAGGAGACCCAAAATATTTAACCGCGATAATCCCTTCTTAGTGATTTTTTCTTGACATACCTTCTGAAATTTCGAGGACGAAATTATTTTAAGGAGGGTAGATTATAACGACCGTGTTTTCTAATGCCGAATAAAATATATTATATTTAAATTTCTAGTATCAAATAATTATTTACGTGTTTCATTGATAAAAAAATATTTTTAAAGTAATGTTAATAATCTCTAAAGCATTGAAATAGGATTAAAGGAATTTTCTAAAATTTATTTATATTTTCCTAGGCTTAAAATGTTTTAATAAAATTTTATAATGCCTTAAAATACTCTATACATTTTTATTATCAATTAAAATAATTAATTCAAAATATATATATATATATATATATATATATATATATGTTCAAAAAATATATCAAGGATAAACTAGATATTAAATAATTATAATAACTAAGCTAAAACCGTAAATATGGGATATATTATTTATTTTTAGACCAAAATTATTTTTATACTAAATATAACAATAAACCATATTTTCTGAAAATTTTCCATAATTTTCCCGTAGTTTTGGCCATTTTTAACAATTTTTTTAAAAAACCAAAATCAATAATTTTTAATAATCTGCTAAGTATTTTAGTTTAATAATTTTTTTATTTTTAAAACACCTTTAACCTGGACCGTTGGATGCAAGGATCCAACGGCCCAGGACGCTCGGCGGCGCCCACGTGGTGGGGACCACACGAAGCCGCGTGATCCTCCCCACGCGGACGCGTGGCATCTTGGCGGTGGCCCTCGAGCCGTTGGAAGCAAATCCAACGGCCGGGGTGTGACGGTGGCGGCGGCAATTATCAACTGATGACTCTGCAATCATTTGGCGGCGCGGATTTCGGGGAATTTGAACACATTTTTTGGATTTTATGGTTGGTAAAAAAACCCTATAAATAGGCACTTCAAATACTGATTTCTCACACCTCAGAACTCCAAAAATTCTGAAAAAAATACCCATGCCTTTGTATCGACGACACCGACGCTGCGGTTCCACCCATGTATCGAGGAAAAATCTAAGCATGGAGCTATTGAGGATTTAGTACAAGCCTACGCTTTCAACCCATCGGCATCCGACTCAAACAAAAGGTAGGATCCGCCTCTCTCCACTCCTCTGTCGCCTTCTTTCTCATAATGATCTTGGTTTCAACCCCTAATCCCTAATCTCATATTAAAATGATACTAAAAACATTCATGCAAGCGTATTTTTTGTGTACCTCTCAATGATGAAAATGTTAACCCATGTTTTAATATGGTCTTTAATTACTTTTGTACGAAAAAAACATTGCACTCCTATACTACCTGAAATATGATATGCTTAATGTCACAATCCACGGGATATCAATTCACCCCTTACATACCCACACTTACCCCCATTACCTTTGTGATCTCGAAATAGGTTACTTCCACAAAATACCCTCGTTTTATTAAAATGTTCTATTTGTTTAAAATATACATATGAGATAAGATATTTGAAATAAATGTTTTAGATACGACATATACATATATTTTACTTACACTTTTTCATCAACTACTGTAATTTTGTTAAATCCCTTCACTTTTTGAAAGAGGATAATATTAAATTTAAATAACGGCATATAGTTTTTCCAACTTAGCTCCTTTCACTCGAAAGGATATTTTTATATTAATTTTTCTTCGAATGTTAACTAAGGTTTAATGAGTTACCCTAATTGGGGAATGTTTTACCTGAATTACCCTGTGGTTACTAGACAATCGTCCTTGAAAAGGACACAAATCCTGCCGCCCATGTGCAGCGGTTGTCAACGCGAAGTCATTCTTGTAGAATAGCACCTCTAATAGATTACCCTAATAATAGGGTAATGTTTTACACGAGTACATTGTGGTTGATAGGCAATCGTCCCTAAAAAGAACATAAATCCTGCCGTCCATGTGCAGCGGTTGCTACGAACGTATTTTCTAAAACGTTACCTCAAACTTAAAACACTATAATTTCATAAAATTATTATTTACAATAAAATACCTCAATCCATCCTAAAAAGAGATAATTTCATTTAAATACCTTGACCTTTACTAAAAGGCTATTTTCAATAAAGACCATAACCCTTATAAATGATATTTTTCAAAAAGATATCTAAAAATTTATTAAAGGATAATTTTCAAACAAATACCATAACCTTTTTTTAAAAGGATGTTTTCTCAGTAAAATATTATGGGTTTTCAAAACGATAAATATTCCAAACATCATGATTTTCTTATAAACAATAAATATAATTAAACACTATTATCCTTTATTAACTAAGTGTTCTATAAGATGATATGAAGTACCTTACAAATTTAAGAAGATAACAACATAAAATGAGTGGTTGTGGAAGGCCATATTAAATGAGATCAACTTCTTGATTTTCAGTTTATGACATATACAACATATGATACGGTTAGGTTTAGAATGTGCGGACCTAGATATGGAATACTTATATATGAGGATCCCTGCAGGCAGGGCGAACAGTCTAATGGGTGGACAACTACTAACCCGATATTCGGGAGAATACTAACCCTATTTGAGGGCGAATGATCCAATATGTGGATGACATACAATGTGGAAATTCCATGCCTAGAGGCATACGCACTAACTTTAATTCGTCAAAACCTTTATACAGAACCACGGGGATGGGTAGTTTGATTAGGCAAGGAGATTCGGAACTCGGATTCCCCTACTACTCGATCATGATCCCGGAAAGTGAAACGGTACATTTCATTTCTCCTGTTGTTGTTCTGTAGCCACAACAGAATAATCGCGAGTATCCAGCCCCTTGTTTGACAAACTAAAACGTTTACAATACCTATTAATACTCAACACTAAACTCATATCATGTGCTATACCCACCTGTTACCTTATCTACCTTTTGTTATGAGACACGAGTTATTCGGTATCTTGGACGTGGATATTTTACCAGTTTAGACTTGTTGTTTATTATGGAAGTGAAGGGTGGAAATACCTGTGCACTTGAGTGATATTCACGCTAGAAAAAACTCCATAGTAGTCACGGGACACCTTTCGGGGATGTTCACTCTACCGCATTGATTGCCACCCCAGGCATGAGCGCCAGCTAGTCATAGGATACCTCAAGGATACGAGTATGTTCACCAGTCAATTCCATCCATACACACCCTGTTTAACCTGATCTAACTCTTAGACTGAATATCCGTTTGACTTAACTTGAACTTTTACCAAATATATACCTCACACAACCTACTCATATTCACATATACCTCTGTCAACATATCTAATTTGTATATAACCTCATACTTTATACCCATGTACATCATATTTATTATATTTATACACACCTGTCTGTTTCTGTACCTTTACTTCCTTATGAGGCAATCCTACCCGAGTATAACTCGCCGACGGACCTTCCTTTTCTTCATCTATCTTTGGAATGTCCGTCAGATGAGAATAAGTATTATGGCGAGGATCAAGGTATGGAGCCAACTAATGAAGATTATGCAGACTTGACGATGGAAGATTAGCAAGATTTAATTTTTGTTGTTGCCCACATGTTTAGGGCTTTCGTTTCTCTTTTGCTGTAATTAAACTACTTATTATTTTACACTTTCCTTTGGGATGTAATAAAGTTTGGTTAATGGAAATAAATGCCTTTCGCTTTTATTACTTTGATTTTGATACACATCCTGCATGTTAGATATTCATACGCTTAACATAACTGTATTGAATAGACTACCTTCAATACAGTTAGGTTGCGGACTTTGCCACGTCATTCTTCACCTTCTTTTGGGAAGTGGGGCATGACATTATGGGCCACCACAACGGAGGCAGGAGCGGCTCGCCTCCCCCTCCTAATGTCATCCACAGCTTGTCCGTCCGGATTGACCGGCTTACGACGCTGGTAGATGCTTTCGTCCGCATTCAAGCGGTGGGCCCTAACCATTAGAGCACGGCTCTGCCTCCCCGAGATAACGATGTCCGCCGAAGGACGGACGGGCACACTCAAGTCCCTGATCTACCTCACCCTCGTTACAGCACCACTGAGCTCCAGCGAGCCGACTCCAGCCACCTTAACCCACATGCGGCGACTGATTCCATAACCCGCTGGGCCCTGAAAAGCTCCACGCCACGTTCCCTGGGAAGATTGGGCCGTCAATGCCCATCGCGCATTCTTTCCTCTTGAGGAGGTGTCGGTCAGCTCGCCTGCTTCCAGGCATGACCGACGCCCCCACTCTCACCGGGATCATGCTAATGACGAGCGCAGGGACCTCTCGATAAGGGCCTCGCCTGGGGATCTGAGATATCTGATAGAGCGAAATCGAAGCCGCACCCTGGTGTAGACCCGGAGCGGGGATAGCCACCACTCCGACTGTGCAGAATCCCCTGGTTACCACCATCGACTCGAGTCCCTCGAAAAGAAGATCGAGGGCATACGGCGAGACGGCCATCCGTCCGGCGAAGGGGCTAGGTATTCAGCGGATTCTCTCATGAAGCCTTTCACCGAGGAATTTGAGCAGAGTTGTGTCTTATTGGATTCAAGTTGCCTTACCTGAGTCGTCCGAGAGAGGGGTTTTATAGTGGTCGCATGGAGCGAGAAGGCGTGAGATCTTCGCTTTCGGTTACGCCCCTGACTTTACACGTACGTGATTGACTGGATCCCTTCATTAATGACAGGATACACCCACTAATGGGGGACGCGCCAGCATGGGATGCGAGACGTGGGGCGGCAGTATCTCTCATTGGCGAGATACACGGAGCTGTTGTGGAGGCGCTATGGCTCTACAATCTCGGTTGATCGGAGGAGGTCGAGGAAGCTCGGCACAACAAGGGCTCAGAGACGAGCGGGAGGCCGAGGAAGCTCGGCATGCTTGGAGCTCGGAGACGAGCGGGAGGTCGAGGAAGCTTGACACGAGAGATGGCTTGGAGGCGAGCGAGGAGACTGAGGAAGCTCGGAGATGAGCTGTTGGTAGCCTCCTAGATGAATGTGGAATGTCTTCAGGGGGGTCTCCCGAAAGGTCAGGTACATCCACCTAGAAAGGGCCCTGGGGAATATCCCCGATGCGGTTCATTTATTCCACCCCCATAGAGTCTGGGATACATCATCTGCCACGTGTTGTAACCTGAGGAGACACCACTTATGAGCATCATCATTAGCCCCCTCACTCTCATTTCGACCTATCCAAGGGTCGGGTCGAGAGTGGTCTGCTCGGTCTTTTTTCTGCTCAATTTGGCGCCAAGGAACCGTAATGCGGATCGTCCGGGAATGGCATGGCATTTGGTGGTGTTTCCTCCAATCAGAGCAAAGCTCTGTTTTAAAATTCAAAATTCAAAAGAATTGAAGCAACGCTTCAGATTCAGCGCTCTGTGCTGCGCGCCACGTATCAAACATAGATGGGCCAGCGCCAAGTGCACTGCGCCCTAGGCAGCGTACCCCAATCAGACCAAAGCTCTGTTTTAAAATTCAAAATTCAAAAGAATTGAAGCAACGCTTCAGATCCGGCGCTAGGTGCGCTGCGCGCCACGTGTCAAACACGGATGCGCTAGCGTCAGGTGCGCTGCGCCCTAGGCAGTGCACCATGAGTGCGCTAGCGCTAGGCGCGCTGCGCGCCACGTGTCAAACACGGGTGTGCTAGCGCAGTTGTGCTGCACTGCGCTCCACGTGTTAAATGTAGATGCGCTAGCGCAAAGTGCTCTGCGCTCTGAGCAGCGCACCACGTGCAAAGCATGGGTGCGCTAGCGCTGGAATTAAAAATTCCCCACCGTTAGATCAAAAGATCTAATAATGTTAAATCATTAATCAGAATTAAAATTCTATTATGGAAAGATTTTCTCAATATTGTTGAAAACAAGAAAATTGCCTTCTGTAAAACAGAAGCCCTAGGATCAAAGATCTCTTTAACTGATTTAACAAATAAACTTGCACTATATAAAGGCCTCAAGACTTCAAGTCTGATAGAGAGAAACCCCCTTACAAACTTTGAGAAAACTCAAAGAAAGAAAAGCAAGCTTTTAGCAAAAGAAGATCATTTCTTCAAACTAAAGAACATGAGCAATGAACACAGAGATGAAATCATCTCATGAAAAGAAGAACTGTCTTCTAAAAAAGATCATAGATCTAAAAAAGACCAAGGTCTTTCATAAAAGAGATCAAAAGATCTCATCAAATAATAAAGAAGAACATATTCTTTATATAGATCATTGATCTACAAAGGCAATTCCTTTCAATAATAAGAACTGTCGTTCTTGAATCTTGAGGCAAAACCTCCTTTAAAAAGAACATAAACTTGTTCTCTGATCATAAATTTGATCAAATGCGCTTTGCGCTACTGAAAAGTGTTTTGCACTCATGAACTGCGCTTTTGCGCTCCTTGGACCGGCGCTCAGCGCCAAAACGTGCCACGTGTCAACCACATATATAACTTGCGCTTTGTGCTTCTGAAACAGTGCACTGCGCTCATGGGCTGGCGTTCAGCGCCAAGCGCGCCACGTGTCACTCACTGGTGCTCCATTAAACTAGCGCAACGTGCTCACAAATTGAAAACGCAATGCGCTTATAAACTGGCGCTTAGCGCTAAGCGCGACACGTGTCTTTTTCGTGTGCGCTACTTGGTAGAAGCGCAATGCGCTCTTTAATTGGCACAAAGTGCCTGGCGTGCCATGTGGCGCGCTGTCAGAACACACATTGTTCTGATGAATGCTATGCATTCAATAGAAGACAAAAAAATGTCAAGATCTAATGCTCAGCATTATTAAAAGGGCCAAGCCCAAATAAAGGCTCAACAGCCCAGAACAATAAAATGTTAAACATTACTAGACTTAGCCCAATATTGGCCATAAGTCCTCAACTTATATTGAACTGAGCTTATCTGCTCATGAATATTTAACAGATCTTAGTCCCAAACTGGACTACAGATCTTTCAACCAACATACACCGGTTCGAGGGTACATCTCTTTACTCCTCTGATATCTGTCGTTGTAATCCTTCAACGTCTTCAGAGAGGTGACGGGTCCTGACAACCACACATTTCTACAGACTGTAGGGTCTTTAAACCCATGGACTACGATGTCCTTAACCTCGGACTGTGGGGTCCCTTTAAACTCATGGACTACGATGTCCTTAATCTGGACTGTGGGGTCCTTAAACCCATGGACTATGATGTCCTTAACCTCGGACTGTGGGGGTCCTTAAGCCCATGGACTATGATGTCCTTAACCTCGGACTGTGGGGTCCTTTAAAACAATGGACCGAGATGTCTTTAAACTAACATTGGACCGTAATGTCTTTAAACTAACAATTGACCCCAATGTCCCTAAACTAAACAATAAAGCTCGAATGCTCTTTTGTTGGATCTAAACGATCCTGTTAAGTTGACCTTAGTCTAAAAATCAGACTAACGTATCCTTAACAAACGTTTAAGTTGATCTTAGTCTCAAATGAGACTAATGTATCCTTAAACCCAACCCCCAAACCCAAATCTAAGAAGATACGGATTTGGACTAATCCACACCCTACGGGCGACAACATAAATTAGTCTCCGTATACAATCCACGGGCAACCATAAACAAAACAAACACCCACGACACGAAGTGACCATCTGGAGAAGGAGAAAGTGTTACCGCGATGCGGTAGCGTAATTAACTGCAGGGGCTTGCGCATGTAAGGAAGAGCGTCCCCACAATCAAAAACCCCTCGAACGAGGGGGAATCTGACAAAGTCTGCTACATCGGCCACATCCATTTAAACCTTCGATACACAGTGCCATAAATCAACCTGGTATCTTCGGAGAGGTGGATGGATAACACCAAATAGCATTTGCCCTGAATTTCAGGCAAGATGAACCTGCACGGTCGCGTCTCTGTGTTCGGCGGGGAACATGTGGTTACGTCGTTTCGGTCCTTGGGCCCACGTGTCGCCTCGTCGTTAGCCTAAATCTTCGCGCGTATCCACGACGGCGTCAGCGGATTAATGAAATGATCGCGCTTTAAAGAGGGTGCGCCATTTCGCTCGTTTGTCTGTTAAGCTGCAGGCTACGTGTCCGACGTGGGTTGACGGACGCGATAGGTTATTGCTGTCACCTGCAAACGAAAGGGCGTCCCCAATGGCCGATCGCCATGTGGAGCCTTGACGACTGGCAGGCACGGCAGTTCATTTTAGCGGGAATTGATCTGGGCCGTTGGATACTTTCTGTGGAGTGCATAAATAGGAGCGAACCCCTAGGGCCAACACTTCCACCATAATTCACCCTCATTGTCAGAGATTGCCCGAAGCTCTTTCCTTTTAGATCGGATCACCCGTTCTTTTTCCTTGGCCAGCTCATTCCTTTGAGTTATGTTAGATGTCTTCATCTAAGAAGTCTATAGAGATAATTAGGGTAGATCGGACGATGATGCTTCAGTTGTTGGAGCTGAGTCCAGAGGTTCTTCCTCCTCTTCGGCTTTAGATAGCCAAGAGGGTTCGTATTCTTCTTCTTCGTCCACTGTGTCGGGATCGCATCCGAGAGTTAGGGCCACCCACGTCACCCGCCGTCGGGCGGCAGTAAGGGCTCCTAAGGTGCGCATCGGGAACGCTCGTGATGCGCCCTCCGTCTTGAGGAATGTGAACGAGCTTGCCGAGATTCAGGCTCGATTCCATATCCCCTTTAATTATTCTCTCCGTTTAGCCAGAGAGGGTGAGCGGACGGACCGGATGTAGGGCAAGGAGATTGCTCTGTATTTGGAAGCATTCCGGGCGGGAATACGTTTGCCCTTCCCCACCAAGGTATGTGAGGTGCTTCGTTGCTTCCATCTTGCCCCAGGCCAGCTAGCGCCGAACTCGTGAAGAATGCTCCTCGGATCTTTGGTCCGGTTGAAAATTGAAAATATCCCCTTTAGTTTGACCCTCCCAGTCTCCTTTCTTTGTTATAAGAATCACCCCGTCACCAGCAAGGATGAGCCGAGCTGGGTGTATTTTTATTTCAAAAAATGCAAGGGTGGGGTGGCCAGGTCGGGGGTAATAGTCGTCTCTTCTTCCATTCACGAATTGAAGAAGAAGTTCCTATTCGTCGGGCCACCCGAGGGCGAGGATTGGCCTGTGCCTACACAGTGGCATATGGCCGACTGTGAGATCGAGGCCACCGAGCAGCTTCTCTTCCCGGTCCATCCGCAGTGGGTAGCTTCCTGCCCAACAACGCTAAGGATCAAAAGCCCTCCCCTCGAGGCTACCGAGCAGCTTCCCTGCCCGATCCATCTGCAGTGGGTAGCTTCCTGCCCAACTACACTGTGGATCGAAGCCCTCCTCGCGAGGCGACCGGGTAGCTTCGTGCTTGGTCATCCCTAGCGGGTAGATTCTTACCCAACAACTCTAAGAATCAAAAGCCCTTTTCTCGAGGCCACCGAGCAGCTTCCCTGCCCAATCCATCCACAGTGGGTAGCTTCTTGCCTAACTACGCTGTGGATCGAAGCCCTCCTCGCGAGGCGACCGAGTAGCTTCCTGCTCGGTTATCCCGAGTGGGTAGCTTCCTACCCAACAACGCTAAGGATCAATTGCCCTCCACTCGAGGCCACCGAGCAGCTTCCCTGTCTGGTCCATCCACAGTGGGTAGCTTCCTGCCCAACTACGCTGTGGTGAAGCCCTCCTCACGAGGCGACCGAGTATCTTCCTGCTCGGTCATCCCTAGCGGGTAGCTTCCTACCCAACAACACTAAAGATCAAAAGCCCTCCTCTCAAGGCCACCGAGCAGCTTTCCTGCCCAGTCCATCTACAGTGGGTAGCTTCCTGCCTAACTACGCTGTAGATCGAAGCCTTCCTCATGAGGCGACCGAGTAGCTTCCTGCTCGGTCATCCCTAGCGGGTAGCTTCCTACCCAACAACACTAAGGATCAAAAGCCCTCTCCTCAAGGCCATCGAGCAGCTTTCCTGCTCGGTCCATCCGTAGTGGGTAGCATTTCCCTCCGAAAGACGGCTCGACGGCGTACGTCTTGCCTGAGATTCGGGGCAGATGCTAATTGGTGCTATCCGTCTACCTCTCCGAAAATGTCAAGTTGATTTATGACACCGTGTATCGAAGGTTTAAACGGATGCGTCCGATGTAGCAGACTTCGTCAGATTCCCCCTCGCTTGAGGGGTTTTTTGATTGTGGGGACGCTCTTCCCTGCAGGCGCAAGCCCCTGCAGTTAATTACGCTGCCGCACTGCGGTAACCACTTTATCCTTCTCCAGATGATCACTTCGTGTCGTGTGTGTTTATTTTGTGTTTGGTTGCCCATGGATTGTATACGGAGACTGAGTTATGTCGTCGCCCGTAGGGCGTGGACTAGTCCAAATCCGTATTATCTTAGATTTGGGTTTGGGGGTTTGGGTTTAAGGATACGTTAGCCTCATTGGAGACTAAGATCGACTTAAACGTTTGTTAAGGACACGTTAGTCTAGTTTTTAGACTAAGATCGACTTAACGGGATCGTTTAGATCCAACAATAGAGCCATTAAGGGAGCCCTGTTGTTTAGTTTAGTGACGTTGCGGTCAATAGGTAGTTTAAGGACATTGCGGTCCGTAGGTAGTTTAAGGACATTGCGGTCCAATATTAGTTTTAAGACGTTGCGGTCAAGGTTAAGGACCTCATAGCCCATGGATTTAAGGACTCCATAGTCCAAGGTTAGTTTTAAGATATCTCGGTCAAGGTTAAGGACGTCATAGTCCATTGGTTTAAGGACCCCACAATCTGTTGTTAGTTTTAAGACGTCTCGGTCAAGATTAAGGACGTCATAGTCCATGAGTTTAAGGACCCCACAGTCCGTTGTTAGTTTTAAGACATTCCGGTCAAGGTTAAGGACCTCATAGTCCATGAGTTTAAGGACCCCACAGTCCGTATCAATGTGTGGTCATCGGGACCCGTCACCTCTTTGAAGACGTCGAGGGATTACGACGCCAAGTATCAAAGGAGTGAAGAGATGTACCTTTAAACCAAGGTAGATTAAACAGTCTTTGGTTCAGCTTGGGACCAGGACCAATTAATTATGTTATGAGCCCATCAGCCCAGTTAAGTTTGAATTGAGGACTTATGGCCATCTTGGGCTAAGTCCAATCATGTTTGGAATATTGGCTTCCTATTGGTCCATTGAAGGAGAGGCTTTGCCTCTGGCCATTTAGCCAATTGGGCTAAAATTAGTGTTAAACACTAAAGATCAGCAGTGTTGAACACTGGGAACAAGTTAGTGTTTTAACATTAAAAGACAGTTGGTGTTAAACACCAGCAACAGGGGTTCAAATTAGTGTTAAACATTAAAACAAATCAGTGTCGAACACTAAGAAAATTAATGTTAAACTCTGTTAACAGAGATTTAATTTAGTGTTAAACACTAAGAAATTCAGTGTTAAACACTGCAAGAAAGGCTCTTCGATTAGTGTTGAACACTAAGGAAAAACAGTGTTAAACACTGGATTCAGAGGGTCCAATTTAGCGTCAAGCACTAAGGTAAGAGGGGTCACGTGGTAGCACGTGAGGGCGCCCTCCCCTTTATTTGTTCTGCTAAGAATATTGAATACTTTGGAGTATCACGTGCTGTCACGTGATGGGCATTTAAGTGTTTGTGCGTTAAAGCTTCTGCCAAGGGTCACGTGGGTCACGTGAGGCATTGCCTCAAAAGCCCTTCTCTGTGGATCTTTCCGGGGGTCACGTGGTAGCACGTGACCTTGCCTCTTTGCAATTTCTGATTAAATTCTTCATTAAATCCCCATTTTCTTCTGAAGGTTTATATTCTCTGATAGAGTTGAATTCTGATTTTCCTGTAGGAATTAAATTCCTCATATATGTGAAGAACTAAATTTTATCATAGGGTTAAACCCTAATGAAAGCTTTTAGAGGAATTATATTCCCATTCTCTTTTAGAGAATTATTCTTAAATAGGGTTAAACCCTAATTTATATTCTGAGGAATGAGATTCTGTTATAGGGTGAAATCCTAATTTCTTCTTTCTTAAGGGAATTAAATTCCTGTTATTTTGACAAACTAAGTTCTTAACTAGGGTTAAACCCTGATTCTGTTCATTCTGAAGGAATTAAATTCCTATAACATAGGGTTAAACCCTAATTTTATCTCAAAGGAATTAAATTCCTATAATTCTGTGAGAATTAAATTCTCAAATTTCCATTCCCTCTCTATGCTTTGGATCTGCATGGCAGGATCTCAACCCAATGAGAATTAAATTCTCAATTCATGGGGAGATGTGCACTTTGCAGATCCTCTACTAAAGAGAGAACTAAGTTCTTCTTTTTCATATCAAAGTTAAACTCTTTTGAGAATTAAATTCTCTTTTAAGGGCCTTCCCTTTCTTACCTAAGATTTTCTTCTGCAGAAGATCAAATTCTTCCAGAGTCTCAAGGCTCTATATTTCTCTTTTTCTATCTCCTTTTTTCTTCTTCTCCTTTTTTTTCTGTCTCTCTCTTGGCTCCTATTTATAGGAGAAGAAGCAGAATCAATTAGTTTTGGTGAATCTTTCATTGAGAGATTTGATTTGCATTCATCATTCATCCGGTCCTTTGGATTATTAGGTGAATTCTATTCACCATTGGATTTTAAATCCAGAGATTTTCCTTTGTTATTTCGGTTAGATTTTAAGGGGAAATCTTTCCAAGTTCAGGATGTTTCCACAAATAGATGATATTTAATTACCTTTAAATCTTTAGTCCAATCGGTTCCAAGTAATCATTTTCCTTTAGAAAGATTTGAATGCTGTTCAGAATTTAATTCTGTTAAATAGATAGGCTTTGAAAGCCGGTCACGTGTGGCCACGTGACCCCCTGGAACGAGCTTTCTTCTTATTTTTGTGCTCTGTCTTCTGGCCGCTGCTTAGCCGTCGCGTGCCACCACGTGACCCCTGGTCACGTGTGAGCACGTGACCTTTTCTGGAGCCTTTTCTTTGATTTAATCAAGGAGCTGACTCCGCCTTTGCCGCTGCTTTTAAATGTCACGTGCTAACACGTGACTGCTGGTCACGTGGTGGCACGTGATGCCTCTTCCGTAACTTTCCTGATTTTTAATCAGGAAACAAATGCCCCCACAGTGTTGTTCTCACGTGTCTGCACGTGAGTGCAACGCTGTCACTTTTATGACCGTTGGATTTCTCTAGGGATTCGGGAAGATGAAGCGTCTCCATCACATCCTATAAATACCCATGTCCTTTCAGAAGAGACTCCGCTTTGCTCATCTTCTTCTTTTGCAAAATTTTTCTGAGAATTTAATTCTCTTCTTCCAGAGCTTAGTTCTCTGCCTTGAAACCTTTTCAGAGTTTAACTCTGTTCAGAAAGACTCTTTTCCTCAGGTAATGTCTTTGAACAAACGATGAACTTTCACATTCCTCTAGATTTTAAATCCAAAATAAGGGTTTTTACCCTTTAAATATGAACCCATGAAACCAATTAATCTTCAGCAGTAAATCGCTTTTAGGGTTCATCTGATCCTCCAAGGAGATGATGATGACAGTTCAAATCCATGGAGTTTAATTCCGTTCACAGAAAAAAGTTTCTGGGGATTTAATTCCCCTTTCCAAAAGGAATTCAATTCCTGTGAAGAACTAAGTTCTTCCCCATAGAGGCTTCTTAGGGTTTCCTTCGCCCCAGGTTGTCCTTTTGTGATCAGTGGAGAAGACGGTTGCAATAATGTCTTTTGTGGGAATTTAATTCTCCTGATCTTGTTTGATTTGTTGTAGAGCCCAAGGTAGATTTGTCCTTTAGGAGAAGGTGTAGGGCCACTTGAAACCCACTTTTTATTTAATGAGGGTATCCCCTTTGTCTCATTACAACTGCTTGGTCTCACTATTAACGAGCCGTCATCTTGATTCCGTGGGGTCCATGTGTTTTGTAACCAATGGTCCTATGAAAAGAGTCTGCTGTTGCTTTCTTCAACCTGTCTTCATGTTCATGCATGTATATATATTGCTGGCTTTGCTTTTGACAGTCTTCTTTTATTCGATTTCAGGTGCGATGGCTTCTGCTCCGTGCTTTCCCTTTACTCGTTCGGAGGCCGCTTTTCCTCAATCACTATCTGACGAGGAAGCGATGGCGATGATCCGGGCTTATGACCCGAACTGCATCAACTTGCTTCTGTGGGGAACTTGGTACAGCCATATTATCCGGGGTCGCCGGAGTTTCCTCTGTGAAGTGCCGACAGAGCCCACTTTCCCATTTTCGCCGATGGATCCTCCGAGGACGGTTTTTGCTGTGGAGATACCCAACTGGACTCCAACGGGACGACTTGAGCCTTCAACAACAGGTATCCCGAACCACCCGATCCCCGCTATAGATATCCTGGGGCGTCGCATTTGTCAGGGTGAGGCCCACCCATAGGGGCAGATTTATAAGATAGGGCTTACTCCTCGACACCCCATGGGCTACCTTCTTTGGGCTCGCTATATCCTTGCCACCCATCGTGCGCGGCTGCAGAAGGTCGGACTTTATCAGGCAATATACGCGTCACTCTTCCATTATAAGTCCCCGCATATCTGGTGGGTTAGGGCGTTCTTGAATCAATGGAATCTCCCCACCAACACTTTTATATTAGGAGATCGCGAGGTTTTGATTTCTCTGGCAGAATTTTATGAAATCTCGGGATTGCCAATCAGGGGTACACTGTATGAGGAGTTGCTGCCTCCTGACGAGTACGTCTTCGAGCCCGAGCCTGCACCGGTTGACGGCTTGTCTGTTGAGAACGCCGTTCGCCACAAGCGTCCCAGCTTGATCAAGGTGTTAGGTATCTTTGACCGATTGTTCACCGAATCTGAGGAGCAGGGCGTCACTTTTAAAAGCTTCATTGCCTGCTTCCTTCGCGAAGATGTCATGTCGAAGACAGCTCCGAAGTTTGCCAACGTCAAAGATCCCTTTGGGTTTGGTCCGAAGAAGCTGCCGACCACTGAATCGGATCTACCTCAATACTATACCCCCATCATGTCGCCGATGTCTTTTGAGTCCATTGCAGCACCCGGTATGGATGAGGAGACGTTCTTCGTGGGGTTTGTCAGTGTCTGGCTCAGTTGGTTCGTTATCCCCATGCACCGCCGCTTCATGAGAGCCTCGGTTATCTACCCGGCTCATTGTATTGCTGAGGGGACGCGATTGGCTATCGGCATCCCGGCGCTGGCGCATCTTTACCACGGGTTGGGCGCTGCGGCTAACACTTCCAGCCCTGGCGTAGACGTGGTGAATTTTTCGCTTCATTACTTCACATCTTGGATCGAGATGCACGTGTTGGGGGCTTTCGCTATGCATCGGAGGCCCACATTTTACGATGCCTACCCCTTCCCGCGACTTATGCGATTAGTGGATGCTTCTGCGGCCGACCCGACCCAATTTGGGGCTATTCGGGTGCTGATTTCTCCTTACGCTGCCGCTGGGGGGATGGTTTTTAATGATCGGGTCTTGTCTACTCCCTCAGGCCCAGTTCAACAACTCTGGGACCTTTCAAAAGACAACGCACCTTCTTTGAAGCCCCGGGAGGCCGCACACTTGTATACAATTAGACCGGGCTACTTGGTGTTTCGCCAGGATAGCGCAGCTCTCTTCATGCGGTACAATCCGCATCGATTCGCCCGACAGCTTGGATACGACTAGGGTGTTCCTTTCGAGGCTTTTATAGTCGCTCCGATCCCTTCGCTCGATGCCGTTCGCGATGCCGCTCATCATTTCATGAGGCTAAACACCGGCTCCCACTTCATGGTCCCTGAAGCTGAGTACCTGCCCCGGTGCGTGGGCGCGTTTATGGGTTGGTATCTTCATCAGATCAACCCAATTATTCTTGAGGAAAGGAGGGTGCTTCTTGGTCACGACGCCCCTCCTCTGGTTCCAGGAGCTAAGCTGCGACCGAGGGCTTCGGTCCGCTTCCCTCTAAGGGATACCGGCACTGCGCTCATCCCAGGAGAATCGGAGGTAGACCTTACTCCAACGGCTGGTATGCCCCTGGGTTCCCGATCGCGGGGTAGAAGGGCCCCACTAGTAGCACCACCGCCTGTGGCAGCACCGCCCCCCGTGGCATCGACGATGGCAGTGTCATCCTCGGTCGTGGCATCGGGCGAGGGTAATAGGGATGAGGGTATCAAAGGCGATGTGGGTCAGCGCCGCCCTAAGGCTTCGTGGGGGAGGAAGCGGTCATCCTCGGCGACCGGCTCTGGGTCTAAGCGGCGGAGGAAAGCGGCCACCAATTTGCTTGACTCTTTGGCGGAGTCTGGGTCTATTCTTGAAGACGAACCATTGGCCTTGCAAGAGTCAGACGCTGGACTTCTCTTCCCGTGTTCGGCCGATGAGGAAGCCGCACAGTTGGCCGAGGCCATACGGCGTTCCAAAGATGCGTCTCATAACGCTAGGGTTCCGAAGAAGCCCTATCCCGCTGTAATCTTTTACGAAGACCCTTCGTGGATTCGGCGGCGGTTTATCGGTCCTTTGGAGGAATGGGGGGAAAGGGCCCTGAAGCAGGCTGCTTCAGAAGACGCAGTGGATGCACTTTCTTTATGGACTGGCGGCCATGAGTCTACCCTTGAACCCCGGCGAGCATGCCTCCTTGAGAAGGAGCAGCGACTTGAAGAAGCCATATTGAGGGCTTCTTTGCACATCGGTACGTTGTTGTTCTTTTTTTGTAGTTTTTCCAGATTATTTACGCCTGTATATATGTATCCTTATTCTTATATGAATTGTGCAGAATCTTCGACGCTGGGGGAGCTCCCTACGGGCTCGTTGAAGCTAAAGTCTGTCGAAATTCCCGATGAAGCGTTGCTCGATGTGGAGGGGGCTGATGAGGCTGCTCCTCTTGCAATAGAGCCTCCAGTGGCAGTTCCTGATCATGAAGCGCTTGCTCCTTTGGGGGAGGCTCCTTTGGAGATTGCTGCCCCAACGGCTCTTCCCGAAGGCGGCCCGGAGGCTGAGATGGAGGTAGTGGGGACTACCCTCCCTCTGTTGGAGCCCGAGGTTCCGGCTGAGGCTGTTGAAGCTGCTATCCCCCCAGCTCAGAATGGGAGGAGTGTTGAAGGTAACCTTCTGAATTTTAAATTAGCAACCTTTCCGTTGTCTGAACTCTTTTGTTTTATCAGAATTATGCGAGCTGGCGGCCTCTATTGCCGATCTGTCTCCCCGGCAATCCTTTCAGCGTTTGCTGGAGATGGCAGCTCCGCAGGCGATATCCCCCAACGCATCGTCCTCTCATCCGGACAAGGTTGGTGTCGTCTATCACTTCTCATAGCATCGTTGTTATTTTGCGTATTGACATTGATGTTTTCTACAGTTTTGGAGGCTGATGACGAGGTTGAGGTCCTCGAAGGGCCAGGGGAACCTTCAGCTCCTACTTGCATGACTGTCGGTAAGTGACATTCCGGTATAGCCCTACTTATTCCTTTGCTTAAGAGTCTTACTAATATTTTTCAACTCTGAACAGCCTTGCCAGCTCTAATAGCGTTGGAATCGCGTGTCGTCATGCCGCCTGGCCCTTATGCTTTGCGAGCTTCAGAACGCTTGGCCCAATTGAGCCTTGTCTCCCTGTCGTCTTTGATCGAGGAGCTTCGTGCTGGCAGTGCAACCACAGCTGAAGCATTTGCTGCCGAGGCTAACGGTTCTCTTCCTTTTCTTGCCACCTACCATCGCGAAGAGGTGGTGCGAGTCTGGGTGGAGTTCTGTCGGCAGGTGGAGGCTTGCTTGCACGCACTTGAATGTTCCCGTCTTTCCTCGGAGGTCATGGCTGCAAAGGCGGACTTGCGGGGGCTGATAGCGCGGTGCGCGGCGAACATGACATCGTGCGAGAGGAGGCTTGGCTGCAAATTCTCGGAGAGGGAGCTGGCTTCTAAAGCGCTGAGCGAGCTTCAGGCGAGTCTTACTGCCAAGGCCAACAAAGCGTATGAACTCTGGCGGGTGCTTCAAGAGTCTATCAGGAAGGTGGTGACTCTTGATAAAGCTGCTACGTTCACTCGTGAGAGGGTCGAGGCTCATAAGGCCACCGAGAAAGAGCTTGAAGGCCGGCTCGCTTCGTATCAGGCCCAGCAGGCTCAGGCGGAGGCCGGTCTTTTGGCGATCTTAAATCATGAGGCCGTGGCCCAACGAAAGCAGGATGAGCTGACCAAGCTGCTAAATCGCCCGCCGGCTTGAAACATTTGTATCTTTTCCTTCCTTCTTGTATAAACTCATAGATGAGAGTATTTTCTTTTGTTCTTTCATGAATTGTACTTGGTATCCATTTTGGTTTATGAATAAAAGATACATTTTTCTTCTCAATGATATGTCTCTTTTATTGAATGTATTCTGCAGACAATTTATCTTGGCCTACTTGCAGGGCAGCGATGGCTTAGGATTTAGGGTTAAGATCTGCTTCCTAAGACTTTTGCGCTTTATGAGCCACGAGGGTCTCATAAAGAGTTTTTCTCCCTACAGGTCGAGAGGATCCCATAGGTGTAAGTCCTTCTTAAGAATCGTGAGGATTCCTAAGCGGGTTTTTCCCTTGAGAGTCGTAAGGATCTCATAAGAGAGCTTTATTCCTTACAGGTCGTGAGGACCTGCAAGTGCTGGATGTGGTCGCCCTTATCCGTGTTTCACGGGGTCAGGGGTCGCTCAAGGTGTCATAGTTTAAAGACATCACGGTCAAGGTTAAGGACCCCATAGTTCGTGTATTTAAGGACTCCACAGTCTGATGTTAGTTTTAAGATATCACGGTCAAGGTTAAGGACCTCATAGTCCGTGGATTTAAGGACTCCACAGTCCGATATTAGTTTTAAGATATCACGGTCAAGGTTAAGGACCTCATAGTCCGTGGATTTAAGGACTCCACAGTCCGATGTTAGTTTTAAGACATCACGGTCAAGGTTAAGGACCTCATAGTCCGTGGATTTAAGGACTCCACAGTCCGATGTTAGTTTTAAGACATCACGGTCAAGGTTAAGGACCTCATAGTCCGAGGATTTAAGGACTCCACAGTCCGGTGTTTGCTCTGGATGCTTCACACGGGTTCACTGCCGTGCTTGGTGAGGACCAGGCTCCGCTCTGGGCGTTTTCCGCGGGGTCAAAGAGTGACGTTATCCGCGTTCCACGTAATCAGGAATTTTGCACTAGATGCTTCACACGGGTTCACTGCCGTGCTCGGCGAGGACTAGGCTCCGCTCTGGATGCTTCATACGGGTTCACTGCCGTGCTCTGCGAGGACCAGGATCCGCGCTGGGCGTTTTCCACGGGGTCAAAGAGTGACGTTATCCGCGTTCCACGTAACCAGGAATTTTGCACTAGATGCTTCCCACGGGTTCACTGCCGTGTTCGGCGAGGACTAGGCTCCGCTCTGGATGCTTCACACGGGTTCACTGCCGTGCTCTGCGAGGACCAGGATCTGCTCTGGGCGTTTTTCACGGGGTCAAAGAGTGACGTTATCCGCGTTCTACATAACCAGGAATTTTGCACTAGATGTTTCCCACGGGTTCATTGCCGTGTTCGGCGAGGACTAGGCTCCGCTCTGGGTGCTTCACACGGGTTCACTGCCATGCTCTGCGAGGACCAGGATCCGCTCTGGACGTTTTCCACGGGGTCAAAGAGTGACGTTATCCGCGTTCCACGTAACCAGGAATTTTGCTGATTGTATCCGCATTTCACGGAATGGAGGTTTGACTGTTGGTGATATGTGTATCGCCGAGCCATGGAACTGGGGGGGTTGCCGCTGTTTCGCTTTGCTTGAAGTTGTGTCCGTCGTTACGCGACGAGTGTTGGGATGATCTCTAGGTCGCTTGCGGCCCGTCGAGATTCGACTCCTTTCTTTGATGAAACCTGGGGGGACATGTGATTACTTCTTTGTTTACGCCCTTGGATTGTATACAGGGAGTGATGGAACATCACCTGTACGTCAAAAATTAAAACTTTTTTTTTATTTCTTTTTCCGCGATGCTCTATCATTTCAGCTTTTATATCGCGAAGGTCGCGATTGCCCTATCATTTCTGCTATTTTTCACGGTGCCCAATCATTTCGGCTATTTATTTCATTTTTACTCGCTGCTTTTTATTGCGAGTTGCCTCATCATTTCGGCTATTTTCATCCATACATTTTTACTTGCTGTTTTTTTTATTGCAAGCTACCCCATCATTTCGGCTGTTTCGTATGCACGTGCGGCCTACCGGCTTTTCGCCATAAACCTGAAATTAGACACCGATTTCGGCATCAGCACCGCTACAACTGGGATAATGCCAGGAGAGAATCATCATCTGCCTCTGTTGATGTTGAACAAAGGTGGCTTAGCAAACAGGGTTAGGGTCCTGTCGACTAAGGCTTTTGACTTCATGAGCCGTAAGGGTCTCACAAAGGTATTTCTCCCTACAAGTCGTGAGGATCTTGTAGGTGTATTTTCTCCCTAGGAGTCGTGAGGATTCCTAAGTGTATGTTCCTCTGTAAGTCGTAAGGATCCTACAAGAGGGTTTTCTCCTTATAAGCCGAGAGGACTTATAAGAGTTGTTCACCATATGGACATACCCCTAGTCATAGGGTGAATCTTTGCTGGGGAAATGTTTATTCACGCCCGTGGATTGTATACAAGGGCCAATATTGGACCACTTGTAGGGCATTGTCGAAGATTATGGGGGATTTTTCTTAAGCACAGGTTTAGGTCTCTGTGACTTAAGACTTTCAAGTCTTATGAGCCGTGAGGGTCCCATAAGAGAGTTCTCCTTACGAGTCATGAGAATCTCGCAAGTGTATTTTCTCCTTAGGAATCATGGGGATCCCTAAGTGTATTGCTCCCTTGTGAGTCGTAAGGATCTCACGCGGGTGGTTTCTCCTTACAAGGTCGTGAGGACCCTGCAAGTGTCCTTTAACAAGGTTGCGCCCTTTCGGGTTTTCACAAACACTCACCGGTAGCCCTGCTATTTTTACTCACGGAGCCCTTTCGGTTTTTCATCCGTGCCCTTCTTGCTTATGGACATACCATTTTTTTTATTTTATTATTTTTTTATATTTTTTTTACGAGGTCGCACCCTTTCGGGTTTTCCCGAATACTCGCCGGTAGCCCTGCTGTTTTTACTCACGGAGCCCTTTCGGGTTTTCATCCGTGCCCTTCTTGCTTATGGACATACCTTTTTTTTATTTTTATTTTTTATTTTTTTTATTTATCTCATCAGCCTAAGGATGCTGCGGTAGTAGTTTTAAGGACATTTCGGTCTGTCGTTAGTTTAAGGACGTTTCGGTCCGTCGTTAATTTAAGGACGTTTCGGTCCGTTATTAGTTTAAGGACGTTTCGGTCCATTCAGGGGAAGGCCGGCTACTGCTTATAAAGTCTGAGCTTAGGAAGATAGCGAGCAGACATAGTCGTCGTCATCTATCATTAACCTAGGCTGTGACTCATTAAGCGTAGTATTTTTTTAGGAAGCGGCCGTTTATTGGCCTGAAAGGCCTTTCACCGTGTATGTCCATGAGTAGATATGCTCCACCCTGGTAGACCTTGTCTATGATGTACGGGCCTTCATAGTTCGGCTCGAATTTTCCCCGCTTGGCGCGATTGGGGATCATAGGCCTTTTGACCATTAGCACGAGTTCGCCTTGGCGGAATGTCCTCGGCCTGGTCAATCTTTCATACGAGCGTGTCATTTTTTCTTTGTAAGCCTCCAAGTTTTGTTGTGCTACGAGCCGTGTTTCATCAAGGGCATCAAGCTCTTCTAGCCGAAGGTGAGCATTTTCTTCGCTCGTCAACTCACAGTGGACTTCCACTCGTAGAGAAGGTAGCTCTATCTCGAGGGGGAGTACTGCTTCCGTACCGAATACCAATGCATATGGCGTCGTGTTCGTGGCCGTCTTGAACGTAGTTCGATATGCCCAGAGAGCTTCTTTCAGTCTCTCATGCCAGTCCTTCTTATTTCGGGACACCGTCTTTTTTATGATCTTTGTCAAGGTCTTATTGAAGGCCTCGGCCAGACCGTTAGCTCGTGGATTATAAACTGAGGAGTATCTCCAGTCTATATTATGCTGTTGCGCGAAGTGGCTAATCTTATGGCTTTTGTAGGCTGGCCCGTTATCGGAGATAATCCGCCGTGGAGTTCTAAATCGATAAATGACGTGCGCTTTGAAAAAGTGGAGGATATTCTCCGTTTTCACTTCCCTCAACGGTACTGCTTCTGCCCATTTGGAGAAGTAGTCAGTTGTCGCCAGGATGAAACAATGTCCCCTAGACGATGCTGGTTCAATGGGGCCAACTGTGTCAGTCCCCCACATTTCGAATGGCCAGCTAGCCACCGTTGGATGGAGTGGATTTGGATGCTGGTGGATGAAATCCCCATGGATTTGGCATGAGTGACATTGCTTCGCATATTCTAGGCAATCCTGAATCATCGTGGGCCAGTAGTAACCCATCCGTTTAATTTTTAACTTCATCTTCAGGCCCGCTTGGTGAGAACCACAGATTCCGTCATGAACTTCCTGAATGACTCTTTCTGCTTCGTCAGGTCCTAAGCATCTCAGCCACAGAGAATCGAATGACCTCTTATACAGAGTATTATTGACGAGGGCGAAAGACAGAGCTCGTTTCATGAGCTGATGTCTTGTGGAGGCTTCTTCGGGCATTCGGTGGGTCTTAAAGTAGTCTATGAAGACTTCCCTCCAGTCCTCAGCCTTCTCACGGTCTTTTATTTGTAGGGTCGTCTGCTTAGTCGCTCCCTTTTCTTTGTATGATTCCAGGGATATTTCTGCTGGGGCAAGCACTCGACGGCTTTGTACCATGATTTTAACGTCATCGAGGTTCTCGTCCGCCAATTCTTTAGCGAGCTTAGCTAACGCGTTCGCTTTGCTATTTTCCGCGCGTGGTATGCTTTCCAAAGTATAGGAGGGAATTTGGGTCAACAGTTGTTGCACCTTTTCACCGTACTTTACCAACTCCGGTTTGCACGTTTGGTAGTCGCCGTTTACTTGACTAACGACCAGTTGAGAATCTCCATATATGAGGAGTTTCTCAATCCCCATGTCGATGGCGATCTCGAGGCCTGCTATCAAAGCTTCATACTCGGCTTCATTGTTTGTCCTCGGTTCTGTTAAGGAGAAAGCAAAGCGTATTATCCCTCCTTGTGGAGTTACGAAGATGAGGCCTACCCCCGATTTGATCATTGGGGCACTTTGTTTGCGCTTCTTTACGGAGGACGCTCCATCGAAATAAAGTTCCCATCGGGTATCACCACCGTCGATCGCGTCAAACGCATGTTCGTCCGGCAAATCGCAGTTTAAAGGTGAACCGGCAGGTACTGGGTGCTCAGTAAGGAAGTCGGCGATGGCTTGGCCTTTCACTGCCTTAAGAGGCTGATAGGTTATTGAAAACTCCATCAGGGGTAAGGCCCATTTAGCGAGTCTCCCTGTCAATATGGCCTTCGACATTAGATATTTTAGAGGGTCCACCTTTGATATAAGACGGACTTCATGCGCTAACGCGTAGTGCCTGAGCTTTGTTATCGCGAAGATTAGCGCCAGGCAATGCTTTTCGATTGGGGAGTAATTGCTTTCTGCCCCCAGCAGAACTCGACTTAAGTAGTAGAGCGATCTCTCCTTCCCTTGGTCGTTTTTTTGCGCCCATAATGCGCCTAAAGAACCTTCTAGGGCGGTTGTATAAAGAATGAGAGGCTTTCCCTTGACTGGAGCAGCTAACACCGGCGGGTTTTGCAGGCACTGCTTGATCTCATCTAGCTCGCTCTGGCACTTTTGGTCCCAGACGAACGGGGTTCCCTTCTTCATCAGGTGGCTATAAGGACGGCACTTGCCTGACAGGTTGGCGATAAACCGCCGGATGTACGCAAGCTTCCCCTGGAGAGACCGCAATTGTTTGAGAGTTCTTGGCGGCGGCATTTCCATGATCGCCTTGATCTTAGATGGATCTATTTCGATACCTCGGTGTCGAATGATGAATCCCAGGAATTTACCCGAGGAGACTCCGAACGCGCATTTGAGGGGATTCATCTTCAAATTATATTGCCGAAGGCGCTGGAATACGGTCTTCAGATGCTCTAAATACTCCTCGTATGACATGCTCTTCACTACGAGATCATCGATATAGCACTCGACGATTTCATGTATGAGATCATCGAAGATCTTTGTCATGGCCCTTTGATAGGTGGCACCGGCGTTCTTTAAACCGAAGGGCATCATCTTGTAGCAGAATATACCCAAAGGAGTCCTGAAGGCGGTGTGCTTCTGGTCTCCGGGATGCATCTTTATCTGATTGTACCCTGATGAACCGTCCATGAAAGAGAAAACCTCGTGAGTGGACGTATTATCTATCATCTGCTCGGTTACCGGTATTGGGAAATCGTCCTTCGGGCAGGCTTTATTGAGATCTCGGAAGTCCACACATATGCGTACTGTCCCATTCTTCTTCATCACTGGGACGATATTGGCGACCCAATCAGGATACTGTACCTCCTGGATAAACCCGGAATCGATTAGTTTCTTGACCTCGGCGTTAATGCTCATTTCAAGCTCGAGCCGCATCCGTCTCGGCGCCTGTTTGACTGGCTTGATATCCGGTGATATTGCTAATTTATGTACCGCAATCTCTGGATCTAATCCTGGCATCTCGGAATAGTTCCACGCGAAGCAATCTCTATGCTGTAGAAGCACGTCTTTTAGCGCTGCCACCCTTTCCTCAGATAGTAGCTCGCTGACGAATGTTGGTCGAGGATCGTCTGCCGATCCCAACTCAATCTTCTTGAGGTTATCTGCAGTAGTATGTATGCCATCTTCCAGTTCTTTCGGAGCCGGTGGAAATTCTGAGATTACCTCATTGTCATTGTTTTCGAAGCACCAAGGGAGCTCATCTATGTCCTCGGGCTCTTCTTTTAATATTGTAATCATGTAATAGGTGCGAATCCGCTTCCAAGATTGATGTGGATCTGGCTCTGCTCTTGCGGCTTTGGGTTCGTGCTTTTGTGGCGGCGTTACCCTCCAGCTGCTGGATAAAGCAAATCTGCCTTGCTGGTACTGGTCTTCGACCCAGTTCTTGAACGTGAAGCAGTCTTCGATAGGGTGTCCTATGGCTCGGTGATAAGAGCAATAGCCCGAAGGAGAAACCTCGTTAACTTGCTCAGGGTGCTTAGACTCCGGAAGTGCGATCATTTGATGTTTTATGTCGAGCTCGAGTAGCTTCTTCGTCTTGTCTCGAGGGAAGGAATACGCTCGACTCATCTTCTTCATGAGGGACAAATCCGGACCGCGCAATGCCTGATCACACGACTCTCTAATCCTGCGTCGCTGTTGTCGACTCCTTTTTCCGCCTCTTGACTTACTTCTGCCTATGCATCGGGCCTTTTGTACGACGGGTTGACAGGGAGGAGTACCCTTGTCTTTTGCAGTCTGTTGAAACAGACATTGCGTCCTGGCCTTCTCGTAGATGGCCATCTCGCGGTTGTGATTTTCCCGAGCTTTTTGACCCACTTTCCTGATAAGCTTGTCCATTCGTTTTTCAAACGACGGACTCGGCACTTCACTCGCGGGATCCAGTTTTGACGAGGGGTTAACATTCCCCGACAGGGTGTCCTCCTCCTCATCGATGTTATATATGGCGTAGCTGCCGTGGACTCGCTCCCGTTTCCTGGATCTCACATATCCAAGCCCAAGCGTTTCCATTCTCCCGTTGGGCAATTTGCGCTGAGTCCCAGGGACATTCCAAATCCTGTTGTAGAACCGAGCTTGTCGAACAGTCTGTTTTAAGGGTACTCCTTGGCGCTTCAATAGCCTCTTTAGACCATTTGTGTAATATCTGGGCAAACGGATGGGTTGGAGCCTGTCGAGTGTAGCATCCGTGCCATGCCATATCTCTTTCTCCATTCTCATTTTTGTGGATTGGTAGAATAGGATCACCTTTTCACCCTTTCGCCTGGGAGAGACGTAAAACGTCTGCAGGTCCTGCACATTGTAAGCTTGAAGTGTGTCGAGATCCTTGTAGTGTTCCTGCGGCACCATGGTGATTTGCAAACTCTGATCATCGCCAGGGGATGCTTGTATTGACGGCCGACTGGAGAACACGGCATTAACTTCATCTTCCGAGTCACTTCCGAAGATCAACATGGGGGCGGACAGTCCCAGGTTGTTGCGTCGGGACAGACCAGCGTAGACTATCTCTTCTTCTTCTTCGGTATCGCTCCTGAAAACAGGGATGATGGAGGCGGCTTTGTTCTCCGGCTTGCGACACTTTTCTGTATCCTCGAAGTCTGACAAAAAGTACTTCGCATCTTCGTACTTGCGGACTTCGTTCACGGAAAATGGGTTCAGCTCGCCTGTTACGGTATATTCGAAGCCATCCTTGAAGTACTTCATACACTGATGCTGTGTAGAAGGGATGATGTTGTATTCATGTAACCAAGGACGACCGAGCAAGGCGTTGTAGCAGGTCTTGGCGTCAATGACGTGAAACTTGATGTCCGTGACGAGCAGTCCGAAGCGTAATGTTAGTATTACAGATCCGAGAGTCCGTGATGACTGGGAGTCGAAACCGGAGATGGTAATTTTGTCACGAACGAGGTTTCCTTCAACACCCGAACATTAAGGAGATTGACGGAGGATCCATTATCCACCAGGATCTTGCCTATCTTGATATCATGGCAGTATCCAGAGACATATAGGGGACGGTTGTGGTCGCACGTCCCGAGGAGGAGGTCTTCGTCACCGAAAGTGATGTCGGCCGTATGCACTTCTTCCAGTTCATTCTTCATCCTTTCTTCGGCGAGGAAGGCTTGGAATTGCTCGGGTTCTTGTAACGCCTTGATTAATGAATCTCGCGTTTCTTTCAATAATAGGAGGGCATCGAGAATGCTGAGCTGAGAATGTAGCTTCCTTAGGTGCGCTAGGATGTTGCAGTCCACCTTACCCTTCCTGGGAGGGTCCTTGGCAGTCAGCTCTTTCATGACTTGGTCATCTAAGGCGATATCCCCAGTGACCTTCTCCATTCCCTTATCTTTTCTATTTGCGGGCCCGAGATTCTTTTCCGGGAGCGTGTGATTGCGCAGCTGAATGTTTTCGCAGGCCTCTGGTTCTTCCTCTTTCCCTAAAATGGATTCTTTAAAGAGAAGGCCCAGAACCATTTCCTCATCAGAGTCGCTCCCAAAGGTGAGAACTTGTGATCCTTCGGCGTCGACCACATAACAGCTGCCGGCAGTTCTTTTGTGCCTGTCGGTTGTACTTCTTTGCTCCCGACGAGTTCTGCGTTTCATGCGCTTAAAATGTTGCCGGTGAGCAACATATCCCTACCACCATATCCTAAAGGCGTCACACTCCTCCATAGGGTGTGAAATTTTCCGATGATATGAGCAATAATTAGGGTGCCTCTCCGCCCCATCGAACGCGTTCTCTTCCGAAGGTGGTAGCTTCATCCCTACTGACATGGCTTTGGCGAACCTCTTCCTTGTCTTGTACTTGTTTTTATTCGTATCAGATGTCTTTTGATCTGGCGGGAGTGCTTCGACTCTTTCGTTTAGTCGCTTGCGCTTGGCTCCTTCCGATGCAGCCATCTCACGCTCCTGATCGGCTTTACTCTTCAAACGAATTTCGTCTAGAAAGGCGTCGATCATTTCATCTGTTGGCCATACAAGTTCTGGCTCAGGCTGTGCCCCCATTTTCTCAGTGCCAGGAGTTTTCTCATCTTCCGAGTGGGAAATCACATGACAACTCGCCACATATCCCTCGGATTCATCCGATGAGCTCTCTCCATCATCTTCCTCCTGAAAGACGTGGTTAAAGAACTCTTGCAGTGTGATGGGATTCCGCGCCTTTTGATTGTACTCCTCCAGCGCATCAATCTGTTTCTGCAAATCCGTGCGCTTGTCTCCAGGCTTCACGGACTTCCTGGACTTCTTCTTCTTTTTCTTCGAAGATTTTGACGGTTGGGTGTGAGTACTTGGGCTATCACCACCGATTTTTATAGTTGGACGTGGCTTCAGCATCCCTTCGATGATTTGAGCTTCAAGCGGGTTCTTCCATTCGACCACCGGGCACGCATGAAGGTCCCTCAGCATTCTTTTAGTTTTAGTTAATAGCACGACCTCCCATGGAGCTTCTTCAATAAAGGAGCAGGTTGCCCCCGGTGTATCTGCTTTCTTAGGAGCATGCAGCTGTGGCGGGTTCACCTTCCATTTTTCGGACAGCGCAAACTTTCCCTGGAGGTATTGATCTTCAATCCATCCTTTGAAAATGAAGCAATCCTCAATCGGATGGCTTACCGTTTGATGGTAAGGGCAATAGTTGGGGCTATTCACCTCAGTGGGTTGTGGCGGTCGTCTTGGATTTGGCAAGTTTATAAGCCTGTTGCGTACTGCCAGCTCGAATAACCGTTTCGTCTTGTCCCGTGGGAACGAGTAGGGGCGCTTCATCTTCTCATTATAATACCGGCGTCTTTCTTCCAGTGATCCGCCAGCGTTGGGTTACTGGGCTGCTGCTGAGCGTTCGCAACGAAGGTTGCCTTCCCTTTACCCTTGTCATTCCGGGGTTCTGGCTTCGGGGGAGACGGTCTGTGACCCATCTGGTCCACTTGGGCCAACTTGTCGATCAAAGCCTGAAACGTGGTCGGCTTAAAGAACATCATGAACTGGGAGATAGTTGCATGAGGGTCTAGAGTTCCCATAAAGATTCCTACCGCAGGAGCTTCTTCTATACGCTGCTCGCATTTTGACCATAAATTACGCCACCGTATAAGCATATTGGACCCATGTTTCGCCCGGCTTTACCCTGACATTGATCAATGCCGTTATCGGAGGTACGCTCGCTGGCACTCGCGAAGCGTTGGGTAAACAACAATTCCATCTCTGCGAAGGTCTTGATAGAGTCGTTCGGGAGCTCAGAGTACCGCTCGAACGCCGTATCTGATAAACTTCCAACAAACTGGCGAAGCAAAAGCTTGTCATCACCGCCGGTATTGCCGCAGAGTGCCCTGAACTGGGCAACATGCTGGTGAGGATTGCTCGTTCCCTTATAAACATGGAACTTGGGAATTGTGTAACCCGGCGGGTACTTGATTTGGTTGTACCAGCTTGGATATGGCCGCCCCGTTTTTACGACCTGGCCGGCTGCTTCAGTCGCATGATGAACCCGTATTTGCTGGGCTATGTACTCGTCCAAATCAGTTTTAGAGATTGTATCCTTTTTAGCCGTTGATACAGCTGGCGGGGGATTTGATGTCTCTCCCCTATCGTCTCCGAAGACGATCGAGGGCTCTTCAGCTGGAGGATCTTGTTGTATCATCATCCCTATCATATCTTGGAAGAGAAGGCCCATACGCTGTATGTTGGCTGCTTGTTTAGCAGCCTCTTTGTCCTTCTTCTCCAATATTCGGCGAAGGAATTCGGCGTCGGTTTCTTCCTCCTGGCGTTCATCCGAGGACGTTTCTGGGTTTTCTTTTGGCCCGGTATGTGCGGCCATAGCATTCATTATCTCTTGGAGCTTCTGTTGCTGCTCCTGCGCCTTGGTCACTGACTGTGTAAGCGGTCTATGACCTGTAGACGCATGGCTGTCTTCCTTTCCTGATGCCTTGTATACGGTATGGACCATCATGCCCCCAGACTTAGGGCGTCTGGGCTTAGTGCCTTTAGCTCTCATTGCAGGCTGGGGGATCTTCTTTAGCTTCCTCTTTTTATGAGCAGTGGAAATTGAAGGGGCCGTTGAGGTGGGCACCCAGACAGGTTTTCATGACTTAGCCTGGTGACTGACTTCCTGTTGGATTTTCAGCTTCTTGTGCTGGCGGGAGAAATTTGGATCGATCATCGAGTCTCGGGTCTGCCTCCATACTTTATAGATTCGGGAGGACAGCCGTTGAGGAGATTGGGGCTGTTCTGGCTTCACTTCTATAGCCCTTTTCAGCGGAGGGGGAGACCTCTTTAGCACCGCGGTAGGAGAATTCCTACGCACCTTATTTAGCATCTCAAAGCTGTTCCCAGTTGGAACAGCAGCATTAACTTCTGTCATCGGGGCTGGAGGAGTTAGCCCAGAAGGGGAGTTGCCTCCGGCCTTTCTCACTCGGTGCCAGTAACGACGTCGAGCGTGTCGTGCTGATGGCATCGGCTCGGTGATGGCGATAGCCTCGTCTTGCCTCCTGTGTATGTGGGGGGTCACTGCTGGTGTCATCCTGTTAAAGACTAATGTCCTTTGGGTACCGGGAGCGGGAGCTGGAATAGTCAATCTTGTAAAGACCGACTTTTTGGCAGGGGAAGGCGCCTTGATGACTTCAGGAGCAGGACTGGTTATTTTCTCAGGAGCAGCCTTCTCTAGGATTGCAGGCCCCATTGCGGTTTCACAGGAGCTCTGGCCTAGTCTGGAGAAGACCGAGGCGCTGGTGTTGGGCGACCCGTTGAGAGGGGCCGCAGCAGGGGCAAGCCGATCAAAGACCGACTTCTTGGGAGCTTCCGTTGTCAGCACAGGAGCGGTGAGGCTTGTTGGCGGGAGCATGGTCCCAAAAAACAATCCTGTGGTGGCTCGAGTGACTTGTTCCACGGGCATTGTGAATAGCGAAGCAGCTTGGGGTCCGTAGGCTATACCTCCTGGCGAGGCAGAGCATTGGTTGCAATTGCAGTCCGAGCATGTCGTACAAGTGGAAGCCATTGATTCTTTGCTTTCTGCAATAAGCAAGACGCCGAATCTTAGTACCTTGAAACCCGAGGGCAACTATTAGCAAACTGTGTTTGGTTCGCGAACACGACACACGAAGTGTGGAGTGGAAAGAGGAAAAGGTCCCACCGGGCGTGCCAGAATCTGTTTCCCTCCGAAAGACGGCTCGACGGCGCACGTCTTGCCTGAGATTCGGGGCAGATGCTAATTGGTGCTATCCGTCTACCTCTCCGAAAATGCCAAGTTGATTTATGGCACCGTGTATCGAAGGTTTAAACGGATGTGTCCGATGTAGCAGACTTCGTCAGATTCCCCCTCGCTTGAGGGGTTTTTTTATTGTGGGGACGCTCTTCCCTGTAGGCGCAAGCCCCTGCAGTTAATTACGCTACCGCACTGTGGTAACCACTTTCTCCTTCTCCGGATGGTCACTTCGTGTCGTATGTGTTTATTTTGTGTTTGGTTGCCCGTGGATTGTATACGGAGACTGAGTTATGTCGTCGCCCGTAGGGCGTGGACTAGTCTAAATCCGTATTATCTTAGATTTGGGTTTGGGGGTTTGGGTTTAAGGATACGTTAGTCTCATTGGAGACTAAGATCAACTTAAACGTTTGTTAATGACACGTTAGTCTAGTTTTTAGACTAAGATCGACTTAACGAGATCGTTTAGATCCAACAATAGAACCATTAAGGGAGCCCTGTTGTTTAGTTTAGTGACGTTGCGGTCAACAGGTAGTTTAAGGACATTGCGGTCCGTAGGTAGTTTAAGGACATTGCGGTCCAATGTTAGTTTTAAGACGTTGCGGTCAAGGTTAAGGACCTCATAGTCCATGGATTTAAGGACTCCACAGTCCAAGGTTAGTTTTAAGACATCTCGGTCAAGGTTAAGGATGTCATAGTCCATGGGTTTAAGGACCCCACAGACCGTTGTTAGTTTTAAGACGTCTCGGTCAAGGTTAAGGACGTCATAGTCCATGGGTTTAAGGACCCCACAGTCCGTTGTTAGTTTTAAGACATTCCGGTCAAGGTTAAGGACCTCATAGTCCATGAGTTTAAGGACCCCACAGTCCATATCAATGTGTGGTCATCGGGACCTGTCACCTCTTTGAAGACGTCGAGGGATTACGACGCCAAGTATCAAAGGAGTGATGAGATGTACCCTTAAACCAAGGTAGATTAAACAGTCTTTGGTTCAGCTTGGGACCAGGACCAATTAATTATGTTATGAGCCCATCAGCCCAGTTAAGTTTGAATTGAGGACTTATGGCCATCTTGGGCTAAGTCCAATCATGTTTGGAATATTGGCTTCCTATTGGTCCATTGAAGGAGAGGCTTTGCCTCTGGCCATTTAGCCAATTGGGCTAAAGTTAGTGTTAAACACTAAAGATCAGCAGTGTTGAACACCGGGAACAAGTTAGTGTTTTAACATTAAAAGACAGTTGGTGTTAAACACCAGCAACAGGAGGTTCAAATTAGTGTTAAACACTAAAACAAATCAGTGTCGAACACTAAGAAAATTAATGTTAAACTCTGTTAACAGAGATTTAATTTAGTGTTAAACACTAAGAAATTCAGTGTTAAACACTGCAAGAAAGGCTCTTCGATTAGTGTTGAACACTAAGGCAAAACAGTGTTAAACACTGGATTCAGAGGGTCCAATTTAGCGTCAAGCACTAAGGTAAGAGGGGTCACGTGGTAGCACGTGAGGGCGCCTTCCCCTTTATTTGTTCTGCTAAGAATATTGAATACTTTGGAGCATCACGTGATGGGCATTTAAGTGTTTGTGCGTTAAAGCTTCTGCCAAGGGTCACGTGGGTCATGTGAGGCATTGCCTCAAAAGCCCTTCTCTGTGGATCTTTCCGGGGGTCACGTGGTAGCACGTGACCCTGCCTCTTTGCAATTTCTGATTAAATTCTTCATTAAATCCCCATTTTCTTCTGAAGGATTATATTCTCTGATAGAGTTGAATTCTGATTTTCCTGTAGGAATTAAATTCCTCATATATGTGAAGAACTGAATTTTATCATAGGGTTAAACCCTAATGAAAGCTTTTAGAGGAATTATATTCCCATTCTCTTTTATAGAATTATTCTTAAATAGGGTTAAACCCTAATTTATATTCTGAGGAATGAGATTCTGTTATAGGGTGAAACCCTGATTTCTTCTTTCTTAAGGGAATTAAATTCCTGTTATTTTGACAGAACTAAGTTCTTAACTAGGGTTAAACCCTGATTCTGTTCATTCTGAAGGAATTAAATTCCTATAACATAGGGTTAAACCCTAATTTTATCTCAAAGGAATTAAATTCCTATAATTCTGTGAGAATTAAATTCTCAAATTTCCATTCCCTCTGTATGCTTTGGATCTGCATGGCAGGATCTCAACCCAATGAGAATTAAATTCTCAATTCATGGGAGATGTGCACTTTGCAGATCCTCTGCTAAAGAGAGAACTAAGTTCTTCTTTTTCATATCAAAGTTAAACTCTTTTGAGAATTAAATTCTCTTTTAAGGGCCTTCCCTTTCTTACCTAGGATTTTCTTCTGCAGAAGATCAAATTCTTCCAGAGTCTCAAGGCTCTATATTTCTCTTTTTCTATCTCCTTTTTTCTTCTTCTCCTTTTTTTCTGTCTCTCTCTTGGCTCCTATTTATAGGAGAAGAAGCAGAATCAATTAGTTTTGGTGAATCTTTCATTGAGAGATTTGATTTGCATTCATCATTCATCCGGTCCTTTGGATTATTAGGTGAATTCTATTCACCATTGGATTTTAAATCCAGAGATTTTCCTTTGTTATTTCGGTTAGATTTTAAGGGGAAATCTTTCCAAGTTCAGGATGTTTCCACAAATAGATGATATTTAATTACCTTTAAATCTTTAGTCCAATCGGTTCCAAGTAATCATTTTCCTTTGGAAAGATTTGAATGCTGTTCAGAATTTAATTCTGTTAAATAGATAGGCTTTGAAAGCCGGTCACATGTGGCCACGTGACCCATGATCATGTGTAGGCATGTGACCCTTGGTCACGTGTAAGCACGTGACCCCCTGGAACGAGCTTTCTTCTTCTTTTTGCGCTCTGTCTTCTGGCCGCTGCTTAGCCGTCACGTGCCACCACGTGACCCCTGGTCACGTGTGAGCACATGACCTTTTCTGGAGCCTTTTCTTTGATTTAATCAAAGAGCTGACTTCGCCTTTGCCGCTGCTTTTAAATGTCACATGCCAACACGTGACTGCTGGTCACGTGGTAGCACGTGATGCCTCTTCCATAACTTTCCTGATTTTAAATCAGGAAACAGGTAGCTTCCTTCCCAACTACGCTTTAGATCGAAGCCCTCATCGCGAGGCTACCGAATAGCTTCCTGCTCGGTAATCCCTAGCGGGTAGCCTCCTACCCAACAACGCTAAGGATCAAAAGCCCTCCTCTCGAGGCCACCGAGCAGATTCCCTGCTCGGTCCATCCGCATTGGGTATCTTCCTGCCCAACTACGCTGTGGATTGAAGCCCTCCTAGCAAGGCAACCGAGTAGCTTCCTGCACGGTCATCCCTAGAGGGCAGCTTCTTTCCCAACAACGCTAAGAATCAAAAGCCCTCATACAGAGGCCACCATGCAGATTCCTGGTCGGCTAAACTCCGAGGGGTAGATTCCTACCCTACGAAGACTTGGATCTAGGACCCACATTGAGGAAGAATCAGTTATGGCCGACCTATTCTAACTTGGTTGATTTTCTACTCATGCTAAAACATGTGGCCGTCACCTCGACTCTGAGATATGAATTGATACCGACCTTCCTAGCCTTAGGATGCCTTTTGATTCATCCTAAATGAATGATCGCCACCTCGACTCTGGGGAGCGGGAGGGCACCGACCTTCCTACATTTGGCTATTATTCAACTTACACTTGACGCTCGATCGTCATTTAAAAACGCGACCGTTATCTAACGTCTAAAGAGCCTGGAAGCGGTCTACGACCTAACACTTGCAGCAGAATGAAAATTCAAACAAGAAAAAAGACTAACGAACTGAAGTACTCACGCAGAAAGCACACAGTCATGTAGAGGAAAATATGCTCAGCTTTATTTATATTTCAGAAATTTTTACACGGTATTCTAGGCTCCTCAGCCTTACAAAACGCCCAAAGGCTTACAAAACTTTAAAAAAGAAGAAGGAAAAGGCAGGAAAGCTCAGGCCGTAGGCCCGGGGAGGATCTCGCCCTGCTCGATGCCAGCATCGGGAACAAAAATGGCGATCTCTGGGTCAGCGCTTTCACCGGCAGCCTCACCCCCGGCGGCATCTCTGGCAGCTTCCACCTACGACGCATCCTCGGAGAGAGAGTACTGGAATCGGAGCTCGCTGTCGGTGAACCGCGGCATCAACGCTGCTCCCCTCCGAAGGACGCGACGAAGACGCGATAGACGTCTTGCCTGAAATTCGGGGCAGATACTAATAGGTGCTATCCGTCCACCTCTCTGAAGATGCCAAGTTGATTTATGGCACCATGTATCGAAGGTTTAAATAGATGCGGCCGATGTAGCAGACTTCGTCAGATTCCCCCTCATTCGAGGGGTTTTTGATTATGGGGACGCTCTTCCCTACAGGCGCAAGCCCCTGCAGTTAATTACGCTACCGCATCACGGTAACAACTTTCTCCTTCTTCAGATGGTCACTTTGTATCGTGGGTGTTTGTTTTGTTTGTGGTTGCCCGTGGATTGTATACGGAGACTAATTTATGTTGTCGCCCGTAGGACGTGGATTAGTCCAAATCCGTATTTTCTTAGATTTGGGTTTGAGGTTTTGGTTTAAGGATACGTTAGCCTCATTTTGGACTAAGATCAACTTAAACGTTTGTTAAGGACACATTAGTCTGATTTAAGACTAAGATCGACTTAATGGGATCGTTTAGATCCAACAAGAGAGCATTTGGACTCTATTGTTTAGTTTAGAGACATTGCGGTCGATAATTAGTTTAAGCACATTACAGTCCATTGGTAGTTTTAAGACATCGCGATCAATGTTAAGGACATCATAGTCCGTGAGTTTAAGGACCTCACAGTCCGGTGTTAGTTTTAAGACGTCAAGGTCAAGGTTAAGGACATTATAGTCTATGAGCTTAAGGACCTCACAGTCCGATATTAGTTTTAAGACATCACGGTCGAGGTTAAGGACGTCATAGTCCGGTATTAGTTTTAAGACATTACGGTCGAGGTTAAGGACGACCCCACAGTCCGTAGCAATGTGTGGTTGTCGGGACCCGTCACCTCTCTGACGACGTTGAGGGATTACAACGACAGAATCAGAGAAGTAAAGAGATGTACCCTCGAACCGGGTGTAAATTGATTGGAAGAGCTGTTGGGCTCAGTTCAATTTAAATTGAGGACTTATGGCCAAAATTGGGCTAAGTCCAGTTGAAAATATTTAACATTTTATTCTTGTTCTGCCTATTAGGCTTTTAGTTGGGCTCTGCCCTTTTATAATGCATAGCATTGGGCTCTATAATTAAATGCATAGCATTTTAGTGGTCTGACAGTGCGCCACGTGGCTTGTCAGGCGCTTTGCGCCAATTAAAGAGCGCAAAGCGCTAGCGCATATGGAGGTGACACGTGTCACGCTCTGCTAAGCGCAAGTCTGTTAGCGCAGTGCGCGCGCCAGTGCGTTGCTGACACATGGCGCGCCCTGGTGCTATGCGCCAATCTAAGAGTGCAGTGCGCTATATTTATAAGTGCAAAGCGCAGATCATTCTATGGTTGACACGTGGCGCGTTCTGGCGCAGTGCGCCAATCTAATAAGCGCAAAGGCGCATTTCAAGAGTGCAAGGCACTGTACAATAGCGCAGAGCGCATCTTGATCCAATTAAGATCAACGAAACAGGTTCTTTGTTTTCTCAAAAGAGATTCTACCTCAAGATTCAAGAACCAGCGGTTCATCAAAAGGCTATGCCTTTATATAGATCAAAAGATCTAAGAATGAAGTAAATTACTTCTTTTTAATCTTTCTTAATTAGATCTTTTTGATCTTTTTTCTTTTTATTGAAGATCTTGATATTGTTCTTAGATCTTTGATCTTTATAGAAGAGAATTCTTCTTTTTTAATGAGGTATTTTCATCTCTGTTCTTCAAGAATCAAATTCTTTACCTTCAAAGATGAAGAAGATAATCTTCTTTCTTCAAAGGCTTGCCTTTTAAATTTTTCAGAGGGTTCTCTCTTTTCTGTATGTCTGTGTATGTGAGACTTGGAGTTTAGGGGTCTTTATATAGGGCCAATTGGTTTGTTAAGTTAGTTACAGAGATCTTTCTCTGATTGATCTGGGGATATTTCCCCACCGTTGGATCTTTGATCCTACGGCTTCTGTTTTACAGAAGATAATCTTTTTATTTTAATAAGATTGAAAAGATCTTTCTAGAATTTTAATTCTGATTAATTAAATAATTTATTATTTAAATTCCAGTGCTGGCGTAATTGGCACTAGCGCAGCGCAACTGCGCTAGCGCGCCTGCGCTTGACACGTGTCGCGCAGCGCAACTGCGCTAGCGCGCCTGCGCTTGACACGTGGCGCGCAGCGCAGAGCGCAAGTGATCTGAAGCGTTACTTCATTTATTTTACAATTTAAATTTTAAAACAGAGCCTTGCTCTGATTGGGGATGCGCTGCCTTGGGCGCAGCGCTCCTTATGCTGGCGTGTCTGCTTTTTACACGTGGCGCTCTGCGCGCAGCGCAAGAGATCTGAAGCGTTGCTTCAATTTTTGAATTTTGAAATTCAAACAGAGTTTTGCTCTGATTTGGGGAAACAAATGCCCCCCCCGGCCGTTGCGCTTACGTGGCCCCAAACGTGAGTGCGGCGGCGGTAGCATCTCAGCCGCTGGATCAACTTTTGGGGAGTTGAAACGGCTCTCAATGCCTATAATAGGACCTTTGGTCCTCAGATGATTACCATCTTCTTCATAAGAATTTTTTATTCAGAGCCTTGCTCTTTCGTTCAAGAACTTTTAAGAGTTTAGAACTCTAGAAAATTTTTAGGTAAAAATTAAATTAGATTAAATTAAATTAATTTTAAGTGCCTTGTTCTTAATAGATCCCTGATCTAAAGAAAAGCCATTTAGGGTTTCACTAGCAGAGCTTTGCTCTATAGGTCTAAAGGGATATAAAGAGAACTAAAGAGAACCCTATTAGGGTTCCATTAATAGAGCTCTGCTCTCTAAAATGATTTTTCTTGTGTTTTCTTAATTCATTAATGGAGCTTTGCTCCTTCCAAATCATATAGAAGAACCTTAAAAGTTTTTCATGGATCTTGAAGGTTAAAGATGGCATTTTATTTTTTGATGAATTATATCGTCTTGCTTAATCAGTCTGTCTGCTAATTTTGTTGATTTTCTTTTACAGGAGTAATGGACGCCCACATGTATGACCTTGATGAGATCATCTCTTACGGAGATATCCGCCGACTCGGTCGTTCTCAGGACCGAGAATTCACAAACGCTGAGTGTGCCGAAATTATAAGTCGCTTTGACGCATATAATGGCCAACTGCTTCCCCGGTGTTCCCCTCTTCTAAAGCTTATTGTGGGAGCAATTTGGGGGGCGCTCCTTCTGTTCTATGCCGGTGTGCCACTTAGAGCATTAGATGCCGCTGAAGATAAGGTGCATTCGGTGTATCTGATGAACCTAATCTCGAAGAGACAGCGAGACAATCTTATCGATCTCCTACACCAGGCCTTTCAATAGTCTGCCATACTTGCTGCTTATCGGAGGGTGGAGGACATCAGTGGGGATCCCGACGCTCGTGCTCGTTAGAGAAAGCACACTAGGATGGTTCGCTAGGCTTGGAAAGTCCTGGACAAGGTCACTTTTGAGTTCCTCAATCCATGTCCTGGATTTGAGGTTTTGCCATTGTAATTACTTGATAATGTTTTTGTTTACCGCTTTCATAATTGTAAGAACTTTTTTGCAGCATGAATGGCAAATTTCTCATTTCAGCGTGTCTTACTTTATGTTCTAAATCTTTTGCACATGCATGAATGGGTATGCCTCGAACACTTAATTAAATGCAAATCAGATGTTCTTTCTGTCGCTTCCCTCTCCTTACTGTGTTGTTGCCGTGTGATTTTAGCAAGTGCGGTCTGTAGATAGTATATAGCCATCAATTTTGGATTCTTTGTAGAATGACGATGGCTTAGAAAACAGGGTTAGGATCTGTCACCTAAGACTTTTCAATTTTATAAGCCGTGAGGGTCTCATAAAGACTTTCTCCCTACGAGTCGAGAGGATCCCGTATGTGTATTTTATCCTTAGGAATCGTGAGGATTCCTAAGTGCGTTTTCCCTCATAAGTCGTAAGGATCCTATAAGAGAATTTTCCCTCTTACGAGTCGAAAGGACCCATAAGCGGTTGTTTCCCTCCTTGTCGAGATTCGACTTTGGAGAGTGTGACCCGTGAATAGTATGCAAGAGTCCATTTTGAACCGACTTACAGGGCCCCAGTGCTTAGGAAACCGGTTCTTATCCCGATTGCCTAAGGCTTTTCCTTACGAGTCGAGACGAATTGAGTATTTCTCGCAAGAATATCCTAACGTCACAGTTAACCTCTGCTCTTTACGACAGAGGTCCGTTAGGGTCTGTGGTACTAGGGTTTTGTCCGTCGTACCGTCGTGTTGGCTGATGTATTCCTCGATAGGCAACCTTGCTGTTCGAGTAGCCTTGCGACTGTCGTGTCTTTGATCCCTTCGGGGGCTGGACAAGACGTCTTCAAGCAATCCTCCTAGGCAGTTTGACCGTCGGAAGAGCAAGCGTTAGGAATTTTGCCATGCCGCTTTTTACTTGAGGTTAGGCTCATTTTGAAGAGTCCCGATGAGTCATAACCACTCCGTGCTGGTGTGGGATGATCTCCGATAGTCTTTCAGGTTTTATATGAGTTGCCGTCAAGACCCTGAAACTAGGAATTTGGTCTTCGCTTTATTTGCTGGCATTGCGTCTGCTATATCGAGACGAATGTCGCGGTTGTCTCTAGGTTGCTGGTGAACCGTCGAGGTTTGGAACTAGGGATTTGCTGTGGCTCCGTTGTTTGATTGTCGCGTCTGAACCCTGCTGGAGGAAGAAGGAACGCTGTTGTGGGTGACATCTCGTCTGCTGTATCGAGACGAGCGTCGAGGTAGTGACCACTCCGCGCTGGTGTGGGATGATCTCCGATTGTCTTTTAGGCTTTATACGAGTTGCCGTTAAGACCCTGAAGCTAGAAATTTGGCCTTTGCTTCGTTTGTTTGATTGTCGCGTCTGAATCCTGCTGGAGGAAGAATGCTGGGGTGACATCTCGTCTGCTGTATCGAGACGAGCGTTGAGATGGTGACCACTCCGCGCTGGTGTAGGATGATCTCCGATTGTCTTTCAGGCTTTATATGAGTTGCCGTCAAGACTCTGAAGCTAGGAATTTGGCCTTTGCTTCGTTTGCTGGCATTGTGTCTGCTGTATCGAGACGAATGTCGCGGTTGTCTCTAGGTTGTTGGTGAACCGTCGAGGTTTGGAACTAGGGATTTTGCCGTGGCTTCGTTGTTTGATTATCGCGTCTGAGTCCTGTTGGAGGAAGAACGATGGGGTGACATCCCGTCTACTGTATCGAGACGAACGTCGAGGTGGTGACTACTCCGCGCTGATGTGAGATGATCTCCGATAGTCTTTAAGGTTTTATACGAGTTGCCGTTAAGACCCTGAAGCTAGGAATTTGGCCTTTGCTTCGTTTGTTTGATTGTCGCGTCTGAATCCTACTGGAGAAGAACGCTGGGGTGACATCTCGTCTGCTGTATCAAGACGAACGTCGAGGTGATGACCACTCTGCACTGATGTGAGATGATCTCCGATAGTCTTTCAGGTTTTATATGAGTTGCCGTCAAGACTTTGAAGCTAGGAATTTGGCCTTCGCTTCATTTGCCTTGGCGTGTCCGAATCCTGTTGGAGAAAGGACGCCGTGGTGACATCTCGTCTGCTGTATCGAGACGAACATCAAGGTGGTGACCACTCCGCGCGGGTGTGGAATGATCTCCGACTGTCTTTCAGGTTTTATATGAGTTACCGTCAAGACCCTGAAGTTAGGAATTTGGCCTTCACTTTGTTTGCTGGTACTGCGTCTGCTGTATCGAGACGAATATCGTGGTGAAGCTGGGATTTTGCTGTCACTCCACTTTGTTTCGACCATGGGGTCTTTTGCTGACGTTGCATCTGCATCGTGCTGGATTGCGAGGGAATACCGTTGTTGATATTGCGTCTGCTGTAACGAGACGAATACTGAGGTGGAGCTGGGATTTTGCCGTCCCTCTGCTTTGTTTCGACCGTGAGGTCTTTTGTTGGTGTTGCATCTGCATTTTGCTGGATTGCGGAGGAACGCCGTTGTTGACATTGCATCTGCTGTAATGAGACGAGTGCTGAGGTAGAGCTGGGATTTTGCCGACACTCCGCTTTGTTTGGACCGTGAGGTCTTTTGTTGACGTTGCATCTGCATCGTGCTGGACCGCGAAGGAACGCCGTTGTTGACATCTCGTCTGCTGTATCGAGACCAATGCTGAGGTGAAGCTGGGATTTTGCCGTCGCTCCTCTTTGTTTTGACCGTGAGGTCTTTTGTTGGCGTTGCATCTGCATTCTGCTGGACTACGGAGGAACGCCGTTGTTGACATTGCCCCCGCTGTAATGAGACAAGTGCTGAGGTGGAGTTGGGATTTTGCCGTCGCCTCGCTTTGTTTCGACCGTGAGGTCTTTTGTTGATGTTGTATCCGCATCCTGCTGGACTGTGAAGGAACTCCGTTGTTGACATCTCGTCTGCTGTATCGAGACGAATGCTGAGATGGTCTCTGGATTGTCTGTGAACCGTCGAGATTTGGAGCTAAGGATTATGCCGTGGCTCCGTTTGATGGTGTAGCATTTATGTCCTGCTGGAATGAGGAGGAACACCGTTGTTGGTCTCCAGGCTGTAGATGTGGCCATTGAGATTTGGAACTAGGGACTTTTCCATGGCTCCGTTTCGTTGCAATTCTGAGGTCGGTTGTTGACGTCACGTCTGCATCTGGTTGGAGTGAGAAGAAACGTCGTTGGTGATCTCTAAGCTGTCGATATCGACGTCGAGACCCTGAAGCTAGGGATCTTTCTTTGCTGCGTTTGTTGAACTTGTGTCTGCAATATTGCGACAAATGTTGAGGTTGTCTCTAGGTTGTCTATGAACCGTCGAGATTTGGCTTCGCTTTCTGGTGGAGCCTGTGGGATTATATGGTTCCCTCTTTGTTTGTGCCCCTGGATTGTATACAGGGATCGATGTGATCTCACTTGTAGGGCAAAAAATTTTACTTTTTTTTATTTTTTTTATTTCTTTCCGCGATGCTCTGTCATTTCAGCTTTTTATATCGCGAAAATCTCGATTGCCCAATCATTTCGGCTATTTTTCGCGGTGCCCAATCATTTCGGCTATTTTGCATGCATACATTTTTACTTGCTGATTTTGTTTGCAAGTTGCCCCATCATTTCGGCTATTTCGTATGCATGTACGGCTTGCTGGCTTTTTACCGCCAGCTTGGAATTAGACACCGATTTCGGCATCAGCATCGCTACAACTGGGATATGGCCAGGAGTGAATCATCATTTGCCTCTGTCGATGTCGAACAAAGGTGGCTTTGTAAACAGGGTTAGGATCCTATCGACTAAGGCTTTTGACTTCATGAGCCATAGGGGTCTCATAAAGGTTTTTCTCCCTATTAGTCGTGAGGATCTTGTAGGTGCGTTTTCTCCTTAGGAATCGTGAGGATTCCTAAGTGTGTGTTCTCTTACAAGTCGTAAGGATCTTACAAGAGTATCTTCTCCTTATAAGTCGAGAGAACTTACAAGGGCTGTTCACTGTGCAAACATATCCCTAGTCACGGATGAGACTTTGTTAGGGAAATATTTATTCACGCCCGTGGATCGTATACAAGGGTCAGCATTGAGCCGCCTGTAGGGTAGTATCGGAGGTTGTGGGGGTTGCTTAAGAACAGGTTCAGGTCTCTGTAACTTAAGACTTTCAAATCTTATGAGCCGTGAGGGTCTCATAAGAGGATTCTCCTTACGAGTCGTGAGGATCTCGCAAGTGTAATTTCTCCTTAGGAATCGTGGGGATCCCTAAGTGTGTTGCTCCTTTGTGAGTCGTAAGGATCTCACGCGGGTAGTTTCTCCTTACAAAGTCGAGAGGACCTTGCAAGTGTCTTTTAACGAGATTGCGCCTTTTCGGGTTTTCACAAACTCACGGGTAGCCCTGCTGTTTTTACTCACGGAGCCCTTTCGGGTTTTCATCCCTGCCTATTTTGCTTATGGACATACCGTTCTTCTTTTTTATATATTTTTTTTATTTTAACGAGGCTGCGCCCTTTCGGGTTTTCACAAGACTTGCCGGTAGCCCTGCTGTTTTTACTCACGGAGCCCTTTCGGCTTTTCGTCCGTGCCCATTTTGCTTATGGACATACCGTTCTTCTTTTTTTTATTCTTCTTTTTTTTTTATCATCTTTGGGACGCTGCAATCCATCGTAGTTTATCGACGTCTCGGTCAAGGGCTAGTTTTAGGACATAGTGGTCCGTTGTTAGTTTAAAGACGTTTCGGACTACTGTTAGTTTAAGGACGTTTCGGTCCGTCGTTGCCGTATTTGAGGCAGAATTTTAGTTTACGGACTTTTCGGTCCATGGGGCTTTCCCTGTGAATGAGCATGATGCCCCCGGCATATCCATCTTTCTCGGAGCTTATGGTTGTGGCGGGCTAACCTTCCAGTTTTCGGACAGCGCGAACTTGCCCTGTTGGTATTGGTCTTCAACCCAGTTTTTGAAGACGTAGTAGTTTTCGATCGGATGTCCCAATACTTGGTGGTAAGGGTAGTAATTAGTATTGTTGACATCATTCAGTTGTAGCTGGTATTTCAGCTCCGGTAGAGTGATAAGCCTGTTGTGCACTGCTAGTTCGAACAGCTTCCTTATTTCATCCCGGGGAAATGAGTAAGGACGTTTCAATTTCTCATATAGGGGTTGCCGCTTGTTGCTTTGGCAAATAACCGGTCTAGGGTCACTCGATTGTTGCTGAGCGTTGGCGACGAAGGCCGTTTTTCCCTTCCCTTTATCCTTTTTGTTCGATCCCTTGTTTGTGGGTCCGAGATTCTTTCCGGGTAGCGTGCAATTGCACGGCTTAATGTTCTCGCAACTCCTCAATTCTTTCGTTTCAGAGATGGATTCCTTGAAGAGAGGGCCGAGGGCTACTTTTTCGTCGGAGTCGTTCCTGAAGGTGAGAACTCGCGGTCCCTCGGGATCAACCCTATGACAATTGCCGGCAATTCTTTTATGCTCATCTGTCGCATTTTTCCGCCGTCTACGAGCTCCACGCTTTGTCCTGTTGAAGTGTTGCCTGTGAGCGATATATTCTTACCACCAACACTTAAAGAAGTTGCAGTCTTTAGTAGGATGTGCGATCTTCTGATGATATAAGCAGAAGTTAGGATGCACGTCTGCTTCATCAAGATGTATACCACCAGGAGAATTTTCTCTGAAAGAGGGCAGCCTCATCCCCATTGATATGGCTTTGGCGAATCGTTTCCTTATCTTGATCCTGCTTTCATTTGCGATGGATGTACTTTGATCTGGTGGGAGTGTTTCGACCCTTTTGTCTAGTCGCAGGCGTTTGGCCTTTTCAAATATGGCCATCTCACGCTTTTGATCAGCTTTACTTCTCAGGAGAGCTTCGTTTAGGAATTCGTTGATCATTTCATATGACGGCCCCAGAAGTTCCGATTCAGGCTCTGCCCCCAGTTTCTTTGTGCGAGGAGCCTCTTCATTGTCTAGCGATGAATGAGAGATCACATGGCAACTTGCTATGTAATCCTCAGATTCGTCCGACGATTCTTCTCCATCATCTCCGTCCTCAAGAACGTGGCTGAGGAACTCTTGGAGCTTGATTGGAGTCCGCGCTTTCTGGTTATACTCTTCCAGTGCGTCAATCTGTTTTTGTAGGTCCGTGCGCTTGTCGCCAGGCTTCATGGGCTTCTTGGATTTCTTCTTCCTTTTAGAAGATTTCGACGGCTGGGTGTGAACGCTTTGGCTATCACCACCAATATTTGGAGTTGGGCGTAGCTTCAGCATCCCTTCGATGATCTGGGGTTCCAGCGGGTTCTTCCATTTAATCGCCGGACATGTCGGCGATCATTCAGCATCTTTTTGGTTTTGGCCGAAAGGGCCACTTCCCATGGGGCCACTTTAACAAAAGAGCACGATGCCCCCGATGTGTCCACCATTTTAGGAGCATGAGGCTGTGGCGGGTTCACCTTCCAGTTTTCGGATAACGCGAAATTTCCCTGTTGGTACTGATTCTCGATCCATCCCTTAAAGACGAAGCAATCTTCGATTGGATGGCTTACCGCTTGGTGGTAAGGGCAGTAATTAGGATCGTTGACATCGCCTGGCTGCAACGGACATTTCGGACTCGGCACATTGATGAGTCTGTTGCGCACTGCCAGCTCGAACAGTCTCCTCGTTTTATCCTGAGGAAACGAGTAAGGACGTCCCAGTCTCTCCTCGAGAGATGGGCGTGAACGCACGTTGTTTTGGCGAACAACCGGCTTTGATTTGCTCGGCTGTTGTTGAGTATTGGCGACGACGATCGCTTTCCCTTTTCCTTTCTCATTTCGAGAGTCTGGCTTTGGAGGAGACGGTCTGTGACCCATCTGGTCCATTTGGGCCAGTTTGTCGATCAAGGCCTGGAAAGTAGTTGGCTTGAAGAACATCATGAATTGTAAGATGGTCGCTTGCGGATCAAGAGTGCCCATGAACATGCCTACCGCAAGTGCTTCTTCGATGCGTTGTTCGCACTTCGACCATAAGTTTCTCCACCGTATTGCGTATTGGACCCACATCTCGCCTGGCTTCACCCTGGCATTAATCAATGCCGTTATCGGGGTGCGTTCACTGGCACTCGCGAATCTTTGTGTAAACAGTAGCTCCATCTCCGCAAATGTTTTGACAGAGTCGTTAGGTATCTCCGAATACCATTCAAAGGCCGTTTCTGCTAAGCTGCCGACGAATTGGCGAAGCAATAGTTTGTCGTCGCCTCCAGTATTGCCGCATAAGACCCTGAATTGAGCGACATGCTGATGTGGATTCCCCGTCCCTTTATATATATGGAACTTAGGGATCGTATATCCCGGCGGGTACTTTATCTGATCATACCAGCCTGGATACGGTCGCCCAGTTTTAACGACTTGACCGGCTGCTTCATTTGCCTGGTGAGCTCGTATTTGCTGGGCTATATAGTCATCAAGTGCAGCTTTGGAAATGGTTTCCTCCTTGGCTGCTGAATGAGCCGGAGGAGGATTCGATGACTCTCCTCTGTCGTCTTCAATAATGATCGGAGGGTTTTCAGCTGGAGGGTCCGGCTGTAACATCATTCCTACCATGTCTTAGAAGAGAAGCACCATTTGTTTTATGTTGGCAGCTTGTTCTGCTGCCTCTCTGTCCTTCTTTTCGAGGACTCTGCGTAGGAAGTCAGCGTCAGTTTCCTATTCGTGACGCTGTTCTGATGATGTTTCCGGGCTTTCTTTTGGCCCGGTGAGTGAGGCTATCGCAGTCATCATCTCTTGAAGCTTCTGTTGTTGCTCCTGGGCTTTTGTCACGGATCGGGTGAGCGGTCGGTGACCCATCGAAACGCGGCTGTCCTCTTTCCCGGATGCCATATAGACAGTGTGCACCTACCATGCCCCCAGACTTGGGGCGTTTAGGTTCAGTGTCTTTGTGATTTGCCAAATACGCAGGGATCTTCTCCGACCCCTTTCTTTTGTGGGCGGTCGAAGTTGAGGGGGCCGTTATAGTGGGCACCCAAGTAGCTGTTGCTTTTTCTGGCTTGACAGAGTAGTCATCCTGCCGAACCTTCATCTTTTTCTGTCGGCGGAGATAGTCTTGATCCATTACGGAGTCTTGGACTTGACGCCAGACCTTGTAAATTTTAGAGGACAGCCGTTGAGGGCGCTGCTCCAGCTTCACCTTTGGGGCATTATCCACAGGTGGAGGAGATCTTTCCAATACGGCCGCTGACGAGTTTTTGCGCACCCTTCTTAGCGGTTCAAAGCTATTCCCAGTCGGATGATTAGTTCAAATATATTAAGTTAACCGTAATCAGAAACGGCGTCGCTTTGCAGCTAGCCGGTGAATACGGGTCGATCCACAGAGATGTGTAATTTTCTGATTTGTATTTTTACGAGTTGATTCCGATGGTGGTTTGGTTTTTGTTGAATGATTTTAAGAACTAAGTTGTATGCTGGTTAAGGAACTTGTTAGGGTTAGGTTTAAAGTAGGGTTTGATAAGATGGGTATTTACACCTCTTTCAATGCTTTAGATTAAAACCTTTTTTAGAAGTTATAACAATTATTAGCAAAGGGGATTAGGATGATTGGGAAGAAAGTTTCTTCCTCTTGATCCTTGTCCGTCCTTTCCTACTAATTGCTACAACCTTCATGGACGTCATGCATGTCCGGTCCTTTATACTACGGTGTCACCGTTACCTCGTGGGTAGGGTGCCGTAGGGAGCGGATCATGCATGCGTGCATGAAGTTCTACTTATGAAAATTATTCGCATTGAAAAAGCTGAGAGATATTCATCTCTCAATCCCTCCCTTTATTCCTAACCCTAACAAGCGAGGAAACTACTCGCTTATTAGGGGATTTATCTGCAATATCAATTTGAGGTTCATTATTAAATCTAAATTGGATTAATTTCCTACTGCAGTTTTAAAAGATTCTGTACTATAATTAACTAAGGCAAGCAATGACTTATCTACCGCAAGAATAAAATTATAGATCTAGGGCAAATAATGAAATTATAACTAATGCAGGAATTAAAAATAGAAACTTACAGGAATGCTGCTCTTTTTCTCCCAACAATTCTGAATTTTATTGATTGAAAAGAGGCATCCGTTTTACAGATTTGAGTTTACAATTTATAAGTAAACAGGGAAACTAGGGTTACAGATTCTCGCACACATGATTTTACAGATATGCCCACAGAAAATCCCAACACCCGCACCGACGCACCGACACACAAAATTTGCACCGACACGGGAAACAAATGGCTGCGGAACCGCGGAAAATGTGGGCCTTGGGCCGCGGTTCCGTGGCCCTTTGGTGAGCTCAGCTCACCAAACTTTCTAGGCTGCATCTTCGGTGTTAGGACTTCTTTATTCTTCACTCCTTTTCTCTGTTTGGCTTATTATTCTTCTCCAGATCTTCAGTGAAAATTCGTGTTGGTCTTTTAACCGTTTCACTTTGACATGTTTGGACCTTGCGTTGCCTTGTACCTATATGAACTGTTATTAGTCTGGGCTTGACTAGGACCCGTCTACTTGTTGGTCAAAAGTCCCTTTTCTGTATCAACTTTCGTCTTTTTCACTGTATTCGTTCCAAGAGCCTGTATCCTGTAATATGCAACAAATGTGCGTTAAGAGTACATGTTTATTTATAAAGTGAATAAAAATGGGGAGTACAAAAATGCAATATTATAGTATGAACATCGGAACAGCAGCATTGATTTCCACCATCGGAGCCGGCGGAGTTAGCCCAGAGGGGGAGTTGCCCCCAGCCTTCCTTACCCGGCGCCAGTGATGACGGCGAGCATGTCGCGCGATTGGAGTTGGTTTAGCCATAGGGGTGACCTCCTCATGCCCCGTGTTGGTCAGAATTCGCTGGTATCACCCTTTTAAAGACCGACGTCCGTTGAATGGGGACGGCCAACCTATCAAAAGTAGACTTCCGAGTAGGGGAAGCAACCTTGGTGATTTTGCCTGGAACGGGAGCAGAAATAGTCAGTCTTGTGAAGACCGACCCTTTGGCAGGAGAAACCGCCTTGACGATTTTGAGAGCAGGGATGGCTATCCGCTTCGGGGTAACGCCTTCTGGTATTGCAGGCTTCTTCATGGGCCCGTTGGAACTCTGGCCTAGTCTGTTAAAAACCGAGGCAGTGGAGTTGGGCGACCCATTGAGAGGGGCCGTAGTAGTAGCAAGCCGATTGAATACCGACTTCTTGGAAGCTTCTTGTGATGGTACAGGGGTGTTGAAGATCATGGGTGGGAGTATGGTCCCGAAGAATAGTCCAGTGGTGGCTTGAGTTACCTGCTCCACTGGTATCTTGAAAAGGGAGGCCGCTTGGGGCCCGTAAGTCACTCCTCCAGCAAGGACAGAGTGAGAGTTGCAGTTGCAGGTAGTGCAGTTTGAAGCCATTGATCTTCTGTTTTCTGCACGGAGCAAGACAGCAAATCTAAGTACCTCAAATCCACAGGCAACCATAGCAAACCGTGATTCGTTCGCGAACACGACACACGAAGTGTGGAGTGGAAAGAGGAAGAGGTCCCACCGGGCGTGCCAGAATCTGCTCCCCTCCGAAGGACGCGACGAAGGCGCGATAGACGTCTTGCCTAAAATCGGGGCAGATGCTAATAGGTGCTATCCGTCCACCTCTCTGAAGATGCCAAGTTAATTTATGGCACCATGTATCGAAGGTTTAAACGGATGCGGCCGATGTAGCAGACTTCGTCAGATTCCCCCTCATTCGAGGGGTTTTTTGATTGTGGGGACGCTCTTCCCTGCAGGCGCAAACCCCTGCAGTTAATTACGCTACCGCATCGCAGAAACAACTTTCTCCTTCTTCAGATGATCACTTCGTGTCGTGGGAGTTTGTTTTGTTTGTGGTTGCCCGTGGATTGTATACGGAGACTAATTTATGTTGTCGCCCGTAGGACGTGGATTAGTCCAAATCCGTATTTTCTTAGATTTGGGTTTGAGGTTTTGGTTTAAGGATACGTTAGCCTCATTTTGGACTAAGATCAACTTAAACGTTTGTTAAGGACACGTTAGTCTGATTTAAGACTAAGATCGACTTAATGGGATCGTTTAGATCCAACAAGAGAGCATTTGGACTCTATTGTTTAGTTTAGAGACATTGCGGTCGATAATTAGTTTAAGGACATTACGGTCCATTGGTAGTTTTAAGACATCGCGGTCAAGGTTAAGGACATCATAGTTTGTGAGTTTAAGGACCTCACAGTCCGGTGTTAGTTTTAAGACGTCACGGTCAAGGTTGAAGCCCTGCCCGGTCCATCTGCATTGGGTATCTTCCTGCCCAACTACGTTGTGGATTGAAGCCCTCCTAGCGAGGCGACCGAGTAGCTTCCTGCACGGTTATCCCTAGAGGGCAGCCTCTTACCCAACAACTCTAAGAATCAAAAGCCCTCATACAGAGGCCACCGTGCAGATTCCTAGTCGGCTAAACTCCAAGGGGTAGATTCCTACCCTACGAAGACTTGGATCTAGGACCCATATTGAGGAAGAATCAGTTATGGCCGACCTATTCTAACTTGGTTGATTTTCTACTCATGCTAAAACACGTGGCCGTCACCTCGACTCTGAGATATGGATTGATACCGACCTTCTTAGCCTTAGGATGACTCTTGATTCATCTTAAATGAATGATCGCCACCTCGACTCTGGGGAGCGGGAGGGCACCGACCTTCCTACATCTGGCTATTATTCGACTTATACTCGACGCACGATCGTCATTTAAAAACGCGACCGTTATCTAAAGTCTAAAGAGCCTGGAAGTGGTCTACGACCTAACACTTGCAGCAGAATGAAAATTTAAACAAGAAAAAAGACTAACGAACTGAAGTACTCACGCAGAAAGCACACAGTCATGCAGAGGAAAATATGCTCAGCTTTATTTATATTTCAGAAATTTTTACAAGGTATTCTGGGCTCCTCAGCCTTACAAAACGCCCGGAGGCTTACAAAACTTTAAAAAAGAAGAAGGAAAAGGCAGGAAAGCTCAGGCCGTAGGCCCGGGGAGGATCTCGCCCTGCTCGATACCTGCATCGGGAACAAAAATGGCGATCTCTGGGTCGGCGCTTTCACCGGCAGCCTCACCCTCGGCGGCATCTCTGGCAGCTTCTACCTACGGCGCATCCTCGGAGAGAGAGTACTGGAACCGGAGCTCGCTGTTGGTGAACCCCGGCATCAACGCTGCTCCCTTCCGAAGGACGCGATGAAGACGCGATAGACGTCTTGCCTGAAATTCGGGGCAGATACTAATAGGTGCTATCCGTCCACCTCTCCGAAGATGCCAAGTTGATTTATGGCACCATGTATCGAAGGTTTAAATGGATGCGGCCAATGTAGCAGACTTCGTCAAATTCCTCCTCATTCGAGGGGTTTTTTGATTGTGGGGACACTCTTCCCTACAGACGCAAGCCCCTGCAGTTAATTACGCTACCGCATCGCGGTAACAACTTTCTCCTTCTTCAGATGGTCACTTCGTGTCGTGGGTGTTTGTTTTGTTTGTGGTTGCCCGTGGATTGTATACGGAGACTAATTTATGTTGTCGCCCGTAGGACGTGGATTAGTCCAAATCCGTATTTTCTTAGATTTGGGTTTGAGGTTTTGGTTTAAGAATACGTTAGCCTCATTTTGGACTAAGATCAACTTAAACGTTTGTTAAAGACACATTAGTCTGATTTAAGACTAAGATCGACTTAACGGGATCGTTTAGATCCAACAAGAGAGTATTTGGACTCTATTGTTTAGTTTAGAGACATTGTGGTCGATAATTAGTTTAAGGACATTATAGTCCATTGGTAGTTTTAAGACATCGCGGTCAAGGTTAAGGACATCATAGTCCGTGAGTTTAAGGACCTCACAGTCCGGTGTTAGTTTTAAGACGTCAGGGTCAAGGTTAAGGACATCATTGTCCATGAGCTTAAGGACCTCACAGTCCGATATTAGTTTTAAGACATCACGGTCGAGGTTAAGGACGTCATAGTCCGGTATTAGTTTTAAGACATTACGGTCGAGATTAAGGACATCATAGTCCAAGAGTTTAAGGACCCCACAGTCCGTAGCAGTGTGTGGTTGTCGGGACCCGTCATCTCTCTGACGACGTTGAGGGATTACAACGACAGATATCAGAGGAGTAAAGAGATGTACCCTCGACCCGGGTGTAAATTGATTGAAAGAGCGGTTGGGCTCAGTTCAATTTAAATTGAGGACTTATGGCCAAAATTGGGCTAAGTCCAGTTGAAAATATTCAACATTTTATTCATGTTCTGCCTATTAGGCTTTTAGTTGGGCTCTGCCCTTTTATAATGCATAGCATTGAGCTCTGTAATTAAATGCATAGCATTTTAGTGGTCTGACAGTGCGCCACGTGAGTTGTCAGGTGCTTTGCGCCAATTAATGAGCGCAAAGTGCTAGCGCATGTGGAGGTGACACGTGTCACACTCTGCTAAGCACAAGTCTGTTAGCGCAGTGCGCTGCGCTAGTGCACTGCTGACACGTGGCGCGCCCTGGTGCTATGCGCCAATCCAAGAGCGCAGTGCGCTATATTTAGAAGCGCAAAGCGCAGATCATTCTATGGTTGACACGTGGCACGTTCTGGCGCAGTGCGCCAATCTAATAAGCGCAAAGACGCATTTCAAGAGTGCAAGGCACTGTACAATAGCGCAGAGCGCATCTTGATCCAATTAAGATCAACGAAACAGGTTCTTTGTTTTCTCAAAAGAAGTTCTACCTCAAGATTCAAGAACCTGTGGTTCATCAAAACGCTATGCCTTTATATAGATCAAAAGATCTAAGAATGAAGTAAATTACTTCTTTTTAATCTTTTTTAATTAGATATTTTTTATCTTTTTTCTATTTATTGAAGATCTTGATCTTGTTCTTAGATCTTTGATCTTTTTAGAAGAGAATTCTTCTTTTTTAATGAGGTATTTTCATCTCTGTTCTTCAAGAATCAAATTCTTTACCTTCAAAGATGAAGAAGATGATCTTCTTTCTTCAAAGGCTTGCCTTTCAAATTTTTCAGAGGGTTCTCTCTTTTCTGTATGTCTGTGTATGTGAGACTTGGAGTCTAGGAGCCTTTATATAGGGCCAATTGGTTTGTTAAGTTAGTTACAGAGATATTTCTCTGATTGATCTGGGGATATTTCCCTACCGTTGGATCTTTGATCCTACGGCTTCTGTTTTACAGAAGATAATCTTCTTATTTTAATAAAATTGGAAAGATCTTTCTAGAATTTTAATTCTGATTAATTAAATAATTTATTATTTAAATTCCAGTGCTAGCGCAATTGGCGCTAGCGCGCCTGCGCTGTCGCGCAGCGCAGAGCGCAGCGCAACTGCGCTAGCGCGTCTGTGCTTGACACGTGTCGCGCAGCGCAGAGCGCAGCGCAACTGCGCTAGCGCGCCTGTGCTTGACACGTGGCGCGCAGCGCAGAATGCAAGTGATCTGAAGCGTTGCTTCATTTATTTTACAATTTGAATTTTAAAACAGAGCTTTGCTCTGATTGGGGGTGCGCTGCCTTGGGCGCAGCGCTCCTTGCGCTGGCGTGTCTGTTTTTGACACGTGGCGCTCTGCGCGCAGCGCAAGAGATATGAAGCGTTGCTTCAATTTTTGAATTTTGAAATTCAAACAGAGCTTTGCTCTGATTGGGGGAAACAAACGCCTTGACGGCGTAAATAGCCTGGTGCCAAACAATGGCTGAGGCGTCGGTGAGGTCGGCGTAAAATTGGTCCGACACTTTGTACCTCTCTACCGACTTCGAAGCTCGGAGCTCTGCAAGCTTCACCGCATCGAGCGCCATCTGGTTGTCCCTCCTGTTGGCATCCCTTGACTTCTTTATCGTGGCGTAGAGCTTGCTGATCTCCTCCAACTTAGCCTGGATGGCCTTGTTGGATTCACTCAAAAGTTGGTGAGACTCCTTACACTTGGAGTCGTTAACTCCTCTGTGGCCACCCGGGTTTTGAGGACGGTTATCCTCTCCTTCGCCTGCTGCAGCTCCAGGCACAGATCCTTCTTCCGCGAGGACGATTCGTCCGCCTTCCTCATGGCCAGGGCAATTTTCTCGGATTCCATATTAACGATGAGGGTGCAGTGTTGGAGGACCTGAGAAAAGTAGCAAAAGAAGTTAGAAATGTTCAAACTGAAGAAAAATGCTTAACAAAATTCTTAAAGGAAAACAGATACCGACCTGAACCGCCACCTGAGCGATGGCAGCCACTTGGGCCTTTAGGGTCCCCCGAGGAATTTTGCTCCCGGCCAATTGCCCCATGTCGGAGAGCAGGCTGTCGGTGACGGAAAGCCCCGAGGGCACTTCAAAACAGACGTCCCCCTCCCGCACGGGGATCTCGAAGGGTGGCGAGCGAGAGATCGTCCTTTTGTACCTCTTGAGAGGAACCTCAGTGAGGTCGGCTTCATCCTCCACCCCCTCGTCCGGGGCTCCGGTCCCCATGCATGCTTCTAGCTCTCCCTACGGCGGACTTCTGTGGCTCGGGGCGCAGCGGAAGGCTTCACCAGTGCAGTTGGTTTCGGGGCCGGGCTCGGACCGGAACGTGACGAGCTAGTGCCCCTGGTCTTCTTTCCTACCTTTGCGGCCATGGAAGCTAAGAATTTGGATCGGACCATTTGCTCTGCAGAAAGGAGAAAACACGAAAGAGAGTTAGCGACGCTGAAAAGGGCAAGCAAAACCTATTAACGTCTAAATAGATCGTTCAAAGACCTAACTTACCCAGGAAGCGCACGGGGCTGTGCCCAAGAGCCTGCTCGAAAAGCAGAATGTCGACCCGCTGGATCGGCTCCCACATGGATACCGCCCTCGCCTCAGGTGAGGACGACCGCCTCGCTCTCGGGCAGTCGGCCCTGTACCGCTGTAAAGGCACATGCCAATCCTCACGCTCGGGTGGCCCGACGAATATGAACTTCTCCTTCCATTCGTGAATGGAAGAAGGGATGACTACTACCCCCGACCCGGCCACTCCACCCTTGCACTTTTTGAAAGAAAAATACACCCAGCTTGGCTCATCCTTGCTGGTGCCAGGGTGATTCTTATAACAAAGAAAGGAGACTAGGAGGGTCAAACTAAAGGGGATATGTAACAACCCTAATTTTTATACACTTTTTCCTATAAAAATTTTTTTCAAAATTTTTTTTAAAATATCCACAAAGGGGTATTTAAGCCTGAGCACAAGATTTAGGTAATTATTTTTGTTTTTAATTACAAGCTACAAGAATGAAATAACTCCATTTTTAGTGTACAAGAAATTACTTTAAATTTAATGAATACTAGGAGTATTTATTCTTGCTGCTATCAGTTTAACTAATTAAAAACCGCAATAATTACAAGAAGGAGCTTGTAGCTCATTGGTAATACCTTGCACTGCTGAACCAAGCCACCGGAGTTCAAATCACATGCCCCACATTATTTTTGTATTTATTTTGTTTTAATTTTTTTTGGAAGTCAACGGTAAAAAGGCCATAACTCCCAAAATATGTACTGGACAACAAAAAGTAAATATACCAAATTGTACCCCCAGAAAATCCCCAGCCACTGGAACCCTGACTCGGCCCGACTCGGCGCCGCCGGCCGGCGAATCGGCCGACTCGGTCCGGCGCCGCCGGCCGGACTTGGCCGGTCGGCCGAGTCACCAACTGAGAAAAGTTGGCTCTTAACTTGGTCAACCCTCTTGCACACTTATTATACCTGGATCGGTTTTAATTTGGCCAATAAATCCCTTTTACTCCTAAATTTAATGATTTTTAATGAATTTTTACATTTTTAAATATTTTTTTAATCCAAACCCTAACCCTAGCCTAGCCCTATATAAACACCCCTACCCTCTACCATTTCACACTACAACTCTAAGTCCACTCTCTTAAATTCTCGAGAACTCGGTACAAAGAGCGAGAAGCGAAGCGCTGCCGAAACCGACGACGGATTCCGGCGATCGGACCAGAACCTTCGCGACGTTTTCGACGTATCGACAACCATCACTTCCTTAGCCTCCTTAGTTTGTCCAAACCCGTAAGTCCCATCTCTTCTATCTCTCTTTTCTTTTAATAGAAAATACGACTTTTTGGAACCCGACGAAAATCGGAACAAACCGGTTTCCGATTCGGTTTTTCTACAAATTTATACTTATCACTTAATCCACAATACCTAAACATATCCATGATGACTATTAATCACATAGAAACCAATTTAAATAAAGTTTCTCACATGAAATGATAGCTTTCTTGTAAAACCGTATTCTTTTCATAAAAATACCATAAAGTTTATTTTTATTGTTCTAAATAAATCCCTCACTCCTAAATATGTTTATCTTGATCACTAAACTTGTAGAAATCAATTTGAATGAAATTTCACACATAAAATGATAACGTTTTCAAATACCGTATTCTTGCGCTTTAATACCTTCAAGTTTAATATGTCATATTTAACCTCTAAAACTTCATTAAACCTTAAAATAAGTCACGAGGTAATGACCTACCTCTACACACACACAAATATAACCCTAATTGATAAACGTCAAAATATAAAATACGAAAATACAGGACTTTTCACTAAAATACCATATTCTTTATAAACCTCTCTTGAAAGTTTTAAGTTTTACACAATTCTAAATAAAATCTTTTAAAATGAAAGCACGATATGTCATGGACATCGATCGTTTATCTAAACTGTCTTGTGGTGTCTAGGCAAATGTGTCTAAGGCTAGTGGTTTTTAATTAGGCCCACGACTGTGGTTCCTTCCCACTTACCTAGCACTTACCTGGCCGCAATTGACGATGAAGAGGCGATTTGAGGCTTCTAATGACTTGTCGTTTAGCCCTTAGAAATAGGTTAGTTGGCTTAGAAAACATTAGAAACTAAAATACGGAAATTTATACTCTTTTACAAATAAATACCTTATATTTATAAAACCGTTTTTTTCCCTAAATGAATGGTATTTGTTAAACCTATGCAAAGCGCCGCTATAACCCACCTTTGGGGAACCGGTTAGGGATAGTACGGTTCATCGTGCACCCGCGGGCTAGTAGTGCGAGATTCAGACCTCCGCAAGGAGCATTCGGTCTCGAAGGGTTAAAATACGGCATTTAAGAAAAATGTGATTTTGGAAAAATAAAATATTTATTAAAAATTATTGTTGTATTAAAATATATTTAATTATCATTTAGACACCTATTTTATTATAATATAAAGTTTCCACTTTTCCTAAAAATTACAAGATTAAAAGTTACATTAAAATACTATGAAATTTCAAATAAATCAATTAATACTTTCATTAGGATATATTCACTAGAATAACACAAATAAAATTCATACTCATTATAACTATAAAGACGAATAATAAATACTTGAGGTGTATTTTGAAAACTATACAATAGTACTTTTTACATAAAACCCCTTCAAGTTTTATAAATTATAGAACTTCAAATTATCTTTCTTTTAGTCTGACTCGGGTTAGAGTCTGACTATTTCTGATCTGAATATGAATCAAGTCAATCTATATTCTTTATATTTCAACTCAAGATGAATACATGAATCCCAGAATCCAGTTCACAATCTATATAACTTGACTGAACCGAACCATGGATATTCCTTTTAGATGTTTCCCAGTATTCCATTTACATGACTCCACGGTTATAACCGTTTCCTGATATCATGGTTTCGGTCAGTCGGTCAGTCAATCATGCAATCAATATAATTTTACAAGATAACAATACAAACAAGATATCGCGGGATTTAAGAGATAGATTGGTACGGAAGGTGTTAAAGGTGGCACGAGATGGTAAGATTAAGACACCTAACCTGAATCCAATTGCCGTTGTTCCGGGTTGTATAACGGAGCCTTGTACTTCCATTTGCCCTGGTCTCTAGCATACTGAGACCCCTCTCGTATACACTGGCATCCTTCTGTACCAAGCTACAACAACAGCGTTAACACCATACTACTATAATATGACAATACAATACAACATTGAAAAACTACTCTCTCTCTCTCTCTCTCTCTTACTCTCTGTCTATTTCTCCCTTGTCTTTGGGACATACCGAGCGACATGTTCACTGACGACATTCTATTTCCTTCTTCTTTGAATGTCGTCAGGTGCGTTGGACCAAGCTGAGATCGAGCCCACCGGTGAAGATTTGGAGCAGTTCCACGAAGATCCCGAGCTCTAGATATTGTACCTTGTTCTTTTCAGTATTTCCATTTTCTGTTATGCCACTGTTTAGGCATTGCTTTTCATATCAGTTGTATTTCTTTTCATGCATTGTACAAAGAATGTTATTAATAAAAGTTGCTGTTCTTTTATACTCTTGTCTCTTGTGTACTATTTTTGCTTAGCTACGCTTAGCGTATGTACTTCTGAGTACATACGTAGCGGACCTCGTCGCGTCCACTTCGCCGTACACTGGGAAGCGGGACGTGACAGGTTTTGTTGGTGGCCCATGCAGGTCAGAGCTGTATGAATCCCTGTCATGCAGTTCTGGTCTGCGTGAACAACCTAAGCAATATAACACAAGAACCAGCAACTAAAACATTCTTTACAATTCATGTTCTTGAATCTTGCAAATCTCTATTCCTTGAATCTTATCATTTCATGTATTTGAATCTGTCTTAATCCAAATTTTTCTTCAGGGTTATGGATTCCCCGAACAACACCAGCACCAACGTTAACAACACCCCTCCAGCACTACCTCTCACACCAGCTGTTCCCGCACCACCCACTGAGCAAACGATATTATTTGATGCGATCCGTAGTCTTCTCGAGGGACAGCAACAACTTCTGAGTCGTCCTGAGACAGATGCACCGGGAATAAAGCAATTCAGAGCTTTGCACCCAAAGCAATTCTCGGGTAAAGGAAGCCCTCTCGAAGCAGAAGAATGGGCACAAAGCATCGAAGACGATCTGGCAGCAGCTCAAGTGCCAGAAAACACTTGGGTCCGTGTCGCGAAACTATAGCTCACGGATAATGCTCGCAATTGGTGGAAGGCGGAAGAAACCCGTCTAGTACAGCCGATTGAATGGAAGACATTTCGCGAGAAGTTCGACGCGAAATATTTCCCTGTGACTGCCAGGTTCGCCATGGAGCAGCAGTTTATTCATCTACAGTAAGGATCAATGTGGGACAAATCGGTAGATGAATACGACGCTGAATTCACCATGTTGAGCAGATTCGCGGCACACCTGATACCGACGGACGAGATCATAGCCCGTCGCTTTCAACAAGGTTTGGACACCGAGATTAAGGCTGCTCTAGCCACAGGAAAGTTCTTGACTCACGAGGAAGCTCTAGAAGCTGCCCGCAGTTATGAGGCAGTAATAAAAGAGAGGGGCAGACCTCAGTCTGCAGGAGTCAAGCGCCCTGCCAACCAGATCGCAGGTGGAGCCTCTTCCAGGCCATTGTTTGAACCCAGGAGGACTGAAGAAATTTGCCATTACTGCCATAGAAAGGGGCATTTGTGGAAGGACTGTAGGCGCGCAAAAGGCCTGTGTCTAATTTGTGGCGCATCCAACCACGGAATTGGGAACTGTCCTTACAACAGCAACTCATCTCACACACACACCAACCAACCGCAGCGGCCAACCATCCAGGCTCCTGCAACTCGTCCTGTACTACCTGCTCCACCACCTACACAGCCTACTCGCCAATTCCAACAGGCAATGAGGGACATGTCTAGAGGGCAGAGAAACAGGCCCCAAAGGTCGAATGTGCCTCCAGTCAGAAGGAATGTACCACGGCGACAGACCTTCGCATTGGAAGCCGTAGAAACCGAGACTGTAGGTCAAGGTAACACCGGTAAGCCTTTTTCACCCTTGTATCTCTTTGTTATTTATACACTATCTATACCACAACCACCAAACTTCTTTGCACTGTTACACTTTCCTTTTACAAATTTCGATGACGAAATTTTTATAAGGAGGGTAGAATGTAACAACCCTAATTTTTCTACACTTTTTCCTATACAATTTTTTTTCAAAATATTTTTTTAAAAATCTACAAAGGGGTATTTAAGCCTGAGCACAAGATTTAGGTAATTATTTTTGTTTTTAATTACAAGCTACAAGAATGAAATAACTCCATTTTTAGTGTACAAGAAATTACTTTAAATTTAATGAATACTAGGAGTATTTATTCTTGCTGCTATCAGTTTAAGTAATTAAAAACCACAATAATTACAAGAAGGAGCTTGTAGCTCATTGGTAATACCTTGCACTGCTGAACCAAGCCACCGGAGTTCAAATCACATGCCCCACATTATTTTTGTATTTATTTTGTTTTAATTTTTTTTGGAAGTCAACGGTAAAAAGGCCATAACTCCCAAAATATGTACTGGACAACAAAAAGTAAATATACCAAATTGTACCCCCAGAAAATCCCCGGCCACTGGAACCCTGACTCGGCCCGACTCGGCACCGCCGGCCGGCGAATCGGCCGACTCGGTCCGGCGCCGCCGGCCGGACTTGGCCGGACGGCCGAGTCACCAACTGAGAAAAGTTGGCTCTTGCCTTGGTCAACCCTCTCGCATACTTATTATACCTGGATCGGTTTTAATTTGGCCAATAAATCCCTTTTACTCCTACGTTTAATGATTTTTAATGAATTTTTACATTTTTAAATATTTTTTTAATCCAAACCCTAACCCTAGCCTAGCCCTATATAAACACCCCTACCCTCTACCATTTCATACTACAACTCTAAGTCCACTCTCTCAAATTCTCGAGAACTCGGTACAAAGAGCGAGAAGCGAAACGCTGCCGAAACCGACGACGGATTCCGGCGATCGGACCAGAACCTTCGCGACGTTTTCGACGCATCGACAACCATCACTTCCTTAGCCTCCTTAGTTTGTCCAAACCCGTAAGTCCCATCTCTTCTATCTCTCTTTTCTTTTAATAGAAAATACGACTTTTTGGAACCCGACGAAAATCGGAACAAACCGGTTTCCGATTCGGTTTTTCTACAAATTTATACTTATCACTTAATCCACAATACCTAAACATATCCATGATGACTATTAATCACATAGAAACCAATTTAAATAAAGTTTCTCACATGAAATGATAGCTTTCTTGTAAAACGTATTCTTTTCATAAAAATACCATAAAGTTTATTTTTATTGTTCTAAATAAATCCCTCACTCCTAAATATGTTTATCTTGATCACTAAACTTGTAGAAATCAATTTGAATGAAATTTCACACATAAAATGATAACGTTTTCAAATACCGTATTCTTGCGCTTTAATACCTTCAAGTTTAATATGTCATATTTAACCTCTAAAACTTCATTAAACCTTAAAATAAGTCACGAGGTAATGACCTATCTCTACACACACACAAATATAACCCTAATTGATAAACGTCAAAACATAGAATACGAAAATACAGGACTTTTCACTAAAATACCATATTCTTTATAAACCTCTCTTGAAAGCTTTAAGGTTTACACAATTCTAAATAAAATCTTTTAAAATGAAAGCACGATATGTCATGAATATCGATCGTTTATCTAAACTGTCTTGTGGTGTCTAGGCAAGTGTGTCTAAGACTAGTGGTTTTTAATTAGGCCCACGACTGTGGTTCCTTCCCACTTACCTGGCACTTACCTGGCCGCAATTGACGGTGAAGAGGTGATTTGAGGCTTCTAATGACTTGTCGTTTAGATCTTAGAAATAGGTTAGTTGGCTTAGGAAACCTTAGAAACTAAAATACGGAAATTTATACTCTTCTACAAATAAATACCTTATATTTATAAAACCGTTTTTTTTTTAAATGAATGGTATTTGTTAAACCTATGCAAAGCGCCGCTACAACCCACCTTTGGGGAACCCGTTAGGGATAGTACGGTTCATCGTGCACCCGCGGGCTAGTAGTGCGAGATTCAGACCTCCGCAAGGAGCATTCGGTCTCGAAGGGTTAAAATACGACATTTAAGAAAAATGTGATTTTGGAAAAATAAAATATTTATTTAAAAATTATTGTTGTATTAAAATATATTTAATTATCATCTAGACACCTATTTTATTATAATATAAAGTTTCTACTTTTCCTAAAAATTACAAGATTAAAAGTTACATTAAAATACTATGAAATTTCAAATAAATCAATTAATACTTTCATTAGGATATATTCACTAGAATAACACAAATAAAATTCATACTCATTATAACTATAAAGATGAATAATAAATACTTGAGGTGTATTTTGAAAACTATACAATAGTACTTTTTACCTAAACCCCCCCTCAAGTTTTATAAATTACAATAAGGCCCCTAATAAATATAGAACTTCAAATTATCTTTCTTTTAGTCTGACTCGGGTTAGAGTCTGACTATTTCTGATCTGAATATGAATCAAGTCAATCTATATTCTTTATATTTCAACTCAAGATGAATACATGAATCCCAGAATCCAGTTCACAATCTATATAACTTGACTGAACTGAACCATGGATATTCCTTTTAGATGTTTCCCAGTATTCCATTTACATGACTCCACGGTTATAACCGTTTCCTGATATCATGGTTTCGGTCAGTCGGTCAGTCAATCATGCAATCAATACAATTTTACAAGATAACAATACAAACAAGACATCGCGGGGTTTAAGGGGTAGATTGGTATGGAAGGTGTTAAAGGTGGCACGAGATGGTAAGATTAAGACACCTAACCTGAATCCAATTGCCGTTGTTCCGGGTTGTATAACGGAGCCTTGTACTTCCATTTGCCCTGGTCTCTAGCATACTGAGACCCCTCTCGTATACACTGGCATCCTTCTGTACCAAGCTACAACAACAGCGTTAACACCATACTGCTATAATATAACAATACAATACAACATTGAAAAACTACTCTCTCTCCCTCTTTTACTCTCTGTTTATTTCTCCCTTGTCTTTGGGACTTACCGAGCGACCTGTTCGCTGACGACATTCTATTTTCTTCTTCTTTAAATGTCGTCAGGTGCATTGGACCAAGCTGAGATCGAGCCCACCGGTGAAGATTTGGAGCAGTTCCACGAAGATCCCGAGCTCTAGATATTGTACCTTGTTCTTTTCAGTATTTCCATTTTCTGTTATGCCACTGTTTAGGCATTGCTTTTCATATCAGTTGTATTTCTTTTCATGCATTGTACAAAGAATGTTATTAATAAAAGTTGCTGTTCCTTTATACTCTTGTCTCTTGTGTACGATTTTTGCTTAGCTACGCTTAGCGTATGTACTTCTGAGTACATACGTAGCGGACCTCGTCGCGTCCACTTCGCCGTACACTGGGAAGCGGGGCGTGACAGGTTTTGTTGGTGGCCCATGCGGGTCAGAGCTGTATGAATCCCTGTCATGCAGTTCTGGTCTGCGTGAACAACCTAAGCAATATAACACAAGAACCAGCAACTAAAACATTCTTTACAATTCATGTTCTTGAATCTTGCAAATCTCTATTCCTTGAATCTTATCATTTCATGTATTTGAATCTGTCTTAATCTAAATTTTTCTTCAGGGTTATGGATTCCCCGAACAACACCAGCACCAACGTTAACAACACCCCTCCAGCACTACCTCTCACACCAGCTGTTCCCGCACCACCCACTGAGCAAACGATGTTATTTGATGCGATCCGTAGTCTTCTCGAGGGACAGCAACAACTTCTGAGTCGTCCTGAGACAGATGCACCGGGAATAAAGCAATTCAGAGCTTTGCACCCAAAGCAATTCTCGGGTAAAGGAACCCCTCTCGAAGCAGAAGAATGGGCACAAAGTATCGAAGACGATCTGGCAGCAGCTCAAGTGCCAGAAAACGCTTGGGTCCGTGTAGCGAAACTACAGCTCACGGATAATGCTCGCAATTGGTGGAAGGCGGAAGAAACCCGTCTGGTACAGCCGATTGAATGGAAGACATTTCGCGAGAAGTTCGACGCGAAATATTTCCCTGTGACTGCCAGGTTCGCCATGGAGCAGCAGTTTATTCATCTACAGCAAGGATCAATGTGGGACAAATCGGTAGATGAATACGACGCTGAATTCACCATGTTGAGCAGATTCGCGGCACAGCTGATACCGACGGACGAGATCATAGCCCGTCGCTTTCAACAAGATTTGGACACCGAGATTAAGGCTGCTCTAGCCACAGGAAAGTTCTTGACTCACGAGGAAGCTCTAGAAGCTGCCTGCGGTTATGAGGCAGTAATAAAAGAGAGGGGCAGACCTCAGTCTGCAGGAGTCAAGCGCTCTGCCAACCAGATGGCAGGTGGAGCCTCTTCCAGGCCATTGTTTAAACCCAGGAGGACTGAAGAAATTTGCCATTACTGCCATAGAAAGGGACATTTGTGGAAGGCCTGTAGGCGCGCAAAAGGCCTGTGTCTAATTTTTAGCGCATCCAACCATGGAATTGGGAACTGTCTTTACAACAGCAACTCATCTCACACACACACCAACCAACCGCAGCGGCCAACCATCCAGGCTCCTGCAACTCGTCCTGTACTACCTGCTCCATCACCTACACAGCCTACTCGCCAATTCCAACAGGCAATGAGGGACATGTCTAGAGGGCAAAGAAACAGGCCCCAAAGGCAGAATATGCCTCCAGTCAGAAGGAATGTACCACGGCGACAGATCTTCACATTGGAAGCCGTAGAAACCGAGACTGTAGGTCAAGGTAACACCGGTAAAACTTTTTCACCCTTGTATCTCTTTGTTATTTATACACTATCTATACCACAACCACCAAACTTCTTTGCACTGTTACACTTTCCTTATATAAATTTCGAGGACGAAATTTTTATAAGGAGGGTAGAATGTAACAACCCTAATTTTTATACACTTTTTCTTATACAATTTTTTTTCAAAATATTTCTTTAAAAATCCACAAAGGGGTATTTAAGCCTGAGCACAAGATTTAGGTAATTATTTTTGTTTTTAATTACAAGCTACAAGAATGAAATAACTCCATTTTTAGTGTATAAGAAATTACTTTAAATTTAATGAATACTAGGAGTATTTATTCTTGCTGCTATCAGTTTAAGTAATTAAAAACCGAAATAATTATAAGAAGGAGCTTGTAGCTCATTGGTAATACCTTGCACTGCTGAACCAAGCCACCGGAGTTCAAATCACATGCCCCACATTATTTTTGTATTTATTTTGTTTTAATTTTTTTTGGAAGTCAACAGTAAAATGGCCATAACTCCCAAAATATGTACTAGACAATAAAAAGTAAATATACCAAATTGTACCTCCAGAAAATCCCCGGCCACTGGAACCCTGACTCGGCCCGACTCGGCGCCGCCGGCCGGCGAATCGGCCGACTCGGTCCGGCGCCGCCGGCCGGACTTGGCCGGATGGCCGAGTCACCAACTGAGAAAAGTTGGATCTTGACTTGGTCAACCCTCTTGCACACTTATTATACCTGGATCGGTTTTAATTTGGCCAATAAATCCCTTTTACTCCTAGGTTTAATGATTTTTAATGAATTTTTACATTTTTTAATATTTTTTTAATCCAAACCCTAACCCTAGCCTAGCCCTATATAAACACCCCTACCCTCTACCATTTCACACTACAACTCTAAGTCCACTCTCTCAAATTCTCGAGAACTCGGTACAAAGAGCGAGAAGCGAAGCGCTGCCGAAACCGACGACGGATTCCGGCGATCGGACCAGAACCTTCGCGACGTTTTCGACGCATCGACAACCATCACTTCCTTAGCCTCCTTAGTTTTTCCAAACCCGTAAGTCCCATCTCTTCTATCTCTCTTTTCTTTTAATAGAAAATACGACTTTTTGGAACCCGACGAAAATCGGAACAAACCGGTTTCCGATTGGGTTTTTCTACAAATTTTCACCTGTCACTTAATCCACAATACCTAAACATATCCATGATGACTATTAATCACATAGAAACCAATTTAAATAAAGTTTCTCACATGAAATGATAGCTTTCTTGTAAAACCGTATTCTTTTCATAAAAATACCATAAAGTTTATTTTTATTGTTCTAAATAAATCCCTCACTCCTAAATATGTTTATATTGATCACTAAACTTGTAGAAATCAATTTGAATGAAATTTCACACATAAAATGATAACGTTTTCAAATACCGTATTCTTGCGCTTTAATACCTTCAAGTTTAATATGTCATATTTAACCTCTAAAACTTCATTAAACCTTAAAATAAGTCACGAGATAATGACCTACCTCTACACACACACAAATATAACCCTAATTGATAAACGTCAAAATATAGAATACGAAAATACAGGACTTTTCACTAAAATACCATATTCTTTATAAAGCTCTCTTGAAAGCTTTAAGTTTTATACAATTCTAAATAAAATCTTTTAAAATGAAAGCACGATATGTCATGGATATCGATCGTTTATCTAAACTGTCTTGTAGTGTCTAAGCAAGTGTGTCTAAGGCTAGTGGTTTTTAATTAGGCCCACGACTGTGGTTTCTTCCCACTTACCTGGCACTTACCTGGCCGCAATTGACGGTGAAGAGGCGATTTGAGACTTCTAATGACTTGTCGTTTAGACCTTAGAAATAGGTTAGTTGGCTTAGGAAAGCTTAGAAACTAAAATACGGAAATTTATACTCTTTTACAAATAAATACCTTATATTTATAAAACCGTTTTTTTTTCTAAATGAATGGTATTTGTTAAACCTATGCAAAGCGCCGCTACAACCCACCTTTGGGGAATCCGTTAGGGATAGTACGGTCCATCGTGCACCCGCGGGCTAGTAGTGCGAGATTCTGACCTCCGCAAGGAGCATTCGGTCTCGAAGGGTTAAAATACGGCATTTAAGAAAAATGTGATTTTGGAAAAATAAAATATTTATTTAAAAATTATTGTTGTATTAAAATATATTTAATTATCATTTAGACAGCTATTTTATTATAATATAAAGTTTCCACTTTTCCTAAAAATTACAAGATTAAAAGTTACATTAAAATACTATGAAATTTCAAATAAATCAATTAATACTTTCATTAGGATATATTCACTAGAATAACACAAATAAAATTCATACTCATTATAACTATAAAGACGAATAATAAATACTTGAGGTGTATTTTGAAAACTATACAATAGTACTTTTTACATAAAAACCCCCTCAAGTTTTATAAATTACAATAAGGCCCCTAATAAATATAGAACTTCAAATTATCTTTCTTTTAGTCTGACTCGGGTTAGAGTCTGACTATTTCTGATCTGAATATGAATCAAGTCAATCTATATTCTTTATATTTCAACTCAAGATGAATACATGAATCCCAGAATCCAGTTCACAATCTATATAACTTGACTGAACCGAACCATGGATATTCCTTTTAGATGTTTCCCAGTATTCAATTTACATGACTCCACGGTTATAACCGTTTCCTGATATCATGGTTTCGGTCAGTCGGTCAGTCAATCATGCAATCAATACAATTTTACAAGATAACAATACAAATAAGACATCGCGGGTTTTAAGGGGTAGATTGGTATGGAAAGTGTTAAAGGTGGCACGAGATGGTAAGATTAAGACACCTAACTTGAATCCAATTGCCGTTGTTCCGGGTTGTATAGCGGAGCCTTGTACTTCCATTTGCCCTGGTCTCTAGCATACTGAGACCCCTCTCGTATATACTGGCATCCTTCTGTACCAAGCTACAACAACAGCGTTAACACCATACTACTATAATAAGACAATACAATACAACATTGAAAAACTACTCTCTCTCTCTCTCTCTTTTACTCTCTGTCTATTTCTCCCTTGTCTTTGGGACTTACCGAGCGACCTGTTCGCTGACGACATTCTATTTCCTTCTTCTTTGAATGTCGTCAGGTGCGTTGGACCAAGCTGAGATCGAGCCCACCGGTGAAGATTTGGAGCAGTTCCATGAAGATCCCGAGCTCTAGATATTGTATCTTGTTCTTTTTAGTATTTCCATTTTCTGTTATGCCACTGTTTAGGCATTGCTTTTCATATCAGTTGTATTTCTTTTCATGCATTGTACAAAGAATGTTATTAATAAAAGTTGTTGTTCTTTTATACTCTTGTCTCTTGTGTACTATTTTTGCTTAGCTACGCTTAGCGTATGTACTTCTGAGTACATACGTAGCGGACCTCGTCGCGTCCACTTCGCCGTACACTGGGAAGCGGGGCGTGACAGGATATTTTCAAGTTTCAACCGGACCAGAGACCCGAAGAGGATTCTCCACGAGTTCGGCGCTAGCTGGCCCGGGGCAAGATGAAAGCAACAAAACACCCTACATACCTCGGTTGGGAAGGGCAGACACATTCCCTCTTAGAATGCTTCCAAATACAGGACAATCTCCTTGCCCTGCACCTGGTCCGCCCGCTCACCCTCTTTGGCTAAACGGAGAGAATAGTTAGAGGGGATATGGAATCGAGCCCGGATCTCGGCAAGCTCGTCCACATTCCTCAAGACGGAGGGCGCATCGCGAGCGTTCCCGACACGCACCTTGGGAGCCCTTGTTGCCGCCTGACGGCGGATGACGGGGGCGGCCCTGATTCTCGGATGCGATCTCAACACAGAGGACGAAGAAGAAGAAGACGAACCCTCTTGTCTATTTGAAGACGAAGAGGAGAAAGACCCTCTAGACTCAGCTCCAACAACTGGAGCCTCATCATCCGACCCTATCCTAACTATCTCTACAGACTTCTCAGATGAAGACTTCTAACCTGACTCAAAGGAATGGACTGGCCGAGGAAAAAGCATGGGTGATCCGATCTAAAAGGAAGAAGCGCCGGGCAATCTCTGACAACGAGGGTGAATTATGGTGGAAGTGTTGGCCCTAGGGGATCCCCTCCTATTTATGCACTCTATAGAAAGTATCCAACGGCCCAGAATAATTCCCGCCAGAACGAACCGTAGCGCCTGCCAGCCGTCAAGGCTCCACGGGCGATCGGCCATTGGGGACGCCCTTTCATTTGCAGGTGACAGCGACAGCCTGTCGCATCCGCCAACCCGCGTCGGATACGTGGTCTGTAGCCCAACAGACGAACGAACGAAACGGCGCACCCTCTTTAAAACGCGATCATTTCATTGATCCGCTGACGCCGTCATGGATACACGCGAATATTCGGGTGAACGACGAGGCGACACGTAGACCTAAGGACCGAAACTACGTAAGCACCAAACGCCATGCCGTTCTCGGGCGATCCGCATTACGATTCCTTGGCGCCAAATTGGGCAGAAGAAAGACCGAGCAGACCACTCTCGACCCGACCCTTGGATAGGTCGGAACGAGAGTGGGGGCTAATGATGATGCTCACAGGTGGTGTCTCCTCAGGTTACGACACGTGGCAGATGATGTGTCCCGGCCTTTACGGGGGTGGAATAAATGAGCCGCATTGGGAATATTTCCCGGGGCCCCTTTTAGGTGGACGTTCCAGACTTTTGGGAGAATCGCTGAAGACATTCCACCTTCATCTAGGAGGCTACCAATAGCTCATCTCCGAGCTTCCTCAGTCTACTCGCTTGCTTCCGAGCCATCTCTCGTGCCGAGCTTTCTCGGCCTCCTGCTCGTCTCCGAGCTCCAAGCATGCCGAGCTTCCTCGGCCTCCCGCTCGTCTCCGAGCCCCTGATGTGCCGGGCTTTCTCGTCCTCCCCGATCAACCGAGATTGCAGAACCCTAGCGCCTCCGCAACAGCTCCGCGTATCTCGCCAAAGCGAGATAACCGCCACCCTACGTCCCGCGTCCCACGCTGGCACGTCCCCCCATTAATGAGCGTATCCTGTCAGTCACGCACGCGTAAGATCAGGAGCGTAACCGAAGGCGAAAATCTCGTGCCTGCTCGCTCCATGCGACCACTATAAAACCCCACTCTCAGACGACTCAGGTAAGACAACTTGAATCCAATAAGCCATTATTCTGCTCAAATTCCTCGGCTAACTTGATTGTCGGAGGGTCCTACGGTGGTCACTCATCCCGAAACTTTTTTGCAGGTAGCTTGGCTTTCACCTCAAAGTCAACCCATTAAGATCCACACACTCAAGAAGGCAACTCCCGAATCCAATCTCAACCGTTCAGCAACACTCCCGACAGATCGACGGAGGACATCTGAAGGAGATCAAGGCCTCCATCACAACCCTTACCCAATAATCTTGAGCTAGTTTGGATTAATCACATGAATGATTTAACTATCATTTCTAGGTTTTATGGCTTTTAATCTTTGATAATGTCGTTATTGTCTTCAAAGCCTTTTCCCATCAAACTGGGGTCGGCTATGAAGTAAAACTCCGGTCTAAATTTGACATAGTTTTACGGATGGCTGTCGGCCAAACATCAACTTCCTTTAATTAAGTGCAAAATTCCTAGTTCAAAAAATATGACAAACGATGAGCTTGTCAAAATCCTTAATGATGCATCCTCCAAATTCTCTTAGACTACGGAGAAGAAAATAGAAGAAGATGGTGTATTTCATGTATTGGATTATGATCAACTTTAAGGTCATGTTTGGATAGTTAGGATTAAAATTCGTAGGATTTAATTTGAGATTAGAATATTCCGGAATGCACCTGCATTCCTTTTAGATGAAAATATAGAGCATTGTCAACTTGAATAAGTGTTTGGATAGTTTGGAATAAGGATGTTCATTTTTTACTTTTTCCTTCAAATTGCAGTGGCTTGGCCATAATTTCCTTTATTATTCATAAACATTTCTAAAGCATCAAGAAAACTATTGTGATCCTTCACACTTTCAAATCAAAATTGCATAAGATCAACACTTGGTATTCTTGAATTACATCAAAAATCCTGTTTTGATGAAAGAGCAAAAACCCCATCCAAACAGCCCTTTTGCAGGATTGGACCAATCCAGCATAAAAATGACATCTTGGTTTTTTCTCATGGGATAGACAGTATCCAAATAAGGTCTAAGGCACAAATATAGCCTATAGCAAAATGGAAAATATTTCATAACTTTTAATCTTTAACATAAATTACGCTTTCCTCCTCTTACTTCTAAATCAACTAAACTAATATCAGCAATGTTCAGCAACAAATGCACCGTGAGGCTTCATCCTAAGTTCCTAACTACGCGTAAGTTCATCCGTAGCTAATGCAAATAGAATGGCTTATCGTCGGTCCTTAGTGATTGGCTATTTTGTGGTCAAACACCTAATTATGTTTCTCAAATAGAAGAGATGAGAATGTAAGGTAATATTGGCAAAAGTTATGACTCGTGATGGGTGTGTGTCGGCTAAGAGATTCAACGATTTGGCGGCTCCGCCGTGTTTGCTTCCACATTTTGCTTACTCATTCTTCTAGAAAGAATATGCAACGATAGCCCTATTATTCTGCTTCTCGTTCTTTACTAACTTTCACATTACCAGGAGGTAGAAAGATGCTAAGGTATGGGGATCACGATAGATATAGAAGAATTTAATCCTGTAATAAATATTATTTTTGAACATTATTCCTCCGACAGAAAAATTAAAAACCCAGACATATACCTAATGTCATATGATTTATGCTGAGAGTCGCATCCGATAAATAAATAATTTACAAACCTTTCCTCCCACAGCTGTCAATCTCCCAAAATTAACCTTCAGGAAATATATTTTAAAAAATTATATATGAAGATCAATTCACACTGAAAATATCATCTCTCTTCTTTGTTATAACATCCTGTCAAAAAATTTTATATAATCATATCAAAGAATAAAAAGCAAAAAGTTCGAACAACTTTTTTTTCTGAAAGAAAGTTCGAACAACTTTGAAAGCAAAATCTAAGCATGCAGGCAGCCAAACCAAAACCATGACATTAACCAATAAATTCATGCAAATCATGGAATCTAATAAGAATATAGTCTCAATCTCTACATACATTTCGATTATAATGGAGAGACCTGCAATGGTCACGGGACCCTTACTCTTTGAGGTCTGACAGTATTGATCGCAACATTGTGCCTCTTTGAGGGCCCTGAACGGGGCATAGGGATACCCTTGGAGGCCAATTCAAGATTCGTAGGCCTCATGAAGTTTCCGGCGAAACGATTGTAGCTCCGAGTCGCCTTGGCCGTTGTAGGAATTCTTGGTTTCTCTCGGTTGCTTCCGGAAATGATAACGACAAGTAGTAGGAGAACAAGGATAGAGAATAGCTTAGGAGCCATAATGATCAAGAATTGGAATTTTTGATGAGTTCCTCTTTAAAAGAGAAGCTGCTAGCTTGGCAGTTGAAAATTTATAAGTAGAGAAGCAAGGGAACAATAGTCTTTTTTGTAAAAGAGATTTTGTGGGATTTGACATATGGTTACTATGATTAGTCAATCAGAATCTACAGAATTTGTTTATAATATTCAAGGCTTTATACTTTATACTATTCTATCACAATAATTCACTCATTTGGAGTTTCAAAATATATTGTTCTAAAAGCCCCAGCTTATTTTGATGTTTTCCAGGTTCGGCGAAGAAAAAAATCCAAGGGATATTAAATAAGGCTGTTTCACTCTACCTGAAAGAAAAAAACAGATTCGGGCTCTTTGGTGACACTTGGCAATAGGCGGGTATGGAGCCACATTTAATTCTCAGCCTTTTCTTTTAACCGAAATCAATTAATACAATAGCTCATGTCGAAAAAATATTAGGAGCATCATTTGATGTTAATACATTATATACATGTTCGTGTGCGTGTTTGTGTTCGTGCACGGCATCAATTGTACCAGTACCAAATTAGCTCGGGAACAAAGATTATATAAATTCGATATTTAACATACGCAAGAAAAACAAATTGATGCACGACAAACTAAGAAACTAGTTCATCTTATAACCTGTGGTCCCCTATTCCAGTTTTAGAGACTAGTGTCTAGATTTCCCAATTCCATGGCATTCTCTGTAACTTTTAAAAAAGGCGTCGGACTTTGCATGTGACTTTTGATCCATCAAAAGAGTAAATAAGCAGAACAGTTATTGGGTGCTTATTTCAGGATTAGTGCAGGATTTGGAACATGCTGACGATCAAAATATCGATTCAAGTCAAGAGTGGTCCAAAGCAAAGTGAAGGCCTCCATTTCAACAATTAGCTTTTCTTACTTGTTCTGTAGCAAAATAAATAAGAGAACAACTGCTGTCACAGACCCTTCGGTAGTAACTATGGCAAAAGGTCTATTGGTTCTCTTAATGGCAAGCTGAAATAGAAATGCTTATGATTTTGATTGAACACAAATGCATGAATTCTTTATGAAATAATAAGTCGATATAAAATTGCTAGAAACATCAGATCGCCCTTCCTGGCAAAATAGATTGTTCATCAGTGCATCTCTTGATATTGTTTTCCTAGAGTCTGTGTTCTCCGATGTCAATAGTCTAGTTGTTCCATACCGAGTTGTCAAATTTTGAAGAAAAGAATTCACAAGGTGATACATTGACAAGTTTTTGGTGCGATCAGTAGAGTTAGGATCAATCTAAATTTAATTGAAACACAATGTTAGACAATTTGTTTTTCATTTTTGAGGAAAGGTGGATTAATTGATTCCCTCATATCATTCTCAAGTCTTTAATGAGATCCAAAACATCCCTAAAGTAGTACAAAGTCTCTCCGCATGCATCATATACTCCAAAATAAAACTCACAACAGACTTAGTGATTTGGTTCTATTTTTTAATTGTTTTCCTTTTACTATTTTATCTATCCTAAGCAAGAATCGAAAACCTAAATTTCAGTATCTATTAGATTGCCGTTTGGAATCAACAATTTTGGCAGTTTTAGGTTGGAATAATGGATTTTGGGTACCTGTATGTATATATTTAATTTTCTAAAGAAGCTAATATCATGACTTTTAAGCTATTCCTGAAGTCGTTACATTTTACTAGTAATTTATTTTGTTTACTAGTTAAGCTTCTTGCAATGATCATTTTAAATATATACTTTTATACTCATAATGAAAAAATGAGTTGTGATCCTATAGGCCCGGGCCTAAGCTACGAAATTCACGCACCCATGTATAACACAAGAAATTTGACGATCCGAAACGTTCATCTTGATCTACACGGTGAGAACATGGGTCTACCAAATTTTATGCGGTTTCGAAACCATTTACTCGTTGATCCGATGGCGCAAAATGTTCTATTATCGAGAAACCATTAATTATTGCCATATCATTAACAAACGATTTCGAAATCGTACGAATTTTGGGCGATGCTGTATAACACCAATTAGATCAAGTTCACTAGACTCCGATAATCGAAAAATCGAAAGATTTTTCGAATATAGAGCGGGTTTTCGGTAGGCCCCAGGCTTATAGGATCACAACTAATGAAAAAGTATTTAAGCTTTGATATATCTAACCATGCATAATGCATCAAGCAAACATATATAATTACCACTGACCTATTTCTCTAAATTTATTTTGCAATAACAACAAACATTAAGCATCATGCAACAAGGAGGGACAATAAAGGGAAAGAAGTACTGATGAGGATGAAAGATGCAGTAGACAGAATAAACAACAAGAGGTTACAAACAAGGGAAGAACAGTACACATAAAAAGACAGCCCCAGCCCCCTAAATCTCTGTCATCACTTCCCCTTTTACCTTTCCTGCATAGCCCTATAAGTTAAGATGCATCCATATCTGAGAAGCTGTTGCCTCATTGAGATCCTATCTGAGAAGATGATGCTCACAAGTGGGAATTTCCCAGAACACGACACATAGCGGATGACGTGTCCCGGAGGCTACGGAACTGGAATGAGCCTGATGCATTGGAGGCGTTCCTCGGCACCTCGCCTCCGAGGTTGCATCCGGCCTTTCGGAGACCTCCACGGAATACCTTCCGTATTCGCCTAGCAATGAGTCATCAGCGCACCTTCGAGCAATCCTACAACCGAGCTTTCACAGCCTCCTTGCTCGTCTCCGAGCTGTTGCAAGGTCTGAGCTTCCTCGGTCTCCCGGCTCGTCTCCGAGCCATCTGACAGGCCGAGCATTCTCGGCTTCTCTGATCAACCGAGAGCGCGGAGCCCAAACGTCTCCGTAACGGCTCCGTGTATCTCGCCAAAGCGAGATATCCGCCGCCCCACGTTCCACGTCCCACGGGGGCGCGTTCCCCCATTAATGAGCGGATCCCGTCATCAACACGGGCGTAACGAGGGGGCGTAACTGATGGCAAGAATCTCGTGCCGGCTCGCTCCACGCGACCACTATATAAACCCCTATTTCAAACGACTCAGATAACTTGAATTTATTCCAATACGCCGCTACTCTGCTCTTATTCCATGGTACTAACTTGATCGTCGGAGGGTCCTATGGTGGTCACCCATCCCAGGACTTCCTTTGCAGATGGCTCGGCGTCGATACCAACCCATTGAGATCCACACAATTAACCCTCAAATCAAATCTCAACCGCACAAAATCGCTCACACCAGAAGGACAACATTTGAGGGAGATCACAACCTCCATCAGTACTATCCCATGCAAGGGATCAAAACCATGTACAACAAAATCATGGGGAAAAAAAGGGAGAGCAAGTCACAAGGCCAGTAGACCTCATACTTCCTCTAATGAGGATCCTAGCAATGCATATAACTCACAATTAGTGTTGGGGTAAAAATCTTTCATTTTAAATGAGGATTAAAAAAATAGGATTATGAAGAGTTTGCTATATCCTTTCAATTGACTTGACCAATGTTTTAAAAGGCGACCATGTAGGCGCGTTGGCGGCCGACTAGGCATGTAAAAGAGCCACACAGCATTACATTAGACTGTTTGGTTGGGAATTATTCTTACTCCGGTGTTCTTGTAGGTGTGCTATCTTTATTTTTTAATTAAATAGGAGTATAATATATAATAAATTGGAGTTGTTTTAACATTATTAAAAAACCGTTGGACATAGTTTTTCCAATCATTTAACGAAACAAAAGTTAAAGACTGCTATCTAGTAGTCTCTGATGATTACCTAATCTCATAAAGGCAGTCTAATATGGGTTGCTTATGTATATGAACGCAAGAAAGTAGTTTCAACCCTCAAAAAAATGTAATAGGCCTAACCATTTACACTTATGATTCAATTATTTGGCCTAAAAGATATATTTGAATCAACCTGTCTAAGAAGGGGGTTTGAAAGTTGGCCTTCCACATTTTTCTGCGAAGACGGGGATTTCGGTTCTTAATTCAAGCTCTGTCTGCCCGAATCTTTCAGTTGTGCAAGAAAGATTAAGAATTGGAACACGATTTCAATATGAGGCATGTGGTCAGAGCCAATATATTATGTGGTAAAATTGTAAATTTCTTATAGAAAACCTATCACTGTTCCTTTTCTAGACCATACACCCGACCAGATCCAGGAGAATGCGGAGGGCCAAAAATGGAGTTTTAGTATCTGCCAAAGCTTGCCGATATATTATTTTTTACTTACGATTTGGCATCGATGAGAGAGGGCTGATTCCATATTAACAACCGGCGATAAAATCTTATCAAATTTTTCATTGAGAGTGTTTATCCGTAATAGATACCATCTTAACGCAAAAAGAAGCAAGAGATTAGACTTTGATGACCATAACCCTATATTAATCCCACCTAACTATCCTTATAACATCATATCTACAATCTCTTCTGATAAAAAGACGAAGAAGAAGAAGAAGAAGAGAAAAACAAATTTGTTGAACCACTGTGATTCATGTACTAATTCATTTACATAAGCTGTCTTTGTTGAACAACTTTACGCCTATCTTACATGCTTTGATTCTGTCTCATTCTGATTTAGTTAAAGAATCAAAATCGATTGAATCCGTGAGTTCTCCTCTTGAGATCTTGTTAAAATTACCTTTGAATGCTACACTTCTGTCTTGAGAGTGAATGTGATGATGCTCGATATCGGCGATCTCCCAGATCATGACACGTGGCAGATGATGTGTCCCGGGGCTCACAAGAAAGGACCTACAGTGGCCGACCAGACCACTCCCGTGCCCGTCCTATAAGCAAACGCTGGCTCACCTCCGAGCCCCTGGACAATTGGTCTCCTCGGCCTACCAGCTCGTCTCCGGGCTACCACAGAACCTAGATACCTCGGCTCTTCCGCTCGTCCGCGAGCTCTCCTGCCAAGATTGTAATACCCAGTTTTCGACGTACTATTTTACATATTTGAATGAAATAATTTTCCTATATTTTTATTCTATTTATGTTCTATTCCTTTATGGTAATCCCCTAAAATTTTACTGGATGTTTCCAATTCCTATTTTACTGTTTTAATCTAAATCCAATCACCCCCTCTCTTGGCCAGGACCATCTCCTTTTCCCAATTTCTTTTCCCTATTCCCAATTCCTCGGCCCAGAACATAATATAAATTAAAACCAATTAAATCCCCTTCAGTCCAAAACCACAAACTAAATATATGATAAAATCCCAGCCTAGCTTTTCCTCAGCCCAACAGAAAATATACAAATTAAAACTAAAAGTATATTTATCCCGGCCCACTCTCTCTCTATCTCTATTTATTTCCCCTTTTACACCGGCCCAAACCCTAGCCCGGCCCGCGCTCCCAACAACCCGACCCGACCCGACCCGCTATCATCTCCCTTCTCCTTCCCCACTCCGCTGAGTTTTCCCGCTCGATTCCCCTACTGCCCCCACGTCGCCCCTACGTCGCCGCTCACCTCGCCAACGCCCCCGCTCCTCAAGGCCACGACCGCGCACCCCTCAACACCTCCTCGTCTCGTGAGTCCTTTCCCCCTCATCACTCTCTCTCAAAACTCTCTTCTCTCCGAAAACTCCAAGCTTTCCCAGCCACCGAGCTCCCTCGATGCCAATGAGCCCTGACCCCTCCACGACACCCTCACCCTCGCCCCCTTCAAGCTATAGGCCCGAGCGCGTACCCCCTCATCCTGCACACCGGAACCCCATCACCCTTCCCGAGCACCCTCGCTAACCCCTCGCTGGAGCTGCCTCCGCCGACCACCGCCAAGCCCCCTCTCTCACAGGCAACATCTTTTCCCTCCCTCTCTCATAGCACCTCTCTCCCTATCTCAGCACCCCGACACCATCTTCATCGTTACCAGGCTCACCCTGGGCTCGCTGCCGTCGCTACTACTGGTGTCGTGCCGGAAATCTCATCGTTGCAGCCTTGACCATCACCTCCTGTTACCGTCGCCTCCAAGCTCCACCTCCAGCCGAGACCGAGCCTCGAGGCTAGCCCAAGCTTCAAACCAAGCTTTAGCCATTTCATCGAGTACTTGCCTCTATCGTCGATCGCCGCTATTCCAGCCGTCATCATCGCTGCATAAGCCGTGGCTTCAGTCTCTGTGTCCGTCACCATCAGCAAGGCTGTAACCGTCGCAACGCCAGTGCACGTCCGTCGCACCCACCGAGACATCGAGTCCAAGAGCCCAAGCTCGAGCCGAGACCGCGAACCCTAGCCGCGCCGTTCGATGAGCGTTCGTGCCGTTGCCGCTGCCGTGCGTCGTCAGAGCGTCTTCAGGAAAGTACCCTACTTGCTACATGCTAGATTACTGTTAAAATTCAAACTACTACTAATTCCATGTTTTACGATTCGTGAGAACCTATATGACACAAGTGCTTGATGCAAAACCCAAACAAAAACCTTACTTTAAACTGACAGAACTTGATTGTATACGCTGGCCCATGTGGCAATGAACATTGTGTTGAAATTGTACTGGAAAATATAATCGTTACTGGCTTGAACGATCACCCCCAATTACACCCGTTAAAACTGAATATTTCCCGCGTTTGAAACTTGTTTAAATCATAATTAATTTTGTACATATTAAAATAATGCGTGCGATGGCTCGTATCGAAGCTAACTATTTAACCCACTGCACCATATTGTTTATCACTGAATTTTGTTAGACTATGACAGAGAAAATTGCGGAGGAGTTCGATTCTGGACTGCAGTCCAGAATGGAAATCCTGATTAACCCCTGTTTCCAAACCCCTGTATATTACTGTTCAAATATGAGAATGCGCGGAACCCTCTATCGTTACATAGAAAATTGAATTATCTTTCTTACTCGACTAGTCTCACTGGTTTCCTCAACCGTTTGATATTTTTAATCCATTTTACAATGTCGTTGCATCGTGCTGAATTCGGCAGAGGCAGATTTTACACGCCGATCATAATCTGTCCATAACTCCCTGTCGCCATAACGTATTACCGATCCGCCAATTGCGATGGAGACCTGACTGATAATCCTAATTATAGTTAAGCTATAGCGTCGCCTAATTACTATCCCAACTAGAATTAAAATGCGTTTCGAAACGGACTTCCGATTCTGAAACCGGATTTCCAACAGTGAACGCTTAAAATGAAATGGCCATATCTAGTGATCCTGAAACCCGATTAACGTGAAACTAATTTTGATGGTTAGATAATTAAACATACTATTTACCCCTTTTTCATTGTTTCGCTAAATTGTGCTTGTATGATTTATGATAAATTATGCAAGTGGTAGGACATCGATTGATGACATCTTAATCATGCCTTAAATACTGTTTTCTCATCACATTATATATATGTCATTGCATTGGTAACCTAGCGATCATATGCATTACCCAGTGTTAGGTTTTAGTATTTGATTGTGGCAAGTACGTTAGAGATTAAGCATGAGTGGATAAGGGAAAGTGACACGTACTTTCAGTGGACCCTATTGATTTATTGCATTGTCGACGTCTGTGGGACATGTATAAGTGGAACTATAATTGGTATGGGACAATTATGGAAGCACTTGTATGGGTGTCACAGGTAAGGCACCAAACACTGTCCATTTATCTTGGGTATCAGTCGGGACTACTTGATGGAGATCCTGTCTCCAGTTCTCGCGCAGACTTGTCATGGACCGACTGGTATTTGAGTTTATGGTTGGCGTTTGATGTAGACTACGGGGTGTGGGGTAGTTTGAGTGTGAGTTCAACAGAATCTCGGGAGTCCAATGCCGGCACATATGGAGATATATGGAGATATGTGGGGATATCACTGATTATTAGCGAGCGACTCGGGCCCGTGTTCCTTTGTCCTTGGGTCCTACCCTCGGGTGGAGGATACTCACAAGTGATTGACTCTCACACTTGGACTGACGATAGGCTTAGTGACCTGTACTGTGAGACTTAGAGACTGATAGGGATAGTGACATTGTTATGCATTGCTTACTGATTCAACACACCCGACATACTATTTACTGCTTTACTGTTCACCTGCTCCTTTAGACACCCGCATTTGGCTACTTCATGTTCATGTCTTTACTCCCTTGATTTACTATTATATATTTATTATTATTGTACGGGTTACCATTTATATCTATATATATATATTGCCATCGTGTCGCTCTGACGACCTGAGTATGCATGCTCAGAGTGAGAAGTGGATCTAGCTTGGACCAGGATCAGACGTACATCGCGGACATCTTGATCAGCTACCCAGAGCTATACTCTCTTGATCTCCATCTGGTTAGTTCTTTTGTATTTGTTTTGATTTAGTTACTGCATTTCTCTTACCTGTGCATTGATTACTGATTACCACGTAAAGCTAGAAGCCAAAGTGTGACTACGGAGAGATATTTCCTCGATCGTAGGAGCATGGCTGGCTTTGTCCACCCCTCGTATTCCGTATTTTGGGAAGTGGGGCGTGACAGAGGTCATCATCCTTGGTCTCATCGACCGACCAACGGCACCGCTCATAGGCGCAACAGCCATCTCGCGAATCTCGCCATGGGCGAGATATCCGTCAGCTACATCCCGTGTTCCACGCCATCACTATCCCCCATTAACGAGCCTGTCTCGCCATTAATGGGAGATCCCATTCATCACACGGGCGTGACGTTGGGAGCATAACTGCCGGCGTGATTCTCGCGCCTGCCCTGCCTGCTGCCACCGCTATATAAACATCTCTTCCAGACGGTTCAAGTAAGCCATTTTTACTCCACTAAGCCGTTACTCTGCTCGGATTTCTAGTCTAACTTGACTGTCGGAGAGTTCTGGTGGTACAACCATCCCGGGACTTCCTTGCAGGTAGCTCGGCAACCACAACCTCAAACCCATTGAGATCCACACGCTTCAGGAGCGACAGCCTCCAGATCCAATCTCAGCCACCCATCGCCGCCATCAGCAGATCAACGGAAGGTAACATCTCGGCGCGATCCAGGTCGCGTCAGAATGTGATTGGCAATCCATCTCTGGGAAGCGCAAAAGACGAGAACTGAATTCCGCTACCCGAAACCGATAATGACCACCTAAACAAGTTCATAAACACGTCACTCAAAGAGTTAGAAGGCGATACATCCAACAAGAATCAGGATCCTCTGCATGAATAAAAATCAGTGCATAGATGTACTGAAACAAAATATGTTGGTGCTTTGTACCTGTATTTTGTTGTTAGGTGATGGAGGAGAACCAATATCTCCAGCTTTGCGAGCTCATTTCCCGGGCATGAATGGGCACTGTTCCCAAATGGCAGGAATGTGTTAGGCTTTGGAGCAACCTGAAACGAACAAAAAAAATGTATTATGCAAAAATTAAAAGGGGAGGGGGGGGGGGAAGGAAAGGTCAAATTAAATGACAATGGAGATAAGGGTATGGAACAATTCTCACAGTAAATCTTGAAGGATCAAACTTCTGAAGATCATAGAAGTACTCTTCGCTATGGTGAATGTTTCGAAAACAGCGGCAGAACCTTCCATCCCTTAGGTATGAGGTATCCTGGAGAATTAACGAAGAAAGGTTAAGAAACATGAATGCATTAAAAACCTTGTTTCTTGGCTCTAAAACTAACAACTGTACCTTCATACTCGACATCTTCCACCGCTTCTCTGAAGATGAAAGATAAAACGGAAGCGACCCGAATTGTCTCCTGAATCAGTCTGGAAGTTGGAGCCATTCTCTTTGTATCAGACCAAGTCAGGTGCATTTCCTCGTTGTTCATCTTTTTGTTCTTGATGATTTCTTCGTGTTCTTCCTGTGATTCATTATCAATTCGGGAAAGTTATATATATTTCCTATAGTTTGATAGATGAAGGCTAAAATTCAGGAAATCTCCTCACTTTTGCTCGTTTAGAAAATTTAAAATTAAGAAATCAATTAACAGCTGCTAAAATAGAAGGCAAAGTAAAAGAGAGGATGTCATTCTAGATAGATATCTTACGGTGACTGCTTGAAGAATGTTGGGGTTCTCTCCAAGGAACTTAACAATCCATGTCAAAACACTCGCAGTCGTGTCCTGAGCAGCAAAGAGCACAACGATGATGTTGTCGGTGATTTGATCCTCGGTGAGATTGTTGGCTTCTATAAAAGAACCAAGCAAGTCATTGGCTTGTGCTTTCATCCTTCTTGTTGATGCTATAATCTTAGTCACTAGATGACCTAATTCTCTCCTCGCTTTCATCGCATTGTCGAAGAGAGTCCCTGGAAAGTTGACGGGCAAAGAGTTATACCCCTTATCTAAGGTATGACAGCATTGTTTAAATTCTTCTATATGAGAAACCTCTTCCTTGCTGAATATGGATTGAAGTGCCAAGCATACTGCAAAATTACACGAACAATACATTTTTAGTAAACTGAATTCATGATTCACACCAAAAGTTTTTTGTTCCTATTAAAATTCTAACTTACAATCTTCATCCCATGAAAGGTATTGATCTTTCTTCCCTCCAAGACTCGAGGGAATTGATAACAATTCCCTCGGCATCAAACACCAAACCTCGAATTGCATCGGACAAGAATGCCTTTTGGACTAGTTTCCTCAGCTTCGCGTGATATTCTCCTTGCTGAAAGAAGATCGCTTGCGGCACCAACATCCTCCTCTCTTTGCTTTTAGGAAACGCCGGCTTGAATAGATGCGCGCTCAAGACGAGTACAAACTTTGCGACCTCTGAGCTTGACACCATCACACATGGACATCCTAGTATGTGGGTCTTAAAGATAGAGCCATATCTTGAATAAAAACACAAATGTTAGTTTCAGTTCTTTAGTGAAAAGCAGCGATAGTTAAGGGTATTTTAGTGTAATATAACCTAAACTTAACACGCACTTTTTTTGTTTGAGGGATAAGAAGGCGTAGGAGTCTTTGGAGTAAAGTTGGAAAGTCTCTCGGAAGTACGGCAAGCCCATGGAGCCCAGAGACACGTGCAGTCTCTTTGTCGATGAAAAGGAGGATCTTGAGAGCATTGGGTATATGAAGTATATATAGAGAGAAAAATGCAAGGATTGATAGTAATAGAATCATATTCCTTTGTGTTGTATTATTGGAGCTATAACTTTCGATTTTGTGTAGAAAATATTTGAAGGATGGAGGAATTATATTGGCTATGGCCTAGGGGTGTAACTGTGCAAGCGGTTTCGGTTAGACTCCCCTAATAGATTTGTACCCGGCCCAATTTGGATGTGACTGATACCTGAAATCTATACCCAACTCAAACCCGATCCGTTTATTTTCTCAATACCAGAAATATATGTTATTTATAGGGGATTATTTGCATATATGGTATGCATAAGCAAAATGACACAAGGGTTGACTGCATCAGCTAATTGAGAATACTGTTTATTTCTGCATCACTGATTTGGTTTGGTTCTTTGGTTGTGAGTCAGCAGGTCTATAAAATAGGCTATCGCGCAGTCTGAAAATTTGTACCAAATAATTTCACCGGTAATTTTGTATACGATCTCTTTTGCATCGTACCAGAGGAGCATATGTAGTACATATATATGATAATATGTATCGTTCTATCTTATATACATACATTGTATCCTATGACGCCGTGCGGATTTATATTACAATTATTCAAAAAAATTATAATATTTTTTATTAATGATTTTCATTAATATGATTCAAAACTGGGTCACTCTTGGTAGATAATCTTGGACTTTGAAGGAGTCGATGCCCGTCTTCTGCTCTGCATCATTTATGGACATGCACCCTTGAAAATATGATATTTTCATGGAAGTTTTCCTCTAATGTTTATGAAGAATAAAAAAAAACTCCATAGCCCTGAAAGAGGAAAATTTGATCCTCGAACCGGAATGCAGGCGGCCGCATCCCATCTAGGGAGTCAAATATTGATTCATGAAAGCGACGATGGTGCAGCCGTCTGCATTCCATACATTCAGATTGACGCGACCTGGATCGTGCCAAGATGTTACCTTCCGTTGATCTGCTGATGGCGGCGATGAGTGGCTGAGATTGGATCTGAAGGCTGTCGCTCCTGAAGCATGTGGATCTCAAAGGATTTGAGGTTGTGGTTGCCGAGCTACCTGCAAGGAAGTCCCGGGGTGGTTGTACCACCGTGGACCCTCCGAGAGTCAAGTTAGACTAGAGATTCGAGCAGAGTAATGGCTTAGTTGAGTAAAAATGGCTTACTTGAACCGTCTGAAGAATGGGTTTATATAGCAGTGGCAGCAGGCGAGTCAGGCGCGAGAATCACGCCGGCCGTTACACTTCCGACGTCACGCCCGCGTGATGAGCGAGACCTCCCATTAATGTCGAGACAGGCTCGTTAATGGGGGATCGTGGTGGCGTGGAACGTGGGATGCGGCCGACGGAGATCTCGCGCATGGCGAGATTCGCGGGATGGTGGTTACGCCTGCAAGCAGTGTTGTTGGTCGGTCGTTGAGACCGAGGAAGATGACCTCGGCGGGAGAGCTCGCGGAGGAGCGAGAGAGCCGAGGTATCTTGATTCTGCTCGAGCCCGGAGGCAAGCTGAGAGGGTCAAGGAGGCTTGGGCCTGTGATAGCTCAGAGACGAGTTGTGGGGCCAAGGAGGCCAATTGTGCTGGGGGCTTGGAGGTGAGCCAGCGTTTGCTTGTAGGATGGGCACATGAGTGGTCTGGTCGGCCACAGCCCTGGGTCACGTCATCTGTAACGTGTCCTGATCTGGGAGATCACCGATATCGAGCATCATCATTAGCCCCCCACTCTCGTCCCGACCAGCCGATGGGTCGGGTCGAGAGTGGTTTGCCAGTCACCCGAGGTGAGCTTCTTTTCAAAGATATCGTCGGGCATGTCCCTGGGCGATCGGTTGTTTTTCCGGGTGATGTCAGCGGATCAGGGCAAGATCTTCGCATTAAAGAGGGTGCGCCGGATCGTGTGCCCTTTTGCTGAAACGATAGGCCACGTGTTGGGTGCCGGTTGGCTGATGTGACGTGCCGCAGGCTTCTGACGTCCGATGGGATGCTGCCAATGCCCTTGCAACAGGTGGAGTGATCGTGGCCATCGAGTGTACTGAATCGTTTTGGCGGGAGTCGATAGTCGCCGCTGGATGAGGACGCCGGCTGTATAAATCGAGGGGAGGCCTGATTCGGGGTCTCTATCTTCCCACTTTCCTCATTTTGAGTCTTGTTAGCTCGGCGCTCTCCCCTTTTGGTCGGATCACAACGTTTTCTCTTCTCGAAGATTTCCTCCCATCAGGTTAGATGTCCTGCTTCTTCTTCCTTCTGCTTCTTCTCCTTCTGAGTCGAGCCTCTTCTCCCTTTTGGCAGGATAGATGGTTCGATCCCAGACTCTTGGTGCCTTCGGTGCTCAGTCCTAGAGGGGGGTCGGCGGTGCGGCCGTGCCTCCGGCTAACTCGAGCCCTGTGCCGGATGTGCCTCTGGCGGCGGGGCCACCTGCCCCGCCACAAGCTCCTGACGATTGTTCCGGCGGCAGCTGAAGGCGTACACGGGTTCCTGAATCTCAGATGAGGGATGCAGGAGAGGGAGAAGACGGGGTTCCTCTTAAGCGGAAGAAGACAGTCTCTCGTGTGCCGCCGACGGAGGTTCCGGAGGGGACTCCCGCGCAGGAGGGGGACGTTCAGTTCGTGGTCCCGGCGGGGCTTTCCATTGCCGCCAGCCTTCTTGCTGGTATGGAGGAGTTGGCCGGGGGCCAGATGCCGCGGGGAACCTTGAAGGCCCAAATGGCGGCTATCCCGCAGGAGGCAGTTCAGGTATGTACTCCCTCATGTGTTACTTCGAGCGACCTTTTCTTAGTTTGGGTGTCCTTGAGTTTCTCTGCCATTTTTCGCCAGGTCCTTCAGCACTGCGCCCTTCTTACTCATATAGAAGCCGAGGGGGCCATTCGGGCTGCGAGGTCAGCAGAAGAGTCTTCTTCGGAGGTCGAGAGTCTGCGACTCGAGCTGCGTCTGGAGAGGGAAAGGTCGATCGTCCTCAAAGCCCGGTCAGAAGCTGCGGATCTCATTGTTTCAAAGTGCCGGGAGTCCTATCGCCGCCTGAGCGAGTCCTACCGGGTCGCCGAGACGAAGTTGGTGGAACTGGCTGATCACTTTGCGGACATGAAGAGGGAGAGGGATGCAAGCAGGCGGGATGCCGAAGCGGCGCTTCAGGCGGCGAAACTCGTCGAGACCCGAGCTAGAAAGGCGGTGGCTGATTACAAGGGGTCGGACCAGTTTTACGTAGACCTTGGCGAGGCCTCCACCGTTGCATGGAACAAAGCTCTTGATGCCGTCAAGGCGCAGTTTCCGGAGTTTGCCGACGGTGAGCTTCGCGCTCGGGTCCTACTTTCAGTGGTCATGCCCCCGGTTGACAGTGATGAGGGAAGCGAAGTCTAGGCCGTGCTTGCGGCTGGAACTTCCTTTTTGTAATCCTTCGGGTAATTTGATAAAGCTGGGGAGCCCATAATACCCTTGTAAAGACTCTTGGCTTTGTGAATAATTTTTTTTTGTTTTTGCAGTAGTGTTTGTGCTTGTACTTTCTTTTGTTGGTAGACAATTGTATTCGCACAGCGCTGCTTTTATGTTCAGCATGTTCCTCATCTAGCGATTACTCGTCGATTTTAATCTGATCACTTGCCGAGTGTGCGAGGACCGGCGGAAAGACGGTATGTCCATGCCCCCGAAGTCGATGTGAAGATCGCTAAGACGTTGATAGACCGGATGCCTCTTGTTGAGTTGATGTTTCTTAGTTGTTGGAGGGGCCGTGAGTGGCCTACTAAGGATTGGGCTGAGCAGAGTAGCTGCTCGGTGCCTCTTACCGAGGGCTTTGATCCTTAGCGCTGGAGGGGCCATAAGTGGCTTACTAAGGATGGGGCCGAGCAGGGTAGCTGCTCGGTGCCTCTTGACGAAGGCTTTGATCCTTAGCGCGGCAGGGGCCGTGAGGGGCCTACTAAGGACGGGGCCGAGAAGGGTAGCTGCTTGGTGCCTTTTGACGAGGGCTTTGATCCCTGGCTTGTTGGGGTAGGGAGCTACCAGCCAGGAATAACCGAGCAAGGGCGGGCCCGGTTGCCTCTTGTGAGGGCTTTGATCCTTAAGGACGGGCCGGGCAGGGTTGCTGTCCGGTGCCTCTTGGCGAGGGCTTTGATCCCTGATTTGGTAGGGAGCTACCAGCCAGGGATAACCGAATAAGGGCGGGTCCGGTTGCCTCTATGAGGACTTTGATCCTTGGTTTGTTGGGGTAGGGGAGCTACCGGCCAGGGATAACCGAACAAGGGCGGGTTCTGTTGCCTCTTGCAAGGGCTTTTCATCCTTAGTGCTGGAAGGGCCGTAAGTGGCCTACTAAGGATGGCCGAGCAGGGTAGCCGCTCGGCTACCTCTTGGCGAGAGCTTTGATCCCTGGAGTTGTGGATAGGGAAGCTACCGGTCAGGGATAGCCGAGCAGGGTAGCCGCTCTGCTGCCTCTTGGTGAGGGCTTTGATCCCTAGCGTTGTGAGGTAGGGAAGCTACCAGCCAGGGATAAACGAGCGAGGTAGCCGCTCGGCTGCCTCTTGGTGAGGGCTTTGATCCCTGGCGTTGTGAGGTAGGGGAGCTACCGGCCAGGGATAGCCGAGCAGGGTAGCCGCTCGGCTGCCTCTTAGTAAGGGCTTTGATCCCTGGCGTTGTGAGGTAGGGGAGCTACCAGCCAAAAATAAATGAGCGGGGAAGCCGCTAGGATGCCTCTATGCGAGGGCTTAGATCCCTGGCGTTGTGAGGTAGGGAAGCTACCGGCCAGGGATAGCCGAGCAGGGTTGCTGCTGGGCTGCCTCTTCGTGAGGGCTTTGTAAGGCTGAGGAGCTCAGAGTACCTTTTCGAATTAATAAGATTTCTCTTTTTGCAATGCTCTAGCGTTCCCCTCTTGTTATTTAAGGAGAAAGAACTTTTTAGAAAAATTTACATTGCCTTTGAGAAAGGAGAGGTATGTAGGGTTCCTAGGCACACTAATGAGGTCTCACAAGGTATCAACCATACCAATTTCAAATTTTACAAAGGCCGAGAAACCCTAATACGGATCGTTAACTAGAATTTTAGGCGAAACAATGAAACTAGTTAACAACTTAACTAAAAGAACGGAAATACAACCTTTGTAGATCCGGTCCTCCACCTCCATAGCTCCATGATGAAGTCTCCTCGCTGTCCAAATCGAATCCCGGGCTCTAGCGTCGGCTTCATCGGAGAAATAGGCGGGCTAGGTCATCGACTACGATGCCGAAGATGATCTACGTCGAGGCATCACAAGATTAAGATCCCACTTCACCAAGTCATGAAACTTGTGAAGAAAACACCCTATACTACTTTGCAAGAGATAGAGGATGAAGAAATAGGAAGTGGGTTCACTTTAGAATTGGATTTCTCACTCTTTTTCTCACTTTGCCATTGTTGGTAGCAAGCTTCTTCATGTGAAGAAGAAGAAGAAGATGAAGATGAATATTATGATAAGTTATTTTCAAATAGAAAATAAAAACAATACTTATCATATGGCAACCATGGTCAAGTATAGAGAATAAATCATGGTTAGATGGAATGGTTAGGGTTAAGCATGAAGACAAAATGGTCACTTAGTCAAAACTTCATGAAGCTTCAACTTGAAAACAAATCAAGCCACCATTTTACCTTTTGCCAAAATAGAATAAATAAATAAATAAATGAATAAGTAAATAAAAACAAAACCCTAACCATCACATAACCATGGTTTAATCTAAACATACACACTAACACTCATGTATCATCAAACATGATACAATTTTGTGCACAAAAGTATATCACATATACAACTTGTGTACATCAAGTGAGAAAATCCATTTAAAGTGAACATATACTAGTTAATGTAAAGTAATATATCAAATATATAATTATGCATTAAATCATTAAATCAATACTTGATTCAATGATCCGGTCATGTCGCACACAACCGACTAGTATACAATGTATCGTTTTATCGAATCAATCCTTGATTCGATAAATAGGTTATATCGCATACAACCATTCGACACATTCAACGCAAGAATGAAATACGGTATCACATACACGCATTATTCTCGGTCCCGTACATATCTCATATGCGCTCCTATTTCGTTTCGCTTGAGCCAGGAAACCTCTGTGTAGGACTCTAAAGACTCATCAATACGCCGGTAGCAGATGATGATCATATCAAACACCCACAAGCCGCAAGCGGTCTGCTAAACGTAACGGCCACCCGGGTATTGAGCGATCAGAAGATCGACGAGCAAGCACGCTCACACTCCTGTGAATCCAACCAGTAACACTTACCGTACAGTCCGGTCTGATCGTCTGATATGTCGCATATCTCGCCTAGGGGTGGTAAACGTCAGACCCCAATAGCTCGATAAGTCGTGTCGATCTGAGGCCTATAACAGTTCGAGAAGCTACTGGTAACACTTACCAGTAAATCTCAGCAACCCTGACCAGGGATTTCCGGTTATAGCCAATCGAACACAGCGCAACATCAACTCCCTATACCGGGAGAGACGAATCCCCTCCTATCGCTCATTGCTTCCATGTGACTCGGGACTATACCCAAAAACCACCGTTTTGCACGCCCTCTTGGACGTGGTAAGGAGGAAATCAAAGCACAGTGGGAACCACACAAGACTCTATGACGATCTCGGGTCAACAGACTACTCTGTACCAGTGTCACCAGAGAACTGCCATATGACGTAAGGTATAATACCATCTGGGAGTTCCCGGCGAGTCCGTCCAGTGTACCCAGTCTCCACTGAGCACCCGTATATCATCTCTGATGTCAAACACCAATGGATATGGGATCATCCATCGCCCATCTGTATGGGTCGAGAAGGTATACGCTAGTCTACTCTGGTATATCGATGCCCTGTCTCGATATACCCACGACTAGGGACTTTGAAGGATGTACTTATGGACTACCATGTCCCCACTAGTATGATCCGCATCATAGTCCAGGTAGTCAAGCACACATCCTAAGGGCTTTACCAACATGTAACAGAGAGACAATCAGTGTACACGTTAAGGTAAAGATCAACCAGATAGCATACTATCATGTCGAGCAAGAAAGTCCTCCCTATATATGTCCTAGCATCCACTACAATATACATCCTATGTATAGTAATGGCCTCTAGGGCATACATATAACTAACAATCTCCCACTTGCACTAGGGCCATCTGATAGCAGTGGTTGTAGTATCTCATACTCAACCATCCCATAATAGTCTCTCTCTGGGAAAAGGCCTTTGTGAGTGGATCCGCCGTGCTGTCCTCTGAGTCTACTCTCCTAACCTCGATCACCCTGGAGATCAACCATCTCCATGATCAGGTGATACTGCCTTAGAATATGTCTGGATCATTGATGGGACCGGCGTTCCTTGGCATAAGCCACAACTCCATTGTCTCACAATGGTAGGAACTAAGTTCATCTCATGAACAAATATACATCCAGACTGCCTCTTTGGTAGCATCTTAAGTAGCGATGTATCGAGCCTTTATCGTCTAGTATGCCACGGTATCTAGCTTAGAACTCTTCCAACATACCGTCCCTTTACTGAGGGTAAAGACAATGCCTGGGACTGACTTTCAGTCGTCCTTATCACCCTGGAACCCTTCCAGTGATTCTCCCCAGGATTGATTGATACCATCTCACTACAACTAGTGAGAATCCTAACATCCAATTAGATCTATCTCATAGATTCACAACGCAGGATTTAGGAGGTATCACTTTGATCTTATATGGAGAATCCTTGTGATAAGCGGAGATTGACCGAGTGTAGCATAGGAAACTCTTTCCCTATCAAGATTATGTCATCCACGTACTCTACGAGGATCGTCACTATACTCCCTACTACCTTTTTGTTTATACAAGGTTCATCTACCATTTTGATGATGTCAAACTCTTTGACTAACTCATCAAAACAGATGTTCCAACTCCGCGATACCTGCTTTATCCTATAAAGCATCTTGTACACGTTTCCGCTACTCCCACTGTCTACGAAGCCCTCTGGCTGTGTACTTATAGACGTTCTCTTCTAAAACATCATTTAGAAAAGCAGTCATGGCACCCCATCCGCCAGATATCGCAGTCATGGTATGTAGCCGTAGCAAGTAGGATCTGGATGGACTTAAGCATAGCCACTTGAAAAGGTTTCATCATTATCCAAGCCTGGTTGATGACGAAAAGCTTTAACAAGTCTAGCTTTGAAAGTCTCAACTTTTCCATCTACACCAAGTAATCTTCTCAAGATATACTTGCTCCTGATGGGGATTTAACCCTTCAGATATAGCAACCAAAGTCCATACTTTGTTGGTGTACATGGATTCCATCTCAGATCACTAAGCATCCAGCCATTCTTACAGAGTCCTACTCCTGATGGCCAATTCGAAACTAGTTGGGTCATCATCTCATGATGCAATCCTCGCTCCCACTGTCATAGAGAAACCGAAGTATCTCTCAGAGGGGTGAGGAACCCTACTAGATCGGCGGAGAGGCTGAGGTTCGTTGGTAACTATTGAATCCTTTGGTTGTATCAAATCATCAGCTGCAGTTTGTATAGCTGGAACATTTCCAGTTCTACATAACAGATCTTGCCTCGAGCTTGTCCGGATTTTGCTTTTAGACATAGGCCGGACAACCCCAAATCTTAACTAACTTAAGATATGTGCTCTTCCCTTATCATATCACATATGAAATGGTAGGCAACTGATTTGATTTGAACCCTATTCAATAGGTATGCAGCTTCTCAAGTGCATAACTCCCAAAAGGAAACGGGTAACTCAGTAGTACTCATCATAGAGCACACCTTATCACATAGGGTGTTATTGCTCCGCCCCGATATACTATCGTGCTATGGTGTATACGGAGGAGTAATGCTGAGAGAGAATCTCATTCTCTTTTAGAATTATCCAGGAATTCCGTGCACAAGTATTCTCCTCCTTGATCTCATCATATGACATAATACTTATACCCGTATTTCGGTTCTCTACTTCTAACTTATATTTTGTGAATATCTCAAAAGGTTCGGACTTGTGTTTCAACAAGAACATATGTCTGAATCTAAAGAGATTATCAGAGAATGTAATGAAGTACAAAGAACTGGTCTTGGCATGTGTAGACAGGGGACCTTACATACATCAACATGTATCATCCCAAGAGTTCACTAACTCTTTCTCTGTTTCCAATAAACAGAGCTATGGTCATCTTATCTTTGTGACATGACTGGCAAGTTTCACAAAATGTAAATTCAAACTGATTTAAATATGCATCAAAAATGTAACTTTAGCCAGTCGGATCGCATTGATATGACCTAGTCTACAATGCCTCAAGAAGGATTCGTTCATTTCTGAACTCATCCTCTTGTGTGTGTTCCATATACTAAGAACTGTAGTTTGATTTAGAACATCAATGCTTTTAGATAACGTGCCTGAACCGATCAACTTTTGATATAGAAAATGTTCAAAACATTATCCAACTATATAAAATTTTATCATTTCTTTACTAATAATGAGATAGATATGATTTTGTATATCAGGTTCGGTATCTAATAACATTCGTTCAGAATCAATGTATTTGGAATACAGGGTGACAGTGACCAACAGACTTGGCTGCAACACTTGCCCCGTTTTCTGCCTCATGAAACTTATCACCCGTTCTTAGTTCTCTACCTATCTGTAGCCCTATGTAACAGATTACATATCTGGGATCCTGATCCGGTATCATATACCCAGGATGCGGAGGATACTGAGAAACAGTTCTTTGTAATGACACACCCGAAGATGATGCATCAGCATGCACTCTCTTCGTTTGGGTGGCATAGGAATTCTGGTATTCCCCTATTTCCTGCTCTGTCTTATAACAATTATAAGTTGGAGCGGGACCAACGTTCCCCAGCTCAGTATAACAGGCGGGTTCGGTCAATAATCCGTATTATTATCTTGATTAAGGCGTGATATGGTCGCTACCAGGAGAGAGAGAGAAGAAAACACTCAGCGTGCGCTCTTGCAAGAATAGATTGGTTATTATTTTATCTAATCAGGATGTCTCCCACTGCTTTTTATCAAATCTTCCTTCAAACCCTAAAAGGAAAAACTAGCCGGGATTAATTACACGCTACAAGTTCACTAATCTTTCAGCCAGGCCAGTGTCGGTACTTTGAGGGAGGTCCCCCGTGCTTTCGCACGAACCTAATTAATGTAAACCTCGTTAACACCTTTCTAGACACCTACTTGATCGGCTAATTGTAATGTGTAAAACTCTCTCAGGAGTAACAATTACTCGCAGTGGGTATCGGGATCCAACTATCTCATAGAAGGTATGCAATCTCATTGCAAATTTCAACACTTGAAATTCCCGATAATATTTTGCCCCTAACCTCCTATGACCTTGACAAAGGCCAACAAACCATAGGATGCTAGTCAAGTTCAATCCGTCATTTCCTGATTGAATTAAACCCACCCGCACGACCCTTGACAAAGGCCAACAAGGTCGCACGACTACCCTAACCCAATCTGCATCATATGCATAAGCAGATAAGCACCAGTCAGCTACCGCACACTACGCCTTGACAAAGGCCAACAAACGTAGCACGAATACTAACTACTACTTATCTGAAATGACGGAGGGCTACGACAGGTTTTTCTGAAAACCTATTGCGTAATGAATTTGATATCGTTGTAGAATCAAATGATTTTAAAATGGAGTGTTTTTGAGGCTTTTCTAGTTTTGCTAAAGGAGTCACTCCCGGTGAAGGGATCGTCGGTCCTTTCCTCGTCGAATGAGGTGCGGGATATATCATATATATCACTGTACAAAGCAAAAACTCTTAAAAGTAATCAAAAGACAAACCGAATGTGTAGCATCTGCCAGTTATTGGTAAAGGAGTCACTCCCGGTGAAGGGATCTCGGTCCTTTCCTCATCGAATAAGGTGCAGGATGTTCTATAAGGAACACCGCGATGCAAAGCAAGAACTGTAGCTACCTGTTTATTTTGAAATTCGATTCCACAACATCTTTAGGTTTCTTTTATTTCATTAATCACATTAATGAAGTCCCATCATTTAAATACCTAAACATCACAGATAAATACGACGTACACTTATGCCATCCGCATTCGCCTCGATGTCCCCTCGTGCACCGTTAGGTTAGGTAACTAACGGCAGAGCGGGGCATGGCTAGCGCGGGTGTAAAACATATGTAACGTCTATATAATATATCATATATACTATATACTGTATCTATCACAGAACATCACATGATCACATCACAGATATCGCAGCAGAAGAATCATATGAAATATTGGATATACTAGGACGTCCGTGTTTTCAATACGAGCCAGTATAAAACACGGATTCCACGGTCGTGATGAATAGCCAAACCCACACCCCTAGACCCCTACGAGAGCGGCAAGCAACCCTACCAATTCTGGAGTTAGGAGACCCGGACTCGACTCCTCGAGTTAGTCTCCCACTGGACTCCAGAACCCGGTTACTTGTGCTCCCCTCCTTGGGTCTATCCTAGTGCGGAAAAGTAAATAATATACAAAAGGTGACATCTTCCGCAACCTGGAAGTGCCCCAATAAAAGAATATTACATACAAGTTTTTACATGAATGAAAATGAAAAACACTCATCTCACATAAAAAAAACCCGGCTATTCAAACACGACGATCCAATATAACATATCCAGCAACACATGACATCACATGTCATCAACGTAAGTAAATATGCGCATCCCAATTGTCGTTGACATATAGCAACGAAACCGGCGATATCACATATTACACTTACGGTCATAGAAAAGAAAGTGTAAAACTACAACAGTTGGAATCCGCAAACTCTTTAGACATCGCATGCCTAGCCAAATGAATTCCTTAGACATCGCATGCCTAACAATTATAAACCCCGCATTTTAGTCTCATCATTGAAAACACTTTTCAATATCAAGTCGGGCAATTCAACAAGATTCCCGATATCCTGATCGAATGCTCGTCGCAAACTTTAGTAGGCGGCCGCACCCCCGACGCCGTCGACGAAGTGCACCAAGGAGGAACACCGCTGCCGCGAGCACCCGAACGGATGCCTTCGGCGATGGGGTTCTCCTACAGTCACTTGGTCAGGGCTATGGGGTGAGGCTGTCTATTAAGTTTACCCGGCGAGTATCCGCATACACTACGTGATTGCGACGGACTTTTGATCACATCAAAATTCCGTGGCAACCGATCAAGTGAGACTAAAGTGCTTGATTTATAACATTCATTCAATTATCTCATAACTACTTGTGAATTCCAATTATTGTATCCCATTCCAGATAAATAGAAAATGTTAAACTTTCCGATCGAACATTCAAACACCCAAGTTTTCCGAAACAGATCAACACATGAAATAAGTTTAAAAACATCCAGTTCATGCCTCAGTACCAACGGTCCAGCCGTAGAAGGGTCAAGCCAACGCCTCACATGTGGCACGCCGTACCGCCCCAAACCCTAAGGTTCAAAGGGCAGTTCAAGACGGTCACATAATCGAGTTAAGGTTTGTTGTCTTCTAGAGGGACCATCGCTTTACTTGCACTACTTAGAACGTTATTAAACTACGGAAAAATCCAACACTTGGAAATTTCCCGGCAGGGGAAAAAGTGGGTATTTATATCCAGTCGAACTTTTTAACAGTTTCTAAAATATCCGGAAAAACATAAACGAAGTTAAATTATCCGATCAAATTAACGAATCCCCAATAAAACCCTAGAAAACTCAACACTTGAGTGGAATTAAAAAATTCACATAAAAAATTGAAAAGAAAGGACCTAAGAATAAATATATGAAATTTGAGGGACTAAGTCCAAATTTGGGCCGCGGAAGAGCCGCCAAACCCCTGGTTTGGCCGCGGTTCCGCGGTCTAATTATGGAATTAGGAGCCCAAACTTCACAGTAATTCTTAGTTTTTCCTGCTTATTTTTCTGTATATTTTTAATTCACAAAATTCAACAGTTTTGAAAAATGTACAGAGAGCGATTTTGCAATGGGGTTTCAGTTCGATCGGATTTCTAACTCCGTTTACGCATCGCCTAAGGCTCTAGCTAGTCTCTGATACCACTGTAGGGTTCCTAGGCACACTAATAAGGTCTCACAAGGCATCAACCATGCCAATTTCAAATTTTACAAGTGCCGAGAAACCCTAATACGGATCGTTAACTAGAATTTTAGGCGAAACAATGAAACTAGTTAACAACTTAACTAAAAGAACGGAAATACAACCTTTGTAGATCCGGTCCTCCACCTCCATAGCTCCATGATGAAGTCTCCTCGCTGTCCAAATCGAATCCCGGGCTCTAGCGTCGGCTTCATCGGAGAAATGGGCGGGCTAGGTCATCGACTACGATGCCGAAGATGATCTACGTCGAGGCATCACAAGATCAAGCTCCCACTTCACCAAGTCATGAAACTTGTGAAGAAAACACCCTATACTACTTTGCAAGAGGTAGAGGATGAAGAAATAGGAAGTGGGTTCACTTTAGAATTGGATTTCTCACTCTTTTTCTCACTTTGCCATTGTTGGTAGCAAGCTTCTTCATGTGAAGAAGAAGAAGAAGATGAAGATGAATATTATGATAAGTTATTTTCAAATAGAAAATAAAAACAATACTTATCATATGGCAACCATGGTCAAGTGTAGAGAATAAATCATGGTTAGATGGAATGGTTAGGGTTAAGCATGAAGACAAAATGGTCACTTAGTCAAAGCTTCATGAAGCTTCAACTTGAAAACAAATCAAGCCACCATTTTACCTTTTGCCAAAATAGAATAAATAAATAAATAAATGAATAAGTAAATAAAAACAAAACCCTAACCATCACATAACCATGGTTTAATCTAAACATACACACTAACACTCATGTATCATCAAACATGATACAATCTTGTGCATAAAAGTATATCACATATACAACTTGTGTACATCAAGTGAGAAAATCCATTTAAAGTGAACATATACTAGTTAATGTAAAGTAATATATCAAATATATAATTATGCATTAAATCATTAAATCAACACTTGATTCAATGATCCGGTCATGTCGCACACAACCGACTAGTATACAATGTATCGTTTTATCGAATCAATCCTTGATTCGATAACTAGGTTATATCGCATACAACCATTCGACACATTCAACACGAGAATGAAATACGGTATCATATACACGCATTATTCTCGGTCCCGTACATATCTCATATGCGCTCCTATTTCGTTTCGCTTGAGCCAGGAAATCTCTGTGTAGGACTCTAAAGACTCGTCAATACGCCGGTAGCAGATGATGATCATATCAAACACCCACAAGCCGCAAGCGGTCTGCTAAACGTAACGGCCACCCGGGTATTGAGCGATCAGAAGATTGACGAGCAAGCCCGCTCACACTCCTATGAATCCAACCAGTAACACTTACCGTACAGTCCGGTCTGATCGTCTGATATGTCGCATATCTCGCCTAGGGGTGGTAAACGTCAGACCCCAATAGCTCGATAAGTCGTGTCGATCTGAGGCCTATAACAGTTCGAGAAGCTACTGGTAACACTTACCAGTAAATCTCAGCAACCCTGGCCAGGGATTTCCGGTTATAGCCAATCGAACACAGCGCAACATCAACTCCCTATACCGGGAGAGACGAATCCCCTCCTATCGCTCATTGCCTCCATGTGACTCGAGACTGTACCCAAAAACCACCGTTTTGCACGCCCTCTTGGACGTGGTAAGGAGGAAATCAAAGCACAGTGGGAACCACACAAGACTCTATGACGATCTCGGGTCAACAGACTACTCTGTACCAGTGTCACCAGAGAACTGCCATCTGACGTAAGGTATAATACCATCTGGGAGTTCTCGGCGAGTCCGTCCAGTGTACCCAGTCTCCACTGAGCACCCGTATATCATCTCTGATGTCAAACACCAATGGATATGGGATCATCCATCGCCCATCTGTATGGGTCGAGAAGGTATACGCTAGTCTACTCTGGTATATCGATGCCCCGTCTCGATATACCCACGACTAGGGACTTTGAAGGATGTACTTATGGACTACCATGTCCCTACTAGTATGATCCGCATCATAGTCCAGGTAGTCAAGCACACATCCTAAGGGCTTTACCAACATGTAACAGAGAGACAATCAGTGTACCCGTTAAGGTAAAGATCAACCAGATAGCATACTATCATGTCGAGCAAGAAAGTCCTCCCTATATATGTCCTAGCATCCACTACAATATACATCCTATGTATAGTAATGGCCTCTAGGGCATACATATAACTAACAAGGTACACACTCATGGGTATCCATTTCATTGGTACAGCTTAAGCTTCTCAGCGTTGTAAGGCCGTGGAAACTTGCGGCCATCCGCGTCCTGTAAGCGGTAGGCTCCGCCGGGAAGTACTTCGGAGACGAGGAAAGGACCGTCCCATTTCGGAGAGAACTTATGCATCCTGCCTTGATCGACGAACTCGTTTCTCCATAGGACCAGGTCTCCAGTCTTGAAGGAACGACGCTTGACCCGCGCGTTGTAGTATCGGGCAGTTTGCTGCTAATAGGCGGCAGCCCTGATTTGAGCCCGGTCCCGTTTCTCCAGCAAGATGTCCAGGTTGGTCCGTAGTGTCGTGGTGTTTGCTTCGTCGTCGAAGTGTTCGACCCGGTGACTGGGTAGCCCGATCTCCACCGGGACCATCGCCTCGGTCCCGTAGCAGAGGCTGAAAGGGGTTTCCCAAGTGGGGGTCTTCTTTGACGTGCGCAGGGCCTATAAGACCCGGGGCAATTCCTCGACCCAACTGCCCTAGCGCCCCTCCAAGCGGGTCCGGAGACCCCGGAGGATATCCCGGTTGGCAACTTCGGCCTGCCCGTTGCATTGGGGGTGTGCAACCGCGGCGAACTTCATGAGGATACGATATTCGTTGCAGAAATCTTCCACCTTCTCGTTCTCGAAGTTCGTCCCATGGTCGGTGATGATACACCTCGGGATGCCGAACCGGAGTATCAGGTTGTTCTGCAGGAACTTGATGGTCGTGGCAATGTCCGGTTTTCTGATGGGGACGGCTTCGATCCACTTTGTGAAGTAATCCACCGCGACGAGAACATATTTGTGCTCGCTCGCGCCAGTAGGGAACTGGCCTATCATGTCCAATCCCCACTGGGCGAACGGCCACAGGGAGGTCAGCGCGGTCAGCTCGGTGGCTGGGAGGCGAGGTATGCTTCCGTGGAGTTGGCAGCTTTTGTATCTCCGGACGAGCTTCTGGGCGTCCTCGTGAATAGTTGGCCAGTAGTACCCCTGGAGCAATGACTTCTGGATTAAGGTTCGGGCCCCTTGGTGTGCGCCTCCGACCCCTTCATGAATTTCACGGAGGACGTAGTCGGCTTCGCGGGGGTCGACGCACCAGAGCAGGGGTTGAGTGAAGGATTTCTTGTAAAGGTTCTCATTGCTCCAGACGAAGTGACGGGCTTTGGCCCGGAGACGGCGGGCTGCTCCCCGATCTTCTGGGAGCGTACCGTCCCTTAGGAATTCTACGAGGGGCTTCCTCCAGTCCTGGACACCTTCCTGAGCTGTATACACATGAAGTATTGTCACACATCTTCCACGCTGGGCCGTGGCAAGGTTTCGAAGAGGATAGACCGCTTGTTGTTGGCTGAGTAGGATGAGGATAGCTTGCTCAGGGCGTCAGCTTGGGCATTGTGCTGCCTGGGTATTTGTTCTATCTGGACTTCATCGAAATTCTTCCGAAGTTTTCTTACCTCGGCCAGGTATTTCACCATTAAGGGTTCCCGGGCCTCGAAGTGGCCGGTCACTTGGCCAACGACCAGGGCTGAGTCACTGCGGATTCGAATTGTCCTCAGTCCTATCCCGGAGGCCATGCGAAGTCTAGCCAGCAGGGCCTCGTATTCTGCCGCGTTGTTTGAAGCCTTGAATCCGAGTTTTAGGGAATATTCCATTTCTGCTTCGTTCGGGCCCCAAATGATAAGGCCGGTGCCACAGCCTTCCTCGGTTGAGGACCCGTCGACGTAGATGACCCACTCAGAGACCGAGTCGGGTCTCCCCACGATCGGATGTTGATCCGCGAGGGTCGGCATGGGCTCCGGTTCCTTGCTGGGGATGGTGAACTCGACAATAAAGTCGACCAGGGCTTGTGCTTTGATGGCCTGCCTCGGGCGGTATTTTATGTCAAACTGGGACAACTCCCACCTCCACTTCTCTAAGTGGCCCGAGGATTCGGGTGAGGCGGGGATAGCCCCCAGCGGGAACTCGGTAAAGTCGAGGATAGTGTGCGCCTGGAAGTAGTGTCCTAGCTTCCTTGAGGCTACTATGAGGGCCAGGACGATCTTCTCTATGGCCGGATGCTTCGTTTCTGCGTCTTTGAAGACGTAGCTCACGTAGTATACCGGCTTCTGCACTCCATCGACCTCCCGGACAAGCACTGAGCCCGCTGCTTGGTCGGATACCACCAGATACAGCGATAGCTCGTCTCCTTCAACTGGTCGGGTGAGCAGCGGTGGTATCGCAAGGTGCTTCTTTAACTGGTTGAAGGCGGTCTAACACTCTTCCGACCACTAGAACCTTGGGATTTTCCTCAGAGCTTTGAAGAATGGGAGGCACTTTTCCTCAGACCTCGACATGAAACGGCTCAGAGCGGCCACCCTCCCGGTTAGTCGCATGATCTCAACGTTGGTCTTGGGCGCGGTCATGTTGAGGATGTCGTCGATTTTCTCCGGGTTGGCCTCGATCCCACGGTGGGTGACCACGAAACCGAGGAACTTTCCCCCGGTGACCCCGAATGCGCACTTGGCGGGGTTCAGCTTCATTTTGAACTTGCGAAGTACCTCGAAGGCCTCACCCAGGTCCTTGGTGTGGTCGGTCGATGAGACTGATTTGACGAGCATGTCGTCGATGTAAACCTCCATGTTCCTGTCGATCTGTGGCTTGAACATGCGGTTGACCAACCGTTGGTATGTAGCCCCGGCGTTCTTAAGGCCGAAGAGCATCACCTTGTAGCAATATACCCCCGGTCTGTTGTGAATGCGGTGAGATCTTCATCTGCCGGATTCATACGGATCTGATTGTAGCCGGAGAAGGCATCCATGAAGCTCAATAGCTCGTGTCCTGCCGAGCTGTCGACGAGCTGGTCTATCCGAGATAGGGGATAGTTGTCTTTGGGGCAGGACTTGTTAAGGTCAGTGAAGTCGATGCACATGCGCCACTTCCCGCTTGATTTCTTGACCAGGACTATGTTTGCTAGCCACTCTGAATAGGGCACGTTCCGAATGAAGTTGGCGGCGAGGAGCCGATCCACCTCGTCCTCAATAGCCTTCTGTTTGACCGGGGCGAAGCTTGGCTTTTTCTGTCGGGCCGTAGGATCAACCCCGAGTTTGTGAGATATAATTTTGGGGTCGATCCCAGGCATGTCAGCAGGCGTCCAGGCAAACACGTCGGAGTTGTTTCTGAGGAAGTGGATCAAGTCATCTCGCTGAGTTCCTGTCAGAAGCGAGCCGATTTGAACGAGTTTTTCGTTGTCCCCTTCTACGAGGGGGACCTCTGTCAGAGGTTCCACCGGGGTCCCTCGGACCTCTGTTTGCTCGTCTCGAGTGTCTAGAGAACCCCTGATGTCACCCTCACCTTCGACATCGTCGAATGGTCTCTTCGATGAAAATGTTGCGGTGAAGCAAACCTTTGCAATTCACTGGTCTCTATAGACCCGACCTATCCCGCCCTGGTCGAGAGGGAACTTCATCGCCAAGTGATAGGTCGATATCTGGGCCCGGAGGGAGTTCAGCGTGGGGCGGCCAAGGAGGATATTGTAGGCCGATGGGATTCTGGCTACGATGAATTCCACCGGCAGTCTCCGCATACGGTTGGCCTCCCCGACGTTGAACTGTAGGGTGATTACCCCTTCCGACGGGATGGAGTGGTTGGTGAATCCTGAGAGGACGTGGGAGGTCGGCCTTAGGTCTGCCGAGACGAGCCCCATGCGCAGTAAGCAATCGTGGAAGAGAATGTCTGCCGAGCTTCCTGAGTCGACCAGGATCCTGTGCACCTCGTATTGATGGACTCGAGCCGTAATCACCAGGGGGTCGCTGTGGGGCAAGGATATGCCGTGAAAGTCCCCATCGCCAAAAGTGATCGGCTCGGTCTCCCTTGACCTCTTTGTCGGTCGGCTGTCGGCCTCCGCGGACAGTGCGGGGTGCTGAGCTTCGTATGTAACTGACGTACCCTCGGCCGTCATAACCACGATTTTCGATGAGCCTTGGTTCCCTTTGGTGAGGTTCCTTACGCCCCCCGGTGGGGTTGCTTTTGAGCTGCCATGGAGAGTCTCGCGTGCGCGACCCCGTCGAGAGAGGGGTGCCGGTCGTGCCTGTAAACACGCGAGCTGACCGCCACCGCCTCGGGAGGGACAGGGGTGCGACGAGACTCGGGACGAAACTCTCTGGCGTAAGACCTCGGAGCCAAACTTAGCGGTGCCCACGTGGTTTTCGAGCACGTCGGCCCGAGGAAACCACGGTTGCCGGAAATGATGAGGCGCGTTCGGCAGTGCCTACGCGGACAGAGTCTTCCGTACCCGTGTAGGGGTCCTCGTCCCGAAGCGGGGGAGGTTTGTCCGCGCCTCCGTTGAGGGGGAGGCGGCGGCTGGTGCTTGGATCGTCGTGATGATCACTCGTCATTGGATTGGGATCGGGAGGCAAACTTTTGTTTTTGTGGAATCAAGGATTTCCCACAGACGGCGCCAGCTGAAGCGACCTGGATCGCGCCAAGATGTTACCTTCCGTTGATCTGTTGATGGCGGCGATGGGTGGCTGAGATTGGATCTGGAGGCTGTCACTTCTGAAGCGTGTGGATCTCAATGGGTTTGAGGTTGTGGTTGCCGAGCTACATGCAAGAAAGTCCCGGGGTGGTTGTACCACCGAGGTCCCTCCGACGGTCAAGTTAGACTAGAGATCCGAGCAGAGTAACGGCTTACTTGAGTAAAAATGGCTTACTTGAACCGTGTGAAGAAGGGGTTTATATAGCGGTGGCAGCAGGCGAGGCAGGCGCGAGAATCACGCTGGCCATTACGCTCCCGACGTCACGCCCGCGTGATGAGCGGGACCTCCCATTAATGTCTAGACAAGCTCGTTAATAGGGGATCGTGGTGGCGTGGAACGTGGGATGCGGCCGGCGGAGATCTCGCGCATGGCGAGATTCACAGGATGGCGGTTACGCCTGCAAGCGGTGCTGTTGGTCGGTCGATAAGACCGAGGAAGATGACCTCGACGGGAGAGCTCATGGAGGAGCGGGAGAGCCGAGGTATCTTGGTTCTGCTCGAGCCCGGAGGCGAGCTGAGAGGGCCGAGGAGGTTCGGGCCTGTGATAGCTCGGAGATGAGCTGTGGGGTCGAGGAGGCCAATTGTGCTGGGGGCTCGGAGGTGAGCCAGCGTTTGCTTATAGGACGGGCACAGGAGTGGTCTGGTCGGCCACTGTAGGTCCTTTCTTGTGAGCCCTCGGTCACATCATCTACCACGTGTCCTGAGCTGGGAGGATATCGAGCATCATCATAGATGAAACTCGACGACTGAATTAAATTTAGTTTAAATTCCATGAAACACCCCTTGTTTTTTTACTTTTGCTCGTATTGCAGAAGGTGTGGCACACCTCCCTCCATAACGAAAAGATATAAGGTCACAGCGACTCGAAGGTCCAACAAAAGTGGGCATTCTGAAATCATCAAAAAGTTGAGGATCCCATAATATTTGGTAACATTAAACACGTAATTAATGGGAGGATTAATAAAATAGCAAAGTTAAATGTATCTTTTTAATTGATGGTGGGATCAAAGACTTGTCAGGCCATATATGCATCTGGTGAAATAAAATGGACTTCTGTTCAAGACTTGGTTATCTTCAATAATTGGAAAGCATCCGATCCCTTTCGGTCTACAAATATTTAAGAATTGAATAAGGATGCGCTTGAGAGGAGATACAGTAATTGATGGATCTCTGGATCTTCTTCAGATGTTATCTTCCGTTGATGTGCAACGAGCGCTGATGGATGACCGAGATTGGATTAGAGGGTTGCCTCCTGGAGCGTGTGGATCTCAATGGGTTTGAGGTGATTGAGGCCGAGCTACCTGCAAGGAAGTTCCGGGATGGTTGTGCCACCGAGGACCCTCCGACGATCAAGTTAGACGGGGTATTTTGGCAGAGTAATGGCCTATTGGGGTAAAATTGGCTTACCTGAGTCGTCTGAGAGAGGGGTTTATATAGCGGCAGCCATGGGCAGACGGTCGCGAGATTCACGCCGGCCGTTATGCCCCTGGTGTCACGCCCACGCGATAGGCGGGATTCCCTATTAATGACGAGACATGCTCGTTAATGGGGGATCGTGATGGCGTGGAACACGGGATCATGGGCGGCGGATATCTCACGCCTGGCGAGATTCGTGGAGCCGTGGCGGAGGCGCTTGTGATCGATGCTGTGGGTCGGTCGGTGGGACCGAGGAAGATGAGCTCGGCGGGAGGCTCGGGAACGAGCGGGAGGCCGAGGCATCTTGATTCTGTGATAGCTCGGAGGCGAGCCAGGGGGTGGTCTGGAAGGCCACCGAAGGTCGGGAACATCCTCGGGTCGGAGGCCCGGGGTGTGCTTCCAACGTAATATTCTTGATCCTTTCTTGTAAGCTCTGGGACACGTCATCCGCCATGTGTCATGATCTAGGGAGTCACCGATATCGAGCATCATCATTAGCCCCCCACTCTCGTCTCGACCCGTTCCTGGGTCGGGTCGAGAGTGGTCTGACCGGTCACCCGGGGTGAGCTCTTACTTGAAGATATTGTCGGTGCGTATTCCCGGGCAATTAGTCATATTTTCTTGATGACGTCAGCGGATCAGGGGAGAGATCTCGCATTTAAGAGGAAGCGCCGGTTCGTGCGTACGTTCGTTGAAACGCCAGCCCACATGTCTAGCGCTGGTTGGCTGACGAGACGGGCCGCAGGTGTACCCGCACCCGGTGGGATGCGTCCAATATGAGTGCGATAGGTGGAATGTTGTCGGCCGTTGGTTGCGAAGCGTCATTTTGGTGGGAGGTGATCGGAGCCGTAGAATGTGTACGCCGACAGCTATAAATAGAGGTGGGATCCTTATCAGGGCTCATACCTCACCATAACTTTCTCATCCCTAGTCGTGTTAGCTCGGCGCTCTTCTCCTCAGGTTGGATTCCTTGCGTTTTCTCTTCCGAGGACTCGTCCTTTTGATCAGGGTAGATGTCTTCTACCAAGGATTCTGTAGAAATAGTCCGGGTAGAGTTTAGGGAGTCTTCTGCATCTTCCTCTTCTACTTCTTCCTCTTCGTCTTCTGATTCGGAGTCCCCTCGGGAAGTTAGGGTTAGTCATGCTTCCCGGGGTCGCGCGATCGGGGCGGTCCCCAGAGCGCAGGTTATGGATGCTCTTGGCGTGTCATCCGTGCTGAGGCGTGCGGATGAGCTCGCCACCATCCGGACTCGTTTCCACATTCCTGCCGGCTACTCACTTCGTCTGACCGAGGAGGGGGAGATGGCATACCAGATACGGAGCAAGGAGATTGCTTTGTACCTGGAAGCCTTTTGGGCCAGGATGCGCCTGCCCTTCTCCTCCGAGGTGAGTGCGGCGTTGAATTGTTTTGGGTTAGCCCCGGGCCAGTTAGTGCCGAACTCTTGGAGGATTCTCCTTGGGTTCCTAGTGCGGTTGAAATTGCGTCTGATCCCTTTCAGCCGGAGCCTTCTCGTTTCTTTTCTTTGCTACAAAACCACCCCAACACTCCTAGGGGCGAGCCGAACTGGGTATACATCTCTTTTAGAAAACACCGGGGAGGTGCTGCCGGGTCGGGGGTCGTCGTAGTACCTTCTTCCATTCATGAATGGAAGAAGAGGTTTTTGTTTGTTGGGCCGTCCGAGGGTGAGGATTGGCCTGTGCCCATCAAGTGGTATGGGGCCAGCTGCCCGTGGATAAGTCGGTCGAATGATCCAGACCCGGTGGCGGTGTCGGAGTGGGAGCCCCTCCCCCGGGCTGATGTGCTGCTGTCTGAGCGGGCCCTCAGTTGGGCCGGGCTCAGCCCTGCCCAGTTCGCGGGTAAGTTAGGAGTTTTCAGGCGACCTGTTTATACTTGTGTATTCTTTCACTTTTTCTGGCATTGCTGACTCCTTTGTGCTTTTGTCTTATGCAGAACCCATGGACCTAGGCAAATTTTGGGCAGCCCTGGTCAAACAGAAGAAGGGGAAGAATGCCGGAGGCGCCGACCCTTCTCGCCCGTCGTCAGCTCCGGCTCCATCGGCAACCGCTCCATCCAGGTGCTCAAGCCCGCCCCGGGCCCCGGAGTCCAGCCAAGCACCGAGCCGAAAACGTGCTCGGGAGCAAGAGCCTCGGGCTCCAGAGGTGAGGGGTGAGACTGGTTCCCCTGTGTCGCTCCTCAAGAGGTTTCATAGGACGGCGCCCCATTCCCCGGCTTCCCCGATCCTTGTGGACGATGAGGAGCTTCACTTCGAGGTGCTCTTGGGGCTTTCCGTTACTGACAGCCTGCTCTCGAAGATGGAAAGGTCGGCTGGGGGCAGAATCCCTCGGGGGACCCTCCAGGCCTAAATGGCGGCCATAGCTCAAGAGGCCGTGTAGGTTAGTGTTCGCACCCCACTCGGTTCTTCATCCAGCACCGAGCCCCCTTTTCTTTTTAACCCTTCTCTGTTTTCTTCCGGTCCTCCAGCATGTCGTCCTTGTCGCCAACACGGAGGACGAGAAAATTGCCCCGGCGATGCGGGCTGCGGACGAGTTCTCCTATGGGAGGAGAGCTCAAGGCTGGGTGGTTGTGCCGGGAGCAGGCGAGCTGACCGACACCTCCTCGGGAGGGACAGGGGCGCGAAGGGGCTCGGGGCGAGGTGCTCTGGCGTAAGACCTCGAAGTTAAGCTGTGCGGCGTCCACCGGGTCATTGAATATGTCGGCCCGGGGGATCTGCGGCTTCCGGAGACAGCGAGGCGGTGATCAATCGTGCCAACGCGGGCAGAGTCTTCTCTCCCTTTATAGGGTTCCCCATCCCGGGGTAGGGGAGCGGCGACCTGGGAAGCTTGCCCGACCATTTGGACACGGACGAGTGCGTCCACGACGGACGCTAGTCGATCTATCCGAGTGGATAGGGCGTGAATGGCGTTCGGGGGAGGAGGGGATTCCCCCTCATCTCCACTGCAGGGAGGCCGACAGCTGGTGCTTGGATCGTCGCGGTGACCGCTTGCCATGAAGTCGAGATCGGAAGATGAATTTTCGTTGAATAAAACTAGCGATAATTTCTCACAGACGGCGCCTACTGATGGATCTCTGGATCTTCTTTAGATGTTATCTTCCGTTGATTTGCAACGAGCGCTGATATATGGATGAGATTGGATTGGAGGGTTGCCTCCTGGAGCGTGTGGATCTCAATGGGTTTGAGGTGGTTGAGGCCGAGCTACCTGCTAGGAAGTCCCGGGGTGGTTGTGCCACCGAGAACCCTCCGACGATCAAGTTAGACGGGGTATTTTAGCAGAGTAACGGCCTATTGGGGTAAAATTGGCTTATCTGAGTCGTCTGAGAGAGGGGTTTATATAGAGGCAGCCATGGGCAGACGGGCGCAAGATTCATGCCGGCAGACTGTATTACGCCCCTGGCGTCACGCCCGCGCGATAGATAGGATTCCCTATTAATGATGAGACATGCTCGTTAATGGAGGATCGTGATGGCGTGGAACGCGGGATCATGGGCGGTGGATATCTCGAGCCTGGCGAGATTTGCGGAGCCGTGGCGGAGGCGCCTGTGATCGGTGCTGTGGGTCGGTCGGTGAGACCGAGGAAGATGAGCTCAGCGGGAGGCTCGGTAACGAGCGGGATGCCGAGACATCTTGATTCTGTGATAGCTCGGAGGCGAGCCGGGGGTGGTCTGGAAGGCCACCGAAGGTCGGGAACATCCTCGGGTCGGAGGCCCGGGGTATGCTTCTAACGTAACGTTCTTGATCCTTTCTTGTAAGCTCTGGGACACGTCATCCGCCACGTGTCATGATCTGAGGAGTCACCGATATCGAGCATCATCAGTAATCCTAGATTCTCATGAAAACTTTCCACGCTTGTTCTAGTGTAAAAAGTATTCATAGGAATATAAAGTTACCATGATAATAATCAAATGATCCTATTGCATGGGAACCCTAGTGTCCCTAAAATTGATGTCCTATCTTAGATTATCATAAAAAATTCCTGCCTAACATAAGATGTGCCACGACCATCTATCACTCGTCGCCCGCTCCGGCCCCACCACCCGCCCATCATTCACATCGGACCAGCCGCCCACCCACCCGCCGTCCGTCGACCATTGGCCGCCGTTCGGCAGCCCGCTACTGGTTGACGATTGAATATATATTATTGAGGATGATTAAAATAAACAGAGTATGTTAATGCAAGATTCCTTGGAATCAGATGCCTAGTCATCACATTCCTTGAAATGTGAGGATGCTGGTAATCTTTCATTCTGTGTACTCAACTCTAACCCCATCTCTTGTTATTAGAAACAACAAAAAGACACAACATTATTTGATCACAAACTCAATCACATTTCCCATTAGCCTTGCTTTTTCCCTCCCTTTTCCTCTTCAAAACTTTGAGGACCGATTGCGCTATGCAGTAAGCGACAGCCTGAATAGTCATACTCGGATTAATACCGACGGCCGTCGGGAAAACGTTCGTGTCAGCGACGAACAACCCCTTCACCTTCCATGTCCTCGTTGGCACCCACCGCCCCTGTTTTGGGACCCACCCCATCCTGCAGCTCCCCATCTGATGAGCCGAGCTCACCCAAACTTCCAGCTCCCTAGCCCCTCTTCTTCTCACTTCCTCGATGAATCTTTCTACACCCTTTTCATTGTTCTTCACTTGGACCCTGACGCGACCTGGATCGCGCCAAGATGTTACCTTCCATTGATCTGCTGATGGCGGCGACGGGTGGCTGAGATTGGATCTGGAGGCTGTCGCTCCTGAAGCGTGTGGATCTCAATGGGTTTAAGGTTATGGTTGCCGAGCTACCTGCAAGGAAGTTCCGGGGTGGTTGTACCACCGAGGACCCTCCGACGGTCAAGTTAGACTAGAGATTCGAGCAGAGTAACGTCTTAGTGGAGTAAAAATGGCTTACTTGAACCATCTGAAGAAGGGGTTTATATAGCGGGGGCAGTAGGCGAGGCAGGCGCGAGAATCACGCCGGCCGTTATGCTCCCGACGTCACGCCTGCATGATGAGCGGGACCTCCCATTAATGGCGAGACAGGCTCGTTAACGGGGGATCGTGGTGGCGTGGAACGTGAGATCTCCACCGGCGAGCTGAGAGGGCCGAGGAGGCTCGGGCCTGTGATAGCCCGGAGACGAGCTGTAAGGCCGAAGAGGCCAATTGTGCTGGGGGCTCGGAGGCGAGCCAGCATTTGGTCGTAGGACGGGCACAGGAGTGGTCTGGTCGGCCACTGTAGGTCCTTTCTTGTGAGCCCTGGGACAGGTCATCTGCCATTTGTCCTGATCTGGGAGATCACCGATATCGAGCATCATCATTAGCCCCTACTCTCGTCCCGACCAGCTGATGGGTCGGGTCGAGAGTGGTTTGCCGGATCATCCAAGGTGAGCTCATTTCCGAAGATATTTTCGGGTGTGTCTCTGGACAATTGGTTGTCTTTTCTGGATGGGGCCAGCGAATCAGGGCGAGATCCTTTGCATTAAAGAGGGTGCGCCGGATCGTGTGCGCTTTTGCTGAAGCGACAGACCACTTGTAGGATGCCGGTTGGCTGATGTGATGTGCTGCAGGCTTCTGGCGTCCGATGGGACGCCGCCAATGCGCTTGCGACAGGTGGGACGATCGTGGCCGTCGAGTGCACTGAATCGTTTTGGCGGGAGTCGACCATCGCCGCTGGATGAGGACGCCAGTAGCATAAATAGGGAGGATGCCTGATTCAGGATCTCTCTCTTCACATTTTTCTCATTGAGTCTTATTTGCTCGGCGCTCTCCTTTTAGGTCGGATCTTGCGTTTTCTCTTCTCGAGAACTTCTTCCCATCAGGTTAGATGTCTTGTTTTAAGGAGTCTGTAGATGTCGTAGGGATAGATTCTAGGGATTCTTTCCCTGGGTTGGAGCCTCTCCAGGAAGTTGGGGTCAGATTCTCTTCTCGGGGGCGCGCGTCTAGGGTGGTTCCCGGAGCGGTGGAGGCGGACGCTCCTGGTACGTCGTCCTTAGTGAGATATGAGGACGAGCTTATCACCGCTCGGGCTTGTTTCCATATTTCTTCTGGCTACGCGCTACGATTGGCTAAAGAAGGAGAGAGGGCAGATCAGGTGAGGGGTAGAAAGACCGCCTTGTACCTGGAATCCATTGGGGCCAGAATGCGCCTGCCTTTCTCTCCCGAGATTGTAGCTATGTTAAATTACTTTGGGTTAGCCCCGGGTCAGCTAGTGCCGAACTCCTGGAGGATTCTCCTTGGGTTCCTGGTCCGGCTGAAGCTGCAGATGATCCCTTTTAGTCTGTCCATTCTTGCCTCCTCTCTCGTTTACAAAAGTCACCCCGGAACTCGCGCGGGCGACCCGAGGTGGGTTTACCTCTCCTTTAGGAAGCAACGGAGGAGTGTAGCCGGGTCAGGAGTTGTCGTCTTGCCTTCTTCCATCCATGATTGGAAGAAGAGGTTTTTCTTCGTCGGGCCGCCAGAAGGTGAGGACTTGCCCGTACCCATCCAGTGGTCTAGGGATAGGTGCTCGCAGGGAGATCCGTCCAATGTCCCCGACGCGGTGAAGGTGGCGGGGTGGGGGCCTATTCCCCGGGCCGACGTGCTGCTTTCTGAGCGGGCCCTTAGTTGGGCCGGGCTCAGCCCCGCCTAGTTCGTCGGTAAGTTAGGCTTGTGTTTATTTCTGTTTCTGTTTGTGTCGCTGATTCCATTATATCTTGTCTTGTGCAGAAACCATGGACGTGGACCTCCTCCGAGTAGCCATGCGCAAGCCGAAGAAAGGGTCGAAGGCTGGAGGGGCCAGCTCTTCTCGTCAGGTGTCGGTCCCGGCTCCCCCGCAGTCGTCCCGCCCCAGCGCTCGAGTGTGGGTCGCGCCCCGGAGCCCGGCCAGGCGCCGAGTAGAAAAACGGCTCGGGGAAAGGATGCCCAGGCTTCGGAGGTGGAGACGAGCTCCCTGCCGTCGTCTCTTAAGACGTTCCCCCGAACAGTTCTGCGGACCCCGACCTTTCCGATCTTGGTGGACGAGGGGGAGCTCCGCTTTGAGGTGCCCTCGGGGCTCTCCGTCGCTGACATCTTGCTGCACGACATGGAGAGGCCGGCCAGGGGCCTGATCTATGGGGGGACGCTGAAGGCACAAATGGCGTCCATCGCCCAAGAGGTCATGCAGGTAAGTGCTCGTACATCGTCTCATCGCTTGCGAGATTTGGTGCCCCTTTTTTTCTTTTTGACCCTCCTCTGATTCCTTCAGGTCCTCCAGCACGTTGCTATCGTCACCCGTATGGAGGAGGAGGAGATAGCCCCGGCGATGCGAGCCGCTGGCGAGCTCTTCTCGCTGGGGGAGAGCTCGAAGCGGGAGCTGGAGGCAGCGATGGCGAGGGTCGCTGCCCTTGAGGGCAAGGCGGCGGCTGCGAGGCAGGAGGTTGCCAGGTTCCGTGAGGCCACCCAGGCTGCCGAGGCCAAGCTTCAGGACTCCAGGGTACTCGTCGGCACCATGAGGAAGTCCGTGAGTATCCTCCGGAAGGAGTTGGAGGCTGTGGAAGAGGCGGCGAAGCGAGCCGACCTCAAAGCGGCGAAGGCGGTGGAGAACTTTCAGAAATTGGAACAGTTCTACACCGTCCTAGCCTCGGCCACCACCGCCATCTGGCACGAGGCCCTCGACGCCGTCAAGGCTCGGATGCCAGAGTTCGCTGACGAAGAGCTCCGAGCCGAATATCCCCGAGGGGATGACGAGCAGGAGGATGGCCCCGGGGAGATACCCGACGAGGGCGACGCCGAGGCTCCTATGGTAGGCACTGGGCTTCCCAAGGTTGCGCCCGGCCCTGAGGCCTGAAGCCCCTTGTCTTCATGCTTTTTTCTTCTTTTTGTTGCCTCGGGTATTTTGTAGGCCTTCGGGCATTTTTGTAAGGCTGGGGAGCCCATAATACCCTTGTAAAAGCTTTGACTTTGTGAATAAAGATTTTCTATTTTCGCGGTAGTGTTTGTGCTTGTACTTCCTTTTATTGGTAGACAATTGTATTTGCACATTACTGCTTTTATGTTCGGCATGTTCCTCGTCTAGCGATTACTCGTCGACTTGAATCTGATCACTTGCCGAGTGTGCGAGGACCGGCGGAAAGACGGTATCTCCATGGCCCCGAAGTCAAAGTGGAGATCGCTAAGATGTTGATAGACCAGATGCCTCTTGTTGAGTTCATATTCCTTAGTTATTGGAGGGGCCGTGAGTGGCCTACTAAGGATGGCACCGAGCAGGGTAGCTGCTCGGTGCCTCATGGCGAGGGCATTGATCATTAGTTGTTGGAGGGGCCGTAACTGGCCAACTAAGGATGGTGCCCAGCGGGGTAGCTGCTCGGTGCCTCTTGGCGAGAGCTTTGATCCTTAACGTGGAAGGGGCCGTGATTGGCCTACTAAGGATGGTGCCAAGCAGGGTAGATACTCGATGCCTCTTGGCGAGGACTTTGATCCCTGGTTTGTTGGGGTAGGGAGCTACCAGCCAGGGATAACCGAGCAAGGGCGGGCCCGGTTGCCTCTTGCGAAGGCTTTGATCCTTAACGCGGGAGGGGCCGTGAGTGGCCTACTAAGGATGTGGCCGAGCAGGGTAGTTGCTCGGTGCCTCTTGGCGAGGGCTTTGATCCCTGGTTTGCTGGGGTAGGGAGATACCAGCCAGGGATAAGCGAGTAAGGGCGGGCCCGGTTGCCTCTTGCGAAGGCTTTGATCCTTAATTGTTGGAGAGGCCGTAATTGGCCAACTAAGGAAGGTGCCGAGCAGGGTAGCTGCTCGGTGCCTCTTGGCGAGGGCTTTGATCCTTGGTTTGTTGGGGTAGGGAGCTACCGGCCAGGGATAACCGAGCAAGGGCGGGCCCGGTTGCCTCTTGCGAGGGCTTTGATCCTTAAGGACGGGCTGGACAGGGTTGCTGTCCGGTGCCTCTTGGCGAGGGCTTTGACCCCTAGTTTGGTAGGGAGCTACCAGTCAGGGATAACCGAACAAGGGCGGGTCCGGTTGCCTCTGTGAGGACTTTGATCCCTGGTTTGTTGGGGTAGGGAGCTACCAGCCAGGGATAACCGAACAAGGGCGGGTTCGGTTGCCTCTTGCGAGAGATTTTCATCCTTAGAGCGGGAGGGGCCGTACGTGGCCTACTAAGGATGGCCGAGCAGGGTTGCTGTTCGGTGCCTCTTGGCGAGGGCTTTTTGTCCTTAAGGATGGTTGAGCAGGGTTGCTGCCCGGTGCCTCTTGCGAGGGCTTTGATCCCTGGCGTTGTGAGGGTAGGGAAGCTACCAGCCAAGGATAGCCGAGCAGGACAGCTGCTGGGCTGCCTCTTCATGAGGGCTTTGATCCCTGGCGTTGTGGGGTAGGGAAGCTACTAGCCAGGGATAGCCGAGCTGGGCAGCTGCTGGGCTGCCTCTTCGTGAGAGCTTCGATCCTTGGCGCTGGAGGGGCCGTGGGAGGCCTGCTAAGGATGAACCAAGCAGTAAGGCTGCTCGGTTGCCTTTTCTTGAGGGCTTAGATCCCTGGCGTTGTGGGGTAGGGAAGCTACCAGCCAGGGATAGACGAGCAGGGAGCTGCTGGGTTGCCTCTTGGCGAGGGCTTTGATCCCTGGCGTTGTGGGGTAGGGAAGCTACCAGCCAGGGATAGCCGAGCAGGGTAGCTGCTGGGCTGCCTCTTCATGAGTGCTTCGATCCCTGGCGTTGTGGGGTAGGGAAGCTACCAGCCAGGGATAGCCGAGCATGGTAGTTGCAGGGCTGCCTCTTAGTAAGGGCTTAGATCCCTGGCGTTGTGGGGCAGGCGAGGTACCAACCAGGGATAGCCAAGCAGGGTAGCTGCCGGGCTGCCTCTTCGTGAGGGCTTTGATCCCTGGCGTTGTGGGGGTAAGGAAGCTACCAGCCAGGGATAGCCGAGCAGGGTAGCTACAGGGCTGCCTCTTGGTGAGGGCTTTGATCCCTGGCGTTGTGGGGTAGGGAAGCTACCGGCCAGGGATAGCCAAGCAGGGTAGCTGCTGGGCTGCCTCTTTATGAGGGCTTCGATCCCTGGCGTTGTGGGGTAGGGAAGCTACCATCCAGGGATAGACGAGCATGGTAGCTGTAGGGCTGCCTTATGTCTGCCGAGACGAGCCCCATGCACAGGAAGCAGTCATGGAAGAGAATGTCTGCCGAGCTTCCCGAGTCGACCAGGATCCTGTGCATCTCGTATTGATGGACTCGAGCCGTAATCACCAGGGGGTCGTTGTGGGGCAAGGATATGCCGTGAAATTCCCCATCGTCAAAGGTGATCGGCTCGGTCTCCCTTGACCTCTTTGTCGGTCGGCTGTCGGCTTCCGCGGCTGGAGCGGGGTGCTGAGTCTCGTATATACCCGACGTACCCCAGGCCATCATGACCACGATTTTCGGCGAGCCCTGGTTCCCTTTGGTGAGGTTCCTTACGCCCCCGGTGGGATTGTTTTTGAGATGCCGTGGAAAGTCTCGCGTGCGCGACCCTGTTGAGAGAGGGGGTGCCGGTCATGCCTGTAAACAGGCGAGCTGACCGCCACCGCCTCGGGAGGGACAGGGGTGCGACGAGACTCGGGGCGAAACTCTCTGGCGTAAGACCTCAGAGCCAAACTTAGCAGTGCCCACCGGATTTTTGAGTACGCCGGCCCAAGGAAACCGCGGTTGCCGGAAATAATGAGGCGGCGGTCGGCAGTGCCTACGCGGACGGAGTCTTCTCTCCCCGTGTAGGGGTCCTGGTCCCGAGAAGGGGGAGCGACGACTTGGTGATCTTGCCCCGCCATTTGGACGTGGATCAGCGCCTCCACAATAGACGTGAGTCGGTCTATCCAGCCGGTGAGGGCGTTGATGGCATTCGGCGGAAGAGGTTCGTCCGCGCCTCTGTTGAGGGGGAGGCGGCGGCTTGTGCTTGGATCGTCGTGATGATCGCTCGCCATTGGATTGAGATCGGAAAGTGAACTTTTGTTTTTGTGGAATCAAGGTGTTCCCACAGACGGCGCCAGCTGACGCGACCTGGATTGCGTTAAGATGTTACCTTCCGTTGATCTGCTAATGGCGGCGACGGGTGGCTGAGATTGGATCTGTAGGCTGTCGCTCCTGAAGCGTATGGATCTCAATGGGTTTGAGCTTGTAATTGCCGAGCAACCTGCAAGGAAGTCCCGGGATGGTTGTACCACCGAGGACCCTCCGACGGTCAAGTTAGACTAGAGATCCGAGCAGAGTAACGGCTTAGTGGAATAAAAATGGCTTACTTGAACTTCTGAAGATGGGGTTTATATAGCGGGGGCAGCAGGAGAGGCAGGCGCGAGAATCACGCCGGCCGTTACGCTCCCGACGTCACGCCCGCATGATTAGCGGGACCTCCCATTAATGGCGAGACAGGCTCGTTAACGGGGGATCGTGGTGGCGTGGAACGTGGGATGTGGCAGGCGGAGATCTGGAGCATGGCGAAATTCGCGGGATGCTGGTTACGCCTGCAAGCGGTGCTGTTGGTCGGTTGATGAGACCGAGGAAGATGACCTCGGCGGGAGAGCTCGCGGAGGAGCGGGAAAGCCGAGGTATCTTGGTTCTGCTCGAGCCCAGAGGTGCGCTGAGAGGGCCGAGGAGGCTCGGGCTTGTGATGGTCCGGAGATGAGCTGTGTGGCCGAGGAGGCCAATTGTGCTGGGGGCTCGGAGGTGAGCCAGCGTTTGCTCGTAGGACGGGCACATGAGTAGTCTGGTCGGCCACTGTAGGTCCTTTCTTGTGAGCCCTGGGACACGTCATCTGCCACGTGTCATGATCTAGGAGATCACCGATATCGAGCATCATCAGACCCGCTTGATTGTTAGAGATTTCACGATCAAAAATATAATTACCGCAATCAAGAAACGGCGTCGCTTCGCAGCTAGCCGGTGAGTGCGGGTCGATCCACAGAGACGGGTAAATTCCTTTATTGTGTTTTAACGAGTTGATTCTATTTGTCGTTTTGGTTTTATAAAAATCTAGATCTAAAACTTAATTAATCTAATTTAAATTCTTGCTAGGGTTAGGCTTAGAGGAAGTTTTGGAGATTGATGTTTCCTTCACCGCTTTCAATGCCGTATTCTAGATCCATTAGGTGTTATAGTAATTATCGATAAAGTGGATACGACTCTTTTGGGAAGATGTTTTCTTCCTCTAGATTCGTATCCTTCCTTTATCGTTAATTACCCTAACCCCCATGGAAAACGCGCGCAACCGGCCCTTTATACTGCGGTTCACCGTTACCTCGAAGGGTAGGGTGCCGCAGGGAGCGGTTGTGCGCGCATGCATGGAGTTCTTAATGGGTTAGGCATTGAAAGGGGTGAGAGATCTCATCTCTCAACCCTTTCCCTAAGGCTAACCCTAACAAGCGAGGAGACTACTCGCTCATTAGGGGATGAAATAACATTAAAAGAATAAAAGAAAAATACTTACTAATGGTGATGGCTCCCTCCAAGCGATAAAGAACAGATCTGAATGTCACGTCCAGAATTTCTGAATTTTATTTATTGAAAAGAGGCATACAATTTTTAGATCTAAGATTACAATTTATAGGAAAATAGGAAACCTAGGGCTACAGACTCTCGCACATGCAAAATTACAGATTTGCCCACGTTAAATCCTAACATCTGCACCGACGCAACAACCCAGGAAAAAAATCCACCGACAAGCTCTCTGTACGGCCGCGGATCCGCGGCCAAACAGTGGATCCACTTTGTGAAACTTCTGGGCTTTATTCCTTGTTTCTTGGGCTTTCTATTTCCATAGTCCTTTTCTCTGTTAGGCTTCTAGGTATTCTCCAGATATTTCAGTGAATATTTGTAGCGATCTTTCAACCGTTCTCATGACATTTTTGGACCTTGTACTGTTCTTCGTCTAGGCTTGACTAGGATCCGTCCAATTGTTGGTCAAAAGTCCCTTTTCTGTTGTTTTGTGTCTTTTTCACTGTATTTGCTCCAGAAACCTGTAACCTGTAATATGCAACAAACGTGCGTCAAGAGTACCTGTTTATTTATAAAAAGGGTAAGAATAGGGGAATGATAAATGCAATATTATGGTCTGAACAAATACCCCCAAACTTACATTTTGCTCGTCCTCGAGCAAACTTATTTTTTTATTCTCTAAAATCCTAACCGCACTTTCGCAGGGAAACGCGATTGCACTGAGCACGTGCAACAAGCCGTTAAACCTCTAGGTGTCCCTAGTAGGAGGAGTGTTGTCTCCTGAGGGTTTTCAGCGGATTACACCCACAAAATCCTATCAACTCGGCCCATTGATTTTAGTTCTCCAATTAGGTTTTCTAATAAGGAATTCTATTATCTTCTACTTGTAAATTATCCACCCATATTCTTCACGCTTCCTCATTATTTAACTTAAGATTATATATGTTATGTAGACTTACTTAGCTTTCGGCATTTCCTAAGTTTTCCTTCTAGGGTTTTATCTCCACTTAGGAATTTCTATCAACTCTACTAAAGATACAAGTTCTATTCTTCATTCCTCTCTCTTATCTAAATTCCAATCACATACCCCTACGTGTGTGTATAGATCACCCCTACACTCGGAAATTCAATTCAAGCAATCATGCCCTTGTCCATTGTCCAAAGTACTAATTAGTTGGTGAAATTAAATGAAATTTGCTTACACATCCTTCATGCGACCGTTAATACTTCTTGAGGTACCAACGACCGATTACAAAATGCGCTTGCACTTTAAAGCGTACTTCCTAGTCTTTGCAACACCCAAGGCTTTAGCAGTGACTCCCAAACCAGTTGGTCTAAGGCACTAGGTGATGAAGCACCCTCGCTAAATATTTTTCTATTTTTACAGCCTTAAGTAATCACAAAAACCAGTGTCCATTTTTTTCTTTATTCACACTTTTTTTTTATTTTCTTCGTACTAAGGACTTTAGACAAGAGCATTTCAAGGTCTCTTCTACTATTCTAAGTTTCAAGGTGCGTAAATGTGCAATTTTGTAGGGTATACATTTTCAGAATCTAGACTTAAGTTAGGAACTATTTTTCAAACTTGTACTCTAATAAGAACATCAATACTCTTCCCTCATTTTGACTTAACCCAAGAAGTGAACCCAAAATTTGCCTATTTCTAAATAAACTACAAGGCATATACTTTCTACCGTTAAACTTTAAGGAAGGTTATTTTTAGGGTTTTTAATTTACTAAGTCTAAGATCTAGTTGTTCCTAGCCAGTTAACCTATTAGTCAAACTCAAGTCAATTAGCCAAAATTGAATACAATTATTTTTGAAATTTTTCAAATTTTTATGGGTTTTCAAATAAGTATGCAAATGCAAAAATATGTACAAATGAATGCGAAGGAAGAAGACGTACCGAGCATACCCCCAAACTTGAACTTGACAGTGTCCTCACTGTCATGCTAAACCAAGAGGGTCAAAATACCGATACTCCCCTGTTTATTTATTTATAATTTTTTTTTATTGTTAAGAAAAACAAAAATATATACAAAAGGGCCCTCCCCCAAACTTCATTTAAACTATGTTAGACATTACTGCCAAACTTTGCCTAGACCAAACGTCAACACCAACCAGTTGAAAAATTTATCAGTAAAGAATATTGGGTGGTGGAAAAATAAGTTGTGGGGGTCCGCAAAGAATTGGGGAAGATAGAAGTAGTGGTATGGGAGGTGTGGAGGTAAATATACAGGTGATGGTGATGCATCGAAACGAGAATGTAAGTGATCAGCAATCAGTGGAGTGTTGGCATTCTCGTACCTTATTAAAAGAAATGGGGGTATTTCAACTTCTAAGGGAGGAAGTTGGCTCACCACAATACCCCCAAGATGTTCCCGTGTGTCCTCTATTGACATGGCATCATCCATCAATTGTGTATGATATTCAATTATGAGGGAACTGATCTCCTCGATGTCCGCCATAGTCCTACCGAAAACTTGCCGCCTATCTTGTAAGACCGTTAAGAGGGCATTCTCTTGCTCGAGGGCTAGAGAGGCCGATATGATAATGGGAAAGGTCTCATTCTCACCTATGTAAGCATATCTAAGGTGAGACGGCAAGGGCGTGAGTTCGAGTTTCGGAGGCGAAAGAATCATTGCGGAATCTACCTCGAACTCAAAGGACTCCAACACAGGTTCGAAATCACTGCAAACAACCGATTCGGATGGTTCGACTGACTCATCCAAAAATTCAAACGACTCATATTCGGGCTGTGAGTCGTCATCATCCAAAAAAGTGAAACATTCATAATCAACATCGGTTGTGTCAACGGTGGTAGGCTCAAGGAGGGACGCACTAGTGGCGTCAAAACTGTTTTCATCAAATAGAAATCCTTCAAGCTCGCAGTCCTCCTGCGTGATTTCGTGAATAGAGCAAACTTCTCGTGTACTACTTTTAGGTACGGGGGGCAGACTTCCCATCTTATAAATATTGAACTCACTAGACCTCTTTCCGAAGGATAGGGTCATGGAGCCATTGCGACAATTTATTACGGCATTGGAAGTGGCCAAAAATGGTCGACCAAGAATCACCGGAATTTGGTTTATTGGATTAGCAACAGGTTGTGTATCCATAACGATAAAATCAACGGGGAATATGAATTCCCCGACTTTAATCAACACATTCTCTAGCTGACCCCTTAGATAGGTGATTGATCGATCAGCCATTTGGAGAGTGCAACGAGTGGGTTTTAACTCTCCAACCCCTAATTGTTCGTACACGGAGTAGGGAATCAGGTTAACACTAGCCCCAAGATCTAAAAGTGCTTGATTAATTTTCTTATCCCCAATTGTAATTGAAATCGTAGGACAGCCGGGGTCCTTTCGTTTTTGGGGTAAGGTTTGCTGGTGGCTAATTGCATTGCTCACTGCACTAGCCACTAGCACTTTCTTGGGTACTTGAGATGCCTTTCTCTTCGAGGTGCATAAGCCCTTTAAGATTTTCGCATATGAAGGGACTTGTTGGATGGCATCCAAGAGAGGTATATTTATGCTAACCTGCTTAAATATCTCCACAATCTTCTCCACTTGTGTATTTGGTTTATTAGGACTCAACCTGTTTGGGAATGGAGCATTCTGAAAATTTGTTGAGTCAAAAGTCTGTGGAGTAGAATGTGGAATAGGAACGGATCCCAGTGTGGATGTGTTCGTGTTGTGAGAAATGGATCCGTTCGAGTCAGAAGAAGTAGAGCCGTGTGAAGGGTGGAGAATAGGCTCTAAAGAAAAAGGTGAAGAAGGAAGTGAAGAAAATGAAGAAGGGGAAGAAGAACCACCGGCGGGGATGTCATCACTAGTTTCCACATTATTTTGCAACTCTCTTCCGGATCTCAACGTGGTCACTGCATTTACATTGTGATTGTGATATGCGTTTTGTGGGTGACCGGGATTGGGCAATGGTTGAGATGGAAGCTTTCCCTTTTCTCTCTCGCTCAACGCAACAGTTAATTGTGCAATTTGTGCCTCAATAGATTTGATACTTTGATCGTGTGAGGCATTGTTATTCATTAAAGATTGCACATAACTTTCAAATCTTGCTGCGGATTCTGTAGTTTGCTTGAGAAATGCTTCAAGACTTTTCTCGAGCGAGCTAACCTTATCATCATTAGGTTGAACCAAATTGTTCGTTTGATTTGTATAAGGTTGTTGTTGGAAAGGTTGCTGATTTTGAGTTTGTACGGGTGCTTGTTGTTGTTGTGGAGGAGGTCTTTGAAAATTATTGTTCCCTTGGACTTGTTGATTTTGGTTCCAAGCGAAATTCGGGTGACTCCTCCACCCCTGATTGTATGTCGAAGAGTAAGGATCATTTCTTTGTCGTTGCTGAAATGCAGCATTGATTTGATCCTGTCCTTGAATAGGTGCATTATAAGGACACTCTTCGGTTAAGTGCGACGGGTTCGAACAACAAGCACAAACAGTTCGTGTGGGTAGAGTAAGGGCAGGAGAAGACGATGAGATTTTGGTCTCAATGGCTTCTAGCTTTTTCATAAGTGAGGCCATCTCGGCCTTCATAGCAATCGACATATCTATTTGATGTATGCCTGCCCTAGATTGACCAACTGAAGAAGATGATGTGGTCTTGGTACTCTCCCACTGAATTGTTTGCTCACTTAGGTCCTCAAGAAACTGCCAAGCTTCGTCGCTAGACTTAGAGAGAAAATGACCTTGACATATTGTTTCTAGCAACTGTTTCGTTGCTGCGTTCAATCCTTCGTATAAAGTTTGGCAAAGTTGCCAATTTTCTATCCCATGATGAGGGCATTGAACAAGTAGGTCTTTAAATCTCTCGAAGCACTTCCAGAATGGTTCGGACGGAAGCTGTGAAAATTGTATAATCTCGTTTCGGATTCTAGCAGTTTTATGATGAGGGTAGAACTTTTTCAGAAAAGCTCTCACAAACTCGTCCCAATTTCTAATGGAGTGTGATGCGGTGCTGTATAGCCACTTCTCGGCTAGGTCACATAAGGTAAAAGGAATGACCCTTAGCCTTATTGCGTCATCACTTAATTGGGTTGTCTTCATCATGGCGCAAACGTTTTAGAATTTATTAATGAAAATATATGCATCTTCGGATTCCAAACCATGAAACTTAGGCAGCATATTGATGAAGTGTGGTTTTATTTCAAAATTATCCCCATTTGCCGGTGGGGGTGAAAGACATGTGGGTAAAGAAGTGCGGACGGGGTAGAAGAGATCCTGGAGCGCAACTCGTGCGGGCGCTACAACAGGCGGTAGATTCGGGTTATTCGCACCTGGCGGAGGTGGAATCATTCCCGTCGGTAAGGTATCGTTGGGGTTGAATCCCGAAATACCTTCGAAAGAAGAATTTAAAGGTGGAGGTAAGGAAATAGAGGGAATTTCGACGAAGGGTTCGCCGAAGGGTTCGTTCGGTACCAACGAAACACGGACTAATCGGGCGTTAGTATCCCTAGTCCAAAATGACATACACTAAAGGGTAGTGCAGTCAGAAAAAAAAAGAAAAACAGAATGTGGGGGTAAGATAACGTAAGTGAGAAGAAGTGGTGGAAGTGAGTTTCAAGTTTCTTCGCGACAAGTTGCAAGTTTGAAAAGATTTTTCTTTATTATTTTTTTTTTTATGTATGAGTTTTGCAAAGAGGTTTTTTTTTTTTGAAAACGGACTCATGACACAACTGAATCAACCACACATGCACAATCAGGCCTAGATCTAGGGTCGCCTAGGTCTACTAGACAGCTCCTAACTAGGGCTAGAAATAGACCTCAAACCGCCTCTTCACGGACAAATACGGCCAGGTAAGTGGGAAGGAACCACCACTACAGTAGGCCTAATTAAAAACCACTAGCCTAGACACCGCAATGTGTAAGTGCACGGCGGCGCCCCGGCCGTCAATCCGACGGCCAAATGCGGAAGCGGTGAATAACTTTAAATTTTCTTGAACCGGCACCACCGCGCACTAATACCCGGATCGAACCATTAACTAGTCCTAGCAAACTATAAGATGGGAAAGAGATATACCGACGATCCAAGTCCTCCGGTCTTCTCATCATCGTCCCGATCTCCTACGGAATGTCCCGTCTCCTCCCCGTCGCCGGAAGCGCACCACATCGCCTACTTCTTTTACGGGCTCCCACCTCAATGCCGAGGCAACTCGGGCACGAAGCCGGCTACTCGACGTGCCCAAGGTTCGCTGTAGAATATGTAGTCCTCAAGTCTCACTTTGGGGTTCTTGGAGATGCCATTTTAGGTGGAGGGATGATACAAGAACAGTGTGGAGGAACTTGGGGATTTTTCTAACATCAAGAGAGCAAAAATCCCCACTACAAAAATGGGCAACCCCTCCTCCAAGCTTGGCCGGCCATGAGAGGTGAATGGAGAGAATGAGAGAGAGTGAGCCAAGGAATGAGTGGTGCAACCATAACAATAATGCAAAAGGGAATCATGAAAAAACATGATAACAAAATACATCCACACTCAATCACCAACCATCATCAAACATGATGGCTTAAAAGTCATGCCATCATGAAGATACAAGTCAAGGTCAAAAGAATGGTGCACCATCATGATACAAGGAAACATGCAAAGACCCCCTTCCACAAAAGCTTATTTGCAACAATGCAAATAAGCCCTCCTCCACCAATCTTCGGCCAATGAACGGAACAATAGAAATTGGCCGAAACGGAAAGCAAACTGGCAACTCCAGAAAACTGGTCCCGTAATAAATTACAGGAAAACCCCGATACTGTGCATACACACCCGCATTTGTATTCCGACCGAAATACAAATGCAATGAGACAAACTCTACACTGTACTATACTAGGATCCGGCTTATACCAAAGCCGGCCAGTAATATCCGTTCGATCCTGATCCGTGCAATACCGCACGTATCTGATCGAACCCTGCCATATATCCATACGGCCTATAGTACAAACTGTCCGATCCCGATCCGTGCAATACCGCACGTATCTGGTCGGACCTTGCCATATCTCCATACGGCCTCTACAACCTTTCGCCCGAAAGCTGAGTAACTGAATGTGGAGGACTCTAAAGACTCATCAACACCTTGGTTGTGGATTTAACCACTAGCACGTCAGAGGTATAAGCCAATACGTAACGGGCTACCAGGTACTGACTAAAAGGGATGTCTGTGAGCGAACTCAGCCTGACAACCCTACTGAGCCTGTCAGTGACAATATCCGTGCAGTCCGGTCCGTTCGTCTATGAGTATCGCATGGCGGGCCTAGGGGGTTGGTAAAAGTCAGACCCCCAAAAGCGGTACAAGTCGTGTCGGAGTGTAGCCCAGAACACCCTGAGATACTACTGGAATACCTACCAGTAAATCTCCTTGCCTTGGCCAAGGACTTTGTGTAATGGCTCTCCTAGACACAGCACGACCTCACCCCCAATACCGGGAGAGACGAACCCCTGAAGATACGCTCACTGCCTCCATATGGCTCGGGACTGTACCCAACTAAAACCTGTTTGCACGACTCCTTTGAGCCGTGGTAGGGTAGTAATCAAAGTACAGTGGGAACTCACACGAGACAAATGACGATCCCCAGGTCGATGAACTAACCTGTACACATGTCACCTGGGAACTGCCATCTGACATCTGGTATATGACCAACTAGCATGTTCCCGGCGAGTCCTATCCGGTGTACTCATAACCCAATGAGCACCTGTATACATCTTAGGTGATCCAACTGACACCAGTGGCTTGTGAGACCGGCCACCGCCCCTCGTCGGGGTCTCGACTGTATACACTAGTCTACTAATGGAGTATCGATGCCCAGTCTCGAAACTCCCACGACTAGGGACCTTTTAAGGATAAGCTTATAGACCCCAGCTCCCACTTATATGATCGCCCTCATACTGCTGGTGGTCAAGCAAGAATCCTAGGGGCTCTATCAACGTGTAATAGCGACGTGTCATGTCACTTAAAACAGTACACGATGATAAAGGTAAACCAGATAGCATACTATCATCTCGAGTAAGACTGTCCTACCGGGATAGGTCCTCCCTCAATCATTACAATCACGTACCTGTGACCTAATAATTGACTCTGAGGGCACTATCTCCAACAATCTCCCACTTGCACTCAAGGCTAATTATTGCGATGTCGCATACTCACAGCCCGTGTGATACCGAACATCCAACTCCTCTACTAGTCAGTCTCACAAAGCTCGTTTGCGAAACTATTGCGTTCGAGGAATAGCCTCAGTGAGTGGATCCGCTTAGTTGTTTCTTTCTATGTCTCTCTATATCTCAAGTTCGCGGAGAAAGCCATCTCCCGAAATGAGCAATACCTGTCTTAGAATGTGTCTGGATGTCTGATGGGACATAGCTCATAAATGAACTCCAAATCCAAACTTCTTAGACTGTATCGTCAACTGAACTTAATCAGTATCCTGCGCCATGCCACCCTCAGTATTGCCTTGGACCACCTGTCCAAAATACTGCCCCTCATCAGAAGGAAAACTATAACTCTGACAACCTCCTTGTCGTCCATGTCACCTTGGAAGCCTGGAATGATAACTGTCTCCTGAATGAGGCTGTCGTTATCATATCCCTAGAACATTCACTTATGTTCTAAAACTGCTTCCGACTGTTTCTCCAGGATTGGATCAATATCAACTTATTTCATCTAGTGCAAGAACAACATCTGGTGTGGTACTTGACATCTCATGATTGACTTAATTGCCTGAGCAAGTGATCTGCCAATCACGCACGTCCCTCCCCTTTTTAGTCTGTAAGACAGCTTTAGAGAGGGTGACTCCATTACCTGCAGGTACACTACCATGCCAGGAGTCGTCCATCCCAAATACTCTTAGAATGCTGTCAAGTACCCTGATTGGGAAACCATCCAAATCTAGATCTAAAACCATAGATCTAGTAACCAGTATGTCTGATGTAAAATCCAAGTCCCATGTGGAGAAACCACTGTGTGACGACCAAAGTATAACCGATTGTAGTATAGGAGTTTCTTTTCCTATTCTGTGTATGTCATCCAAATACCAGGATATCACACCCTACTACCTTCTCAACTGATCCATCCCCTATTCTGATGAAGTCAAACCCATGACTGTCATATCAGAAATTGATGATCTATCTCCGCTACATCTGCTCTAGTCTATAAATAGACATAAGCAACCTGTCCACCAATGCTTCCGCTGCTCCCACTGACTACGACAACCCTCTGGCAGAGTCATATAGACGTACACTTCTAAAACTGGTTTAGAACGACGCTATACTCATCCTCCCGCCGGGTCTCGTAACCTGGAACAACAGCAATGGCAATTATGGGTAAACAAGAACTTCCCTGTCACCGTCCTTGAGGCTACCGTAGTGCCTCTCGGGTGCCTGAAGTTACCCACCTTATCTGCGGAGTGGCCAATGGAATGTCAATTCAGATTGAATATTTAGGTTCCTTATCAAATCTTCAGTAATCGTTTGTGGTTCTGGAATCACTTCCAGTTCTACCATACTCCCACTACTGTTTTCTGAAAAAATCCATTTTTAATAAAACTGTGGCGAGTCTAGAACAATATCGCTATTGTTCATCCAGATGGTAGAAAGTCAACCCTCGTCATAGCCTGGGTCAACCCACAAACAGCCATTACAGAAACGTGCCTTGAGTTGTCCAGTGTCTGGTTTTAATCATAAACCGGACAACTCCCCGTACCTTAACATCGTTAAGATATGAACTGTTCTATATCCAATATAGAAACAGAGGCACTGATTTAATTGAACCAGATTCAAATCATGCAGCTGTCCCCAGCGCATGTCAACTAAATGGAAGGAGGCCGATCAGCGTTACTCAACTTAGGAATACTTCCAATTATGAGTAACCTGAAAGAGAAGCAAGATCTCTTTATCATTACTATCAACTGAATACCACACACAAGTATCTACATCTTCGATCTCTTTGAAGAATCCCGATACTTTCTATACCTGGTTCCCTACTCTATTCATATACCTATAACTTCTCAAAATTTGGACCCTGTGTTTCCGCGAAACACCTGTCTAAAAACTAGAGAAGTCATAAGTAAACCGAATATAGTACGAGGACCAAGCCCTCTGTCCTGATGGACCCTGGACAACATACAATCCTTTGTATAAGTCCCTTGAGTCTGATAACTCATTCACTGTGTGTCGTAGGTTGAAAACTGTACTTATGGTTAAGAAGAATTACACCGCTGTTTAATGCTCCTTACCTAACCATCTACTGATATAGGTAAATGTCGTAGACATAATTTCAGAAAGGTATATCTCACTCTATGAAAATAGACGTACAGATATATCAATTTGAAATTGGTGCGTAACAGCGGATATTCAAAACCAAATATTTGCCGACCGGCAAACAGCCCAGGTGATTTCCTCAAATATCACTGATTACAACGAATCCCGATATAATGAGGATAATCACCCAATTCCCAATAACTTACTCCCACTCATCATCTGTAAAACCATACAGATGTGAGAATCGTACCTGGTAAATACATACCCTGGAGTAAGTATCTAATCGGGAAATCAGTTTTCCTTTAACATTACACAGTGAGACTGAAACATCGAAATGTTTCGATAGGGTATCCTGGTATTCCTAGTAATGCCTCTTCCATTATCCAGATTCACAACTGTAACCGTGTAATTCTTTGCCACCTCTCCAAATCCCTTCATATGTCTTTAGTCATTACCTTCTGCACACCCCTTTAGGCCAAATGGTTTTCTTCCTTCCCTACCGTTCGGCACCAGCCTATGGTTTGGAAGAAGACTATCCAATAAGCATAATGGGTGTACTGTCCCAATCCTAGGAACACTCACAATGAGAGAGGGTGAAGATAAAAGACAACCGAATAAACCTTATTCCTATTTCTCCTGAACCAGAATCCATCCCCGAACTGGAACCAGTTCCATTCGAGTTCGTATATAACCATACGATGGAGTATCCAAATAAACTGTGGATCTTCGTAGTGATACGGAGTGTCCTGGAGAAATACAAAGGTGATGTGGGAGTGGTAACGAAATATTTGGTTTGGTCGTGAATATCTGTTGCAATTTACTTTGCCCTCTTACTAATCCCTTACTTTGTCTGAACTTAATACCTTCTGCACACCATCGTTATGCTAATTGGTTTTCTTCATTCCCTACCGGTCGGCACCAGCCTAAGGTTTGGAAGAAGACAATCCAATTTGCGTAATAGGTGTACTACCCCTAAACCAAGGAGTACTCGTAACCTGAGAGAGGGTAAAAGGAAAAGACAACTGAATAATCCTATCCGTTTTCTCCAGAACCGGAAACCATCCTCGAATAAATTCTTTCGAGTTCGTATCTAACCATACGATGGTTTTGTCCAATGGAAGTGGACGTTCGTAGTAATACGGGGTGTCCTGGAGAAAAGGGTAAAAGTAGGAGTGGCAATGAGGTTTGCAACTCTGACAATCCAAAAGCCAGTGTTAAAAAGGTTCGGTCAACTTGGTCACTGAGTCATAGTCTTAGGGTCGGGTCAATGGTCGCTGCCAAAGAGAGAGAGAAAAGAAACACTCAGCGTGCACTCTAACCTAGATCAGAATGGTCACCAATTTATCTAATCTGGAATCCTCCCACTGTACCTCAAATTCTCCTCCAAACCTGAAAGAAGAATTAGTCGGGGTTACCCGAGGAGTAAACTAACTCATCAGTGGGAATCGGGATCCAACTCTCATCGCATGACAACGTGACGGAATCCGCTCACGTCATCACACTCCAGAAGGTATGCGCATATCTGGCAAGTTTCAGTTCTTTTGAAACTCCCGATGTGATTTCTGTCCCATGCTCTTATGACCTTGACGAAGGCCAACAAATCATAAGTCACATGTCAAGTTCTACCCGTCATTCTCCAGGTTGATTTGAACCCACCCGCACAAGCCCTTGACGAAGGCCAACAAGGCTATACGACTGTCCCAAACCAACGCATCTATCTATGCTGCAGAAAGGCAACAAGCAGCTACCATACACTATGCCTTGACGAAGGCCAACAAACATAGCATGAATACTACGTGCTACCCGTCTGAAACGACGGAGGGCTACGAATGGTTTCTGGCGAAAACCTTTAACGTAAAGAACTTGATATCGTTGAAGGAACTGATAGCTTTTTGAAAATATAGTGATGAAAACCGTTGCTAAAGAGGTCACTCCCGGTGAAGGGATCTCGGCTCTTTCCCCGTAGAATGGGGTGCAGGATATTCCAAATGAATACCGCGATGCAAAGCAAAAGTAATCGGCTATAGTGAAGTTAATGCCCTGACGCAAACTTCTGTCCAAGGGGTCACTCCCGGTGAAGGGATCTCGGCCCTTGCCTCGTCGACTGAGGAGCAGGATATTCCAATGAATACCACGATGCAAAACAAAAGTAAACGTCCTTGCAATAACAGCTTTTTGAAAAGTGTTCCAACAACATCAGATTAGGTTTGTTTTTAACTTGCATTGATCCAAATCAATGCAGTCCCATCAATTGATCACACCAAAAAGAACGAAAATATACTGATGTACGTATATGCCATCCGCATTCGCCACTGGGTCCCGTCATTACCCGTTAGGTTAGCTAACTAACGACAGAGCGGGGACTGGACTAGCGCGGATGCAAAACATATACAACATCTACTAATATATATACCAATATATTATATTCGCTCAAGGCGTGAATAAAATGCAACATCACAGAAATGTACAGCATCACAGAAACAATACAGATATCTGGGATCCCCGGGTTTCACAGAGCTGCTGAAACCCGACGTTCCCCTGGTCGTGTGGATAGCCTGTGCAATGAAATCCTAGACCCCTACGGGCGCGGCAAGTTACCCGCCAAAACCTGAAGCGAGGCAGCCCCCTTCAGCAACGTGAATGGACCACCCAGCACTTCACGGAATCCGGTAACTTGGGCACCCCTCCTGGGTCAACCTGTACCCCCTACGAGTGCGGCGAATAGCCCGCCAATCCTAGAGTGAAGCCCCCTCCGTCTCAATGCCATGAGATGCGGGCTTGTTGCCCTCCAGAACCCGGCTATCCGTGCACCCCTCCGCGGGGCAATCCTAGTACAGAAAGTAAAATATACATACAACGGGTACATCGACCGCAACCAGGTCGTGCCCCAAAATAATAATACAAACAGGCAGTGACGGCAGTCCACATGTTGGACGCTCGCCCCGCAATATCAAATGTACATAATACAACCACAACTGTACTAGCATTGCATCCAGGCTATCCCCACGACCGATCCGCAACATCACAGCAAAAACAAAACATCAACGTGAAAGTCACGTTCGCAAATCCGTCTAACCGGGCTATAGCAGTTAGACCGGATTTACCGATCAAGTGACATTCACGGTCGCAGATATAATGTAAATACTGTGAAAAATGTGTTTAAAATATCCGACCGATCGAAAATTAACAAGTGGGCCCCCAATCAAAACTGTAGCACTCACAGAAATCCTGGGCCCAATTTTAATATTCCAAAACCCATATTTTAAGCCCAGAAGGCCTCTGTAAAAAATTGGTGAAGTGATCTCCACAGTGTGCGGCGGAAGGGCGGCGGGAAGGGGGTTTTCGCGGCGGTTCCGCGCTCCCACTGTGGAGTTACTTCGTCGAATTTTTACAGAGCTCTTAGATTTTCCAGTACATCAATATTTTACAACCTGAAAAATTTTTCGACACCAAAAATTTCCAACAGAAAACTGATGCTAACAAAAATGTAGTTTTGGAACATTCGATCGATCGAAACAGAAAAACACACTACACAAAGCTAGACTAAGTTAATGGAGAGGCTCTGATACCACTGTAAGTGCACGGCGGCGCCCCGGCCGTCAATCCGACGGCCAAATGCGGAAGCGGTGAATAACTTTAAATTTTCTTGAACCGGCACCACCGCGCACTAATACCCGGATCGAACCATTAACTAGTCCTAGCAAACTATAAGATGGGAAAGAGATATACCGACGATCCAAGTCCTCCGGTCTTCTCATCATCGTCCCGATCTCCTGCGGAATGTCCCGTCTCCTCCCCGTCGCCGGAAGCGCACCACATCGCCTACTTCTTTTACGGGCTCCCACCTCAATGCCGAGGCAACTCGGGCACGAAGCCGGCTACTCGACGTGCCCAAGGTTCGCTGTAGAATATGTAGTCCTCAAGTCTCACTTTGGGGTTCTTGGAGATGCCATTTTAGGTGGAGGGATGATACAAGAACAGTGTGGAGGAACTTGGGGATTTTTCTAACATCAAGAGAGCAAAAATCCCCACTACAAAAATGGGCAACCCCTCCTCCAAGCTTGACCGGCCATGAGAGGTGAATGGAGAGAATGAGAGAGAGTGAGCCAAGGAATGAGTGGTGCAACCATAACAATAATGCAAAAGGGAATCATGAAAAAACATGATAACAAAATACATCCACACTCAATCACCAACCATCATCAAACATGATGGCTTAAAAGTCATGCCATCATGAAGATACAAGTCAAGGTCAAAAGAATGGTGCACCATCATGATACAAGGAAACATGCAAAGACCCCCTTCCACAAAAGCTTATTTGCAACAATGCAAATAAGCCCTCCTCCACCAATCTTCGGCCAATGAACGGAACAATAGAAATTGGCCGAAACGGAAAGCAAACTGGCAACTCCAGAAAACTGGTCCCGTAATAAATTACAGGAAAACCCCGATACTGTGCATACACACCCGCATTTGTATTCCGACCGAAATACAAATGCAATGAGACAAACTCTACACTGTACTATACTAGGATCCGGCTTATACCAAAGCCGGCCAGTAATATCCGTTCGATCCTGATCCGTGCAATACCGCACGTATCTGATCGAACCCTGCCATATATCCATACGGCCTATAGTACAAACTGTCCGATCCCGATCCGTGCAATACCGCACGTATCTGGTCGGACCTTGCCATATCTCCATACGGCCTCTACAACCTTTCGCCCGAAAGCTGAGTAACTGAATGTGGGGGACTCTAAAGACTCATCAACACCTTGGTTGTGGATTTAACCACTAGCACGTCAGAGGTATAAGCCAATACGTAACGGGCTACCAGGTACTGACTAAAAGGGATGTCTGTGAGCGAACTCAGCCTGACAACTCTACTGAGCCTGTCAGTGACAATATCCGTGCAGTCCGGTCCGTTCGTCTATGAGTATCGCATGGCGGGCCTAGGGGGTTGGTAAAAGTCAGACCCCCAAAAGCGGTACAAGTCGTGTCGGAGTGTAGCCCAGAACACCCTGAGATACTACTGGAATACCTACCAGTAAATCTCCTTGCCTTGGCCAAGGACTTTGTGTAATGGCTCTCCTAGACACAGCACGACCTCACCCCCAATACCGGGAGAGACGAACCCCTGAAGATACGCTCACTGCCTCCATGTGGCTCGGGACTGTACCCAACTAAAACCTGTTTGCACGACTCCTTTGAGCCGTGGTAGGGTAGTAATCAAAGTACAGTGGGAACTCACACAAGACAAATGACGATCCCCAGGTCGATGAACTAACCTGTACACATGTCACCTGGGAACTGCCATCTGACATCTGGTATATGACCAACTAGCATGTTCCCGGCGAGTCCTATCCGGTGTACTCATAACCCAATGAGCACCTGTATACATCTTAGGTGATCCAACTGACACCAGTGGCTTGTGAGACCGGCCACCGCCCCTCGTCGGGGTCTCGACTGTATACACTAGTCTACTAATGGAGTATCGATGCCCAGTCTCGAAACTCCCACGACTAGGGACCTTTTAAGGATAAGCTTATAGACCCCAGCTCCCACTTATATGATCGCCCTCATACTGCTGGTGGTCAAGCAAGAATCCTAGGGGCTCTATCAACGTGTAATAGCGACGTGTCATGTCACTTAAAACAGTACACGATGATAAAGGTAAACCAGATAGCATACTATCATCTCGAGTAAGACTGTCCTACCGGGATAGGTCCTCCCTCAATCATTACAATCACGTACCTGTGACCTAATAATTGACTCTGAGGGCACTATCTCCAACACAATGTCGGTTAAGATAAACGGCCGATGCCTACCCTAGTCCTTTTCCTATTGAGCTCGCTGTCCTTAGGTCTGAGTCTAATCTTTTTTAATTAAAGGTGGTTGATGCAAAATGCTTAGGTGTTTTCTGGGGTCCTGGGAAGGGTGATGAAATCCCCACCCAATCTGAGTTTGGTCAAATAGCCCCTTAGAGTCCGGTTAAATTATGCAAAACAAATAAAATTTCACTTGCAATCAAAATTTTTTAGCGCGGCGCAAAGAAACCTGCAGAGATCTGTTATTTAGAAGGGGGAAAAAGATTTTTACGCAAAGAAATCCTGCAGAAAACTTTTTACAGAGAGATATATGGGAGATTCCAGAGGAGAGAGAGAAAAATCAAACCAGAAAAATTTGGTGCGCTGACGTGGCACTTCAAGCGCGGAACCGCGGCGGTTATAGGGTCTAGGCCGCGGATGGGCGGCGGAATGATGGGATCAGCCTCTGGAAAAAATTTCACTGTTCTGTAATTACAATTTCTCTCTGTTTTTATGCTCCAAATTTTGATTTGCCCTCTGTAAAATTCCAGATCCGTGATTCTTCGCTGTTTCTGCAAGATCCAAAAGATACACCCTTCAAACAGATCAAATTTGATTATTTTTTATATTTTTTATATTTTCAGATTTTTATAATTTTTTTTAAAATTTATATCAACCCGAAAATTCACAAAAAGAAAGATTACGCCGTCCCCGGCAACGGTGCCATTTGATTGTTAGAGATTTCACGATCAAAAATATAATTACCGCAATCAAGAAACGGCGTCGCTTCGCAGCTAGCCGGTGAGTGCGGGTCGATCCACAGAGACGGGTAAATTCCTTTATTGTGTTTTAACGAGTTGATTCTATTTGTCGTTTTGGTTTTATACAAATCTAGATCTAAAACTTAATTAATCTAATTTAAATTCTTGCTAGGGTTAGGCTTAGAGGAAGTTTTGGAGATTGATGTTTCCTTCACCGCTTTCAATGCCGTATTCTAGATCCATTAGGTGTTATAGTAATTATCGATAAAGTGGATACGACTCTTTTGGGAAGATGTTTTCTTCCTCTAGATTCGTATCCTTCCTTTATCGTTAATTACCCTAACCCCCATGGAAAACGCGCGCAACCGGCCCTTTATACTGCGGTTCACCGTTACCTCGAAGGGTAGGGTGCCGCAGGGAGCTGTTGTGCGCGCATGCATGGAGTTCTTAATGGGTTAGGCATTGAAAGGGGTGAGAGATCTCATCTCTCAACCCTTTCCCTAAGACTAACCCTAACAAGCGAGGAGACTACTCGCTCATTAGGGGATGAAATAACATTAAAAGAATAAAAGAAAAATACTTACTAATGGTGATGGCTCTCTCCAAGCGATAAAGAACAGATCTGAATGTCACGTCCAGAATTTCTGAATTTTATTTATTGAAAAGAGGCATACAATTTTTAGATCTAAGATTACAATTTATAGGAAAATAGGAAACCTAGGGCTACAGACTCTCGCACATGCAAAATTACAGATTTGCCCACGTTAAATCCTAACATCTGCACCGACGCAACAACCCAGGAAAAAATCCACCGACAAGCTCTCTGTACGGCCGCGGATCCGCGGCCAAACAGTGGATCCACTTTGTGAAACTTCTGGGCTTTATTCCTTGTTTCTTGGGCTTTCTATTTCCATAGTCCTTTTCTCTGTTAGGCTTCTAGGTATTCTCCAGATATTTCAGTGAATATTTGTAGCGATCTTTCAACCGTTCTCATGACATTTTTGGACCTTGTACTGTTCTTCGTCTAGGCTTGACTAGGATCCGTCCAATTGTTGGTCAAAAGTCCCTTTTCTGTTGTTTTGTGTCTTTTTCACTGTATTTGCTCCAGAAACATGTAACCTGTAATATGCAACAAACGTGCGTCAAGAGTACCTGTTTATTTATAAAAAGGGTAAGAATAGGGGAATGATAAATGCAATATTATGGTCTGAACACCGCTCTCCTGTGAAATGCTAGGTCCTAACTTCCTCTACCCCTGCGGCCACCAACGCATGTAAAATCGCTTCCAATCCGTTTACCAAGTTCTTCGTCGTCCTTATGCAAACTGTGTGAGACGATCCACGGATAATCTACCATCCTGTTCCTTTATCTCTAGCAAGCGCGAAAACATGCGCGGTTTTTGAAAATCTCATCATTCTTCTGCGAAAATCGGCGGACGAAGTCCACAGGATCAGTATGGAGAACATCCCCGGATGCAGTGCGGGCGTTTGGAGCACAGCCCCGTAGCCTGACGAATCGAAGTTGGCCACCTCGGTGCACATTGAAGTGATGATCCTGCCTTGGTAGCTCTTTTTCGACATTTCGTCGGGAAAATATCCGCATGCCATTAAGCAAGGGTGAATATGGAAAATTTTCCCGATGTTTTTGTTCTTAAGGCCGCTGCCTTTTAATAGACCTGGCATGTTCAGGGCTCCACAGGCCATTATAGTGACGCTCGATTCGATGGCAAACCTTTGATTGGTATCCGTCATTCAATGACGCCTGAAGCAATCTTTTGATCTTGAGTGATTCTTATCACTCTGCAGCCGGTGATGATCAGCCCGTGGCCCGACTCGGCTAAGTCTATAAGCCGTGTCTCTTGTGTGCTCTTCTTCTTTCCATCCTTGCAGCCCAAGTGGCACCAACCACAATAGTGATCTGAAGGCGCATTGCAAGGACCTTTACGAATTTTATACCCCAACTCTTCACATCCTTTTCTCAATATTGCATAGTTGAATCCCTCTTCGTCCACGTTTGATTGCACATCCATTTTATCGCAAACAGCATCGAGTGCTCGATCGAACACTTTCCTCTCGAAGAGCTCTAGACCAAATTTATCACTCCATTCATGTCTTACATGATCCGGTGTACGAATAGATGTTGACCAATAGATGGTGGAGCCACCACCAACGGTGGAACCCGTGAGAATTAGGGTAACCTAGGGTATCACAGACGATGAAGCCGCGGCCTTCGTACATTTCGTTGGTAGTTATACCTGTTTTGAATCAAGGTTTCGATCATTACTAGATCAAAAGTTTTAAGTTAGATTCTCTAATATCTCTACTATTAAAATTAGAACTCTAGGTAGACACAGAACAAGTCCAATTTAACTTAAATAAAAAATTTCAAAATATAATAGGATAAGAAGTTTTTGAATTAAAGAATGTTTACATCATCACTTAGATTTCTTAGAGAAACAATAATAATTACCCTCACCCCTAGCAAAAAATTCAACCTCATCGCTAATCAATTAATAACAAGGTTGGAAGGACACGGATTCAGAGACATCGACACAACACAATGCGACACAACAAAATCCAAAAACATAGGATTTGAGGACACTGCTCTCTCTCTCTCTCTCTCTCTCTCTCTCTCTATATATATATATATATATATAACGAACAACATAATCAAAAAAAAAATTAATAGGTCTAATATCAAAATGAACACATAATACTAACATATGAATTAAGTTATTTCACCGCAAATTTAAGCAAAAAGTATATGATTTGAGCATTTTAGTAGATGTACTTAATATAATTTCAGTAAAAACTATAAGATTTCCTAACTTTAATTAACATAATTCCAATAAAAACACATAATCTCAACATTTTCCTAACAATTTCAGTATTTTCCTAGCAAAAACTCACTAAAACATGTCCGACCCGTGTCCAAGACGTGTCATGGATGTGTGCGAGTTCAGATGTGCCCTAATTTGAAGCGGGACATGGAATTTCTGTGTCGGCCACGTGTCCGACGCGGACTTGGCACTAAAAAAACTGTGTTGGTGCAACCTTGATTAATGCTCTTTCCCTTTACTGTATTTATTAATTCCATATCAAATAAAAGTATAAAACCTCATAGTTATTCCATATTTCTTATAAATTCCTACAACCTTTCTATCTTATAACCACTAAAACTTCGAAAGGTATTATTACCAAGCAGGTCATTGCATGTGAAAAATAAAAACTAGTAGTAATATATACAACAATACCTTCAACAAGAGAGAGGCTATTCCGGGCGAAATAGTAGCCTTTTTCTAGCACTAGAACCTTGTATCCAGCACTGGCGAGAACGCCTGCGATGACACTGCCGCTGGAGCCGGAGCCAACAACTACGGCGTCACAGTGAAGGGTTAGGAGTAGGAGGAGGAGGTGGTGGTGGTGGGGAGAGGGAAGCCAAATTGTTCTGAGTTTATGTGAGATGAGGTCTTTTGTGGAGGGGCCCCACACATTGTGATTTTGTATTTGGGTCTGGTCAATGAAATCAGGGTCTGGCCCACAATAGTCTATGGCTTTCCAAGATGGGTTGTAGTTCTTGTCATTGACCTGCATTTGGAATCAAACAAGGAAAACTTGGTTAAAGATGATTATATGTGTCAGATGCATGTTATCTATATATTCCAATGTATTTGTGTAACCAAAAAAAAAAAAGAAAAAAGATCTTCTTAATTTTGAGATTGTAGTCTTAAATTTTAGGTATAATAGTTTATATCACCAATGAATTTGATTTATATATCATCACTTACCATCTCACATGTCATTGTGATTGATCCTACAAATATTATATGCTAGTAAAATAGTAATGACTGAATTTGTTGGAGTTACATGTCTTAATATTGGAATTTTTTTTGTTCATGTACCCTTAAAATTGATTAATTGAATATTCTTAGATGAATTAGAACTCATTCTAAATAAACAAAGAACAATATGTGAGGTGGTCAAACAAAAAGACCAGGATTTATGTGTTGCAAGTGGGACAATATAATAACAGGAACCATGAATTGGTTAACATCAATTTTAGTAGACCCGCTATTTATTGTCATGGAAGTGGAACTTGTGGCTTTTCTTCTTAATGGCACTCTTTATTATCGTTATATTATAATAGTAGAGATACCGCCAACAATCATAATTAAATTTAATAATTTTCATGCCTAATCACGTGTCGGATCTTCTCTGATGATTTATCACATTGAAGAGCTAACCGGACCAGGCTGTAAACGTTCAAAGACCGTACAAAACAAGATGTCGGAATTCAGCCGTGGGAAAACTCTTTCATATTTTGCCTTTAAATCTCAAACTGTAGAGAGTTTGGAATTTGTTTTGCTGGAATGCTCAGTAAAACAAATTGCCAGACATTCAATGGTCCATTCCCTTGAGGCAAAGAAATTGACTGCTATCAGCCTCGACGTCTAAAATCTTATTGCCATCATCATTAATAATGGAAACAGGCAACTACACAACTGCTCGAATTCAAATATATTAAGTAATGAATGCCACCTGTAACCATAACAACAAATTTCCAACTAATTTTTTTGTCTCCTGGTGATGACGTAAAACTGCTTCTGGTAAATTCTTTACTGGAGAGTGTTTCGATAGCTGTGATGGAAAATACAGGAATTTGTAGCGGGAATGAGCTTGAACTTTGTTGTTCGAATGACCGTGACTTGATTCACAAATATTGTGTGCATTTATTTTCTCACGAGCAGTGAATCTCCAAAACAGGAAATTTTTTGTTAGCCTTACCTGGGAAAAGTATATGCCAACTGTAAGGAACTTAAGGCACAGAAAGAACATCTTGTAGAGTTTGCATCGACCTAATGCCGAAGAGAATGCAATCTTCTCGCGTTCTGCTTGTTCTATATCGGCGAACTTTTGAAAGTACGGGAAAGTTCCTGTGAAGAATTAGGAGAGAGAGACTTATGAGAGAGAAATATTTTAGGGAAATGTATTGGATGGATCGGCCTAAACCTATACCTGCTCTTCATATAGCCAAAACCATTCTACTATTACACCTTTATTAAATATCTAATTATATATAATAAACATGTGTACACTACGAGTATTCTAACACTCCCTCTCAAGCTGGAGCATACATATCAAATATACCCAGCTTGTTACAGAATAAACTGCACTCTATTCTTTTTTATGGGCTTTGTGAATAAATCTAGTAACCGATGAGCAGATTGGACATAATAAGTATCGATGATTCCATATTCAACTTTCTTCCTCACGAAGTGGCAATCCACCTCAATATGCTTCATTCGTTCATGTAACATAGGATTAGAGACAATATAGATTGCAGCGTTTTTATCACAATATAGCCGCATAAAGGAAGTGGACTTAAAACCAAGTTCCCCCAGCAAAAAGCGAATTCATACAAGCTCACAAGTGGTATTCGCCATGGCCTGGTACTCTGACTCGGTGCTGAAGCGGGACACTACGCTTTGCTTCTTACTTTTCCAAGAAACCAAGTTACCTCCTACAAACATGAAATATCCTTTAGTAGATCTGCGATCAATTCAGACTCGGCTCAATCTGTATCAGTGAAGCTTGCTGCTCGAGAATGTCCATGATCCGAGTACAGTAGACTCTTTCCTGGAGCATTCTTCAAATAGAGAAGTATTCAAATCACCGCATCCTAATGAGCCACTCGAGGACCGGCCATGAATCGGCTCACAACGCTAACTGAGTATGAGATATCAAGTCGAGTGACGGTGAGATAATTCAACTTACCGACCAACCGTCGGTATCTTCCAGGATATTCAACCGAGTCACCTTCTCCCGAAAGCATTTTAATATTAGGATCCATTGGAGTCTCTATTGGTTCGCACCCTAACATCCCCTCTTCAGTCAACATATCAAGCACATACTTCCGTTGTGAGATATAGACGCCATCCTTCAACCGAGCAATTTCGATACCCAAAAAATATTTAAGGCTTCCAAGATCCTTAGTCTGAAACTTTGTTTAAAGATGGTACTTACACTGTATAATACCAGCCGCATCATCGGTAGTAATCATTATGTAATCGACATATACCACCAAAAGAATGTGAAGGCCATTGGTGTTATTGCCGTAGAACATCGAACGGTCATGTGCATACCTTCTGAGACCAAACGAAATAATCGCCTCAATAAATTTCCCCAACTATGCTTGAGAAGACTGTTTCAAGCTATACAATGACTTCTTCAATTGGCAAACCAGCGCAGATTCCCCCTGAGCAACAAAATCAGGTGGTTGCTCCATATAGACCTCCTCGAACAAAGATCCATGAAAAAAACACATTCTTCACATCAAGCTGATACAATGACCAATGATGGGTAGCCGCAAGAAACATAAGTACATGAACATAAGTCATTTTGGCCACCAGAAAAAAGGTCTCCTCATAATCAATGTTGTAAGTCTGCGAATACCCTTTGGCAACCAAACGTGCTTTCAATCAGGAAAGGGTCCCATCAGGATGAAACTTCACAGTGTATACCCAGCGGCACCCTATAGCCTTCTTTGCAGCCGGAAGAGGAACCATATCCCACGTTTGATTCAGATCGAGAGCAAGTATCTCATCAATTATAGTCTCGGTCCACCCTTTATGAGACAAAACATCAAAAAGAGACTTGGATAGAGCATGAAAATCAAGAGAGGAGATAAATGCTCAATATACCGAAAATAAGTGAGAAATGGCCACACGATAAGCTATAGGGTGAGAGGTGTAGCTCCGGATGTCTTTCCGTAAGGCAATATGGAGATCAATGTCAACCTCTAGCGGAGCTTGAGACGCTGGAAGATCACAAGCAGGAGGCTGAGGTTCAGGAGCTGTACGGACCCGACGAGCATACACCCTTATAACCGGTGGTGTATGACCCAACAGTGGGGAATCAGGGATGGGAAATGGGTCAATAGGAACAGTACTAGTGATTTCCAACATAAGAGGTGGAGAATCAACCGACTCAAAAAAGAAGTCGTGTAATAAAAAGTATAAGAAATCTAAAAGAAATTCATTGTTCATGTCTACAGGATGTGGGATGTAGAAAAGCATGGGGTGGACTCATGAAAAATCACATCAGCTGATATAAATCGACGACGTAATTCAGAACTATAACAACGATATCCCTTTTGAGTACGGGATTACCCAAGAAAAATGCATTTAATGGCCTTGAGATCTACTTTAGAACCCCCTGATTGTAGATCATGGACAAAACAAATACATCCAAATACCCGCAGAGGAACAAAAAAGGAACCACCGACGGGAACAATATAGAATGAGGAATTTGTTTATCTACAGAGGAGAGCATACGATTGATCAAGTAATTAGCAGTAATGACTGCATCCTCAAAAGGATTTAGGTACTCACATATGAAACAAAAGAGTTCGAGTGAGCTCTAACAAATGTATATTCTTCCTTTCTGCCACTTCATTCTGTTGGGGTATAAAAACAAGAAAATTCATGAATAATGCCAAGTTGCTCCATATATATCATAAAGGGTATACTAAAATACTCATTTGCATTATCACTCCTCAAGATACTCAAGTGACTGCAAATCGAGTCGCAGATAAAGAATGTTCCAAACCACGTCCCCAGCAGCCACAAAGATAATCGAAGCCATAACGATGGGTGATAGCAGTCTCCGCTGACCAGGCATCTGATCTGCATTAGTAATTTAAGACAGCTTAAAGAGTTTAAGTTGAGTAATATAAGAATGGAATATATCATTTACAAGTATGGATGCATTCGTATTCGCATGATTCAACCTAAAATTTAATGAAATATGATCCTATGCACAAGCTAGCTCTGGATTGAAGTACACTTCTCCTGCTATAGTTTCTCCTCAATCTGTAATGTTACCATAAAACAAAAAACCAAGCAACCCAAAGGAAAGGACCCGAAAGAGCATCCAGATTCAAAACACATCTTCAAAATACATACTGTTTCTTCGAGGATCTATTAGATTATAGGTTAAATTTCATCGAAATACCATGCACGATCAATATTTCAGATTAATCTCATAAACTTTGTAGAAATCATAAATAAATATCAACAGCTTAGTCAGTCGCAAACACTCGTATATAATACAAAATTTGATCCTTTTCACTTCCTTATCCTACGCTATTTTTCAATTACTCTTATCCACACGATACTTTAATTGAACACCAGATTGAAGAGAGAATGTTATTAAGCTTAAAAACACTGAAGTTCATGGTATTTATTTATCTCAGCATTTCTCTCATCATTAACTTCTGAGTTTCGGTGGACAGAGTACCTTGTCTGGTATACCAACCATAGAAGCAGAGTTGCCGTAAAACTCGAGGAGATCGACGTTTCTGCTGTCGGAAACATCCACAGGCGGCAGTATCATGCTGCAGAAAGCGGTCACCGTCTCCATCTCTCGCATCGTTATCCGATTCGGGTTCTTCAAGCTCCCCTTCTTCCTCATGTCTTCAAACTCTGATGCGTGGTACTCCATTGATTTTTTTTGGAAATGAGAAGAAAAGAGAATGATGAAATGATAGAACACTTGAAAGAAATACAAAGCTTGCTCATGCCTTTTATATGCACCAGAGACGTGAGAGAGTACGCGCGATGGATGCAACCCCATTATTTAATGTTATTATGAGCTGATTTTCTGTTGTTGAGAGATTATTTAGTATTCTGAACTGAGCATAATACATTTCTACTTCAAAATTAGATAAATATCAAGACCGAATAAATTAGATAGTAGTGTTTGGTTTCAAAATGCATCTATCTAATTTTCAACGCAGCCGAAATGATGATGCAAGAAGTGGCTTTCAAAAACTATTTTATTTTCATGGGGGCACTGAACTACAATATTAAAATGCAGAAAATAAATGAAAAAAAGTGCAACTATGCAATAATAAATAGTGAAATTAACGACCCATGGAGTCATCATATAGTCTTATATTTTTAATTCATTGACTCGTGGCCGACTTATGAATTAAAAAAAGATAAAAGATTTACATGCCTCATACTTAATCACCGGTCCTTAAGTAAAACATACGAAGTTCCATCGCATCCTATTTTGTTAAAAGATTATAAAGAAACAATTTATGTGAAAAATATTGTTTCAAAAAAATAAGCCAAAAAGAAAAGTGTAAAAAGAAACTAGCTAGTTCCTGTGTCATTGTCGTTGCCATCATAGCACTAGCTATGCATGAATTTTCTTTCACCCAACTTGGATACGAGTGATGATGGTTAAACCGCAGGAAAATTAAAAATGAAATGGAAAGCCAATTCAAAGCATTCTAAATGAGAAGACCCAAAAAGTTGTTTGGAGTCGCTTTCAAGTTTCAACTATTTCTCATTTGATGAACCATTAACATAAATGAGTAAAAAGATTCATTGATATATGCTACTTTGCTACCAGCTCTTATGAATTATTTTTACACGTACGATGCACGTGCGTATATTTTGAACAACATATATACATCATCGCATTGAAGCATGTGTAATTTTTTTTATATCCTAGATATTACGTGAAAATTTCTAAAATATCAATAGTTTTTTAGATGAAAAAAATTCTTCTTTTATTAGCGATGATTACGACGTTGTTCCGTGTTATTTATTTTTAAATAAATCTCGGTTGTTTTGTTATTACTTCTATGGTTAAAGGATTTGGCTAGTACCTATACATAGAGGAAAAAAAATGTTTTGTGTACATAATAAAATTTATTAGGAAGATATGCAAGATTAGGTGTGTTGGGATGTCTAGCACGATAGCAAAGTTTCGGGAAGTATCGTCCATACCGTTTTCAAAATTTTGCCATGCTAAACAACCCTAACCTTAAAAACTTAACTAGAGAATTAGACAATATAAGAATGTAAACTACTTTACATCAAGTGAACAAGGAATACAACTTTTGTAGACTGGTTATTCACTTCACTTGCTCCGTATAGTAGTCCCGCGACTCCACTAGGGTCCACTTGGGGTTTTGAACGAGCTTCCTCCGATGATCTTCGTGCCGAAGATGATCCACACGAAATCCCTCCAACTCAAGCTACCTTTACACTAAACTCTTTAGCGTAGAAAATACGCTACACTCGATCGCTAGTCAAGTATAGAATGGTGAAGTAGGGGATATTAAAAACTCACAAGTTTGTGTTCAAACTTCATGGTTCACATCACATGTGAGGGTTGAAGCTTGAACCATGACATGAGAAGGAAGAAGAAGCTAAAGAGTAACCATGGGAGCAACTCAAGAAAAAAAAATGGCTAAGTGTTGAGAATGAGCTAGAATGAATGGCAACTCTTGACCCCTCACTCATTCAAGCATAGAATTATGCAATATAAAATTGCAACCATGCTTGAATAGAGAGTCAAGATAAATAAACAAAAGTAAATCCCATGCTTGCAACCATGCTCTCATTTTCCACCTCATTTCTATTTTCACAAAATAGAAATTCATATGCCATGCTTCATTATTATTATTATTATTATTATACATATATATATATATATATATATATATATATATATATATATATATAATGAAGAATAATTAGTGAGCTAATGATATTAGTTAAGATATAATTATATCACATATAATATATATCACATTATTAAATCAACACTTGATTTAATAATCCGGTTATATCACATATGACCGCCTAATATCATTTATCTGTATATCATATTATCAAATCAACACTTGATTCGACAATCTGGTTATATCACATATAACCGAACCGATAACAGATAACTACCAGATTACAATACGGTATCGCATACTCGTATTTAATCAGGCCCACACACATATCACATATGTGTTCTACTTCGTTTCGCTTGAACCAGGGAACTTCTGTGTGGGACTCTAAAGACTCGTCAATACGCCAGCAGTAGGTGATGATCACATCAGTCACTTACAAGCCGTCAGCTGTACTAGCTGGACGTAACAGCTACCCGGGTATTGAGCGATATGAAGATCAACAAGCAAGCATGTTCACAGTCTCTATGAAGCCTATCAGTAACACTACCGTATAGTCCGGTCTTTTCGTCTGATATGTCGCATATAGGGGTGGAAATCGTCAGACCCAGTAACGTGATAAGTCATGCCGATGTCTGGACTATAACGGTTCGAGAAACTACCGATAACACTTATCAGTAAATCTCGGCAGCAGCTCTGGCCAGAGACTTCCAGTTATAGCCAATTAAGCATAGCGCAACATCAACCCCCAACACCGGGAGAGACGAAACCCCTCCTATCGCTCATTGCCTCTATGCGACTCGGGACTGTACCCAAAATCCACCTGTTTGCATGTCTCCTTTGAGCGTGGTAGGGAGGAAATCAAAACACAGTGGGAGCCGCACAAGACTCTATGACGATCTCGGGTCTACAGACTAACCTGTACCAGTGTCATCAGAGGACTGCTATCTGACAATAGGCATACTACCATACAGGAGTCCTCGGCGTGTCTTGTTCAGTGTACCCAGTCTCCACTGAGCACTCGTATACTCTCTCTGATGTAAAACACCGATGGATGTGGGATCATCTATCGCCCATCACATGGGTCAAGAAGCGTATACGCCAGTCTACTCTGAAATATCGATGCCCTGTCTCGATATACCCTCGACTAGAAACAATTAAAGGATGAACTTGTGGACTAGCCTGACCCTACTAGTATGATCTCCATTATAGTCCTGATAGTCAAGTACACATCCTAAGGGCTTTATCAATATGTGAGAGCAAGACAGTATCATAATACAAGTCTACATGTTAAGACAAAGAACAACCAGATAGTATACTATCAAGTCGAGCAAGAAAGTCCTCTCTATACATGTCCAAACATCCACTATAATATACATCATATGTACAATAATGGCCTTTAAAGAATACATATAACTAACAATCTCCCATTTACACTAAGGCCATGTGTTGTAGTATCTCATACCCAACATCCCAAAAAGTCTCTCAAATTGTATCTGGGGGAGGGCCTTTGTGAGTGGATTCGCTACGTTGTCTTTCATGTCAACTCTCCTGACCTCGATCTCCCGGCGATCTACTATCTCCCGGATCAGGTGATACCGCCTCAGAATATGTCTGGATCTCTGATGGGACCTGGGTTCCATGGCCTAAGCCACTGCTCCATTGTTATCACAATACACAGGTATTGGATGCTCAATGGATGGAACTACACCAAACTCAGCAATGAACTTCTTCATCTAGACACCTTCTTTGAAAGCATCGTTGGCAGCGATGTATTCAGCCTCCATCGTCGAGTCTGCCACGGTGTCTTGCTTGGAACTCTTCCAACACATCGCCCCTCCGTTGAGGGTAAAGACAAAACCCGAGACCGACTTACTGTCGTCCTTATCACACTGGAAGCTCGAATCGGTAAAGGACTTCACTTGGAGTTCACCGTTACCATACACCAAAAACATCTTTTTAGTCCTTCTTAAGTACTTGAGAATGTTCTTCACAGCTGTCCAGTGATTCTCTCCTGGATCTGCTTGATACCTGCTCACTACACTTAGTGAGTATGCTACATCGGGTCTGGTACATAACATCGCGTACATGATAGAGCCTACTGCCGAAGCATAGGGTATCCCTTGCATGCGAGCTCTCTCCAAATCAGTCTTGGGAGACATCTCTTTGGAGAGAGCGAGTCCTGAGATCGTGGGTATATTCCCACGCTTGGAATCTTCTATACTAAAGCTCTTTAGTATGGTGGCAATGTATCTGGATTGGGACAATCCCAGTATCCGTTTAGATCTATCTCTATAAATCTTAATCCCCAAGATGTAGGAGGCATCACCCAGATCTTTCATTGAGAATCTTTGTGATAAGAAGAGCTTGACCGATTGCAGCATAGGAACATCATTTCCTATCAAGAGTATGTCATCCACGTATAATACGAGAAAGACGGCCTTACTCTCTGCCACCTTCTTGTATATACAAGGTTCATATATATTTTTGATGAGGTCAAACTCTTTGACTACCTCATCAAAACAGATGTTCCAACTCCGCGATGCCTGCTTCAACCCCTAGATTAATTTAAGCAGCTTGCACACCTTTCCGCTTCTCCCACTGTCCACGAAACCCTCTGGCTGAGTCATGTACATGCTCTCTTCTAAATCACTATTTAGAAATGCGGTCTTAACATCCATTTGCCAGATTTCGTAGTCATGGTATGAAGCGATGGCAAGTAGGATCCGGATGGACTTAAGCATAGCCACTGGAGAAAAGGTTTCATCATAATCCACATCTGGTCGTTGACGAAAACCTTTTGCAACAAGTCTAGTTTGAAAGTCTCAACTTTTCCATCTACACCAAGTTTTTTCTTAAAGATCCATTTGCTCCCAATGGATTTTACCCCTTCGGGAGCAACTTCGAAAGTCCATACTTTGTTGGTGTACATGGATTCCATCTCAGATCGCATTGCATCCAGTCATTTCATAGAGTCCCCACTCGTGATGATCTACTCGAAGCTAGTTGGGTCATCATCTTTCATGATGCAATTCTCGCTCCCACCATCAATGAGAAAACCGTAGTATCTCTCAGGTGGATGAGGAACCCTACTAGATCGGCAGAGAGACTGAGGTTCGTTGGAAACTATCGAATCCTCTGGTTCCACTAAATCTTCAGTTGTAGTCTGTGTAACTGGAACTTCTTCCAGCTCTATCTCTTTGCCATTAATTTCTTTTACAAGAAAATCCTTTTCTAAAAAGGTGGCATGTTGAGCAACAAACACCTTTTGTTCCACACTGTGGTAGAAAAAATATCCATATGAATTCTTTAGATATCCCACAAATTTTCAAAGAACTGATCATGTCTCGAGTTTGTCCGGATTTTTCCTTTTGACATAGGCCAGACAACCCCATATCTTAACTCGGATATGGTCTCTTCCCACTCCATATCTCATATGGGGTTGTAGGCATAGATTTAAATGGAACTTGATTCAATAGGTATGCTGTTGTCTCAAGCGCATAACCCCAAAAGGAAATAGGTAACTCAGCGGTGCTCATCATAGAGCGCACCATATCCAATAGGGTGCGATTCCTTCGCTCCGATACACCATTGTGCTATGGTGTATACGGAGGAGTAAGCTGAGAGAGAATCTCATTCTCTTTTAGATAGTCACGGAATTCTGTGCTCAAGTATTCTCCTTCCCGATCAGATCGAAGGATTTTAATACTTTTACCCGTCTGGTTCTCAACTTCATATTTATATTCTTTGAATTTCTCAAAAGTTTCAGACTTGTGTTTCAACAGAAACACATGACCGAATCTTGAGAGATCGTCAGTGAATGTAATGAAGTATGAGGAACCATTCCTGGCATGTGTAGACATGGGACCACATACATCATTATGTATTAGTCCCAAGAGTTCAGTAAATCTTTCTCCGTGTCCAGTAAATGGAGTTTTGGTCATCTTACCTTTGAGACATGACTGGAAAATTTCATAAGATGAAAATTCGAATGGATTCAAATATCCATCCTTATGTAACTTAGCCAGTCGTGTCGCATTGATATGACCTAGTCTAAAATGCCACAAGAAGAATTTGTTCATTTCTGAACTCTTCCTCTTATGTGTGTTCTTTACGTTAAGAACTGTGTTTTGATTTAGAACGTATAAACCGTTACATAACACACCAAACCCAATCAACACTTGATTTAGGTAAATGTTCATAACATTATTCTCTACTACAAAGTTATATCCTTCTTTATCTAATAAAAAAATTGATATTAAATTGCATATCATAGAGGGCCCGTAATAACATTCGTTCAAGATCAAAGTATTCGCTATAGGTAATACTAGGTGATATTCACCAACTGTTTTGGCTGCAACACTTGCACCATTTCCTACTTTTAGAGAATGATCACTTACTCCCAGTTCTCTACCTTTCCTTAGCCCATGCAACATATTACATATGTGAGATCCCGATCTGGTATCTAATACCCAGGACGTAGAGTGTACTGAGAATCAGTTCTCGGTAACAAACACACCCGAAGAAGATGCATCAACATACTCATTTCTCGTTTGGGTGGCGCGGTAATCCGGATATTCCCTTATTTTCTGCTCGGACTTATAACAATTATAAGATAGAGCGGAACCAACGTTTCCTTGCTCAGTATAACAAGCGGGTTCGGTCAATACATCCATATTATTATTTTGATTAAGGCCTGACATGGTCGCTACCTAGAGAGAGAGAGAAGAAAAAACACTTAGCGTATGCTCTTGCAAGATTTAGATTGGTTATTATCTTATCTAATAGGATGGCTCTCACTGTTTTTATCAAATCTTTCTTCAAATCCTAAAAGGTAAGACTAGCCGGGATTAATTACACCTTACAAGTTCATCGATCTTTTAGCCAGGCCAGTGCCGGTACTTTGAGGGAGGTTCCCCGTACTTTCGCACGAACCTAATTAAAATAAACCTCGTTTTCCCAGGGGCGTAATCCCGTTAACACCTTTTTAGACACCTGCTTGATCGGCTAATTGTGATGTGTAAAACTCTCCCAAGAGTAACTCTTACTCGCAGTGGGTATCGGGATCCAACTATCTCATAGAAGGTATGCAATCTCATTGCAAATTTCAACACTTGAAATTTCCGATAATATTTTGCCCTAAGCGATCTATGACCTTGACAAGATCAACAAACCATAAATTGCAAGTCAAGTTCAACCCGTACATTTCATGATTGAATTAAACCCACCCGCACGCCCTTGACAAGGTCAAAAAGGCCGTACGACTAGCCTAATCCAATCGCATCTTATGCTTTAGCAGATAAGCACTAATCAGCTACCGTACACTAGGCCTTGACAAGGTCAACAAACGCAGCACGAATACTAAATAGTCTTTATTTGAAATGACGGAGGGCTACGACAGGTTTTTAATAAAATCTTTTGCGTAATGAACTTGATATCGTTGCGGAATCGAGTGATTTTGAAAAGGAGTGTTTTTGAGGCTTTTACTAGTTCCGCTAAATAGGTCACTCCCGGTGAAGGGATCTCGGCTCTTTCCTCATCGAATGAGGTGCTGGATATTCTACAAGGAATACCGCTATGCAAAGCAAGAACTATAAAGGCAATCAAAAACAAAACCGAGTGGGTTGTAGCATCTGCTAGCTTTTGCTAAAGAGGTCACTTCCTGTGAAGGGATCTCGGCTCTTTCCTCATCGAATAAGGTGCTGGATATTCTATAAGGAATACCGCTATGCAAAACAAAAACTAGAGCTATCCTTTTAGAAAATTTGATTCCACAACATCTTTTAAGTTTCTTTCTTTTTCATTAATCTCATTAATGAAGTCCCATCAATTATGCTTCCTAAGCATCACAGAAGAAACGAAAATATAACGTACGCTTATGACATCCGCATTCGCCACAGTGTTCCGTTATGCACCGTTAGGTTACTTAACTAACGGTATAGCGGGGCGGGACTAGCATGGGTGCAAAACATAAGCAACGTTTATTATATATCATTATTTCCCCCAATCAGAGCAAAGCTCTGTTTGAAATTTAAATTTTGCAATGAAGCAACGCTTTAGATGCAGCGCCAAGTGCGCTGCGCCCTAAGCAGCGCACCACGTGCAAAGCACGGATGTGCTAGCGCTAGGTGCGCTGCGCTCGAAGCAACGCACCACGTGCAAAGCATGGGTGCGCTAGCGCTGGAACTAAAAGCTCCCTACCGTTAGATCAAAGATCTAATAATAATGATAAATCATTAATTGATCAGAATTAAATTCTGTTAAGAAAAGATTTCTCAAAATCTTTCCAAATAATAAGATTGTGCTCTGTAAATTAGAGCGCCGTTGGATCAATGATCCAATGGTGATTAAAAAATCACTAAAAATACAGAATAAATTCTGTTTAGAAGATTTCCCAATCTTTGTTAAAAACAAGAAGATTACCTTCTGTAAATCAGAAGTCCTTGGATCAAAAATCCAACGATGGGAAAATTCCCAAATCAATTAGAGAAAAGATCTCTTCAACTGATTGAACTGATCAGCTTGACCTATATAAAGCCCTCCATAAACTTTGAGAAATTCAAAGATAAAGAGCAAGCTCACGGAAGAAAATTCTTTTTCTTCAAGGTAAAAATAAAAGAATGGTGATGAACAGAGAGATGAAATCATCTCGTAATTAATTTAAAAGGAGGATTCACTTCTTTAAAAGATCATAGATCTACAAAGACCAAAGTCTTTCTCACAGATCATAAATCCAAAAAGGCAAAGCCTTTCATCAACATAAGAGGTTGAAGAACTTTTGTTCTTAAAATCTTGAGACAAAGACTCTTTTTAGATCACAAAATTGATCATATGCGCTTTGCGCTTTTTAACTGCGCCTCTGTGCTTTTAGACTGGCGCTCTGTGCCAAGTGTGCCGCGTGTCAATCACGTATGCGCCACTTAATAATTAGCGCTTTGCGCTCTTGAAATAACGTACTGCGCTCATGGGCTGGCGCTCAGCGCCAGGCGCACCACATATCAATCACGTGTGCGTCATTAAACTAACAGCGCTCTGCGCTCATAAATTGGCGCAATGTGCCCATCATCTGGCGCTTATCGCCAAGCGCGACACGTGTCCCTCACGTGTGCGCTACTCGGTAGAAGCGCATTGCGCTCTTTGACTGGCGCCAAGCGCGCCATGTGTCGCGCTGATAGAACATAAATTGTTCTTTAATAAGCCCAAGGCTATGAGGAATGTTCAGCATTCAATATAAGACAAAAAAACACTGTCAGGGCCAAGCCCAAATGAAGGCTCAACAGCCCAAAATAAAATGTTAAACATTTTAATTTGATTGGATTTAGCCTAAGATTGGCCATAAGTCCTCAATTCATATTAATTGATCCCATCTGCTCATAAATATTTTAACAGATCTTAGTCCCAATTGGACTATAGGTCTCTCAACCCACATCGGTTTAAGGGTACATCTCTGAACTCCTCTAATATTTCTCGTTGTAATCCTTCAACATTTTCAGAGAGGTGACGGGTCCCGACAACCATACATTCCATAGACTATGACGTCTTTAACCTGGACTGTGGGGTCCTTAAGCCCATGGACTATGATGTCCTTAACCTTGACTGTGAGGTCTTTAAACTCATGGACTATGATGTCCTTAACCTTGACTGTGAGGTCTTTAAACTCACGGACTATGATGTCCTTAACCTTGACTGTGAGGTCTTTAAACTCAGGGACTATGATGTCCTTAACCTTGACTGTGAGGTCTTTAAACTCACGGACTATGATGTCCTTAACCTTGACTGTGAGGTCTTTAAACTCACGGACTATGATGTCCTTAACCTCGGACCGTAATGTCCTTAAACTAACCTTGGACCGTAATGTCCTTAAACTAATTGACCGCAATGTCCCTAAACTAAACAATAGAGTCCAAATACTCTTTTGTTGGATCTAAGCGATCCTGTTAAGTTGATCTTAGTCTAAATTAGACTAACGTATCCTTAACATACGTTTAAGTTGATCTTAGTCTCAAATGAGACTAACGTATCCTTAAACCCAACCCCCAAACCCAAATCTAAGAAAATACGGATTTAGATTAATCCACGCCCTACGGGCGACAACACAAATTAGTCTCCGTATACAATCCACGGGCAACAAAAAACAAAACAAACACCCACAACACGAAGTGACCATCTGGAGAAGGAGAAAGTGGTTACCGCGATGCGGTAGCATAATTAACTGCAGGAGCTTGCGCCTGCAGGGAAGAGCATCTCCACAATCAAAAACCCCTCACCATGAGGGGGAATCTGACGTAGTATTCTACATCGGCCGCATCCGTTTAAACCTTCGATATACGGTGCCATAAATTTACTTGGCATCTTCGGAGAGGTGGACGGATAGCACCTATTAGCATCTGCCCCGAAATTCAGGCAAGACGGACCTGCGTGGTCGCGTCTCCGCGTTTCGGCGGGGAACATATTCTGGCACGCCCGGTGGGACATTTTCCTCTTTCCACTCCAGATTTCGTGTGTCATGTTTCGCGAACGAATCGCGGTTTGCTATGGTTGCCCCTGGATTCGAGGTACTAAGATTTGGTGTCTTGCTCCATGCAGAAAACAGAAGATCAATGGTTTCAAACTGCACTAATTGCATTAACTCCCACTCCGTCCTCGCCGGAGGAGTGAACTACGGGCCTCAAGCGGTCTCCCTTTTTACGATGCCGGTGGACCAGGTGACGCAAGCCACCACAAGGCTATTCTTTGGGACCATGCTCCCACCAATGAGCTTCAACACCCCATTGCCGTCGCAAGAAGCTCCGAAGAAGTCGGTCTTTGATCAGCTTACAACTACCGCGTCCCCTCTCAATGGGTCGTCCAAGTCCAGTGCCTCAGTTTTCAACAGACTGGGCCAAAACTCAAGTGGGCCCGTGAAGAAGCCCGCGATACCTAAAGCGGCCATCCCAAAGCGGATAGTCATTCCTGTTCCTGAAGCATCATAGCGACTTCCTCTGCTAAGGAGTCGGTCTTTGCAAGACTGACCGTTTCAGCTCCCGTTCTAGGCGAAGTCATCAAAACTGCTCCCCCTGCGCGAAAGTCTGCCTTCGATAGATTGGCCATCCCCACTGAACGGACGTCAGTTTTCAAGAGGCTAACGCCGGCAGCAACCTTTCGCCAGAACAGGGGGCATGACGAAGCCACCCCCATAACTGAGCCGGTCCCGTCAGCACGACATGCTCGCCATCGTCACTGGCGCCGAGTATGGAAGGCTGGGGGCAGCTCTCCTTCTGGACTGACTCCGCCAGCTCCGACGGTGGAAATTGATGTTGTTGTTCCAACTGGGAACAACTTTGAACCACTTAGGAGGGTACGCAAGAACTCTCCGAAGGCCGTGCTAAAAAGATCTCCTCCACCTATGGAGAAGGCTACAAAGGTGAAGCCAGAGCAGCCCCCTCAGCGGCTGTCCTCTAAAATTCATAAAGTTTGGCGACAGGTCCAAGACTCGGTGATCAACCAAGACTACTCCCGCCGACCGAAGAAGATGAAAGTTCGGCAAGAGAAGGACCACCCTGTTGTATAACATAAGGTGTCGTCTACTTGGGTGCCCGCAACAATAGCTTCCTCAACTTCAACCGCTCACAAGAGAAGAAGGCCAGAGAAAGCCCTTGTGACCGCGGCGAACCGCAAGGACGCTGAATCTAAACGCCCCAGGTCTGGGGGCATGGTAACATATACCATTTATATGGCTTCCGGAAAATAGGAAAGCCGTGTCTCTATGGGTCATCGACCACTTACCCGGCCGATAACAAAAGCTCAGCAGCAACAGCAGCAAAAACTTCAAGAGATGCTGACTGCAATGGCCGCACTCACTGGGCCAAAAAAAAATCCAGAGACCTCAAAGCAGCGTCAGGACCAAGAAACTGATGCTGAATTCCTCCGAAGAATGCTCGAGAGGAAAGAAAAAGAGGCCGCGGAACAGGGGCCAACATAAAACGAATGGCTCTTTTGTTCCAAGACATGGCCGGGATGATATTATAGCCGAAACCTCCAGCTGAAGACCCCCGATTATCATTGAAGACGACAGAGGGGAGACATCGAACCCTCCTCCGGCTCTTTCAGCACCCAAGGAGGAGACCATCTCTAAGGCCGCTCTGGATGATTTAATTGCTCAGCAAATATGAGCTCACCAGGCGAATGAAGCGGCTGGGCAGATCGTTAATAGTGGACGACCCTATCCGGGCTGGTATGACCAAATAAGATACCCGTCGGGATATACGATCCCCAAATTCCACGTATATAAGGGGACGGGAAATCCGCATCAGCACGTCGCTCAATTCAGAGCCTTGTGTGGCAACATCGGAGGTGACGATAAACTGCTACTTCGCCAGTTCGTCAGCAGCTTGATGGAGAAAGCGTTCGAATGGTACTCTGAACTCCCGAACGACTCTGTCAAGACATTTGCGGAGATGGAGCTACTGTTTACACAGAGATTCGCAAGCGCTAGCGAGCGCACCCCAATCACCGCATTAATTAACGCCAGGGTAAAGCCGGGCGAAACATGGGTCCAATATGCAATACGATGGCGAAATTTATGGTCGAAGTGCGAGCAGCGTATCGAAGAAGCGCCTGCGGTGGGCATGTTCGTGGGCACTCTTGACCCTCAAGCGACCATCTCCCAATTCATGATGTTTTTCAAGCCGACCACGTTCCAGTCCTTGATTGATAAGCTGGCCTAAATGGACCAGATGGGTCATAGACCGTCTCCTTCGAAGACGGAGCCGCGAAATGAAAAAGGGAAAGGGAAAGCGACCTTCATCGCCAATGCTCAACAGCAGCCCAGTGGTCCAAAATTAACTGATCGACTAGACGAGAGACGGCGATACTATAATGAGAAAATAAAGCGCCCTTATTCGTTTCCCCGGGACAAAACGAGGAGGTTGTTCGAGCTAGCGGTGCGCAACAGGCTCATTAATTTGTCGAATCCAAAACACCCATTGCAACCCGGTGAAGCTAATAGTCCCAATTATTGCCCCTACCACCAAGCGGTAAGACGTCCAATTGAAGATTGCTTCTTCTTTAAAGGCTGGATCGAAGACCAATACCAACAGTGCAAGTTCGCACTGTTCGAGAATTGGAAAGTAAGCCCACCGCAGCCGCACGCTCTCAAAATGACGGATACACCGGGGGCATCATGCTCTTTTGTAGAAGAAGCTCCATGGGAGGTCGTTCTTTCAGCCAAGAAGAAAAGAATGATGAAGGATCTCCAAACATGCCCGGCGATCAGGTGGAAAATTCCACTGGAACCCGAGATCATTAAGGGAATGCTGAAACCGCGCCCAACTCCAAAAATTGGTGGTGATAGCCAAAGCGCTCACACCCAGCCGCCAAAGTCTTCGAAGAAGAAGAAGAAATCCAAGAAGCCCGTGAAGCCTGGTGATAAGCGCACGGACCTGCAAAAATAGATTGACGCGCTAGAAGAATATAATCAGAAGGCGCGGACTCCAGTCACATTCCAAGAATTTCTCAGCCACGTCCTTGAGGATGGAAATGATGACAATGAAGGAGACTCATCGGATGAGCCTGAAGATTATGTGGCAAGCTGCCATGTGATCTCCCACTCGTTAATAAACGATGAAGAAGCTTCTTACGCAGAGAAACTGAGGGCAGATCCTGAGCCGGAACGTCTAGGACCATCAGACGAAATGATTGATGCATTCCTGAACGAAACTCTTCTTAAAAGCAAAGCCGATCGAGAGAGCGAGATGGCCGTATTTGAAAAGGCCAAACGCCGGCGACTGGACGAAAGGGTCGAAACACTCATACCAGATCAAAGTACATCCGTCGCAAATAAAATCAGGTTCAAGACGAGAAAAAGGTTCGCTAAAGCCATATCAATAGGAATGAAGCTGCCAACCTCTGAAGGAAACACTCCTGATGAAGCGGATATATATCCTAGCTACTGCTTATATCATCGAAAGATTGCGCACCCGACCGAAGAGTGCAACGCTTTTAAAAGCTAGTGGCAGGGATATGTTGCTCACTGACAACATTTCAAGCAGATAAAATGCAAAAATCGTCGGGAACAAAGAAATACGACCGAGGAGAGCAAAAGAACTGTCGGCAACTGTCATATGGTTGACTACGGAGGATCACAAGTTCTCACCTTCGGGAGCGACTCTGACGAAAAAATGACTCTTGACCCTCTCTTTAAAGAATCCGCCTGGGAAAAGAGGAAGAGCCGAAGAGCTGTAAGAATATTCAGCTGCGCAATCGCACATTACCTGAAAAGAATCTCGGGGCCGCGAACAGTAGGTCGAATAGAAAAGATAAGGGGAAAGAAAAAATCCCCGAGGACATCACCCTCAATGAGCAAGTCGTCAAAGAACTGACAGCGAAGGACCCGCCAAAGAAAAACAAGATGGATTACAACATTCTGGCACACTTGAGGAAGCTACCTTCGCAGCTAAGCATTCTCGATGCCCTCTTGTTATCAAAAGAAGTAAGAGATTCTCTGATCAAGGCCTTATAAGAGCCCGAACAGTTCCAAGCTTTCCTCGCCGAAGAAAAGATGAAGGACAAGCTGGAAGCAGTACACACGGCCGATATCATTTTCGGCGATGAAGATCTCCTCCTCAGGATGTGTGAGTATAATCGTCCCCTTTATGTCTCCAGATACTGTCATGATATCAAGATAGGCAAAATCCTGGTTGACAATGGGTCCTCCGTTAACCTCCTCAATGTAAAAGTGTTGAAGGAAATCTGCATGAGCGTTCAGCACCTCGCTCGCGATAAAATCACCATCTCCGGGTTTGACTCCCAGTCATCACGGACACTCGGATCTGTAATATTGACATTACGCTTTAGGCTGCTAGTCACGGACATCAAGTTTCACATCATTGACGCTAAGACCTGCTATAACGCTTTGCTCGGCCGGCCTTGGTTACACAAGTACAACATTATCCCTTCTACACAACATCAGTGTATGAAGTACTTCAAAGACGGTCTCGAGTACACTGTGACAGGGGAACTAAACCCATTCTCCGTGAACGAAGTCCGCAAATATGAGGATGCCAAGTACTTCCTGCCGGATTTCGAAGACATGGAAAGATGTCACAAATCGAAGAACAAAGCTATCACCACTATTCCGGTCTTCGGGAGTGATACCGAGGAGGAAGAAGAAATAGTTTATTCAGGGCCGCCCCAATGCAACAAGCCGGGACCGTCCACCCCTATGTTGATCTTCAGCAGCGACTTGGAAGATGAGGTCAATGCTGTATTCTCCGCTCGGCCATCAATACAAGCCTTCGCTGATGAGGATTAAAGTTTGCAAGTTGCCATGGTTTCGCGAGAGCATTACAAAGAGCTCGATGCACTTAAAACTTATAGTGTGCAAGAACTGCAGACATTCTATGTCCCTCCCAGGCGAAGAGATGAAAAGGCGGTCCTCTTTTATCAATCCACGGAATCCAAAGTGGAGAAAGAAATTTGGCATGGTGCGAATTCTACACTTGACAGGCTCCAGCCCATCCGTTTGCCCAGATATTACACAGACGGATTAAAAAGACTGTTGAGGCGCCAAGGCATACCCTTCAAACAGACTGCTTGACAAGCCCAGTTCTATAACAGGATCTGGAGCGTCCCCAGGACTCAACGAAAGTTGCCCAACGAGAGAATGGAAACGATCGGGCTTGGATATGTTCAATCCAAGAAACGGGAGCGATTCCGCGGCTGCTACGTCATACATAACTTCGACGAAGAAGGTGATGCTATGTGGGAAGATGCTAACCCTGAACCAAAACGAGCTCCCGTCGTGAAAATACCATGCCTGTCGTTCGAAGAACAAATGGATAAGCTTATAAGGGAAGCGGGTCAAAAAGTTCGAGACGACCATAATTGCGAAATAGCCATCTACGAGAAAGCCAGAACGCAGCGCTTCCTTCAGCAGGCTGCAGAAAGTGACGGTGCCCTTTGTCGCCAGCCCGTCATACAAAAGACCCGACGCAGAGGCAAAAATAAATCAAAGAGCAGAAAAAACGTTCGACGGCGACAAAGCGGGACCAAGAAGTCACACGATCGAGAATCGAGCAACCAGGATTCGTCTCTTGTAAAGAAGATGAGTCGAGCGTATTCTTTTTCCCAAGACAAGATAAGGAAGATACTTGATCTTTTCATAAAACATCAGATGATGACGTTCCCGGAGTCCAAACACCCCGAGCAAGCAGGTGAAGTTCATCATCCGGACTATTGCTCCTATCCCCGAGCGATAGGACATCCTCTCGAAAACTGCTTCACATTCAAAGACTGGGTAAAAGACCAGTATCAACTCGGCAAGTTCGCTTTATCCAGCAGCTGGAGGGTAACCCCACCGCAGAAGTACGAACTGAAAGCCACGTATGCAGCGAAAGTAGAACCACATCAATATCGGTCTTGGAAGCGATTTCGTACCTGTCACGCGATAACGCTGTCAGAAAAAGAACCCGAGAATATGGATGATCTCTCCTGGTGCTTCGAAAACGATGATGACGAGGTGATCTCAGAGTTTCCGCTAGCGCCAAGAGAGCTGGAAGATGGGATACATACTACTGCAGATAGCCTCAAGAAAATTGATTTAGGGACGGCAAGTGACCCGCGGCCGATATTCGCCGGTAAGCTGTTGTCTGAAGAAAGGGTGGCTACGCTAAAAGACGTGCCCATACAGTAAAAAGACTGTTTTGCATGGAACTATTCCGAGATGCCAGGATTAGATCCAGAGATTGCTGTGCACAAATTGGCGATATCTCCGGACATCAAGCCAATCAAACAAGCACCGAGAAGAATGCGGCTCGAGCTTGAGATGAGCATCAACGCCGAAGTCAAGAAGCTAATCGACTCCGGCTTCATCCAAGAGATTCAGTATCCAGACTGGATCGCTAACATTGTCCCGATGATAAAGGAAAATGGGACAGTGCGCATATGTGTGGACTTTCGGGATCTCAACAAAGCTTGCCCGAAGGATGACTTTCCAATACCGGTCACCGAGTTGATGATAGATAATACATCCACCCATAAAGTCTTCTCCTTCATGGACGGTTCATCAGGATACAATTAGATAAAGATGCATTCCGAAGATCAGAGGCACACCGTTTTCCGGACTCCTTTGGGCATATTCCGCTACAAGGTGATGCCTTCGGTCTAAAAAACATCGGTGCCACCTATCAGAGGGCCATGACAAAGATTTTCGATGACCTCATACATGAAATCATCGAATGCTATATTGACGACCTTGGGGTGAAAAGCAAATCATACGAGGAATATTTAGGACATCTGAAGATCGTGTTTCAGCGCCTTCGGAAATACAACTTGAAGATGAACCTTCTCAAATGCGCATTCGGAGTTTCCTCAGGCAAGTTTCTAGGATTCGTCGTTCGACACCGAGGCATCGAGATAGACCCGTCGAAGATCAAGGTGATCATGGAAATGCCTCCGCCAAGGACTCTCAAGCAACTACGGTCTCTCTAAGGGAAGCTTGTAAGTCGATGTACAACACCTCACGATTTGCGGGGAGGCGGAATAATGAAAAACAATCTTGTTTAAAGCGTAAAGATCGACTAACCGAGAATCTTTGCATAAACAATAACTAACATCAAACATATGATTTAACAACTACTATGAAAAGTGATTATACCTAAAGATCCGAGTCCTTCGTCTTGTCGTTCTCCACGTCCTCTCCGGCCTTCTCTAAGTAGTAGAAGATCCACCCGAGAGCTTTACTACAAACTTCACCTCAAACTAGAGGTAACTAGGTTTCTTTAAGTGCTAATCAAAGTACCTAGATGATATAGAGTGAGGGTTATGGTTTAATTAGTCTAACTAATCCTTGTACTCAACACATGAGAGAGGAGGATTAGGGTTTGAAGAGAGAGAGCTTAAGGAGAGAGAAGATGAACATAATAATGAAATGAGAAAATGAGCTATCATAATATATATCAAGCATTATTGTTTTTCAAGAAAAGAAAATAAAATGATTTACAACCATGCTTGATAAATATCTAATGGTGATTCATCTCCATGAGTCATTAAGCATTTATGATGCATTAATGACATGGATGAATCATCCATATGACTCACTAATCTCATTCAATGTATATGCCATCTAAACCTCCTTAGTCACCATCTTCTAGAAGCTTCTCGCGCAATTACGAGAACGCCCCTCCTATCCGTGAAAACACAGAAAAACTTTAGACTGTATAAATCCAATAACCGGATACTAGTAACTGGCTTAAACCAAAGCCGACTAGTATAAACTGTCCGGATGTCGTACGTGCGTAAACACACGTATGCGTCCGAACCCTTGTCGTAAAACCATACGACCTCTATATCGTTTCGCCTGGAGTAGGGAAACTCTCTGTGTGGGACTCTAGAGAATCGACTACTACGCTGGCAGTAGGTTTAACCACAGACCGCAAGCGGCACTAGCTGTACGTAACGGTCCCCAGGTAGATGTCGATAAGAAGGCCGATGAGGAAACCCATCCGAACTCCTACTGAGCCTGATGTGACAATCTCCGTACAGTCCGGTCCGTTCGTCTAAGACTATCGCATATCGGGCCTAGGGGGCGGCAAGCGTCAGTCCCTTAATAGCGGTATAAGTCGTATCGGAGTGAAGCCCATTACACCCTTAGAAACTACTGGAACCTACCAGCAAATCTTGCTTGCCCTGGCCAGGGACTTTGCGTAATGGCTCTCTGACACAGCGCGATATCAACCCCCAATACCGGGAGAGACGAATCCTGTCTAACCGCCACTGCCTCTAAGTGCTCGGGACTGCATCCAACTGCTACCTGTTTGCACGACTCCTTTGAGCCGTGGTAGGGTAGCAATCTAAGAACAGTGGGACACACTCGAGGCGAAGTAGCAGTGTCAAGTCTGCGGACTATGCTGTACTCATGTCACCTGGGAACTGTTCACTGACGACTGGTATAAAACCAACCAACAGTTCCCTGCGAGTCCTGTCCGGTGTACCCGTAACCCAACGAACACCTGTATACTATCTCCAGTACGACGTACTAACGGCTGTGGGACAGACCATCTCCCCAACTGGGATGAGAAGCGTACATACTAGTCTACTCCGGAGTATCGATGTCCTGTCTCGATAATCCTATGACTAGGGACCTGAATAAGGATGTGCTTGTAGACTACCCAGCCCCACGAGTGTGACTGTCATCACAACGCTGGTAGTCAAGCAAGATCCTAAGTGCTCTATCAATACGCATACTCACATATTAAGATAGAAAAACCAAGTAGCATACTACCATATTTAGCAAGACTGTTATATACATGTGAATATCCCAAGCTTCCATTAAGTAATATACAAACTAGTAAGATACAATAATGGCCCCTAGGGCATATACACTAACAATCTCCCACTTGCACTAGGGCCATGTACTGGCGTATCGAAGACCGATGATCTCGAGTAGTCTCTCGAACTGAATCTGAGGTAGGGCTTTCGTGAATGGATCAGCAATGTTCTCTTCAGAAGCAACTCTCCGAACCTCAATCTCCCGATGATCAATGATCTCCCTGATCAGGTGATACCGCCTCAAGATGTGTCTGGACTTCTGATGGGACCTTGGTTCCTTTGCTAAAGCTATGGCTCCGTTGTTGTCGCAATACAGAGGTATTGGATCAACTATGGTAGGAACCACCTGAAGTTCTGTTAGGAACTTCTTCATCCAGACTGCTTCTTTAGCGGCATCGCAAGCAGCAATATACTCCGCTTCCATCGTCGGGTCAGCAACGGTGTCCTGCTTGGAGCTCTTCCAGCACACCGCCCCTCCATTGAGGGTAAAGACATAACCCGACATGGACTTGGAATCGTCCTTATCACTTTGGAAGCCAGAATCAGCAAAGGCCTCTAACTTGAGGTCTTTTCTGCCGTAAACCAAGAACATCTCCTTAGTCCTTCTCAAGTACTTGAGAATGTTCTTCACTGCTTTCCAGTGATTCTCCCCTGGGTCTGACTGATACCGGCTTACCACGCTCAGTGCGTAAGCTACATCTGGTCTGGTGCATAACATCGCATATATTATAGAGCCTACCGCAGAAGCGTAGGGTATAATAGACATGCGTTCCCTTTCCAAATCAGTCTTGGGAGACATCTCTTTGGAGAGGGTGATTCCGTGACAAGCCGGTAGATTACCGCGCTTAGAATCTTCCATACTGAATCTTTTCAGTATAGTGTTGATATACCTGGACCGCGAAAGTCCCAACATCCTCTTGGATCTATCACGATAGATCCGGGTCCCCAGAATATAAGAGGCATCACCCAGGTCTTTCATGGAGAACCTGTGTGACAAGAATCCTTTGACAGATTGTAGCATAGGAATGTCATTTCCCATTAATAGAATGTCATCCATGTACAAGACGAGGAATACGACACTTCTGGCTACAACTTTACTATATATGCATGGTTCATCTGGATTTTTGATAAAGTCATATTCTTTGACTGTTTCATCAAAACAGATGTTCCAACTCCGCGATGCTTGCTTTAGTTCATAAATGGACTTAAGCAACTTGCATACTTTCCCGCTGCTCCCACTTTGATTGAAACCCTCTGGCTGATCCATATAAACACACTCTTCTAAATTACCATTCAGAAAAGCCGTCTTTACGTCCATTTGCCAGATTTCATAATCATGGAAGGCAGCAATAGCAAGAAGGACCCGAATGGATTTGAGCATAGCCACTGGAGAAAAAGTCTCGTCATAGTCCAAACCAGGTCTTTGACGAAAACTCTTTGCAACAAGTCTAGCCTTATAGGTTTCCACCTGTCCATCTACACCAATCTTTTTCTTGAAGATCTATTTGCATCATGTGGGTTTTACCCCATCTGGAGCAAAGTCCAAAGTCCATATTTTGTTGGTGTACATGGACTCCATTTCGGTCCGCATTGCATCTAGCTATCGTACCGAGTTGCCGCTCTGGATGGCCTGCTGGAAGCCAGTAGGTTCATCATCATCGATGATGCAATCCTCTCTATCCCCATCTATGAGAAAACCGTAGTATCTCTCAGGCAGATGAGACGGCCTACTATTTCGGCGGAGGGGTGCGGGAATGTCCTGTTCTTCTTGAACTACTGGTTCTACCAAACTTTCAGTAGTAGTTTGTGGTTCTGGAATTTCTTCCAGTTCTATTTCGCTCCCACTTGTTTCCTTTTCTAAAAACTGATGTTCTAGAAAATGGGCATTACGAGAAACAAACACCTTATGTTCCTCTGAGTAATAGAAATAATATCCCTTGGAGTTCTTTGGATATCCCATAAACAAACGTTTCACTGATCGTGCCTCGAGCTTGTCCACATGCTGCTTTTTAACAAAAGTTGGACATCCCCATATTTTCAGATGCTGAAGATGGGGTTTCTTCCCACTCCACATCTGATATGGAGTGGTAGGTACAGTCTTGGTAGGAGCCCTGTTCAGAAGATATGCCGCTGATTCTAGCGCATAACCCCAGAAAGATCGCGGTAACTCAGCATTACTCATCATGGATCGTACCATATCTAATAGGGTTCGATTCCGTTTCTCCGATACACCATTATGCTGTGGAGTGTATGGAGGAGTAAGCTGAGAGAGAATTCCTTTCTCTTTTAGGTAACCTAGGAACTCGGCACTTAAGTATTCACCACCTCGATCAGATCTTAGTGTCTTGATACTTTTGCCGGTTTGGTTTTCTACTTCATTCTTATACTCCTGGAATTTATCAAAAGTCTCGGATTTATGTTTCATCAGATAAATAAATCCGTACCTTGAGTAATCATCCGTAAAAATAATGAAATAGGAAAAACCACCTCTTGCATGTGTAGACATTGGACCACATACATCACTGTGTACGAGTCCTAAGAGCTCGCTCGCTCTTACTCCATGTCCAGTGAATGGAGTCTTTGTCATCTTTCTTTTTAGACATGATTCACAAGTGGCATAAGTTTGATATTCGAATGAGTCCAAATATCCTTCTCTATGTAACTTAGTTAACCTTGTCTCATTGATGTGACCTAGTCTACAATGCCATAAGAAAGCCTTATTTAAATCTGGAGACTTTCTTTTTAGTGTGTTCTGGACATTGAAAATCTGGATTTGGTTTAAGACATATATACCGTTATTTAGTGTACCGGACCCAATCAAACCATGATTAAGGTGGATGTTAACAATATCGCTTACAAACGTGAAATCATAACCTTTATTTGATAACAAGGAAACTGATATGATATTACACGTTAAACTAGGCACATAAAAACAGTTATGTAAAACCAAAATATGTCCACTCGTCAATCCCAGGTGATAATCCCCGACGGACACAGCTCCCACACTAGCTCCGTTAGCAACCTTTAGGGTCATATCACCTTCCTTCAGCACTCTACTGTTTCTCAGTGCCTGCAATGAATTGCATAAATGAGATCCTGATCCGGTATCCAATACCCAGGAAGTAGAGTTGATTGACAAACAATTCTCAATTACAAACACACCTGAAGTCGAAGCCACAGCTTACTTCGGTCCTTGGTTCTTGGCGTTCCACGCCTTGCAATCCTTCTTCCAGTGCCCTTTCCTGTGACAATGGAAGCACTCCTCCTGTGCTACTACTGGCACTGCAATCTTTTTCTTTCCCTTCCCTCCCACCTTACTAACACCTCCTCTAGGTTTGGTGGCGGCCTTCTTCTTCCTTCCTTTGGCCCTTGCCTTGGACCCGGAAGAAGATGCACCGCTAACAAACATAGCGGGTGTTTCCCTTGCCTTCTGCAAGGTGCCCTCTGCACTCCTCAACATGTTAAGGAGTTCCGGAAGTTCAACTTCTTTTCTTTGAATGTTGAAGTTCAGAATAAACTGGGCGTAGGTGGAAGGAAGGGACTGGAGAATAAAGTCTGTATAGAGCTCATTATCCAAAGTCGTCCCAAGGTTTGCGAGCTCTTCTATATAGCCTATCATCTTTAGGACATGTTCTCCTACCGATGATTCGACAGCCAACCTCGCTCGAAACAAGTTCTTAGAGGTCTCGTATCTTGCTATACGAGATTGCTCTCCATAAAGTTCCTTTGTATGGAGAAATATGGCATCTAGTTCCATATCCTCGTGCCTCCTCTGATGTTCATTGTTCATCGAGGCAAGCACGATGCACTTGGCTTTCGCGCAATCGAAATCCCAGGTTTTGCGGATTTCCTTATCCGCATTACTGGATTTGGGACCAGGGACAGCAGGTGCCTTAGCGGTGAGGACGTACCCCAATTTGTCATAGGTCAAAACCATTTTGACATTCCGCAGCCAATCTTTATAGTTTGGCCCAGTCAGTATATTTTTCTCTAAAAGTAACTTAAGTCTAGTCATTTTCAGGGTCGCTGCAATTAGGAGAGAGAGAAGAAAACTCTTTAGCATGATGCTCTTGCAAGTTTAGAGTGGTTTTTAGTTTATCTAAACTGGATGGCTCCCACTGTTTCTCGAATCCTTCCCCAAACCATAAAAGAAGAATTAGCCAGGACTATTCTCACCGTACAATACTTGCTTAACCGTTCAGCCAGGCTAGTGTCGATACTTCGAGAGAGGTTTTCCAACGCTTTCGCGAAGTTCCTTAATTAAATAACCTCTTTTCTCTGGGGGCGTAGCCCCGCTGACACCTTTCTAGACACCTACTTGGTTTATAGCATTGATCGTTAAGTGACGAATATCCTGATAAGTAGCATATACTCACAGTAGGATCGGGATCAAAATATCATCGTCTGATAATGCTGAAGGAATCCTACCAACATTCATCAAACTCTAAATGGTATGCATCTCTTTGCAAATTTCAGTTTCTTTAGAAATTCCCGATATATATTTTTTCCCCATGCTCTTATGACCTTGGCTTTGGTCAAAATGTCATAAGTCACATGTCAAGTTCTACCCGTCATTATCTTGTCAATTTGAACCCATCCGTATATACCCCTGACTTTGGTCAAATGATAATACGACTGTCCCAAACTAACTCATCTATCTACGCAACAAATGAATACCCAGCAGCTACCAAACACTATGCCTTGACTTTGGCCAAAATACATAGCTTGAATATTACTGAATACCCAAATGAAATGACGGAGGGCTACGAATGGTTTTGGCGAAACCGTGAACGTAGTGAACTTGATATGACCGAAGGAACTTGATAGCTTTTAAAAGGAGTGGTTAAAACTCCGCAATTTAAAAATATCATCTGTTTTAAAATAACCGAGTGGTTTCTTTTAAATTGTTCCAGCGATTTATCCTTTTGGTTTATTTTCTTTGCATTATAAATAATGCGTCCCATCATTAACCTATCATTGCAGAAAACAACGAAAATATGACGTCCTCTTATGTCATCCGCATTCGCCGCTGGGTCCCGTCATCACCCGTTAGGTTACTTAACTAACGACAGAGCGGGGGCTGGGCTAGCGCGGGTGTAAAACATAAGTGACGTCTAAATAGCTATCATATATAGATATTGTACATTCGTCAGACGCAATAATAGGCATTCCAGATCTTATATGAACTTTATTGGATTTGTAAGCAATCCGCGTTTGTTTAGAGCCTGCAACAAAAAACGGATTACATAGTTGTGATGAATAGCCATTACCCCACCCTAGACCCCTACGGGTACGGCAAACTACCCGCCCGGTAGTTTGTGCACCCCACCTTGGGTCTGTCCTAAGAGCAAAAACAGTAAAATGAAATAATACAACGGTGGCTACAACCGCAACCTGGATGTGCCCCGCAAAATAATATTACAACAAATTACATTTACATCAAATGAATTAAATAATAACCCATCACAAAACCCCGGCTATACATCACAACAGTCCAACACAGTTCATATACACAAACAGATAAAATCCATTACAGAAATGTGCAACCCCCTGCCAACCGACATACTAGCAGTTAGGGGAGGTTTACGAACACATTATACAAATGCAGATATAATCAAATTAGCAAACATCGCAAAATTTCGATCGTGCAAACACATTAGATTCTACTCCAATACTTCTCTGTGCACTTGAAACTTGAGCAGAAAAATAAACATCCCAGAAAACACAAAAATATCACAGAAGAATTACTGGTGGAAAATGGGTTGAATCGTCCCCAACTAGGCCGCGGTTCCGCGGCGGATCGGTGGGATCCGCCGTGGTTCCGAGGTCGTTTGGCCGATTCAGGAACCCATTTTTCACCAGTTTTCTTAAAATTCTCTGTAGGTTATTCTGAAGCACCCTGAAAAATTTTTAGAGCCTGTTTAAAATTCGACAGAAAGTAGTGATATCGATGTCGTTTTTTGGTTCGTTTTGCGTTCGAATATCTTACGACTTTGCTAATGAGTTATTTATTGTTTAACGAGGCTCTGATACCACTGTAAGTCGATATACAACACCCCACGACTTGCAGGGAGGCGGAATAATGAAAAACAATCTTGTTTAAAGCGTAAACATTGACTAACCGAGAATCTTTGCATAAACAATAACTAACATCAAACATAGGAGTTAACAACTACTATGAAAAGTGATTATACCTAAAGATCCGAGTCCTTCGTCTTGTCGTTCTCCACGTCCTCTCCGGCCTTCTCTAAGTAGTAGAAGATCCACCCGAGAGCTTTACTACAAGCTTCACCTCAAACTAGAGGTAACTAGGTTTCTTTAAGTGCCAATCAAAGTACCTAGATGATATAGAGTGAGGGTTATGGTTTAATTAGTCTAACTAATCCTTGTACTCAACACATGAGAGGGGAGGATTAAGGTTTGAAGAGAGAGAGCTTGAGGAGAGAGAAGATGAACATAATAATGAAATGAGAAAATGAGCTATCATAATATATATCAAGCATTATTGTTTGTCAAGAAAATAAAATAAAATGATTTACAACCATGCTTGATAAATATCTAATGGTGATTCATCTCCATGAGTCATTAAGCATTTATGATGCATTAATGACATGGATGAATCATCCATATGACTCACTAATCTCATTCAATGTATATGCCACCTAAACCTCCTTAGTCACCATCTTCTAGAAGCTTCTCGCGCAATTACGAGAACGCCCCTCCTATCCGTGAAAACACGGAAAAACTTTAGACTGTATAAATCCAATAACCGGATACTAGTAACTGGCTTAAACCAAAGCCGACTAGTATAAACTGTCCGGATGTCGTACGTGCGTAAACACACGTATGCGTCCGAACCCTTGTCGTAAAACCATACGACCTCTATATCGTTTCGCCTGGAGTAGGGAAACTCTCTGTGTGGGACTCTAGAGACTCGACTACTACGCTGGCAGTGGGTTTAACCACAGACCGCAAGCGGCACTAGCTGTACATAACGGCCCCCAGGTAGATGTCGATAAGAAGTCCGATGAGGAAACCCATCCGAACTCCTACTGAGCCTGATGTGACAATCTCCGTACAGTCCGGTCCGTTCGTCTAAGACTATCGCATATCGGGCCTAAGGGGGCGGCAAGCGTCAGTCCCCTAATAGCGGTATAAGTCGTGTCGGAGCGAAGCCCATTACATCCTGAGAAACTACTGGAACCTACCAGCAAATCTCGCTTGCCCTGGCCAGGGACTTTGCGTAATGGCTCTCTGACACAGCGCGATATCAACCCCCAATACCGGGAGAGACGAATCCTGTCTAACCGCCACTGCCTCCAAGTGCTCGGGACTGCACCCAACTGCTACCTATTTGCACGACTCCTTTGAGCCGTGGTAGGGTAGCAATCTAAGAACAGTGAGACACACTCGAGGCGAAGTAGCAGTGTCAAGTCTGCGGACTATGCTGTACTCATGTCACCTGGGAACTGTTCACTGACGACTGGTATAAAACCAACCAACAGTTCCCTGCGAGTCCTGTCCGGTGTACCCGTAACCCAACGAGCACCTGTATACTATCTCCAGTACGACGTACTGAAGGCTGTGGGACAGACCATCTCCCCAACTGGGATGAGAAGCGTACACACTAGTCTACTCCGGAGTATCGATGCCCTGTCTCGATAATCCTACGACTAGGGGCCTGAATAAGGATGTGCTTGTAGACTACCCAGCCCTACGAGTGTGACTGCCATCACAACGCTGGTAGTCAAGCAAGATCCTAAGAGCTCTATCAATACGCATACTCACATATTAAGATAGAAAAACCAAGTAGCATACTACCATGTTTAGCAAGACTGTTATATACATGTGAATATCCCAAGCTTCCATTAAGTAATATACAAACTAGTATGATACAATAATGGCCCCTAGGGCATATACACTAACAAAGCTCGCGTATATCAGGTAGTTCATAGCTAACCTCTCCGGAAAATGCCATCCTTACAATCACCTAATGAAGAAGGGAACCCCGTTCGTCTGGGATCGCAAATGCCAAAGCGCACTAGACGAAATCAAGCAATACCTGCAGAATCCTCCAGTGCTGGCCGCTCCCGTTAAAGGAAAACCTCTCGTCCTGTATATAACAGCCCTCGAAGGTTCCTTAGGTGCGTTGTGGGCACAAGAGAACGACCAAGGGAAAGAGAGATCCCTCTACTACTTGAGTCGAGTTCTACTGGGGGCAGAAAACAATTACTCTCCCATTGAAAAACACTGCCTGGTGTTGATCTTCACGATAACGAAGCTCAGACACTATGCATTGGCACATAAGGTCCATCTCATATCAAAGGTGTATCCTCTCAAATATTTGATGTCAAAAGATTTATTAACAGGACGACTCGCTAAATGGGCCCTGCTCTTGATGGAGTTCTCGATAACTTATCGTCCCCTCAAGGCAGTGAAAGGCCAGGCTATCGCTGACTTCTTCGCTGAGCATCCGATACCTGCCGATTCTCCTTTGAACTGCGAATTGCCCGACGAGCACGCGTTTGACACGATCGATGGGGAAAGAAGGGAGAATGATACCCGGTGGGAACTCTATTTCGATGGAGCATCTTCCATGAAGAAGCGCAAACAAAGCACCCCCATAATCAAATCAGGGATAGGCCTCATCTTCGTGACTCCACAAGGAGGGATAATAAGCTTCGCCTTCTCCTTAACAGAACCGAGGACAAATAATGAAGCTGAGTATGAAGCTTTGATAGCAGGTCTTGAGATCGCTGTCGACATGGGAATCGAAAACCTCCTCATATACGGAGACTCCCAACTGATCATTAGTCAAGTAAACGGCGACTATCAAACGTGCAAGTCAGAGTTGGTGAAATACAGCGAGAGAGTGCAGCAACAACTGACTCAAATCCCTGCCTATGCCCTTGAGAGCATACCGCGTGCGGAAAATAGCAAGGCGGATGCGTTAGCAAAGCTCGCTAAAGAACTGGCCGACGAAAACCTCGATGACGTGAGAATCGTTGTGCAGAGCCGTCGGGTTCTCGCACTGACAGAAGTATCTCCGGAATCTTCCGAAGAAAAGGGAGCGACCTAGCAAATGGCTCTACAAATAAAAGACCAGGAAAAGGTTATGGATTAGAGAGAAGTCTTTATAGACTACTCCAAATCCCGTCGAACACCTGAAGATACGTCGTCAAGACATCAGTTTATGAAACGAGCTCTATCCTTCTCCTTTGTCAATGATACTCTGTATAAGAGATCGTTTGACTCTTTATGGCTAAGATGCCTGGGACCGGAAGAAGCAAAAAGAGTCATCCAAGAAACTCACGACGTACTCTGCGGTTCTCACCAAGCCGGGCCGAAAATGAAACTAAAGATCAAAAGGATGGGCTATTATTGGCCCTCAATGATTCAGGACTGTCTCGAATATGCAAAGCAGTGCCACTCGTGCCAAATTCACGGGGACTTTATTCACCAGCATCCAAATCCGCTACATCCGACGGTGGCTAGCTGGCCATTCGAAATGTGGGGAATTGACATAATCGGGCCCATTGAGCCAGCATCGTCCAAAGGACATCGATTCATTTTGGCGACAACTAATTACTTCTCCAAATGGGCAGAAACAGTACCGCTGAGGGAAGTGAAGACGGAGAATATCCTCCATTTCTTCAAGACACACGTCATTTATCAGTTTGGCACTCTGCGACGGATTATCTCTGATAACGGGCCAGCCTATAGAAGCCACAAAATCATCCGCTTCGCACAACAGCATAACATAGACTGGAGATACTCTTCGGTCTATAATCCCCGAGCTAACGGTCTAGCTGAGGCTTTCAACAAGACCTTGACGAAGATCGTGAAAAAGATGGTGTCTCGAAATATGAAGGACTGGTATGAGAGACTGCATGAAGCTCTATGGGCGTATCGAACTACGTTCAAAATAGCCATGTATACAATGCCGTATGCATTGGTATTCGGCACAGAAGTGGTACTCCCTCTCGAGATAGAGTTACCCTCTCTACGAGTGGCAGTTCACTACGAGCTAACAGACGAAGAAAACACTCACCTTCGGCTTGAGAAGCTTAACGCCCTTGATGAAACCCGTCTCATAGCGCAACAGAATCTGGAGGCTTATAAAGTGAAGATGACGCGCTCATATGATAGATTGACTAGGCCGAGAACATTCCGCCAAGGAGAACTCGTGCTAGTGGTCAAAAGACCTATGATCCCCAATCGTGCCAAGCGGGGGAAATTCGAGCCGAACTATGAAGGCCCGTATATCATAGACAAAGTCTACCAGGGTGGAGCCTATCTACTCATGGACATGCATGGTGAAAGACCTTTCAGGCTAATCAACGGCCGCTTCCTGAAAAGATACTACGCCTGACGAGTCACGACCTAGGTCAACGATAGATGACGACGCTTATGTCCGCTCGCTATCTTTCTAAGCCCAAACTCTATAAGTAGTAGCCGGCAACGGACCGAAATGTCCTAAAACTAACGACGGACCGAAATGTCCTAAAACTAACAACAGACCGAAACGTCCTTAAACTAACAATAGACCGCTATGTCCTAAAACTGGCTGCGGACCGAAACGTCCTTAAACTAACGACGGACTACTATGTCCAAAAACTGGGTATTGACCGAGACGTCGATAAACTACTACGGACCGCAGCATCCCAAGGTTGACACAAAAAAAGGGTATGTCCATAAGCAAAATGGGCACTGATAAAAACCCGAAAGGGCTCCATGAGTAAAAACAGCAGGACTACCGGCGAGTTTTGTGAAAACCCGAAAGGGTGCAATCTCGTTAAAAGACACTTGCAAGGCCCTTTCAAGCTTGTGAGGAGAAACCACCTGCGTGAGATCCTTACGACTCACAAGGGACCAACACACTTAGGGATCCTCACGATTCCTAAGGAGAAATTACACTTGCGAGATCCTCACGACTCGTAAGGAGAACCCTCTTATGAGACCCTCACGGCTTATAAGATTCAAAAGCCTTAAACTACAGGGATCTGAACCTGTTCTTAAGCAGTTATACACCATGATTCTGCCCTACAAGCGGTTCAATATTGACCCTTGTATACAATCCACGGGCACGAATGAACATTTCCCTAACAGAGTCCCACCAATGACTAGGGATATGTTTGTACAGTGGACGACCCTTGTAAGTCCTCTCGACTCATAAGGAGAAAACACTCTTGTAAGATTCTTACGACTTATAAGAGACCATACATTTAAGACTCCTCACGATTCTTAAGGAGAAAACGCACCTACGAGATCCTCACGACTCGTAGGGAGAAATACCTTTATGAGACCCTTATGGCTCATGAAGTCAAAAGCCTTAGTCGACAGGATCCTAACCCTGTTTACTAAGCCACCTTTGTTCGACATCGACAAAAGCAAATAATGATTCTCTCCTGGCAATATCTCAGTAGTAGCGGTGCTGATGCCAAAATCGGTGTCTAATTCCAAGCTTGCAGCGAAAAGTCAGCGAGCCACACAGGCATACAAAATAGCCGAAATGATTGGGCAACTCGCAATAAAAAACAGCGAGTAAATAAAATAAATAGCCGAAATGATTGGGCTATCGCGACTTTCGCGATATAAGAGCTGAAATGATAGAGCATCGCGGAAAGAAAAATATATAAAATGAAACATTTTGCCCTACAGATGAGATCACATGGATCCCTGTATACAATCCAGGGGCACAAACAAAGAGGGAACCATACCTTCCCACCAGGCTCCATCAGAAAAAAGAAGCCAAATCTCGACGGTTCATAGACAGCCGGGAGATCATCTCAACATTCGTCTCATTTCAACAGACACAATATCAACAAATCGGAGCTGCGACGAAGTTCCCAGTTTCATGACTCGACGATGCACAGACAACCGAGAGTCAACCCTCGACTCCATGAAATGCGGATAAAGTCAACCAATGCTGGTCCTTGCGGAACACGGCCTATGTTAATCCTGACCCCGTGGGAAGCGTCCAGAGCGGAACCTGGTCCTTGCGGAACATGGCCTATGTCAATTCTGACCCGTGGGAAGCATCCAGAGCAAATCCTGGTCTAGTGGAACACAGCCTATGTCAATCCTGACCCCGTAAGAAACGTCCAGAGCGGAACCTGGTCCTTGCAGAACACGACCTATGTCAATTCTGACCCCGTGGGAAGCATCCAGAGCAAATCCTGGTCATGTGGAACACGGCCTATGTCAATCCTGACCCCGTAGGAAGCATCGAGAGCGGAACTTGGTCCTTGCGGAACACGGCTATGTCAATCCGGACCCCGTGGTAGCATCCAGAGCAAGCCCTAGTCATGTGGAACACGGCCTATGTCAATCCTGACCCTGTAGGAAGCGTCCAGAGCGGAACCTGGTCCTTGCGGAACTCGGCCTATGTCAATTCTGACCCCATGGGAAGCATCCAGAGCAAATCCTGGTCTAGTGGAACACAGCCTATGCCAATCCTGACCCCGTAGGAAGCGTCCAGAGCGGAACCTGGTCCTTGCGGAACATGGCCTATGTCAATTCTGACCCCGTGGTAAGCATCCAGAGCAAATCCTGGTCTAGTGGAACACGGCCTATGTCAATCCTGACCCCGTGGGAAGCGTCCAGAGCGGAATCTGGTCCTTGCGGAACACGGCCTATGTCAATTCTGACCCAGTGGGAAGCATCTAGAGAAAATCCTGGTCTAGTGGAACACGGCCTATGTCAATCCTGACCCCGTGAGAAACGTCCAGAGCGGAACCTGGTCCTTGTAGAACACGGCCTATGTCAATTCTGACCCCGTGGGAAGCATCCAGAGTAAATCCTGGTCACGTGGAACACGGCCTATGTCAATCTTGACCCCGTAGGAAGCGTCCAGAGCGGAACCTGGTCCTTACAGAACACGGTTATGTCAATCCTAACCCCGTGGGAAGTATCCAGAGCAAATCCTGGTCACGTGGAACACAGCCTATGTCAATCATGATCCCGTGGGAAGCGTCCAGAGCGGAACCTGGTCCTTACGGAACACGGCCTATGTCAATTATGACCCCGTGAGAAGCATCCAGAGCAAATCCTGGTCTAGTGGAACACGGCCTATATCAATCCTGACCCCGTGGGAAGCGTGCATAGCGGATCCTGGTCCTTGCGGAACACGAACTATGCCAATTCTGACCCCGTGGGAAGCATCCAGAGCAAATCCTGGTCACGTGGAACACGACCTATGTCAATCCTGACCCCGTGGGAAGCGTCCAGAGTGGAACCTGGTCCTTTCAGAACACGGCTATGTCAATTCTGACCCCGTGGGAAGCATCCAGAGCAAATCCTGGTCACGTGGAACAAGGCCTATGTCAATTCTGACCCCGTAGGAAGCGTCCAGAGCGGAACCTGGTCCTTGCGGAACACGACTATGTCAATTCTGACCCCGTGGGAAGCATCCAGAGCAAATCCTGGTCTAGTGGAACACGGTCTATGTAAATCCTGACCCGTGGGAAGCGTCCAGAGCGGAATCTGGTCCTTGCGGAACACGGCTATGTCAATTCTGACCCCGTGGGAAGCATCCAGAGCGGAACCTGGTCCTTGCGGAACACGGCCTATGTCAATCCTGACCCCGTGGGAAGCGTCCAGAGCGGATCCTGGTTCTTGCGGAATACGGTGTATGTCAATCCTGACCCCGTAGGAAGCATCCAAAGCAAATCCCGGTCCTGTGGAACACGGCTAGAGTCAATCTCAACCCCGTGGGAAACGCCCAGAGCAACTTCTGACTCCGTGAAATGCGGATAATGTCAACCCTATCAATCACTTACGGGTCCTCTTGACCCGTAAGGAAGAAAATTCTCTTGTGAGATCCTTACGACTCCCAAGAGAAAAACACACTTAGGAATCCTCATGATTCCTAAGGAGAAAATACACCTACGAGATCCTCTCAACTCATAGAGAGAAAACCCTTTATGAGACCCTCACGGCTCATAAAGTTGCAAAGCCTTAGGCAGCAGATCTGAACCTTCTTCCTAAGCCATCGCTACCTCTCGAAGAATTCAAGACGGAATGTTCTTTATCATCTACAGGCTACGCTTACTAAGGTAACACGCCGACAACACAGAAAAGAGAAGCAAGTATAAGATGAATACATGAAAATGGAAATGCTTGCCATTCATACTTCAGAAAATTCTTACATTGATGAAAGAGGTAAACAAAAATGCCATTAAAATGTTTACAAAGGAAGGACATCAAATCCAAGACATGGATTAAAAAATTCAAAAGTAAGGCCATCCAAAAATTTTTGGGCCTCACGGACCATCTTCGTATGCATTCTCTCACGACCACAAGCGTCAGGATCCCCACTGATGTCCTCCACCCTTCGATAGGCAGCAAGTATCACCGCTTGTTGAAAAACTTGATGCAGGATATCAACAAGATGGTCTCGCCTTTTCTTTGAGATTAAGTCCATTATATATACCGAATGCATCTTATCTTCAGCGTCGTCCAATGCTTTAAGCGGCATGCCAGCATAGAATAGAGGAAGTGCTCCCCAGATCGCTCCCACAATAAGCTTCAAGAGAGAGGAACGGCGAGGAAGCAGTCGACCATTGTATACATCAAAGCGACCCATAATTTCAGCACATTGGGCGTTTGTGAATTCTTGGATTTGGGAACGGCCGAGGGCGCGAATATCTCCATAGGAAATAATCTCGTCAAGATCATACGTATGAGCGTCCATGACGTCTGAAAAGGAAAATCAGTGGGAGTTAGTGGACAGACTGATTAAGAAAAAGCTTATTGAAACAGAATGGGTATTTAAACAACTCTTGATATCCCCAAGGAGGAAATAAGTGCTAATTAAATCATTCAATGAATTTAATTCTGTGCAATTAAGAAAGGAAATCCTAAAAAGGATTTCGCACTTAATAAAAAGGTTCCTCGGGACAGAAGAGTTAAACTCCTCGAGAGCTATGCTCTGCAAGAGAATAATAATTCTCAGAAGGAAGAAGATAAACAATGGTCATCTCAGAGGGCCTAGGGTCCTATTTATAGGTATTGAAATGCCTTTTCAACTTCTGAATTGATCCAAGAGCGCAGATGCTGCCACTGTTGCACTTACATGTGGGCCACGTGAGCGCAACGGTGGGGGGCATTTGTTTCCTCCAATCAGAGCAAAGCTTTATTTGAAATTTAAATTTTGCAATGAAGCAATGCTTCAGATGCAGCGCCAAGTGCACTGCGCCCTAAGCAGCGCACCACGTGCAAAGCACATGTGCGCTTGCGCTAGGTGCGCTGCGCTCTAAGCAGCACACCACGTGTAAGACACGGACACGCTAACGCTAAGTGCGCTGCGCTCTGAGCAGCGCACCACGTGCAAAGCACGGGTGCGCTAGCGCTGGAACTAAAAGCTCCCCACCGTTAGATCAAAGATCTAATAATAATGATAAATCATTAATTGATCAGAATTAAATTCTGTTAAGAAAATATTTCTCAAAATCTTTCTAAATAACAAGATTGTGCTCTGTAAATCAGAGCGCCGTTGGATCAATGATCCAATGGTGATTAAAAAATCACTAAAAATACATAATAAATTCTGTTTAGAAGATTTCCCAATCTTTGTTAAAAACAAGAAGATTATCTTCTGTAAATCAGAAGTCCTTGGATCAAAAACCCAACGATGGGAAAATTCCCAAATCAATTAGAGAAAAGATCTTTTCAACTGATTGAACTGATCAGCTTGACCTATATAAAGGCCCCTAGACTTCAAGTCTCATATACAGAAATATAGAGAGAAACCCCCCCCACAAACTTTGAGAAATTTAAAGATAAAGAGCAAGCTCTGGAAGAAAATTCTTTTTCTTCAAGGTAAAAAAAAAGAATGGTGATGAACAGAGAGATGAAATCATCTCGTAATTAATTTAAAAGAAGGATTCACTTCTTTAAAAGATCATAGATCTAAAAAGACCAAAGTCTTTTCAAAGAGATCAAAAGATCCCATTGTAAAATAAAAAGAAGAATTTATTTCTTTCTCACAGATCATAGATCCAAAAAGGCAAAGCCTTTCATCAACATAAGAGGTTGAAGAACTTTTGTTCTTAAAATCTTGAGACAAAGTCTCTTTTTAGATCACAAAATTGATCATACGCGCTTTGCGCTTTTGGACTGTGGCTCTGCGCTTTTAGACTGGCGCTCTGCGCCAAGTGTGCCACGTGTCAATCATGTATGCGCCACTTAATAATTAGCGCTTTGCGCTCTTAAAATAGCGCACTGCGCTCATGGGCTGGCGCTCAGGGCCAGGCGCACCACGTGTCAATCACGTGTGCGTCATTAAACTAATAGCGCTCTGTGCTCATAAACTGGCGCAATGCGCCCATCATCTGGCGCTTATCGCCAAGCGCGACACGTGTCCCTCACGTGTGCGCTACTCGGTAAAAGCACACTACGCTCTTTGACTGGCGCAAAGCGCCAAGCGCGCCACGTGTCGCGCTGATAGAACATAAATTGTTCTTTAATAAGCCCAAGGCTATGAGGAATGCTCAGCATTCAATAAAAGACAAAAAAAACACTGTCAGGGCCAAGCCTAAATAAAGGCTCGACAGCCCAAAATAAAATGTTAAACATTTTAATTTGATTGGACTTAGCCCAAGATTGGCCATAAGTCCTCAATTCATATTAATTGAGCCCATCTGCTCATAAATATTTTAACAGATTTTAGTCCCAATTGGACTATAGGTCTCTCAACCCACATCGGTTTAAGGGTACATCTCTGAACTTCTCTGATATTTGTCGTTGTAATCCTTCAACATCTTCAGAGAGGTGACAGGTCCCGACAACCATACATTCCATAGACTATGACGTCTTTAATCTGGACTGTGGGGTCCTTAAGCCCATGGATTATGATGTCCTTAACCTTGACTGTGAGGTCTTTAAACTCATGGACTATGATGTCCTTAACCTTGACTGTGGGGTCTTTAAACTCACGAACTATGATGTCCTTAACCTTGACTGTGAGGTCTTTAAACTCACGGACTATGATGTCCTTAACCTCGGACCGTAATGTCCTTAAACTAACCTTGGACTGTAATGTTCTTAAACTAATTGACCGTAATGTCCCTAAACTAAACAATAGAGTCCAAATGCTCTTTTGTTGGATCTAAGCGATCCCGTTAAGTTGATCTTAATCTAAATTAGACTAACGTATCCTTAACATACGTTTAAGTTGATCTTAGTCTCAAATGGGACTAACGTATCCTTAAACCCAACCCCCAAATCCGAATCTAAGAAAATACGGATTTGGACTAATCCACGCCCTACGGGCGACAACACAAATTAGTCTCCGTATACAATCCACGGGCAACCAAAAACAAAACAAACACCCACGACACGAAGTGACCATCTGGAGAAGGAGAAAGTGGTTACCGTGATGCGGTAGCGTAATTAACTGCAGGGGCTTACGTCTGCAGGGAAAAGCGTCCCCACAATCAAAAACCCTTCACCATGAGGGGGAATCTGACGAAGTCTGCTATATCGGCCGCATCCGTTTAAACCTTCGATATACGGTGGCATAAATCAACTTGGCATCTTCGGAGAGGTGGACGGATAGCACCTATTAGCATCTGCCCCAAAATTCAGGCAAGACGGACCTGCGCGGTCGCGTTTCCACGTTTCGGCGGGGAACAATCATATATATAATAATAAAGCATTCGTCTCAAGCATATAAAGTGATCACATCACAGAATAGCAGCAGCAAAAGTCAACATATGAAATATTGGATTTACTAGGAGGTCCGTGTTTTATATTAAGCCAGTAAAAATCACGGATTCCACGGGCGCGGTGAATAGCCAAACCCACATCCCTAGACCCCTACGAGAGCGGTAGCAACCCTACCAATTCTAAGGTTAGGTGACCCGGTCTCAACTCCTCGAGATAGTCTCTTACTGGACTCTAGAACCCGGTTACTTATGCTCCCCATCTTAGGTCTATCCTAATGCGGGAAAGTAAATAATATACAACAAGGTTGACAACATGCTCAACCCGGAAGTGACCCAATAAAAGAATATTACATATAAGTTTTTTACATGAATTAAAATGAAAATCTCTCATCTCACGCAAAAAAACCCAGCTATTCAAAACACGACGATCCAATATAACATATCCCAGCAACACATAACATCGCATGTCATCAACGTAAATAAATATGTGTATCCCAATTGTCGTTGACATATAGCAACGAAATCAGCGATACACCATATATTACACTTACGATCGCAGAAAAGAAAATTTCTAACTACAACATTTGGAATCCACAATCACCTTAAACATCATAAACCCGAAATATCACATACTTTGGATTTCATACCTAACAATATGAATTCTAAATATTGTATCACATTCCACAAATAGCTAGACGATATTAAATATTCCGATCGAATTAACAAACACCCAAAATTTCCCAAAGAGCTCAACACTTGAGCACAGTTTAAAAATACTCAGAACATGCCACAGTAGCTATGGACCAACCGTAGGAGGGTCAACCCTTGTCTCATCTATGGCGCCGCGGAACTACCACAAACCCTAGGGTTTGGTGGCGGTTCTTACGGTCATAGAATCGAGTTAGGATTTCGTTCTTCTAGAGGGTCTATAGAATTACTTGCATGATATTTGAATGTTTTTAACTTGGAGAAAATCCATCTTTTGGAAAATTTCCAGTGAGGGAGAAAATTGGGTATTTGATATTCATTCGAACTTTTTAACACCGTCTAAATTAACCCGAAAAACTGTTAGAATTGCGACTACGAAACATTCTGTATTAGCCCTAATAGTACTGTTAACATCATATGAAAACTGGGCAAATCAAACAATATCAGAAACCCCAAAATCAAGCCCTGAGAAACCAAAAAGTTTCAAGCCAAATTGGAGTTAGCAAAACCGGCGATGCCGGATTTTTCATGAAAGCCGCCGGTAAATCCGGTGGTTTTGTCTCGAATTTCTCCAGTGTTCTAGTTGTATCACATACAACATTCTGCAGTTGCTAAAATAATTTTTTTGGATCATTTTAAAATCGACAGAAACTGGATTTTAGGGTTTTGTTGTTTCGGAGTTTTTCGGTTTCGTGATTCTAAAAATATCGTCTAATTCTTTAGCCTGGCTCTGATACCACTGTTGGGATGCCTAGCACGACGGCAAGGTTTCGGGAGGCATCGTCCATACCGTTTTCAAAATTTTGCCATGCTAAACAACCCTAACCCTAGAAACTTAACTAGAGAATTAAACGATACAAGAATGTAAACAACTTTACATCAAGTGAACAAAGAATACAACCTTCGTAGACCGGTCATTCACTTCACTTGCTCCGTATAGTAGTCCCACGACTCCACTAGGGTCCACTTGAGGCTTTGAACGAACTTCCTCCGATGACCTTCGTGCCGAAAATGATCCACACGAAGTCCCTCCAACTCAAGCTATCTTTACACTAAACTCTTTAGCGTAGGAAACACGCTACACTCAATCGCTAGTCAAGTGTAGGATGGTGAAGTAGGGGATGTTAAAAGCTCATAAGTTTGTGTTCAAGTTTCACGGTTCACATCACTTGTGAGGGTTGAAGCTTGAACCTTGACATGAGGAGGAGGAAGAAGCTAGAGAGCAACCATGGGAACAACTCAAGAAAAGAAAATGGCTAAGTGTTGAGAATGAGCTAGAATGAATGGCAACTCTTGACCCCCTCACTCATTTAAGCATGGAATTATGCAATATAAAATTGCAACCATGCTTGAATAGTGATCAAGATGAATAAACAAAAGTAAATCCCATGCTTGCAACTATGCTCTCATTTTCCACCTCATTTCTATTTTCACAAAATAGAAATTCATATGCCATGCTTCATTATTATTATTACTATTATTATTATTATTATTATATATATATATCATATATATTAATATATATATAATAAAGAATAATTAGTGAGCTAATGATATTAGTTAAGATATAATTATATCACATATAAAATATATCACATTATTAAATAAACAATTGATTTAATAATCCGGTTATATCACATATGATTGACTAATATCATTTATTTGTATATCATATTATCAAATCAACACTTGATTCGACAATCTGGTTATATCTGTTAGTTATGTATATGCTCTAGAGGCCATTGTTGTACATATGATGTATATTATAGTGGATGCTTGAATATATATAGAGAGAACTTTCTTGCTCGACATGATAATATGCTGTCTGGTTGCACTTTATCTTAACATATTAACAAATATTGTTTTGTGATCACATGTTGATAAAGCCCTTAGGATATGTACTTGACTACTAGGACTATGATGCAGATCATACTAGTGGGGCCAGGGTAGTCCACAAGTACATCCTATAACTGTTCCTAGTCGAGGGTGTATCGAGATAGGTCATCGATAGTCCAGAGTAGACTAGCGTATACGCATCTTGATCTATATGATGGGCAATGGATGATCCCACATCCATTGGTGTTTGATATCAAAGATGGTATACGAGTGCTCAGTGGAGACTGGGTACACTGAACGGACTCGCCGAGAACTCCTTGTTGGTATTAAACCTATCGTCAGATAGCTGTTCTCTGGTGACGCTGGTACAGGTTAGTCTGTAGACCCGAGATCGTCATAGAGTCTTGTGTGATTCCCACTGTGCTTTGATTTCCACCTTACCACGTTCAAGAGAACGTGCAAAAGGGTGGCTTTTGGGTAGAGTCCCGAATCACATGGAGACAATGAGTAATAGGAAAGGTTTCATCTCTCCCGGTATTGGGGGTTGATGTTGCGCTGTGTTCGATTGGCTATAACTGGAAGTCCCTGGCCAGGGCTGATATGGAGATATATTGGTAAGTGTTATCAGTAGTTTCTCGACCCGTTATGAGCCTCACATCGACACGACTTATCGGTTACTGGGGTCTGACGTTTACCACCCCTAGACTGGATATTCGACATATCAGACGAAGAGACCGGACTGTACGGTAGTGTTACTGATTAGATTTACAGGAGTTAGAGCAGACTTGCTTGTTGATCTTCTGATCGTTCAATACCTGGGTGGCTGTTACGTTTAGCTGACCACTTGCAGCTTGTGGGTGTTTGATATGATCATCACCTACTGCCGGAGTATTGACGAGTCTTTAGAGTCCTACACAGAGGTTTCCTGGCTCAGGCAAAACAGAGTAGGAGCACATATCGATATGTGCGGGACCGAGAATAATACGTGTATGTGATACCGTATTCTATTCTCGCGATATGTGATATCGGCCGGGTATATATGATATAGCCGGGTCATCAGATCAAGTGTTTATTCGATGAAATGATACATATTATATTAGTCGGTTATATATGATATAGCCGGATTATCGGATCAAGTATTGATTCGATAAATGTATAATTATATATGTGATATATTACGTTACATTAACTAATATAAGCTCACTTAAATAATTCTTTTTCTCATTTTGGATACATTGATATATATGTGATATATGTTAAATGTATTCTTTTCTTTTGTTACTAAATTATATATATGTGATATGTATAATTGTAACATGCTATGTTCTAAATGCAACTAGGGTTTATGAAAGCTAAACCATGCTAGGGTTAAGATTAGGGTTTATATTTATCATTAAGTAATTCAAATATTGTGGATTTCGTCATGGTTGAAGCTTGTAGAAGCTTGTAGTCTTCTTTTACTTTGTCCACTTTTTTTGTCTAGCTTAAGATATTTATCAACCATACCTTTAACCATAGCTCATGGTTAAGTCTCTAGAAGGGTAAAAGATGATATACTTGACCCATGGTTGCATTTCTAACCACACAACAATTATTCTCATCACTTCATCTTCTTCTTCCTAAAAAAAAAGCTTGCTAGCATTTTCATTTGTGATGAAATAAAGTGAGAAAAAGAAAACTAAAGAAAGCAAAATTCCTACTTCATCATTCTCTTCTATACTAGCCATATAGATTAGTGTGTTAGCTTCACTGATTCATAATTAGTGAAGAGTTAGCTTGAGTTTGTGTTTTCTCAAGGTAGATCGTCTTGGATTTCGAAGACTTCAAGTAAGATGCAGCATTCACCTCATGGAGCCTCTCTAGAGTCCTGGAGCATGATGATCGCAGTGAAGGGACCTCAACTCGGAGCTTTTGAAGCGAAGGAACGGAGTACAAAGTTTGTAATCCCTCTTGCTTAGATTTAAAGTTATTTACATGCAAAGTTAACCCTAATTTTCTAGTTCGATTACTTGGTTGGTTTGTTTAGCACCACAAAATTTCAATATAGCATGTTTGATGCTTGCCAAAACCTTACTAAGGTGCTAAGCAAACCCTACAGTGGTATCAGAGCCAAGCTAGAGCATTAGGCATTGTCTAGACGAAGTTAGAATTCCGATCGAACCTCGAAAACCCGAAACAGACCCCCTCTCTAGAAGTTTTCAAAAGGTTGGATTTTTCCATGTTAAAAATACTCAGAAAATCATGCAGGGAATTCTATGGATACACCTGAAGAACGAAACCCTAACTCGTCTAAGTGACCGTGAATCCACGACAAAAACATAGTTTTGGCGGCGGATCCGCGACGCCACTTAAGAGGTTGGGTTGGGCCCTTTAGCTGTACGTCTGTGGGTACTTTAGCATGTCTCTGGTTAAATTTAACAGTGCTTAAGTGTTGAGCTCTCTGGAAAATTTTGGGAATTCATTGAATCAATCGAATTGTCTAACTTCGCCTAGCTATCTGTGATTGCGATACAATATGTGGAATTCATATAGTTAAGCATGAAATCCGTAATATGTGATATTTCGAGTTTATGATGTCTAAGGTAATTATGGATTCCAAATGTTGTAGTTTTACATTTTCTTTTCTGCGACCGTAAGTGTAATATGTGGTGTATCGCCGTTTTCGTTGCAATACATTATTTACTTACGTTGATGACATGTGATGTTATGTGTTACTGTGATATGTTATATTGGATCGTCGTGATTAGAATAGCCGGGATTTTTTTATGTGAGATGAGAGTTTTTATTTTCATTCATGTAAAATTCAATGTATGTAATATTCTTTTATTGGGGCACTTCTGGATTGAGGATGATGTCACCATTGTTCTATATTATTTACTTTTCCGCATTAGGATAGACCCAAGACGGGGAGCACAAGTAACCGGGTTCTAGAGTCCAGTGGGAGACCAACTCGAGGAGTCGAGTCCGGGTCTCCTAACTCTAGAATTGGTAGGGTTGCTTGTCGCTCTCGTAGGGGTCTAGGGATGTGGGATTGGCTATTCATCACGACCGTGGAATCCGCGTTTTTACTGGCTTAAATAAAACACGAAATTCCTAGTATATCCAATATTTCATATGTGATTCTTCTGCTGCTGATATTCTGTGATGTGATCATTTTATATGTGTGAGACGAATGCTTATACTATATATATATGATATATAAATATTATTGCTTTCGTTTCTTCTGTGATACTTAGGAAGCTTATATGATGGGAATTCATTAATGAGATTAATGAAAAGAAAAGAAACCTAAAAGTTGTTGTAGAATCAAATTTTCAAAAAAAATGGTAGCTTTAGTTTCTGCTTTGCCTAGCGGTATTCCTTGTAGAATATCCAGCACCTTATTCGATAAAGAAAGAGTCGAGATCCCTTCACCGGGAGTGACCTCTTTAGCGAAACTAGCAGATGCTAAAACTCACTCGATTTTGTTTATGATTGGTTCTATAGTTCTTGCTTTGCATAGCGGTATTCCTTGTAGAATATCCAGCACCTTATTCAATAAGGAAAGAGCCGAGATCCCTTCACCGGAGTGACCTCTTTAGCAGAACTAGTAAAAGCCTCAAAAACACTCCTTTTTCAAAATCACTTGTTTCTACAACGATATCAAGTTCATTACGCTCATGGTTTCTTAAAAACCTGCGTAGTCCTTCGTCATTTCAGATAAAGATTATTTAGTATTCGTGCTGCGTTTGTTGACCTCTGTCAAGGCGTAGTATGCGGTAGCTGATTAATACTTATCTGTAAAGCATGAAATGAGATTGGATTAGGGTAGTCGTACGACCTTGTTGACCCTGTCAAGGGTCGTGCGGGTGGGTTTAATTCAATTAAGAAATGACGGGCTGAACTTGACTAGTGCACTATGGTTTGTTGACCTCTGTCAAGGTCATAGCACACTAGGGGCAAAAGATATTATCGAGAATTTCAAGTGTTGAAATTTGCAATGAGATTGCATACCTTCTATGAGATAGTTGGATCCCGATACCTGCTGTGAGCAAGAGTGGCTCCTAGGAGAGTTTTGCATTTTACAATTAGCTAACCCATTAGGTGTCTAGAAAGGTGTTAATGGGGCTACCCCCAAGGAAAAATGAGATTTATCTTAATTAGGTCCGTGCGAAAGCGCGGGGAACCTCCCTCAAAGTACCGGCACTGGCCTGGCTGAACGGTTAGCAAAGTTGAAGACTGTAATTAATCCCGGCTAGTCTTTCCTTTTTTAAAGGTTTTTTGAAGGAAGATTTGATCAAAACAGTGGGAGCCATCCTGATTAGATAAGATAATAACCAATCTAATCTTGCAAGAGCATACGCTAAAGTATTTCCTTCTCTCTCTCTCCAGGTAGCGACCATGTCAGGCCTTAATCAAGATAATAACATTGATGTATTGAATGAACCCGTCTGTTATACTGAGCAGGGGAACGTTGGTTCCGTTCTTTCTTATAATTGTTATAAGACTGAACATGAGATAGGAGAATATCCAGATTCCCACACCACCCAAATGAAGAATAAGCATGCTGATGCATTTTCTTCAGCTGTGTTAGTTATCGAGAACTGTTTCTCAGTTCACTCTACGTCCTGGGCATTAGATACCGGATCAGGATCCCACATATGCAATATGTTGCAAGGGCTAAGGAAAGGTAGAGAACTGGGAATATGTGATCATTCCGTAAGAGTAGGGAATGGTGCAAATGTTGCAGTCAAAGCAGTTGGCGAATATCACCTTGTATTACCAAATGGTAATACATTGATTCTGAACGAATGCTATTACATACCGAACCTAATATGCAATCTTATATCAGTTTCTTTATTAAGTAAAGAAGGATATAATTTTGTAATACAGGATGATATTATGAACATCTTCCTAAATCAAAAGTTAATTGGATCAGGCTCGTTACATAATGGCATATATATTCTAAATCAAACCACAGTTCTTAATGTACAAAACACTTACAAGAGGAAAAGCTCAGAAATGAACGAATCCTTCTTGTGGCATTGTAGACTTGGTCATATCAATACGACACGACTGGCTAAGTTGCATAAGGATGGATATTGGGATCCGTTCGAATTATCATCTTATGAAACTTGCCATTTATGTCTCAAAGGAAAGATAACCAAAACTCCGTTTAGTGGATACGGAGAAAGAGTTACGGAACTCTTGGGACTGATACATAGTGATGTATGCGGTCCCATGTCTACACATGTCAGGGATGGTTCCTCGTACTTCATTACATTCACTGACGATATCTCAAGATACGGACATGTGTTCCTATTGAAACACAAGTCTGAAGTTTTTAAGAAAATCAAAGAATATAAGCACGAAGTCGAGAACCAAAAGGGTAAAAGTATTAAAATCCTTCGATCTGATCGAGGAGGAGAATACTTGAGCAATGAGTTTTGGGACTATCTAAAAGAGAATGGGATTCTCTCTCAGCTTACTCCTCCATATGTAGGGTTACTAGGTACTCTCACAAGGTTCTACAAGGCATCAACCATGCCCGATTTAAAATTTAGACGTGCCGAACAACCCTAACCAAGATCTTAGACTAGAGATTTGGCGAAAACATAAGCAAGTAAACAACTTTACTTCTAAGAGTTTGGGATTATAACCTTTGTAGTCCGGTCCTTCACTTCATAAGCTTCATGTTGTGGTCCTTTCGCTGCGATCATCAAGTTCCGGACTCTAGAGAGGCTCCACGAAGAGAAAGATGCATGCTTGCTTCCGATCTTCGATAACTAAGATGATCTACCTTGAAGAAACTTTAACTCAAGCTCTCACTCACTAATGAAGTGAAAACCCTAATCTAAATGACTTGGATAGATTAGGATGATGAAGTAGGATTTATGCTCTCTTTTATTTTCATAATCTCACACTAATTCATCACAAATCTCAAAGCTAGAAAGCTTTGGAAGGAGAAAGAAGAAGGTGAACTCATTTATGATGAATAATGAATTGTAATAATAATTACAAATGCAACCATGGTTGACCAAAAGAAAAGCTAACCATTGTAGAGAGTTAACTAGGGTTAAGGGTATGGGTTGGGTTAAGAAAATATCTCCAAAAATATCAACCATAATATCTTTGCAAGACATAAGAAAAGCTTCTAGAAGCTTCTAGAAAAGTTTAACCCAAATCAAACCCTAACCATATTTAATCTCCACTAATCATGTTGCATTAGTAATCATAACTTGTTACAATATTATATATCACATATATAATATATTTTTGTAACAAAAGAAAATAATACAATTAACATATATCGCATATATATCAATGTATTACCCAGTGAGAAAATGAATCAATAAAGCGAGCCAATATTAGATAATGTAATGCAATATATCACATATATAATTATACATTAAATTATCGAATCAACACTTGATCCAACAATCCGGCTATATCGCATATAACCGACTAATATATCATGTACCGATTCATCGAATCAACACTTGATCCGATGACCCGGCTCATCTTAAAATATCGCAAGAATATAATACGGTATCTCATATCGCATTATCCTCGGTCCTGCACATATCACATATGTGCCCCTACTTCGTTTTGCCTGAGTCAAGAAACCTCTGTGTAGGACTCTAAAGAATCGTCAATACGCCGGCAGTAGGTGATGTCATATCAAACACCCACAAGCTACAAGCGGTCAGCTAAACGTAACAGCCACCCAGGTATTGAGCGATCAGAAGATCAACAATCAAGCATGTACATTCTCCTGTGAATCCAGTCAGTAACACTTACATACAGTCCGGTCTCTTCGTCTGATATGTCACATATTTCGCCTAGTGGTGGTAAACGTCAGACCCCAGTAGCTTGATAAGTCATGTCGATATGAGATCTATAACAGTTCGAGAAACTACTGATAACACTTACCAGTAAATCTCAGCAACCCTGGCCCGGGATTTCCAGTTATAGCCAATCGAACATAGCGCAACATCAACTCCCTATACCGGGAGAGACGAATCCCCTCCTATTGCACATTGCCTCCATGTGATTCGAGACTGTACCCAAAATCCACCTTTTTGAACGCCCTCTTGGACGTGGTATGACGGAAATCAAAGCACAGTGGGAATCACACAAGACTCTATGACGATCTCGGGTCTACAGACTAACCTGTACTAGTGTCACCAGAGAACTGCCATCTGACGTGAGGTATAATACCATCCGGGAGTTCTCGGCGAGTCCGTCCAGTGTACCCAGTCTCCACTGAGCACCCGTACACCATCCTTGATGTCAAACACCGATGGATATGGGATCATCCATCGCCCATCATATGGGTCAAGATGCGTATACGCTAGTCTACTCTGATGTATCGATGCCCTGTCTCGATACACCCTCGACTAGGAACAGTTATAGGATTTACTCATCGACTACCGTGGCCCCACTAGTATGATCTCATCATAGTCCCAGTAGTTGAATACATATCCTAAGGGCTTTATCAATATGTGAGAGTAAGACAGTAAACTAATATAAGTTAACATGTTAAGATAAAGAGCAACTAGATAGCGTACTATCATGTCGAAGAAGAAAGTCCTCTCTATATATGTCCAAGCATCCACTACAATATACATCGTATGTACAGTAATGGCCTCTAGGGCATACATATAACTAACAATCTCCCACTTGCACTAGGGCCATCAGTTGTGGTATCGCATACCCAACAATCAGCTATGGTTGAAGTATCTCATCCTCTACCATCCCATAAAAGTCTCTACTGGGAAAAAGGCCTTTGTGAGTGGATCCGCGCTGTTGTCCTCTGTGTCTACTCTCCTAACCTCGATCTTCCTGGAGATCAACCATCTCCATGATCAGGTGATACTGCCTAAGAATTATATCTGGATTTCTGATGGGACGAGGGTTCCTAGGCAAAAGCCATAACTCCATTGTCACACAATGGTTAGAACGAAGTTCATCTCATGAACTTATATATATCCAGACTGCCTCTTTGGTAGCATCCTTGATAACGATGTATCTTGCCATTAATCGTCTAGAAAGTCACGGTATCTAGCTTGGAACTCTTCCAACATACCGTCCCTCCACTGAGGGTAAAGACAATGCCTGTGACTGACATTCAGTCGTCCTTGTCACTCTGGAACCTTTCCAGTGATTCTCCCCAGGATCGATTGATACCATCTCACTACAACTAGTGAGAATCCTAACATCCAATTAGATCTATCTCATAGATCCAAAACCCAGGATTTAGGAGGTATCACCTTGATCCTATACGGAGAACCCTTATGATAAGAGGAGATTAACCGAGCGTAGCATAGGAAACTCCTTCCCTATCAAGAGTATGTCATCCACGTACTCTACGAGGATCACCACCATACTCCCTACTACCTTTTTGTATATACAAGGTTCATCTACCATTTTGATGAAGTCAAACTCTTTGACTACCATATCAAAACAGACGTTCTAACTCCGTGATACCTGCTTTATCGCATAAAACAACTTGCACACGTTTCCGCTGCTCCCACTGTCTACGAAGCCCTCTGGATGTGTACTTATAGACGCTCTCTTCCAAAACATCATTTAGAAAAGTAGTCATGACACCCAACCACCAGATATCGTAATCATGGTATGTAGCAGTGACAAGTAGGATCTGGATGGACTTAAGCATAGCTTTGAAAGTCTCAACTTTTCCATGTACACCAAGTAATCTTCTCAAGATATACTTGCTCCTGATGGGGATTTAACCCTTCAGATAAAGCAACCAAAGTCCATACTTTATTGGTGTATAAGGATTCCATCTTAGATCGCTAAGCATCCAGCCATTCTTACAGAGTCCCACTTCTGATGGCCAGCTCGAAACTAGTTGGGTCATCATCTCATGATGCAATCCTCGCTCCCACTGTCATAGAGAAAACCGAAGTATCTCTCAGGTGGGTGAGGAACCCTACTAGATCGGCGGAGAGGCTGAGGTTCGTTGGAAACTATTGAATCCTTCGGGTTCTACCAAATCTTCAATTGCAGTTTATATAGCTAGAACTCTTTCCAGTTCTACCTCATGACCACTAATTTCTTCACAAGAAATTCCTTTTCACAAAGGTGGCATGCTGAGAAACAAAAACACCTTTTGTTCCCCAGTTTGGTAGAAGATATTCCCTTGCGAATGCTTGGGATATCCAACAAACTTCCACAGAACTGACTTTTCCTCGAGCTTGTCCAGATTATGCTTTTAGACATAGGCCAGACAACCCCAAATCTTAACTTACTTAAGATATGGGCTCTTCCCATTCCATATCACATATGAAGTGGTAGGCAACTGATTTGATTTGAACCTTATTCAATAGGTATGCAGCTTCTCAAGTGCATAACTCCCAAAAAGAAATAGGAAACTCAGTAGTACTCATCATAGAGCACACCATATCACATAGGGTGCTATTGCTTCGCCCCGATATACCATCGTGCTATGGTGTATACGGAGGAGTAATGCTGAGAGAGAATCTCATTCTCCTTTAGAATAGTCCAGGAATTCCGTGCTCAAGTATTCTCCTCCTTGATCTCATCAAAGGACATAATACTTATACCCGTTTTTGGTTCTCTACTTCTAACTTATATTCTTTGAATTTCTCAAAAGGTTCAGACTTGTGTTTCAACAGGAACACATGTGCGAATCTTGAGAGACCATCGGTGAATATAATGAAGTACAAAGAACCGGTCCTGGTATGTGTAGACAGGGGACCTTACATACATCATCATGTATCGATCCCAAGAGTTCACTAACTCTTTCTCTGTTTCCAATAAACAGAGCTATGGTCATCTTATCTTTGTGACATGACCGGCAAGTTTCACAAGAAGTAAATTCAAACTAATTTAAATATGCATCTAAATGTAACTTAGCTAGTCAGGTCGCATTGATATGAGCTAGTCTATAATGCCTCAAGAAGGATTCGTTCATTTCTGAACTCTTCCTCTTGTGTGTGTTCTGTATACTAAGAATTGTAGTTTGATTTAGAACATCAATGCTTTTAGATAACGTGCCTAAACCGATCAATTCTTGATATAGGAAATGTTCAAAACATTATCCAACAATACAAAATTATATCCTTCTTTACTAATAAAGAGACTGATATGATGTTGTATATCAGGTTCGGTATCTAATAATATTCGTTCAGAATCAATGTATTTGCTAATATAGGGTGATAACTACCAACAGACTTGGCTGCAACACTTGCACCGTTTCTATCTCATAAAACTTATCACCCGTTTCCAGTTCTCTACCTTTCTGTAGCCCATGTAATATATTACATATGTGGGATTCTGATCCGGTGTCTCATACCCAGGACGTAAAGTATACTGAGAAACAGTTCTCTGTAATGAACACACCCGAAGAAGATGCATCAGCATGCACTTTCTTCGTTTGGGCGGCACGGGAATTCAGGTAATCCCCTATTTCCTGCTCTGTCTTATAACAATTATAAGTTGAAGCGGGACCAACGTTTCCCAGCTCAGTATAACAAGCGGGTTCGGTCAATACATCCGTATTATTATCTTGATTAAGGCGTGATATGGTCGCTACCAGGAGAGAGAGAGAAGAAAACACTCAGCGTATACTCTTACAAGATTAAATTGGTTATTTAATATACCTAATTAGGATGTCTCCCACTGTTTTAGTCAAATCTTCCTTCAAACCCTAAAAGGAAAGACTAGCCGGGATTAATTACACCCTACAAGTTCGCCAATCTTTCAGCCAGTCCAGTGCCGGTACTTTGAGGGAGGTTCCCCGTGTTTTCGCACGGACCTAATTAAAGTAAACCTCGTTTTCCCAGGGGCGTAACCCCGTTGACACCTTTCTAGACACCTACGTGATCGGCTAATTGTAATGTGTAAAACTCTCTCAGGAGTAACTCTTACTCGCAGCGGGTATCGGGATCTAACTATCTCATAGAAGGTATGCAATCTCATTGCAAATTTCAACACTTGAAATTCCCAATAATATTTTACCCCTAACAGCTATATGACCTTAATATAGTTAACAAATCATAAGTGCTAGTCAAGTTCAACCCGTCATTTCCCGATTGAATTAAACCCACCCGCACGACCCATAACATAGTCAACAAAGTCGCACGACTACCCTAATCCAATCGCTTCATCTGCTTATACATATAAGCACTAATCAGATACCGCACACTACGCCTTAACATAGTCAACAAACGTAGCACAAATACTAACTAATACTTATCTGAAATGACGGAGGGCTACGACAGGTTTTTAAGAAAACCCTTTGCGTAATGAACTTGATATCGTTGTAGAATCGAGTGAATTTTTAAATGGAATGTTTTTGAGGCCTTTTCTAGTTTTGCTAAAAAGGTCACTCCCGGTGAAGGGATCGTCGGCTCTTTCTGTAGGGTTCTTAGGCACTCCCAAGAGGTCTCACAAGGCATCAACCATGCCAATTTCAAATTTTACAAGTGCCGAGAAACCCTAGACTAGATCGTTAACTAGATATTTAGGCGAAAAAGAAACTAGTTAACAACTTAACTAAATGGTAAACGGAAATACAACCTTTGTAGATCCGGTTCTCCACCTCCATGGCTCCGCGATGAAGTCTCCTCGCTGTACAAATCGGATCTTGGGCTCTAGCGTCGGCTTCATCGGAGAAAAAGCGGGTTAGGTCATCGACGACGATGCCGAAGATGATCTACGTCGAGGCATCGCTAGATCAAGCTTCAACTTCACCAAGTCAAGAAAACTTGTGAAGGAAACACCCTATACTACTTGGCAAGAGGTAGAGGATGAAGAAATAGGAAGTGGGTTCACTTTAGAATTGGATTTCTCACTCATTTTCTCACTTTGCCATTGATGAAGCAAAGTTTTCTTCAAGTGAAGAAGAAGAAGAAGAAGATGAATATTATTATGATAAGAATTAAAGAATAGAAAAGAATAATCATTCTTATCATAATCAAACCATAGTTAAGTGTAGAGAGCTAACTAGAGTTTATGTGAGTGGTTAGGGTTAAAGAAGAAGACAAAATGGTCACTTGGTCAAAAGCTTCAACAAGCTTCATGAAAGAAAGAATAAAAGAAAACCATTTTGTTTTTTCTCTTTAAGCTTTTATTTTCCAAAACTAATAAATAAATAAATGAATAAGTAATCATAACCCTAACCATTCATATAACCATGGTTCAATCTTTACACTTAACCAATTTTGCATGTATCATCAAACATGATACAATCAAGTGCACAAAACTATATCGAATATACAATGTGCACAAGCGAGTGAGAAAATCCATTTAAAGTGAACCGATACTAGTTAATGCAAAGTAATATATCAAATATATAATTATGCATTAAATCATCAAATCAACACTTGATTTAACGATCCGGTCATATCGCATATAACCGACTAATATTCAATGTATCGGCTTATCGAATCAATCCTTGATTCGATAACTAGGTTATATCGCATACAACCATTCGATACATTCATCGCGAGAATGAAATACGGTATCACATACACGCATTATTCTCGGTCCCGCACATATCTCATATGCGCTCCTATTTCGTTTCGCTTGAGCCAGGAAACCTCTGTGTAGGACTCTAAAGACTCGTCAATACGCCGGCAGCAGGTGTTGATCATATCAAACACCCACAAGCCGCAAGCGGTCTGCTAAACGTAACGGCCACCCGGGTATTGAGCGATCAGAAGATCGACGAGCAAGCCCGCTCACACTCCAGTGAATCCAACCAGTAACACTACCGTACAGTCCGGTTTGATCGTCTGATATGTCATATATCTCGCCTAGGGGTGGTAAACGTCAGACCCCAATAGCTCGATAAGTCGTGTCGATATGAGGTCTATAACAGTTTGAGAAACTACTGGTAACACTTACCAGTAAATCTCAGCAACCCTGGCCAGGGATTTCCTGTTATAACCAATCGAACACAGCGCAATATCAACTCCCTATACCGGGAGAGACGAATCCCCTCCTATCGCTCATTGCCTCCATGTGACTCGGGACTGTACCCAAAAACCACCATTTTGCACGCCCTCTTGGACGTGGTAAGATGGAAATCAAAGCACAGTGGGAACCACACAAGACTCTATGACGATCTCGGGTCAACAGACTACTCTGTACCAGTATCACCAGAGAACTGCCATCTGACGTAAGGTATAATACCATCTGGGAGTTCTCGGTGAGTCCGTCCAGTGTACCCAGTCTCCACTGAGCACCCGTATATCATCTCTGATGTCAAACACCAATGGATATGGGATCATCCATCTCCCATCTGTATGGGTCGAGAAGGTATACGCTAGTCTACTCTGGTATATCGATGCCCCGTCTCGATACACCCACGACTAGGGACTTTGAAGGATGTACTTATGGACTACCATGTCCCCACTAGTATGATCCGCATCATAGTCCAGGTAGTCAAGTACACATCCTAAGGGCTTTACCAACATGTAACTGGGAGACAATGAGTGTACACGTTAAAGTAAAGGTCAACCAGATAGCATACTATCATGTCGAGCAAGAAAGTCCTCCCTATATATGTCCCAGCATCCACTACAATATACATCCAATGTACAGTAATGGCCTCTAGGGCATACATATAACTAACAATCTCCCACTTGCACTAGGGCCATCTGATAGCAGTGGTTGTAGTATCTCATACTCAACCATCCCATAAAAGTCTCTCTCTGGGAAAAGGCCTTCGTGAGTGGATCCGCCGTGTTGTCCTCTGAGTCTCGTCTCCTTACCTCGATCACCCTGGAGATCAACCATCTCCATGATCAGGTGACACTGCTTTAGAATATGTCTGGATCTCTGATGGGACCGGCGTTCCTTGGCATAAGCCACAACTCCATTGTCTCACAATGGTTGGAACGTAGTTCATCTCATGAACCAATATACACCCAAACATCCTCTTTGGTAGCATCTTAAGTAGCGATGTATCCTGCCTTTATCGTCTAGTATGTCACTGTATCTACCTTGGAACTCTTCCAACATACCGTCCCTTTACTGAGGGTAAAGACAATGCCTGTGACTGACACTCAGTCGTCTTTATCACCCTGGAACACTTCCAGTGATTCTTCCCAGGATCAATTGATACCGTCTCACTACAGCTAGTGAGTATTCTAACATCCATTTAGATCTATCTCATAGGTCCAAAACCCAGGATTTAGTAGGTATCACTTTGATCCTATGTGGAGAATCATTGTGATAGTCGGAGATTGATCGAGCGTAGCATAGGAAACTCTTTCCCTATCAAGAGTATGTCATCCACGTACTCTACGAGGATCATCACCATACTCCCTACTACCTTTTTGTTTATACAAGGTTCATCTACCATTTTGATGATGTCAACTTCTTTGACTAATCCATCAAAACAGATGTTCCAACTCCGCGATGCCTGCTTTATCTTATAAAGCATCTTGTACACGTTTCCGCTGCTCCCACTGTCTACGAAGCCCTCTGGCTGTGTACTTACAGACGCACTCTAAATTTTAGAAAAGCAGTCATGACACCCAACCGCCAGATATCGTAGTCATGGAATGTAGCCGTGGCAAGTAGGATCTGGATGGACTTAAGCATAGATCCTTAGAAAAGGTTTCATTATGATCCATATCTGGTCAATGATGCAAACCTTTAACAAGTCTAGCTTTGAAAGTCTCAACTTTTCCATGTACACCAAGTAATCTTCTCAAGATATACTTGCTCCTGATGAGGATTTAACCCTTCAGATATAGCAACCAAAGTCCATACTTTGTTGGTGTATATAGATTCCATCTCAGATCGCTAAGCATCCAGCCATTCTTACAGAGTCCCATTCCTGATGGCCAGCTCGAAACTAGTTGGGTCATCATGCCATGATGCAATCCTCGCTCCCACTGTCATAGAGAAACCGAAATATCTCTCAGGTGGGTGAGGAACCCTACTAGATCGGCGGAGAGGCTGAGGTTCGTTGGTTTCTATTGAATCCTTCGGTTCTACCAAATCATCTGCTGTAGTTTGCATAGCTGGAACCTTTCCAGTTGTACATAACAGACCTTGCCTCGAGCCTGTCCGGATTATGCTTTTAGACATAGCCCGGACAACCCCAAATCTTAACCAACTTAAGATATGGGCTCTTCCCTTTCCATATCAAATATGAAGTGGTAGGCAACTGATTTGATCGGAACCCTATTCAATAGGTATGCAACTTCATAAGTGCATAACTCCCAAAAGGAAAAAGGTAACTCAGCAGTACTCATCATAGAGCACACCATATCAAATAGGGTGTATCTGCTCCGCCCCGATATACCATCGTGCTATGGTGTATTCGGAGGAGTAATGCTGAGAGAGAATCTCATTCTCCTTTAGAAAAGTCCAGGAATTCTGTGCTCAAGTATTCTCCTCCTCGATCTCATCAAAGGACATAATACTTATACCCTATTTTGGTTCTCTACTTCTAACTTATATTCTGTGAATATCTCAAAAGGTTCGGACTTGTGTTTCAACAAGAACATATGTCTGAATCTAAAGAGATTATCAGAGAATGTAATGAAGTACAAAGAACCGGTCTTGGCATGTGTAGACAGGGGACCTTACATACATCAACATGTATCATCCCAAGAGTTCACTAACTCTTTCTCTGTTTCCAATAAACAGAGCTGAGGTCATTTTATCTTTGTGACATGACTCGCAAGTTTCATAAGATGTAAATCCAAACTAATTTAAATATGCATCTAAATGTAACTTCAGCCAGTCGGGTCGCATTGATATGACCTAGTCTACAATGCCTCAAGAAGGATCCGTTCATTTCTGGACTCTTCCTCTTGTGTGTGTTCTGTATACTAAGAACTGTAGTTTGATTTAGAACATCAATGTTTTTAGATAACGTGCCTGAACCGATCAACTTTTGATATAGGAAATGTTCAAAACATTATCCAACAATACAAAATTTTATCATTTCTTTACTAATAAAGAGATAGATACGATTTTGTATATCAGGTTCGGTATCTAATAACATTCGTTCAGAATCAATGTATTTGTAATACAGGGTGACAGTGACCAACAGACTTGGCTGCAACACTTGCCCCGTTTTCTGCCTCATGAAACTTATCACCCGTTCTCAGTTCTTTACCTATCTGTAGCCCATGTAACATATTACATATGCGGGATCCTGATCCCGTATCATATACCCAGGACGTAAAGGATACTGAGAAACAGTTCTGTATAATGAACATACCCGAAGATGATGCATCAGCATGCACTTTCTTCGTTTGGGCGGCACGGGAATTCTGGTAATCCCCAATTTCCTGCTCTGTCTTATAACAATTATAAGTTGGAGCGGGACCAACGTTCCCTAGCATAGCATAACAAGCGGGTTCGGTCAAATATCCGTATTATTATCTTGATTAAGGCGTGATATGGTCGCTACCAGGAGAGAGAGAGAAGAAAACACTCAGCGTGCGCTCTTTCAAGATTAGATTGGTTATTATTTTATCTAATCAGGATGGCTCCCACTGCTTTTTATCAAATCTTCATTCAAACCCTAAAAGGAAAGACTAGCCGGGATTAATTACACATTACAAGTTCGCCAATCTTTCAGCCAGGCCAGTGTCGGTACTTTGAGGGAGGTCCCCCGTGCTTTCGCACGAACCTAATTAATGTAAACCTCGTTTTCCCAGAGGCGTAACCTCGTTAACACCTTTCTAGACACCTACTTGATCGGCTAATTGTAATGTATAAAACTCTCCCAGGAGTAATAATTACTCGCAGTGGGTATCGGGATCCAACTATCTCATAGAAGGTATGCAATCTCATCGGGGATTTCAACACTTGAAATCCCCGATAATATTTTGCCCCAAGCGATCTATGACCTTGACTGAGTCAACAAACCATAGACCGCAAGTAAAGTTCAACCCGTCATTTCCTGATTGAATTAAACCCACCCGCACGATCCTTGACTGAGTCAACAAGGCCGCACGACTACCCTAATCCAATCTGCATCATATGCATAAGCAGATAAATAGTAATCAGCTACCGCACACTACGCCTTGACTGAGTCAACAAACGCAGCACGAATACTAACTATTACTTATCTGAAATGACGGAGGGCTACGTCAGGTTTTTAAGAAAACCCTTTGCGTAATGAACTTTATATCGTTGTAGAATCAAATGATTTTAAAAATGGAGTGTTCTTGAAGCTTTTCTAGTTTTGCTAAAGGAGTCACTCCCGGTGAAGGGATCGTCGGTCCTTTCCTCGTCGAATGAGATGCGGGATATATCATATATATCACTGTGCAAAACAAAAACTCTTAAAAGCAATCAAAAGACAAACCGAGTGTGTAGCATCTGCCAGTTATTGCTAAAGGAGTCACTCCCGGTGAAGGGATCTCGGTCCTTTCCTCATCGAATAAGGTGCAGGATATATCACATATACCGCTGTGCAAAGCAAGAACTGTAGCTACCTGTTTTATTTTTAAAATTCAATTCTACAACATCTTTAGGTTTCTTTTACTTTCATTAATCACATTAATGAAGTCCCATCATCTCAGTACCTAAACATCACAGATAAATACGACGTACACTTATGCCATCCGCATTCGCCTCGATGTCCCCTCGTGCACCGTTAGGTTAGGTAACTAACGGCAGAGCGAGGCAGGGCTAGCGCGGGTGTAAAACATAAGTAACGCCTATATAATATATCATATATACTATATACAGTATCTATCACAGAACATCACATGATCACATCACAGATATCGCAGCAGAAGAATCATATGAAATATTGGATATACTAGGACGTCCGTGTTTTCAATACGAGCCAATATAAAACACGGATTCCACGGTCGTGATGAATAGCCAAACCTACACCCCTAGACCCCTACGAGAGCGGCAAGCAACCCTACCAATTCTAGAGTTAGGAGACCCGGACTCGACTCCTCGAGTTGGTCTCCCACTGGACTCCAGAACCCGGTTACTTGTGCTCCCCTCCTTGGGTCTATCCTAGTGCGGAAAAGTAAATAATATACAAACGGTGACAACTTCCGCAACCTGGAAGTGCCCCAATAAAAGAATATTACATACAAGTTTTTACATGAATGAAAATGAAAAACACTCATCTCACATAAAAAAAACCCCGGCTATTCAAACACGACGATCCAATATAACATATCCAGCAACACATAACATCACATGTCATCAACATAAGTAAATATGCCCATCCCAATTGTCGTTGACATATAGCAACGAAACCGGCGATATCACATATTACACTTACGGTCACAGAAAAGAAAGTATAAAACTACAACAGTTGGAATCTGCAACCACCTCAGACATCGCATGCCTGACCAAATGAATTACTTAGACATCGCATGCCTAACAATTATAAACCCCGCATTTTAGTCTCAAAATCGAAAACTCTTTTCAATATCAAGTCGGGCAATTCAACAAGATTCCCGACATCCTGATCGAATGCTCGTCGCAAACTTCAGTAGATGGCTGCACCCCCGATACCATCGACGAAGTGCACCAAGGTGGAACACCGCTACCGCGAGCACCCGGATGGATGCTTTCGGCGACGGGGTTCTCCTACAGTCACTTGGTCGGGGCTATGGAGTGAGGCTGTCTATTAAGTTTACCCGGCGAGTATCCGCGTACGCTACGTGATTGCGGCGGACTTTTGATCACATCAAAATTCCGTAGCAACCGATCAAGTGAGACTAAACTGCTATGTTTATAACATTCATTCAGTTATCTCATAACTACTTGTGAATTCCAATTATTGTATCACATTCCAGATAATTAGAAAATGTTAAACTTTCCGATCGAACATTCAAACACCCAAGTTTTCCCGAAACAGATCAACTTATGAAATAAGTTCAAAGACATTCACTTCGTGCCTCAGTACCAACGGTCCAGCCGTAGAAGGGTCAAGCCAACGCCTTACATGTGGCACGCCGTACTGCCCCAAACCCGAAGGTTCAAAGGGCAGTTCAAGACGGTCACATAATCGAGTTAAGGTTTGTTGTCTTCTAGAGGGTCCATCGCGTTACTTGCACTACTTTGAACGTCATTAAACCTCGGAAAAATCCAACATTTGGAAATTTCCCGACAGGGGAAAAGTTGGGTATTTATATCCGGTCGAACTTTTTAACATATCCAAAAATTATCCGGAAAGCCACACAGACAAAATTTGATAATCCGATCGAACATACGAATCCCCAAAACAACCCAGAAAATTCAACTCTTGAATAAATATTAAAAATTCCCAGAAAATCCAACACCAGAAAAGAGGAATTACTGTGCAAAAATGGGAAGCTGACGTCATCATACGGCCGCGGAACCGCCGCAGAAGCCAGGCTTCTGCTGCGGTTCCGCCGCACTTTGGTGGATTCATGGGTACGGGCTTCACAGTAATTCTTACAATTCCCTGCTGATTTTTCTGCATATTTTTAATATCGATAAACTCCAGATTTTGGAAAAAGTCCAGAGAGCATGTTTGTGTTAGGGTTTCGGGTTCGTTCGGGTTTTAAACTTCGTCTACGCATCGCCTAAGGCTCTAGCTAGGCTCTGATACCACTGTAGGGTTCCTAGGCACTCCCAAGAGATCTCACAAGGCATCAACCATGCCAATTTCAAATTTTACAAGTGCCGAGAAACCCTAGACTAGATCGTTAACTAGATATTTAGGCGAAAAAGAAACTAGTTAACAACTTAACTAAATGGTAAACGGAAATACAACCTTTGTAGATCCGGTTCTCCACCTCCATGGCTCCGCGATGAAGTCTCCTCGCTGTACAAATCGGATCTTAGGCTCTAGCGTCTGCTTCATCGGAGAAAAAGCGGGCTAGGTCATCGACGACGATGCCGAAGATGATCTACGTCGAGGCATCGCTAGATCAAGCTTCAACTTCACCAAGTCAAGAAAACTTGTGAAGGAAACACCCTATACTACTTGGCAAGAGGTAGAGAATGAAGAAATAGGAAGTGGGTTCACTTTAGAATTGGATTTCTCACTCATTTTCTCACTTTGCCATTGATGAAGCAAAGTTTTCTTCAAGTGAAGAAGAAGAAGAAGAAGATGAATATTATTATGATAAGAATTAAAGAATAGAAAAGAATAATCATTCTTATCATAATCAAACCAAAGTTAAGTGTAGAGAGCTAACTAGAGTTTATGTGAGTGGTTAGGGTTAAAGAAGAAGACAAAATGGTCACTTGGTCAAAAGCTTCAACAAGCTTCATGAAAGAAAGAATAAAAGAAAACCATTTTGTTTTTTCTCTTTAAGCTTTTATTTTCCAAAAGTAATAAATAAATAAATGAATAAGTAATCATAACCCTAACCATTCATATAACCATGGTTCAATCTTTACACTTAACCAATTTTGCATGTATCATCAAACATGATACAATCAAGTGCACAAAACTATATCGAATATACAATGTGCACAAGCGAGTGAGAAAATCCATTTAAAGTGAACCAATACTAGTTAATGCAAAGTAATATATCAAATATATAATTATGCATTAAATCATCAAATCAACACTTGATTTAACGATCCGGTCATATCGCATATAACTGACTAATATTCAATGTATCGGCTTATCGAATCAATCCTTGATTCGATAACTAGGTTATATCACATACAACCATTCGATACATTCATCGCGAGAATGAAATACGGTATCACATACACGCATTATTCTCGGTCCCGCACATATTTCATATGCGCTCCTATTTCGTTTCGCTTGAGCCAGGAAACCTCTGTGTAGGACTCTAAAGACTCGTCAATACGCCGGCAGCAGGTGTTGATCATATCAAACACCCACAAGCCGCAAGCGGTCTGCTAAACGTAACGGCCACCCGGATATTGAGCGATCAGAAGATCGACGAGCAAGCCCGCTCACACTCCAGTGAATCCAACCAGTAACACTACCGTACAGTCCGGTCTGATCGTTTGATATGTCATATATCTCGCCTAGGGGTGGTAAACGTCAGACCCCAATAGTTCGATAAGTCGTGTCGATATGAGGTCTATAACAGTTTGAGAAACTACTGGTAACACTTACCGGTAAATCTCAGCAACCCTGGCCAGGGATTTCCGGTTATAGCCAATCGAACACAGCGCAACATCAACTCCCTATACCGGGAGAGACGAATCCCCTCCTATCGCTCATTGCCTCCATGTGACTCGGGACTGTACCCAAAAACCACCGTTTTGCACGCCCTCTTGGACGTGGTAAGGTGGAAATCAAAGCACAGTGGGAACCACACAAGACTCTATGACGATCTCGGGTCAACAGACTACTCTGTACCAGTGTCACCAGAGAACTGCCATCTGACGTAAGGTATAATACCATCTGGGAGTTCTCGGCGAGTCCGTCCAGTGTACCCAGTCTCCACTGAGCACCCGTATATCATCTCTGATGTCAAACACCAATGGATATGGGATCATCCATCGCCCATCTGTATGGGTCGAGAAGGTATACGCTAGTCTACTCTGGTATATCGATGTCCCGTCTCGATACACCCACGACTAGGGACTTTGAAGGATGTACTTATGGACTACCATGTCCCCACTAGTATGATCCGCATCATAGTCCAGGTAGTCAAGTACACATCCTAAGGGCTTTACCAACATGTAACAGGGAGACAATGAGTGTACACGTTAAGGTAAAGGTCAACCAGATAGCATACTATCATGTCGAGCAAGAAAGTCCTCCCTATATATGTCCCAGCATCCACTACAATATACATCCAATGTACAGTAATGGCCTCTAGGGCATACATATAACTAACACTTTCCTCATCGAATAAGGTGCAGGATATTTCACAAATACCACTATGCAAAGCAAAAACTATAGAAGCAATCAAAAGACAAACCGAGTATGCTGCATCTGCTAGTTTCGCTAAGGAGGTCACTCCCGGTGAAGGGATCTCGGCTCTTTCCTTATCGAATAAGGTGCTGGATGTTCTACAAGGAACACCGCTATGCAAAGTAAGAACTAGAGCTACCAGTTTTTAAACAAGTTTCTACAATATCTTTAGGTTTCTTTTAGTTTCATTAATCTCATTAATGAAGTCCCATTTTAATTATGCTTCACAAGCATCAGATTTGAAACGAAATCTGCAATATAACATATATCTCATATATATAAACATTCGTCTCGGACAGTAATATGATCTCATCACAGAACATTACAGCAGAAGAACATATATGAAATATTGGATATACTAGGACGTCCGTGTTTTTAATACGAGCCTGTATAAAACACGGATTCCACGGTCGCGATGAATAGCCAAACCCACATCCCTAGACCCCTACGAGAGCGGTAAGCAACTTTACCAATTCTAGGGTTAGGAGACCCGGTCTCGACTCCTCGAGATGGTCTCCCACTGGACCCTAGAACCCGGTTACTTGTGCTCCCACCCTTGGGTCTACCTAATGCAGAAAAGTAAATAATATACAATGGTGACATCATCCTCAGCCCGGATGTGCCCCAATAAAAGAATATTACATACATATGAATTTTAAATGAATGAAAATAAAAACTCTCATCTCACATAAAACCCCCGGCTATTCAGAACACGACTATCCAATATAACATATCACAGCAACACATAATATCTCATATCATCAACGTAAGTAAGTATGCATATACCGATTGTCGTTGATGTATAATAACGAAAACCGGCGATACAACTACATACTACACTTATGGTCACAGAAAAGAAAGTGTAAAACAACAACAGTTGGAATCCGCAACCTCCTTAGATATCGCATGCCTAAACAAATGAATTCTTTAGACATCTCATGTCTAGCTATTATAAACCACGCATTTTAGTCTCATTATCGAAAACTCTTTTCAATATTAAGTCGGGTAATTCAACAAGATTCCCGACATCCTGATCGAATGCTCGTCGAAAACTTTAGTAGACGGCCGCACCCCCGATGCCGTCGACGAAGTGCACTAAGGCGGAACACCGCTGCCGCGAGCACCCGAACTGATGCTTTTGGCGATGGGATTCTCCTACAGTCACTTGGTCGGGGCTTTAGGGCGTGGCTGTCTATTAAGTTTACCCGGTGAGTATCCGCGTACGCTACGTGATTGCGACGGACTTTTGATCGTATCAAAATCCCATGGCAACCGATCATCTGAGACTGAACTGCTAGATTTATAACATTCAAAATTAGTTATCTCATAACTACTTATGGATTCCAAATTTTGTATCACACATTCCAGATAAATAGACAATGTTAAACTTTCCGATCGAATAAACAAACACCCAAGATTACCCAAATGGCTCAACACTCGAGCGGAGTTTAAAAGCATCCATCACATGCTATAATACCAATGGTCCAGACGTAGAAGGGTCAAACCAACGCCTCACATGTGGCAACGCCATACTGTCCCAAACCCTAAGGTTTAGAGGCAGTTCAGAAGGTCACATAATCGAGTTAAGGTTTGTGTTCTTTTAGAGGGTCCACCACGTTACTTACACGACTAAGAACGTTCTTAAACTATGGAAAAATCTAACACTTGGAAATTTTCCGGCAGGGAAAAAAGTGAGTTATTGATATCCGTTCGAACTTTTTAACACATTCTAAATTACCCGGAATAATCTTAAACGAAGTTAAACTTTTCGATCGAATCAACGAATACAAAAGATCTCCAGAAAACTCAACACTTGAGTAAAATTAAAATTCCCAGAAGCATGAAAATGTACCCAAGAATCACACATAGAAGTACGAGCCCCTATCTCTTCATTATGGTCGCGGAACCGCCGCCAAACCCTTGGTTTAGCCGCGGTTCCACGCTCTAAAGATTGAGTTGGCGTTTCGTACTTCACAGTGTTTCTTAGAATTCCCTGCTTATTATTCTGAGTATTTTTAATACTGTAAAAATCAACATTTTATAAAATTCCAGAGAAGGGTAAAAACCGGGGTTTCGGGGTTCGACCGGACTTTAAATTTCGTCTAGACTTCGCCTAAAGCTCTATCTTGGCTCTGATACCACTGTAGAGTTACTAGGTACTCTCACAAGGTTCTACAAGACATCAACCATGCCCGATTTAAAATTTAGACGCGCCGAACAACCCTAACCAAGATCTTAGACTAGAGATTAGGCGAAAACATAAGCAAGTAAACAACTTTACTTCTAAGAGTTTGGGATTACAACCTTTGTAGTCCGGTCCTTCACTTCATAAGCTCTGTGTTGTGGTCCCTTCACTGCGATCATCAAGTTCCGGACTCTAGAGAGGCTCCACGAAGAGAAAGATGCATGCTTGCTTCCGATCTTCGATAACTAAGATGATCTACCTTGAAGAAACTTTAACTCAAGCTCTCACTCACTAATGAAGTAAACACCCTAATCTAAATGGCTAGGATAGATTAGGATGATGAAGTAGGATTTATGCTCTCTTTTATTTTCATAATCTCACACTAATTCATCACAAATCTCAAAGCTAGAAAGCTTTGCAAGGAGGAAGAAGAAGATGAACTCACTTGTGATGAATAATGAATTGTAATAATAATTACAAATGCAACCATGGTTGACCAAAAGAAAAGCTAACCATTGTAGAGAGTTAACTAGGGTTAAGGGTGTGGGTTGGGTTAAGAAAATATCTCCAAAAATATCAACCATAATATCTTTGCAAGAAACATAAGAAAAGCTTCTAGAAGTTTCTAGAAAAGTTTAACCCAAATCAAACCCTAACCATATTTAATCTCCACTAATCATGGTGCATTAGTAATCATAACTTGTTACAATATTATATATTACATATATAATATATTTTTGTAACAAAAGAAAATAATACAATTAACATATATCGCATATATATCAATGTATTACCCGGTGATAAATTGAATCAATAAAGCGAGCCAATATTAGATAATGTAATGCAATATATCATATATATAATTATACATTAAATTATCGAATCAACACTTGATCCGACAATCCGGCTATATCGCATATAACCGACTAATATATCATGTACCGATTCATCGAATCAACACTTGATCCGATGACCAGGCTCATCTCAAAATATCGCGAGAATATAATACGGTATCTCATATCGTATTATCCTCGGTCCTGCATAAATCACATATGTGCCCCTACTCCGTTTTGCCTGAGTCAAGAAACCTCTATGTAGGACTCTAAAGAATCGTCAATACGCCGGCAGTAGGTGATGATCATATCAAAAACCCACAAGCTGCAAGCGGTCAGCTAAACGTAACAGCCACGCAGGTATTGAGCAATCAGAAGATCAACAAGCAAGCCTGTACATTCTCCTGTGAATCCAGTCAGTAACACTCACGTACAGTCCGGTCTCTTCGTCTGATATGTCGCATATCTCGCCTAGGGGTGGTAAACGTCAGATCCCAGTAGCTTGATAAGTCATGTCGATATGAGATCTATAACAGTTCGAGAAACTACTGATAACAGTTACCAGTAAATCTTAGTAACCCTGGCCAGGGATTTCCAGTTATTGCCAATCGAACACAGCGCAACATCAACTCCCTCTACCGGGAGAGACGAATCCCCTCCTATCGCTCATTGCCTCCATGTGATTCGGGACTGTACCCAAAAGCCACCTTTTTGCAAGCCCTCTTAGACGTGGTATGATGGAAATCAAAGCACAGTGGGAATCACACAAGACTCTATGACGATCTTGGGTCTACAGACTAACATGTACTAGTGTCACCAGAGAACTGCCATCTGACGTGAGGTATAATACCATCTGGGAGTTCTCGGCGAGTCCGTCCAGTGAACCAAGTCTCCACTGAGCACCCGTACACCATCCTTGATGTCAAACACCGATGGATATGGGATCATCCATCGCCCATCATATGGGTCAAGATGTGTATACGCTAGTCTACTCTGGTGTATCGATGCCCTGTCTCGATACACTCTCGATTAGGAACAGTTATAGGATGTACTCGTCGACTACCGTGGCCCCACTAGTATGATCTCATCATAGTCCCAGTAGTCGAGTACATATCCTAAGGACTTTATCAGCATGTGAGAGTAAGACAGTAAACTAATATAAGTCAACATGTTAAGATAAAGAGCAACCAGATAGGTACTATCATGTCGAGCAAGAAAGTCCTCCCTATATATGTCCAAGCATCCACTACAATATACATCGTATGTACAGTAATGGCCTCTAGGGCATACATATAACTAACACCATATACACCATAGAACAACGGTATATCAGAATGGAGAAACCGCACACTATTAGATATGGTACGCTCTATGATGAGCAGCGCTGAGTTACCTATTTCCTTTTGGGGTTCTGCGATGGAGACAGCAGCATACCTATTGAATCAAGTTCCATCTAAATCAGTGCCTACTACACCATATGAGATATGGAGTGGGAAGAGACCATGTCTTAAACGAGTTAAGATATGGGGTTGTTCGGCCTATCTCAAAAGGCAAAATCCGGACAAACTCGAGGCACGGTCTGTTCTTTGCAAGTTTGTGGGATATCCAAAATATTCAAATGGATATTATTTCTACCGCAGTGAGGAACAAAGGGTGTTTGTTGCTCAACATGCCACCTTTTTAGAAAAGAAATTTCTTGCAAAAGAAATTAGTGGAAATGAGGTAGAACTGGAAGAAGTTTCAGCTACACAAACTACAACAGAAGATTTGGAGGAACCAGAGGATTCAGTAGTTCCCAACGAACCCCAGCCTCTCCGCCGATCTAGTAGGGTTCCTCATCCACCTGAAACATACTACGGTTTTCTCATAAACGGTGGGAGCGAGGATTGCATCATGGAAGATGATGACCCAACTAGCTTCGAGCAGGCCATCACGAGTGGGGACTCTGTGAAATGGCTGGATGCAATGCGATCTGAGATGGAATCCATGTACACCAACAAAGTATGGACTTTGGAAGTTGCTCCTGAAGGGGTAAAACCCATTGGGAGTAAATGGATGTTTAAGAAGAAACTTGGTGTAGATGGAAAAGTTGAGACTTTCAAAGCTAGACTTGTTGCAAAGGGCTTTCGTAAATGACCAGGTGTGGATTATGACGAAACCTTTTCTCCAGTGGCTACGCTTAAGTCCATCCGGATCTTACTTGCCATTGCTGCATACCATGACTACGAAATCTGGCAAATGGATGTTAAGACCGCTTTTCTAAATGGTGATTTAGAGGAGTGCATGTACATGACTCAGCCAGAAGGCTTCGTAGACAGTGGGAGCAGCAGAAATGTGTGCAAGCTGCTTAAATCCATCTACGGGTTAAAGCAGGCATCGTAGAGTTGGAACATATGTTTTGATGTGGTAGTCAAAGAGTTTGACTTCATCAAGAACATAGATGAACCTTGTATATACAAGAAGGTAGCAGAGAGTAAGGTTGTCTTCCTCGTATTATACGTGAATGACATACTCTTGATAGGAAATGATATTCCTATGCTGCACTCGGCAAGCTCTTTTTATCATAAAGATTCTCAATGAAAAATCTAGGTGATGCCTCCTGCATTTTGGGGATTAAGATCTATAGAGATAGATCTAAACGGATACTGGAATTGTCCTAATTCAGGTACATTGACACCATACTAAAGAGGTTTAGTATGGAAGAATCCAAGCGTGGGAACTTACCCACGATCTCTGGACTCACTCTCTCCAAAGAGATGTCTCCTAAGACTGATTTGGAGAGAGCTCGCATGCAAGAGATACCGTATGCTTCGGCAGTAGGCTCTATCATATATGCGATGCTATGTACCAGACCCGATATAGCATACTCACTAAGTGTAGTGAGTAGGTATCAAGCAGATTCAGGAGAGAGTCACTAGACAGCTGTGAAGAACATTCTCAAGTACTTGAGATGACTAAAGAGATGTTCTTGGTGTATGGTAACGGAGAACTCCAAGTTAAGTCCTTTACCGATTCGAGCTTCCAAAGTGATAAGGACGACTCTAAATCGCACTCGGGATTTGTCTTTACCTTAAATGGAGGGGCGGTGTGTTGGAAGAGTTCCAGACAGGAAACCGTTGCAGACTCGACGATGGAGGCTGAATACATCGCTGCTAACGATGCTGCCAAAGAGGCTGTCTGGATAAAGAAGTTCATTACCGAACTTGGTATGGTTCCATCCATCGAGCATCCAATACCTTTATATTGTAATAACAATAGAGCTGTGGCTTTGGCCAAGGAACCCAGATCCCATCAGCGATCTAGGCATATTCTGAGGCGGTATCACCTAATCCGGAAGATAGTTGATCGCCGGAAGATCGAGGTCAGGAGAGTAGATATGAAGGATAACACTGCGGATCCATTCACCAAGGCCATTCCCCAGATACAATTTGAGAGACTCTTCGGGATGTTGGGTATAAGATACTATGTCATGCCCCGCTTCCCAATATACGGGCAGAGGACGCGACGAGGCCGCTACGTATTTACTGTGAAGTAAATACGCTAAGCGTATCTAAGAAATATAAAAAATAAATGCACAAGAGACAAGATATAATCAAAACAGCAACTTTATTTATTCACATTCTTTCTGTACAATGCATGGAAAGTAAATACAATTGAAATAAAGCAATGCCTAAATAATGGCATAACAGAAATGAAAAATACTGAATGGAAAGTGTACAATGACTAGAGCTCGGTGTCTTCACTGAACCGGTCCAAGTCTTCAGCAATAAGCTCGATCTCTAAAGTGTCCAGATCACCTGACGACATTCAAAGAAGAAAGAAAGAGAATGTCGTCAGCGAAAAGATCGCTCGGTAAGTCCCAAAGATAAGGGAGAAATAGAATAGACAGAATAAGAAGGTAGCTTTTAAAGTTGTAGTATATTGTTATAATATTCTGTTAACGCTGTTATTTATAGCTTGGTACAGAAGGATGCCAGTATATACGAGAGGAGTCTCTATATGCTTGAGACCAGAGCAAACGGAATGTACAAGGAACCGTTAAGCCACGGTACAACAGCAACGGAATATAGGTTAGGTGTCTTAATCTTACTGTCTCGTGCCACTTTTAACACCTTCCGTACCAATCTACCCCTTAAACCCCGATATGTCTTGTTTGTATTGTAAATTATATTGATTGTATAATTGGATGACTGACCGAAACCATAATATCAGTAAACGGATGTAACCGTAGAATCATGTAAATAGAATAACTGGAGAACTATGTAAATGGAATGTATATCTATGGTTCGGTTCAGTCAAGTTGTGTAGATTGATAATTGGATTCATAGATTCATGTTGAATTGTAATATTGAAGATTGTAGATTGTACTTGAATCATATTCAAGTCAGATTATAATGAGACTCAAAGTAAATTGAAGTCCTGATTGTTTTGATGTTATCGGTAACCGCTGCACATGGACGACAGGATTTGTGTCTTTTTCAAAGATGATTACCGTATTGATAACACCATTATTAAATTGTCTATCTTAAATAGGCAAGCACCTACTTCTCCGGCTCCCTGAGGCTCAAGAGATTGGTCCCGCTTAAACTTATATTTACTAGGGTCATTAGGGTAAATTATGGAATTTGAGGGGGTTTTATGTAAAAATACTCTTGTATAGTTTTCAAAATACACCCAAAGTATTTATTAATCGTCTTTAGAGTTGTAATGAATGTAGATTTTATATTGTGATATTTCTAGTGAAAATATCATATTTTCATAATAAGTGGTATTTATTTGTAATATTGGTTTTGTATGGAATTCATGGTATTTTAGTGTAAAATTGATTCTTGTGATTTTTAGAAAAAGGTGAAATATATATATCATAACAAAATAGGTATTTTAATGATAAATATACATATATTTATATAAAAATAATTTTAATATATATTTTATATTCTAAAAATCTCATTTTCTTAAGATGTCGTATTTTAAATCTTTCGAGACCGAATGCTCCTTGCGGAGGTCTGAATCTCGCACTACTAAACCCGAGGATATGCGATAATCCACACCATCCCGAACGGGTTCCCTAAAATGGGTTGTAGCGGCGCTTTGCAAAGATTTGTATAAATACTAAATCCTTTAGAAAACGGTTTTATTAAGTAAATGGTATTTAAATGAAAATGTGTCGCTTTCCCGTATTCTATGTTCCCAAGGTTATGGTGATATGTTGTATATGAGTGTGTGAGGAGGTAGGTCATTACCTCGTGATCTACTTAAAGGTATAGCAAGTTTTGATGGTTTAAATGTAGAAATGAAACTATGTGGTATTTTAATGAAAAAATACGGTAAAATGGAGATAGCAATTATTTTTGATATAGAACTTGTTCAATATGATTAGTTAGTGTTTAATAGTCAACATGAAGTGGTTTAACAAAATTTTATTAAAGAAAAGTGAGAGTTTTAGAAAGAAACTGAATCGGAAATCGGATTTGCTCCGATTCCGTCGGGTTTTGTAATTCCGTATTTTTTAGAAAAAGAATAGAGAAGAGGGATGGGGACTTACGAGTTTAGGACAACAAGGAGAGGGAGATGGATTGGGAGGAGTCTCCGGTGCGTCGTTTCGTCCCCGGGAGCTCCTAGAATGATCGTCGGAAGTTCGCCGGAAAATTCGTCGTAACTTCGCTTCTTTCTCGTTTTCAAAGTACACAAGTTTTCTTGAAAATTCTTGAGAGTTGGCTCAGAGTTTGGGGTGAGGGGGTAATGTGCAGAGTTGGTATTTATAGGGTTAGGGTAGATGAATGGTTTTAATTTAAAAAATGTATTAAACTATATTAAAATGTAATAAAAGTGGAGTAAATGGGGTTTTAAAAGAGCTCTGGAAATGGTCTGAGGATAAAATTTTGCAGGTGTACAGGGAAAACCAAAAGACACATTTTTTATGTTGGGTCGTCGCCGAAATCGGCCGACTCGGCCGTGACTCGGTCGGAGGACGGAGTCGGCCGATTCGAGGCCGATTTGGCCGATTCCCGGCCGAGTCAGGCGGTCGGAATCCCCCCCCAACGGTTCATCTAACCTCTGGCAATGTTATATTTTTGGGTGTAGTGGGGTTTTTGTGAGATATGCATGTGTAAACCCTTGGTATTCTAAAGGTTTTAAAAAAAATCAATATTAAAAATAATGTGGGGTATGGGATTTGAACTCTGGTGGCTTGGTTCAGCAGTGCAAGGTATTACCAATGAGCTACAAGCTCCTTCTTGTAATTATGGAGCTAATTAATTATTTAAAGTAATAACAACAAATGTAAATACTCTAAGTATACATTAATTTTTAAGCAAATTTTGTACACTAAAAATGGAGTTGTTACATTCTACCCTTCTTACAAAAATTTCGTCCTCGAAATTTACAACTTTTATTTGTGGACAAGTTTACAAAGAGGTGTGGATATCTTGCACGCATTTCATCTTCCCTTTCCCAAGTGGACTCTCCTGGAGTGTCTTTCCTCCACATCACTTGGAACAAGTTAACTTCCTTGTTCCGAAGTGTCTTCATTTTCCTGTCCAGGATTTCCATATGTTGTTGCTCACAAGATAAGTCAGGCTGTATAGTGAGCTCGGAATGATCGAGAACATGGCTGGGGTCACTCACATACCTTCTGAGTTGGGATATGTGGAACACATTATGCACTCCTTCCAATGAAAGTGGAAGCGCTAAGCGGTACGCCGCTTCACCGACTCGTTCGAGTATGTCGAATGGTTCAATGTATCTCGGACTTAATTTACCCCGTCTTCTAAATCGGATCACTCTGCGATTCGGTAATATCTTTAAGAACACATGATCTTTTGGCTGGAACTCCAAGTGACGTCTCTTTGCATCAGCCCAGTGCTTCTGTCGATCTTGCGCTATGCGCATCCTTTCCCTGATAGTTCGTACCACATCAACAGTCGCTACTATCATCTCTGGTCCGAGAAGTTTCCTATCTCCGATGTCGTCCCAAATTAATGGCGATCGACACTTCCTTCCATACAGTGCTGCAAAAGGTGCCATTCCTATGCTTGCTTGGTAGCTGTTGTTGTATGAAAACTCCATAAGATGTAGGTGATCTTCCCATGATCCTTTGAAGTCTAACATACATGCTCTGAGCATATCCTCCAAGATCTGAATAGTTCGCTCAGACTGACCATCGGTTTGTGGATGATAAGCCGTGCTGAAGTTCAGACTTGTTCCCAAGGTTGCTTGCAGACTCTGCCAAAATTGTGATCGGAACCTGGTGTCACGATCGGAGACAATTCAGACCGGTACTCCATGAAGTCTCACAATTTCCTATATGAGTTCATGGTTATCAGAGATAGTACATTATGAAGAGTTTAAATCTTTAAGTAGATTATTACCTCCATATACTTCTTTGCTAGTGTCTCAGTTGATTGGCCAACTCGAAATGGGATGAAGTGAGCCGACTTTGTGAGTCGATTCACAATGACCCATACGGCATCGTTACCCTTTGTGCTGCGAGGAAGAGCGGTCATAAAATCCATCGTGATGTGTTGCCACTTCCATTCTGGGATTGGTAATGGTTGAAGTAATCCAGCAGTCCTGTGATGTTCAGCCTTTACTTGCTGACACACCAAGCATTTTGCGACGCTTCTGGCTACTTCACGCTTCATTCCATGCCACCAATAATTCTGACGTAGATCTTTGTACATTTTGGTACCTCCAGGGTGTACTGAGTAGGGAGAGGTGTGAGCTTCTTTCATTAACTCTTCCCGAACAGAACCTTTTGGTACACACAATCTACTGTCGTATCTCAAAGATCCGTCTTCATGGATGATGAAGTCTGTTTTGAGTCCATTCTCCACTTGTTCTCTGATCTTATGCAACTTAGCATCACTTATTTGAGCTGCTTTGATCTGATTGACAATGGTTGATTGAACTTGTAAATTCATCAAACTTGAAGCATTACCTGGCGTGACTACTTCAATCTCCATCTGATGCAAGTCTTGTTGAGGCTTCCACTGAGAGGTGAGATTCATTGATAAAGGTTGACAACTAAGAGCATCAGGAACCACATTCACCCTCCCTGGGTGATATTGCAAGTTGATGTCAAAGTCCGCCATGAATTCTAACCATCTTCTCTGCCGCATATTCAACTCCTTCTGAGTAAACACGTACTTCAGACTCTTATGATCTGTGTAGATGTTCACTCGTTCACCAAGTAGATAATGGCGTCAAATCTTGAGAGCAAAGATGACGGCTGCCAACTCCAGATCATGCGTTGGATAATTGCGCTCATGAATCTTCAGCTGTCTTGAAGCATAAGCCACAACTTTACCGTGCTGATGTAGAACACATCCTAATCCCTTACCGGATGCATCGCAATGCACTTCGAATCCTCCAGATTGATCCGGTATGACGAGAATAGGTGCTGATGTCAACCTTGACTTGAGTTCTACGAAAACTAGTTCGCATGCTTCTGACCACACAAAATTCTTCATCTTTACGTGTGAGCTTGGTCAGGGGTGTTGCTATCTTTGAAAAGCCTTCAATGAACCTTCTGTAATATCCAGCTAGACCTAAGAAACTCCGAATGTCCTTCACTGACTTTGGTGTAGGCCATTCGCTAACTGCTGAAACTTTCGCTGGATCCACAAAGATTCCTTCTCCTGATACGATATGTCCAAGAAAACCAACTTGATTTAGCCAAAACTCGCACTTACTGTACTTGGCATATAACTGATGTTGATGAAGAGTTTCCAGGACAATTCGTAGGTGCTCGGCATGCTCTTTCCGACTCTTAGAATACACTATGATGTCGTCGATGAAGATGACAACAAACCTGTCTAAGTATTTCCGGAAAACTTGATTCATCAGGTTCATGAATATTGCTGGTGCATTGGTCACTCCAAATGGCATCACTAGAAATTCGTAATGTCCATAGCGAGTTCTGAAAGCCGTTTTATGAATATCAGCTTCCTTGACCTTCACTTGATGATAACCCGAACGAAGATCTAATTTAGAGAAAACACAAGATCCACTTAGCTGATCGAATAAATCGTCGATGCGTGAGAGTGGATACTTGTTCTTTATAGTGACTTCGTTCAAGGCTCTATAATCGATGTACATTCTGTATGAACCTTTCTTCTTCTTCATAAGCAGTACAGGTGATCCCCAACTTGAAGTGCTGGGACGAATCCATCCTTTCGCCAGTAATTCGTCCAACTGTGTTCGGACTTCTTTCAAACCTTCCGGACTTAATCGATAAGGTGCTTTGATCACCGGTTGTGCTCCTGGTACTAAATCAATGCTGAATTCAAGAGCTCGATCGGGAGTCAAACCTGATATATCGTCAGGAAACACATCGTCGAACTCTCGAACCACATCTGGTCTTGATTCTTCTCCGCTTGAGCTACTGCAACTACTGCTTCCCTTGGCTTCGCTTTGTAAGTACTTGGCTCCAGGATATAGTCTCCGCTTTTGAAATAGAAGATCGGATGGTCTGGAATCTCGAATACTACTCTCTTTTGACGATAGTCGATGGTAGCATAAAAAGTTCCAAGCCAATCCATACCTAGAACCACATCGAAGTTCGGTATGTCCAGCACTTTGAAGTCGGCATAAAATTCTTGGCTGCAGACGACTACCGGACACAAGCTGTGTCCCATTGTTGCCTTTAAAACGCTATTTCCTGATCTGACATTCCAGCTGGATACAAGCGGTGAGACTGGAATCGCATGGGTTCGGACAAACCGTTGCGACATAAAGCAGTGAGATGCTCCAGTATCAAACAGTGCTAGTGCAGGTATTGAGGATACTAAGATTGTACCTAAGGTATGTGGGATATGTTTTAGGTATAGGAAAAGTATATAGGATAAATATCAAAACTGAAAGAAATTTTGAGAAAGAAAGGGTTACCAGTGATAACTTGGCCAGTGGCCTCAGCTTCTTCTACTGTCGTCGTGAAAGCCTGGCGCCCTGGTACATTCCTCCTGGCCTGAGGAGCATTCCTCTGAACGTTCCTTTGAGCTTGATGGAACTGACGAGGAGGTGGTGCAGCTTGTGGTCCTCTGGGTGGTGCAGGTAGTGCAAGTCTTGGAGCAGGGGCTTGGATGGCTAGACACTGTGGATAAGTGTTTGCTGGCCTGGGTGCAGCAATTGGATTTTGTCTATGCGGACAAGACCCAATATCATGAGCAGCTGAGCCACAGACTAAGCAAAGACGGTTGGCTCGCCTGAACTCTTGCATCACATGTCCAGGTCTCTTGCAGTAGGTACAAAAGGCTGGGCTGGGACGATGGTTCGGTACTCCGGGTCGCCTTGGCACGAAAGGTGGCCTGAACGAGGCTCCTTCTGCCATCTGGTTGGCAGGGCGCTTAAATCCAGCAGATTGAGGTCTTCCCCTCGCCTTTACCACTGCCTCATAACGGCGGGCAGCTTTCAGAGCCGATTCATGAGTCGGAAAATCTCCTGTGGCCAGTGCAGCCTGGATCTCCGAATCCAAACCTTGTTGAAATCGACGGATTTTGATCTCATCCATCGATATCAGGTGTGCCGCAAATCTGTTAATAATATTGCGTTAGCTGTGTAATATGTGATATATAAAAATTCGAATTATAGAGACATATCTTACCGACTGAGCATGGTGAACTGAGCGTCATACTCATCTACTGACTTGGTCCACATTGAACCTTGTTGCAGATGGATGAACTGCTGTTCCATGTCGAACCTTGCAGTCTCAGGGAAGTACTTAGCGTCGAACATGTCACGGAAAATCTTCCATTCGATGGGTTGTTCAAGACGGCTTTCTTCCGCCTTCCACCAGTTTCGTGCATTGTCCGTGAGCTATAATTTTGCAACACGAACCCAAGCTAATTCTGGCACTTGTGCCGCTGCCAGATCATCTTCGATACTCTGAGCCCATTCCTCAGCTTCCAGTGGGCTCTCCTTTCCTGAAAACTGTTTGGGGTGCAAAGCCCTGAATTGCTTCACCCCAGGTGTTTCTGCCTCGGGACGGTTCATTAAAAGAGCAGTCTTCTGCTGCTGTCCTTTTAGGAGACTTCGGATTACCTCAAGTAGAACCGTCTGCTCGTTGGGTGGAGCAGGAACAGTAGGTATGATTGGTAGTGGAGGTGGAGTGTTGTTAAACTTGGTGCTTGTGTTATTTGGTGAATCCATAACCTTGAAGAAAAATTTGGGTTAGGACAGATTCAAAGTACATGAAATGATAAGATTCAAGGAACATGAATTGTAAAGAATGTTTTAGTTGCCGGTTCTTGTGTATTGCTTAAGTTGTTCACGTAGAACAGAATTGCATGGCAGTGTTCCATACAACTCTGACCTGCATGGGCCACCAACAAAACCTGTCACGCCCCGCTTCCCAGTATACGGGTAGAGAACGCGACGAGGCCGCTACGTATTTACTGTGAAGTAAATACGCTAATCGTATCTAAGCAATATAAAAAATAAATGCACAAGAGACAAGATATAATCAAAACAACAACTTTATTTATTCACATTCTTTCTGTACAATGCATGGAAAGTAAATACAACTGAAATAAAGCAATGCCTAAACAATGGCATAACAGAAATGAAAAGTACTGAATGGAAAGTATACAATGACTAGAGTTCGGGGTCTTCACTGAACTAGTCCAAGTCTTCAGCAGTAGGCTCGATCTCTGAAGTGTCCAGATCACCTGACGACATTCAAAGAAGAAAGAAAGAGAATGTCGTCAACGAATAGGTCGCTCGGTAAGTCCCAAAGATAAGGAAGAAATAGAATAGACAGAATAAGAAGGTAGCTTTTAAAGTTGTATTATATTGTTATAATATTGTGTTAACGCTGTTGTTTGTAGCTTGGTACAGAAGAATGCCAATGTATACGAGAGGGTTCTCTATATGCTAGAGACCAGAGCAAACGGAATGTACAAGAAACCGTTAAGCCACGGTACAACAGTAACGGAATATAGGTTAGGTGTCTTAATCTTACTGTCTCATGCCACTTTTAACACCTTCCGTACCAATCTACCCTTTAAACCCCGATATGTCTTGTTTGTATTGTAAATTGTATTGATTATATAATTGGATGACTGACCGAAACCATGATATCAGTAAACGGATGTAACCGTAGAATCATGTAAATGGAATAACTGGAGAACCATGTAAATGGAATGTATATCTATAGTTCGGTTCAGTCAAGTTGTATAGATTGATAATTGGATTCATGAATTCATGTTGGATTGTAATATTGAAGATTGTAGATTGTAAATTGTAGACTGTACTTGAATCATATTCAAGTCAAATTATAATGAGACTCAAAGTAAACTGAAGTCCTGATTGTTTTGATATTATCGGTAACCGCTGCACATGGACAGCAGGATTTGTGTCTTTTTCATAGACGATTACCGTATTGATAACACCATTATTAAGTTGTCTACCTTAAATAGGCAAGCACCCACTTCTCCGGCTCCCTGAGGCTCAAGAGATCGGTCCCGCTTAAACTTATATTTACTAGGGTCCTTAGGGTAAATTATGGAACTTGAGGGGGTTTTATGTAAAAATACTCTTGTATGGTTTTCAAAATACACCCCAAGTATTTATTAATCGTCTTTAGAGTTGTAATGAATGTATATTTTATATTGTGATATTTCTAGTAAAAATATCTTATTTTCATAATAAGCGGTATTTATTTGTAATATTGGTTTTGTATGGAATTCATGGTATTTTAGTGTAAAATTGATTCTTGTGATTTTTAGAAAAAGGTGAAATATTTATATCATAACAAAATAGGTATTTTAATGATAAATATACATATATTTATACAAAAATAATTTTAATATATATTTTATATTCTAAAAATCTCATTTTCTTAAGATGTCGTATTTTAAATCTTTCGAGACCGAATGCTCCTTGCGGAGGTCTGAATCTCGCACTACTAAGCCCGAGGATGTACGATAATCCGCACCATCCCGAACGGGTTCCCCAAAATGGGTTGTAGCGGCGCTTTGTAAAGATTTGTATAAATACTAAATCGTTTAGAAAACGGTTTTATTAAGTAAATGGTATTTAAATGAAAATGTGTCGCTTTCCCGTATTCTATGTTCCCAAGAGTATGGTGTTATGTTGCATATGAGTGTGTGAAGAGGTAGATCATTATCTCGTGATCTACTTAAAGGTATAGCAAGTTTTGATGGTTTAAATGTAGAAAAGAAACTATATGGTATTTTAATGAGAAAATACGGTAAAATGGAAATAGCAATTATTTTTGATATAGAACTTGTTCAATATGATTAGTTAGTGTTTAATAGTCAACATGAAGTGGTTTAACAAAATTGTATTAAAGAAAAGTGAGAGTTTTAGAAAGAAACCGAATCGGAAATCAGATTTGCTCCGATTTCGTCGGGTTTTGTAATTCCGTATTTTTTAGAAAAATAATAGAGAAGAGGGATGGGAACTTACGAGTTTAGGACAACAAGGAGAGGGAGATGGATCAGGAGGAGTCGCCGGTGCGTCGTTTCGTCGCCGGGAGCTCCTAGGATGCTCGTCGGAAGTTCGCCAGAAAATTCGTCGTAGCTTCGCTTCTTGCTCGTTTTCAAAGTACACAAGTTTTCTTGAAAATTCTTGAAAGTTGGCTCAGAGTTTGGGGTGAGGGGGTAGTGTGTAGGGTTGGTATTTATAGGGTTAGGCTACGGTTAGGGTAGATGAAGGGTTTTAATTAAAAAAAATGTATTAAAATATATTAAAATGTAATAAAAGTGGAGTAAATAGGGTTTTAAAAGAGCTCTGAAAATGGTCTGAGGATAAAATTTTGCAGGTGTACAGGGGAGACAAAAAGACACATTTTTTGTGTTGGGGTCGTCGCCGAAATCGGCCGACTCGGCCGTGACTCGGTCGGAGGACCGAGTCGGCCGAGTCGAGGCCGATTCCCGGCTGAGTCAGGCGGCCGGAATCCCCCCCGACGGTTCATCTAACCTCGGGCAATGTTATATTTTTGGATGTAATGGGTTTTTTGTGAGATATGCACGTGTAAACCCTTAGTATTCTAAAGGTTTTAAAAAAAATCAATATTAAAAATAATATGGGGTATGGGATTTGAACTCTGGTGGCTTGGTTCAGCAGTGCAAGCTATTACCAATGAGCTACAAGCTACTTCTTGTAATTATGGAGCTAATTAATTACTTAAAATAATAACAGCAAATGTAAATACTCCAAGTATATATTAATTTTTAAGCAAATTTTGTAAACTAAAAATGGAGTTGTTGCATACTACAACAGCTGGTCTTAGTGCAAGTGGGAGATTGTTAGTTATGTATATGCCCTAGAAGCCATTGTTGTACATATGATGTATATTATAGTCGATGCTTGGATATATATAGAGAGGACTTTCTTGCTCGACATGATAGTATGATGTCTGGTTATACTTTATCTTAACATGTTAACAAATACTGTTTTGTGATCACATGTTGATAAAGCCCTTAGGATATGTACTTGACTACTATGACTATAATGCAGATCATACTAGTGGGGCCAGGGTAGTCCACAAGTACATCCTATAACTATTCCTAGTCGAGAGTGTATCGAGACAGGGCATCGATACTCCAGAGTAGACTAGCGTATACGCATCTTGACCCGTATGATGGACAATGGATGATTCCACATCCATTGGTGTTTGACATCAAAGATGGTATACGGGTGCTCAGTAGAGACTGGGTACACTGAACGGACTCGCCGAGAACTCCTTGTTGGTATTATACCTATCGTCAGATAGCAGTTCTCTGGTGACACTGGTACAGGTTAGTCTGTAGACCCGAGATCGTCATAGAGTCTTGTGTGATTCCTACTGTGCTTTGATTTCCACCTTACCACGTTCAAGAGAACGTGCAAAAGGGTGGCTTTTGGGTAGAGTCCCGAATCACATGGAGGCAATGAGCGATAGGAGGGGTTTCGTCTCTCCCGGTATTGGGGGTTGATATTGCGCTGTGTTCGATTGGCTATAACTGGAAGTCCCTGGCTAGGACTGATATGGAGATATATTGGTAAGTGTTATCAGTAATTTCTCGACCTGTTATGAGCCTCACATCGACACGACTTATCGGTTACTGGGGTCTGACGTTTACCGCCCCTACACTGGATATGCGACATATTAGACGAAGAGACCGGACTGTACGGTAGTGTTACTGATTAGATTTACAGGAGTTAAAGCAGACTTGCTTGTTGATTTTCTAATCGCTCAATACCCGGGTGGCTGTTACGTTTAGCTGACCGCTTGCAGCTTGTGGGTGTTTGATATGATCATCACCTACTGCCGGAGTATTGACGAGTTTTTAGAGTCCTACACAGAGGTTTTCTGGCTCAGGCGAAACGGAGTAGGACCATATGTGCGGGACTGAGAATAATACGTGTATGTGATACCGTATTCTATTCTCGTGATATGTGATATCAGCCGGGTATATATGATATAGCCGGGTCATCGGATCAAGTGTTGATTGATGAAATGATACATATTATATTAGTCGGTTATATGTGATATAGCCGGATTATCGGATCAAGTATTGATTCGATAAATGTATAATTATATATGTGATATATTATGTTACATTAACTAATATAAGCTCACTTATGTAATTCTTTTTCTCATTTTGGATACATTGATATATATGTGATATATGTTAAATGTATTCTTTTCTTTTGTTACTAAATTATATATATATGATATGTATAATTGTAACATGTTAGGTTATAAATGCAACTAGGGTTTATGAGAGTTAAACCATGCTAGAATTAAGATTAGGGTTTATATTTATCATTAAGTAATTCAAATATTGTGGATTTTGTCATGGTTGAAGCTTGTAGAAGCTTATAGTCTTCTTTGACTTTGTCCACTCTTTTTATCTAGCTTAAGATATTTATCAACCATACGTTTAACCATAGCTCATGGTTAAGTCTCTACAAGGGTTAAGGATGATATACTTGACCCATGGTTGGATTTTTAACCACACAACAATTATTCTCATCGCTTCATCTTCTTCTTCCTCAAAAAAAAAAGCTTGCTAGCTTTTTCATTTGTGATGAAATAAAGTGAGAAAAAGAAAACTAAAGAAAGAAAAATTCCTACTTTATTATTCTCTTCTATACTCGCCATATAGATTAGTGTGTTAGCTTCACTAATTCATAATTAGTGAAGAGTTAGCTTGAGTTTGTGTTTCCTCAAGGTAGATCGTCTTGGATTTCGAAGACTTCAAGTAAGATGTATCATTCACCTCATTGATCCTCTCTCGAGTCTGGGAGCATGATGATCGCAGTGAAGAGAGCTCAACTCGGAGCTTTTGAAGCGAAGGAACGGACTACAAAGGTTGTAATCCCTCTCTTTTAGATGTAAAGTTGTACATGCAAAGTTAACCCTAGTTCTCTAGTTCGATTACTTGGTAGGTTTGTTTAACACCCCAAAATTTTAATATAGCATGTTTGATGCTTGCCAAAACCTTACTAAGATGCTAAGCAGACCCTATAATATCACATATAACCGAACCGATAACAGATAACTGCCAGATTACAATACGTTATCGCATACTTGTATTTAATCAGGCCCACACACATATTACATATGTGTCCTACTTCATTTCTCTTGAACCAGGGAATTTCTGTGTGGGACTCTAAAGACTCGTCAATACGCCAGCAGTAAGTGATGATCACATCAGTCACCTACAAACCGTCAGCGGTATTAGGTGGACGTAACGGCTACCCGGGTATTGAGCGATATGAAGATCAACAAGCAAGCATGTTCACAGTCTCCATGAAGCCTATCAGTAACACTACCGTACAGTCCGGTCTCTTCGTCTGATATGTCGCATATCAAGTCTAGGGGTGGAAATCGTCAGACCTCAGTAATGTGATAAGTCATGCCGATGTCTGGCCTATAACGGTTTGAGAAACTACTGATAACACTTATAAGTAAATCTCGGCAGCAGTCCTGGCCAGGGACTTCCAGTTATAGCTAATCGAGCATAGCGCAACATCAACCCCCAATACCGGAAGAGACGAAACCCCTCCTATCGCTCATTGCCTCCATGCGACTCGGGACTGTATCCAAAATCCACCTGTTTGCACGTCTCTTTTGAGCGGGGTAGGGAGGAAATCAAAGCACAGTAAGAGCCGCACAAGACTCTATGACGATCTAGGGTCTACAGACTAACATGTACCATTGTCACCAGAGGACTGCTATCTGACGATAGGTATACTACCATATAGGAGTTCTTGGCGAGTCATGTTCAGTGTACCTAGTCTCCACTGAGTACCCGTATACTATCTCTGATGTCAAACACCAATGGATGTGGGATCATCTATCGCCCATCACATGGGTCAAGAAGCGTATACGCTAGTCTATTCTGGAATATCGATGCTCCGTCTCGACATACCCTCGACTAGAAACAATTAAAAGATGAACTTGTGGACTACCCTGGCCCCACTAGTATGATCTCCGTCATAGTCCTGATAGTCAAGTACACATCCTAAGGGTTTTATCAATATGTAAGAGCAAGACAGTATCACAATACAGGTCTACATGTTAAGACAAAGAACAACCAGATAGCATACTATCATGTCGAGAAAGAAAGTCATCTCTATATATATCCAAGCATCCACTATAATATACATCATATGTAAAATAATGGTCTCTAGGGCATACATATAGCTAACAAGGTGTGTTTTTGTTTTTTGTTCAGGAAGATGTGTGCATGTGTGTGTAAGAGAGATGGATTAAGTATTCTTTTGCCTTTTTTCTAAGGAGGTGAGAGAGAGAGATGAGTTGGATATTTTTTTTTGTCTTTTTCTATAGATGATGTGGACAGACTTATGGCAAAGCATGAGGCAATAACTTTTTCTCATTTTTTTGAATTTATTTTTTGGTAAAATGATGCAATAACGACATAACCATCTAAAGGGTATGAGATACACTAGTAAAGATTTAAACATTAAATAGGCTCTAAATGCCAAGTGATCGTCTGAATCGCTTTTTCTAGCTTTTGTGCAGCATTTGCATTTAAGGAGAGTAACTATTTGGAAGAAAAGGGCTAATTTCAGTAAACTATCCTTAGGTATAGTTGTTTGTTTCTCCTTAAACTGCATCAAAGTTTTTTTTTAAAATTACAATGTACACTCCCTAAACATGGAGTTTTTTCACTAAAAATCCTCAAACTTTAGCATTTAAAGGAAGCTTACCATAATTTTCTTTTGAAAAAAAACTTAAGAAAAAACACATAGTTCCAGATAATTCAGTGAAATTTAATCTAAAATGATGAGGAAGGCTTTGAGATGTGTGTGTGAGAGAGAGAATGGTGACATCCTACAGAAATCTATAGACGGGTATATGATACGTTTTCGTAAGTAAAGATTTATTAAAATTTAGCCTTTTTTTCTTTAATTTTTTTCCTGATGGTTTGGCATTAAAAAAGGACCATCATGATACTAGCATAAAAAACAAAATGATCCAAACCCCCTCATCTTTATGACTATTCATTTTCCTTTATGGACTTGATGACTAGCTTGAAAATATAGGGATTGTGATTGAACGACATGCCCAAACTCATATAGAAGGGCCCCATGGTTTTTAGTCACGAGAAATTGGAATCTACATAAAATTTTAATGTCTAAAGTTAGTAAAATTCAATTATATTGGATTCCATGCACATGCAAGTACAGCTATTTCTTCACCTGACCAAAATTGGAAGGCATCATTATAGAGTGTTTTTCGTCACCCCATGGAGATAAATGCGCACGTACTTCAGGCGCCCCTATAACAAGAAGGGGATTATTGATCGTGGGGAATCTAATCTCCAGCGGCCGCGGATAAAACTGTTGTTAATTACCTCTTATTTTAACACCAGAGCACTTTCGTTTAACGGGTCATGCGTATCATGCGAACTCACTCTGGAATATGTGCGTTTGTATTTGAAAGCGACTTTCTAGCCTCTTTGAACATATCGGGGCCCATCACACGAGGTTCCTACTCCTCAATTAGCGGGCATGGGTCTCGCTACCCAGTCAGCGGGTTAGGGGACAAGGGGGATAGCAGCCTCCTTGTGGGGCTCGATAAAGCGTACATGTTCTCCGCCGAAAGACCGGGAAGACAAACGTCTTGCCTGAATTTGGGGGCAGATACTATTTGGTTTGATCCGTCTACCTTTCCGAAAATACCAAGTTGATTTATGGCACCGTGTATCGGAGGTTTAGACGGATGCGGCCGTTGTAGCAGACTTCGTCAGATTCCCCCTCATTTGAGGGGTTTCTGATTGTGGGGACGCTCTTCCCTGCAGGCGCAAGCCCCTGCAGTTAATTACGCTACCGCATCACGGTAACCACTTTCTCGTTCTTCAGATGGTCACTTCGTGTCGTGTATATTTGTTTTATTTTTGGTTGCCCGTGGATTGTATACGGAGATTAATTTATATTGTCGCCCGTAGGGCGTGGATTAGTCCAAATCCGTATTTTCTTAGATTTGGATTTGGGTTGGGTTTAAGAATCATTAATCTCATTTGAGACTAAGATCAACTTAAACGTTTGTTAAGGTTACGTTAGTTTAATTTTAGACTAAGATCAACTTGACAATTTGTTAAGAATACGTTAGTTTAATTTTAGACTAATATCTACTAACAGGATCATTTAGATCCAACAAAAGAGCATTTGGGCTCTATTGTTTTAGTTTAGGGACATTGCGGTCCATTGGGTTTAAGGACATCGTAGTCCATGGGGTTTAAAGACATCATAGTCTATAAAGTTTTTGATCGTTGGGACCCAACACCTCTCTGAAGACGTTGAAGAATTACAACGACACACATCAGAGATGTGAAGAGATGTACCCTTGAACCAATGTCAGTTGAGAGATCTGTAATCGGATTGATTTAAGGATCGTTAATCTCATTTGAGATTAAGATCAACTTAAATGGTTGTTAAGAATACGTTAGCCTAATTCAAGACTAAGATCTACTTAACAGGGTTTTTAGAATCATTTAGATCCAACGAAAGCGCATTTGGGCTCTATCGTTTTAGTTTAAGGACGTTACGGTCCATCAGTTTAAGGACATCATAGTCCATGGAGTTTAAGGATATCATAGTCCATAGTTTAAAAACGTCATAATCTGTAAAGTTTAAAAACATCATAGTCTATGAGTTTAAGGACCCCACAGTCCGTGGTAGTTTAGAGACATCATAGTCTGTAAAATTTAAGGACATCATAGTCCATGAGTTTAAGGACCCTACAGTCCGTGAAATGTCTGGTTGTCGGGACCCGTCACCTCTCTGAAGTCGTTGAAAGATTACAACGACAAATATCAGAGGAGTGAAGAGATGTACCCTTGAACCAATATTGGTTGGGAGATCTGTAGTCCAATTTGGGACTAAAAAGATTTGTGAGCATATTGGCTCAATTGATCTGAAGTAGAGATTTGTGGCCAGCTTGGGCTCAGCCCATTCAGTTAAAATGCTGAGCATGGTTCTGACAATTGTTTTTGTCTTTTACTGAGTGCTGAGCACTCATTATAGCTCTGGGGCTTTTATTATTTAAAGAAGAGTTTATGTTTATTTAGCGCACACGTGAGGAGCACGTGGCACGCTTGGCGCTGTGTGCTAGACAATGAGCGCAGTGCGCTCCTGGTGAAGTAGCGCACACATGAGGAGCACGTGGCGCGCTTGGCGTTGTGCGTCAGACAATGAGCGCAGTGCGCTTCTGGTGAAATAGCGCACACGTGAGGAGCACGTGGCGCGCTTGGCGCTATGCACCAGATTTTGGAACGCTGGGGCGCTTCTGTTAAGTAGCGCACATGTGAGAAGCACGTGGCGCGCTTGGCGCTGTGCGCCAGACTTTGGAGTGTTTGGGCGCTTCTGTTAAGTAGCGCACACGTGAAGAGCACGTGGCGCGCTTGGCGCTGTGCGGCAGACTTTGGAGTGCTGGGGTGTTTCTGTAAATTGGGAGCGCTAAGGCTCTGCAACGCTGTGCGCTACATTTGGAGCATTGAGGCTCTAGATTTGGAGCTCTGAGCGCTAGATTTGGAGCGCTGTGTGCTTCTTATAATTAGAGCGCTAAGGCTCTTTTTAGGCAACTTTGCGCTCTGAGAATTAAGTTCTCTCTTATAAGAGACTTTGTCTCATAGATCTAAGAACAAAATTCTTATTTTATAGGAGATATTTCAATCTCTTATGTTTTTGATGAAAGGTTTTGCCTTTATGTATCTGTGATCCTAAGAAAATTGAATCATTCTCCCCCCTTTTTATAATGAGATGTTATAATCTCTTTTGTGAAAGACAATTTGTCTTATAGATCTATGATCTGGTATAAAAACTAAGTTCTTCTTATGATGATATGTTTTTCATCTTTCTGTTTTTACCTTAAAGAAAAGTTCTTCTTCGCAGAGCTTGATCTTCTCTCTGAAAATTTCTCAAAGTTTGTGGGGGGTTCCTCTCTCTGAGACTTGAAGTCTTGGGGCCTTTATATAGGACAAGCTGATTTGTTGAATCAGTTGAAGAGATCTTTTCTCTAATTGATTTGGGGATTTCCCCACCGTTGGATCTTTGATCTAAGGGCTTCTGATTTACAGAAGGTGATCTTCTTGTTTTTAACAAGATTGGGAAATCTTTTCCCATACAGAATTTATTCTGTATTTTGGTGATTTTTAATCACCATTGGATCATTGATCCGACGGTGCTCTGATTTACAGAGCAAAATCTTTCTTGTTTGGAAAGATTGCGAGGAATGTTTCCTTAACAGAATTTTATTCTGTTCAATTGATGATTTTTAATCATGTTCGTTAGATCTTTGATCCAACGGTGGGGAACATTTAGTTCCAGCGCTAGCGCTCACGTGTTTTGCACGTGGTGCGCTGCTTAGAGTGCAGCGCTCTTAACGCGCGCTTACGTGCTTTGCACGTGGTGCGCTTCTTAGAGTGCAGCGCTCTTAGCGCTAGCGCTTACGTGCTTTGCACATGTTGCGCTGTTTAGAGTGCAGCGCACTTGGCGCTAGCACTCATGTGCTTTGCACGTGAGCGCTGCCTCAGAGTCTTTGACTCTCAGCGCTGGCGCTGCTATGAAGCGCTGCTTCATTTCAAATTTTGAAATTTGAACAGAGCTTTGCTCTGATTGGGGGAACAAATGCCCCCACCGTTGCGCTCACATGGCCTACGTGAGTACAGCGGTGGCAGCATCTCTGCCATTGGATCAACTCAGAAGTTGAAACGGCTCTCAGTGCCTATAAATAGGGCCTTTGGCCCTTTGAGACGATCTCTGTTCATCTTCTTACTTTTTCTCTGAGAATTATTTCTCTTTCAGAGCATAGCTCTTCGTCTTAAGAATTTTCTTAGGGACAGAACTCTGTCAAAAATTTAGGTAAAGATTAAATCTTTCTAGGGTTTCACCCATTAAAAGAGATTTGCTCATCTCCAAGATATAATCTTTTTAGGGTGATTTTAACCCATGAACTGGAATATTGTTCATGAAGATCTTGGAGTTTTTACTCTGTAGAAGCTTTGCTTTTTAGGGTCTGTTTACCACTGAAGAGGCTCTCGCGGCTTCTCTCAAAACTTTTGAAGAGAAGGAAAGGCTTCGTACTTCCTTGGGTATTGGTACATTTCGGCTCACTGTGCCTTCATTCCCGTTTTTATGGGTAAACCGACCCTCCTTTTTCATCTTATCGCAGGGACTACTTCGACCCGAGTTATCCCGAGTGCAGTGCCGATTTCCCAGGGTGGTATGGAGACGCTTCCAAAGCCGGCTACCGAAGTCCCAGCTTCCTTAGTATTGCCAAAAGAGGCTTCACTTAAGCAACCGATGACGGACGCCATAACGGCTCCAGAGGTAGCTCCTGGCTCGGACGATGACGTCTCCTTGGCGGAGGTCTTAAGATGGTCACTTCTCACTGCCAAGGCCGACAAGAAGCGTAGAAAGCGCGCAGCTAAAGAACATGATGCCGCTTTGGCTATAGGTGCAGGCTCAAGTGCTATTCCATCCATCACTATTTCCTCCAAAGATGCTCCAGTTGCCCTGTCTACCGTTCATAGACAGGTTTTGCGCGCGGCTCGGGAGGCAATCGAAAAGCCGTCCCAAGGTAACGTAACACTTGGTCCTTTTATTAGAGTTTGATATTCAGATTCTCATATATCATACCCTGCAGGGCCAATTCCTGATGAGGAGGTGGTAGGTGAGATGACGACAACCGCTGAGCCTGAAATGGATACTCTCTCCTAGGAGTCCGGGACTGCTCGAATTGCCGCTCTTTCCACTTGCGGTTCCCTGCCATCGCCTGGCATTGCGAGTGTCACGACGGCTTTCGTGGAATCAGTGGACAAAGCCACGGGCGACGAAACCATCCCCCCGAATGAGATCGAAGAAGTCGTGATGCTTGGTGATGCTTCCGTCACAGTTTGGGCTGATGACCTGTCTGGTAAGTCTCGGGTCGCTGCATTCTTTTCGTTTTGCAATCCTTTCTGATGACATTTTGTTCCTTTCGAATGTAGGTGTGGTGAGCGCTGAGGCTGTGCCACTTAAAGAAGCACCACCAGCTGCCGCTCTGACGGTCGTTGCCCCTTCGTCTCCTCTTATATCCTCTCAAATGCTGGAAGGTATGAGTTTGCGATTAATTTGAATCGGGGACATCATCTTTCGTTTACTGACCATGTATCATCATAATCTTGCAGTTCTCTTTGATCATCTGTATCAAGTGCTGAACCCGCACTTCTCCTTCCAGTCGAAAATTAGTCTGGCTGCTGGTGCCGGTGAGTATCTTTTCTAACTGACGTCTTTTCTTTTCTTTAACGGATGACCCTGCCGTTGCTAACTGTAACCTGATTACATCACTACAAATTGAAGGACGGGACGAGAGAATTGTCACGCCACCAGTACTCCCAGCTCTGCCCCCTGTTGCAGCCGGTATAGTAGACTCTATTGTTCGTGTATTCTCTTTATTTCTTGAGCCAACATCTGACTATGATTTGTTTTGCAGCGGTCGCACCGACTCCAGCTCCCTTCGAGTCTCGAATTGCAATGCCGGCAGGGCCTTTTGTTAAACGCCCATCTTCCTGGAGTGCCGCGAACAGGCTGCGAATGTTAAGTGAGTTTGTCGAGGATCTTGACGCCGAGGCTTTCGCATCTGCTGCGGACTTTGCTGCTGAGGTTAATCTCATGCTGACGATACTCGCGAACTTCCACAGCGAGGGTGTCATCGAGTCTTGGTTTAATCACTGTAGGAAGATCGAGGCCTGTCTATATAAGATTGAGCTCAAGTGTCCTGATGCGGAAATGTTGGCTTTGAACTCCCAGCGGGCTGCATGGGTTGAGCAGAGCGTGCCCTTCCTCCGCCATTTTGAACAAGAGGCGACCCTTAATCGAAAGGAACGTGAGGCAACTTCCGCTGAATCTGTCCAACTGCACGCCGAGGTCTCAGCGAATGCTGCACAGCTGAACTCTATCTTTGAAAACCTTCAACGATGTATTTCTGATGGGCTGGTGCTGAGGAAGAAGCTTGATCTTACTGAGCAGGTTGCGCAAAGTCAGGAGGTTGCCCAGTGATTGAAATGATTATTTAGCGTGCTTGCGCTTTTTAAAAGATGAATCAAAAATATTTATTAACCGCAATCAAGAACGACGTCGCTTGGTAGCTAGCCGGTGAGTACGGGTCGGTCCACAGGGATTTTGTGTATCTTCAATTTGCTCTAACGAGTTAATTCCAATTGTTGTCGGATTGATTTAAATCTAAAAACTAAACTGATCTAAACTAAAATCTTGCTAGGGTTAGATTTAGGTTAGGTTTGGAAAGTCAATATTCCTCACCGCTTTCTATGCCCAAATTAAGATCTATTAGGTGTTATGGTAATTATTAATAAAGTGGATTAGTACCATCGGGAAGAAACGGTGTTTCTTCCTTTAGGTTCTTGTCCTTCCTTTCTTAATCCTTATCCTAACCTCCATGGAAGACACGCTCAACCGGTCCTTTATACTACGGTATCACCGCTACCTCGTGGGATAGGGTGTCGTAGGGAGCGGTGTGTGCATGTATGCATGGAGTCCTATAAAAACGTGTGATGGGCAAGAAAGGGGTGAGAGATCTTCATCTCTCAAGCCTTCCCCAAATCTAACCCTAACAAGCGAGAAGACTACTCACTCATTAGAGAATTGAAAGACATGATTTAACTATCTAACTAGGGCAGAGAATGAAAGATCTATGCTAGGGCAGGAAAATAAATCTATACTAGGGCAAGAAAATAAATTTAACTAGGGCAGGAATTAAAAACTTACTCTAATTTGATGCACTCTTCATACTTTTTAAGAATTGAATTCTGAATTTTGAGATTTACAATGAGGCACAAGAAGAGGCATAACCTAATACAAGATTTAGGGTTTCTATTTATAGAGGATAGAAACCCTAGGGTTACAATCGACTCGCACATCTGCTATTACAAAAATACCCCTAGGAAGACTAGTCAACGCGCCGCCAGACGCAACAAACTTTCTGCACCGATACGGGCCCCACACGGCCGCGGATCCGCGGCCAACAGCAAGGTTTGGCCGCGGTTCCACGGCCAAAAAGGGAGATTGTGTTCTGAAATTTCCTGTGCTGATTCTGGCTATATTTGTCTTCCTATTTCTTTGGTTGGTTCTTCAGAATATCTTCTAGTCTTTTTCCAGATTTCCACAGTGAATAATTGTAGTGGACTTTTTACCGTTGCTTCGTAACGAAGTCTTGAACCTTGCACTGCCTTTGTTCTTTGTGAAATCATCCATTGATCTTCGTTTATTCTCTAAAATGTAGGCTTGATCAAGATTCTTCCATTCGTTGGTCGTAGTCTCACTTTTGTATCGTCTTTTCATCTTTTTCACTGTTTTTGTTCCGAGAACCTGTAACCTGCAACTATGTAGCAGACATGGGTCAAAAGCACCTGTTTATTTGTAAACTGAATAAGAATGGGGAATAAAATAATGCAAAATTATGGTATGAACACCCAGCAGGAGATTGATGAGAAACTTTCATCCTATCTGCAGCAACGGGCCCAAGTCGAAGCAGAGCTAGCCGCGGCGGCTGATCGTGTAAAGGAGTTGAGAGGAGTGCATGAGCAATTGACCGATTTATTGAAAACGCCTCTTTCTCAGTAGCTACTTTTGCATCATTTGTAATTTTTGGGATAACATATATCCATTTTTTATTCTTTTATATGATTCATCTTGTAAATTTATGAATAAAAGATACACATTTCTTTCTCCCACTGTTGCTTTCTTCTCTTTACTGTGTTGTTGCCATGTGATTTTAGCAAGTGTGGCCTGTAGATAGTAGGTGGCTGTCCATCTTGGACTCTTTGTAAGGTAGTAATGGCTTAGGAGACAGGTTCAGATCTGTCGCCTAAGGCTTTCCAACTTTACGAGCCGTGATGGTCTCATAAAGACTTTTCTCCCTACGAGTCGAGAGGATCCCGTAGGTGTATTTTCTCCTTAAGAATCGTGAGGATTCCTAAGTGTGTTTTTCTCTTGAGAGTCGTAAGGATCTCACAAGAGAATTTTCCCGCTTACAAGTCGAGAGGACTCGTAAGTGGTTGTTTCCCTCCTTGTCAAGATTCGACTTTGGAGAGTGTAGGTTGTGAATAGTATGCAATAGTCTATCTTAAACTAACTTGCAGGGCCCCAGTGCTTAGGCAACAGGTCCTTATCCTCATTACCTAAGACTAATCCCTACGAGTCGAGACGAATCGAGAAGTTCTTGCAAGGACACTAATTTCCTCATGGGTCAAGATGAATCGAGAAGTTCTCGCAAGGGTTTCCTAACGTCACTGTTAACTCCTGCTAATAGAAGTCCGTTAGGGTCTGTGGTACTAGGGTTTTCTACCCGTCGCCCCGTCACATTGGCTGGTGTATTCCTCGATGCACAATCTTGCTGTTCGGGTAGCCTTGCGACTGTCGTGTCTCTGATCCCTTCGGGGGCTGGACAAGACGTCTTCAAGCAGTCTTCCAGGTAATACAACCATCAAAAGGGCAAGCGTTAGGGATATTCCATGTCACTTTTTACTTGAAGTTAGGCTCAGTTTGGGAGCCCCGATGAGTCATGACCACTCCGCGCTGGTGTGGGATGATCTCCGATAGTCTTTCAGGTTTTATATGAGTTGCCGTCAAGACCCTGAAGCTAGGAATATTGCCTTCGCTTCGTTTGTTGGTATTGCGTCTGCTATATCGAGACGAATGTCGCGGTTGTCTCTAGGTTTTTGGTGAACCGTCGAGGCTTGGAACTAAGGACTTTGCCATGGCTCCGTTGTTTTGTGTCGCGTCTGCATCCTGCTGGGGGAAGAACGCTGGGGTGGCATCGCGTCTGCTGTATCGAGACAAACGTCGAGGTGGTCTCTAGGTTGTTGGTGAACCGTCGGGACCTGGAACTAGGGACTTTACCGTGGCTCCGTTTGGTGATGTCATATATTCTTGCAAAGACATTGATTTCTCTATGGGTCGACGCGAATCGAGATGCTCTCACCAAGGACGCTGATTTTCCTGAATCAAGGTATTTGCCAAGGACACTGATTTCCCCGGGGTTGAGACGATCGAGGTATTCCTGAAAAGACACTGATTTCCTTGCGGGTCGACGTGAATCGAGATGCTCTCGCCAAGGACGCTAATTTCCCTGAATTAAGGTATTTGCCAAGGACACTGATTTCCGTAGGGTTGAGACAAATCGAGGTATTCCTGCAAAGACACCGATTTCCTTGCGGGTCGACGCAAATCGAGATCTCTCGTTAAGAACGCTGATTTCCCTGAATCGAGATTTTTTGCTAAGGACACTGATTTCCTCGGAGTTGAGACGAATTGAGGTATTCCTGCAAAGACACTGATTTCCTTGCGGGTTGAGATGAATCGAGGTATTCCTGCAAAGACACTGATTTTCTTGCGGGTCGACGCGAATCGAGATGCTCTCGTCAAGGACGCTGATTTCCCTAAATCGAGGTTTTTGCCAAGGACACTGATTTCTTCGGAGTTGAGACGAATCGAGATATTCCTGCAAAGACACTGATTTCCTTGCGGGTCGAGACGAATCGAGGTATTCCTGTAAAATCACTGATTTCCTTAGAGTTGGTTGACTTGTTTCCGAGACGGAGCGTTGATCCGGCGGGGAGCTCATTGGTTGACTCTAGGTTGTCTGTGGACCGTAGAGTCTTGGAACTAGGGACTCTGCCGTGGCTCCATTTGGTGATGTTGCGTTCGAATCCTGTTGGAATGAGGACGATCACCGTTGCTGACTTTTAGGCTGTAGATGTTGCCGTTAAGATTTGGAACTAGAGACTTTGCCATGGCTCCGTTTCGTTGTGTCGCTTCCGTGCCCTGCCGGTATAAGAAGGAACGCCGTTGTTGATCTTCTGGGATGCAAATGTTACTGTTGAGATCTGACTTTCCCTTTTGACAGGATCTGGTGGGGGACATATAGTTCCCTTTTCGTTTATGCCCATGGATTGTATACAGGGGTCAGTATGGACAGCCTGTAGGGCAAAAGTTTTATTCTTTCATTTTTTTCTTTCGGCGATGCTCTATCATTTCAGCTTTTTATATCGCGAAAGTCGCGATTGCCCAATCATTTCGGCTATTTTTCGCGGTGCCCAATTATTTCGGTTATCTTTTTCTTTTTTACTCGCTGCTTTTTATTGTGAGTTGCCCAATCATTTCGGCTACTTTGTATGTATATATTTTTACTTGCTGATTTTGTTGCAAGTTGCCCCATCATTTCGGCTATTTCATATGCATTTTTTGGCTCGCTGATTTTATCGCGAGTATGGAACTTGGAATCTGGTGCCATTCTTAGAATCAGCATCGCTACGACTGGAATATTGCCAGGAGCGAATCATCATTTGCCGTGAAAGGGCTTGGAATTTGATACCGATTTAGGCATCAGCATCGCTACCACTGGAACATTGCCAGGAGCGAATTATCATTTGCCTCTGTTGATGTCGAACAAAGGTGGCTTAGCAAACAGAGTTAGGATCCTTTTGACTAAGGCTTTTTGACTTTACGAGCTGTAAAGGTCTCATAAAGGTATTTCTCCCTACGAGTCGTGAGGATCTCGTAAGTGCGTTTTCTCCTTAAAAATCGTGAGGATTCTTAAGTGTATGTTCTCTTATAAGTCGTAAGGATCTTACAAGAGTGTTTTCTCCTTAAAAGTCGAGAGGACTTATAAGGGTCGTTCACCGTGTGAGCATATCCCTAGTCGCTGGTGGGACTTTGTTAGGGAAATGTTTATCCGTGCTCGTGGATTGTATACAAGGGTCAATATTGAAACGCTTATAGGGCAATCTGGGAAAGGTGATGGCTTAAGAACATGTTCAGATCCCTGTAATTTAAGGCTTTTGAATCTTATGAGCCGTGAGGGTCTCATAAGAGGGTTCTCCTTACGAGTCGTGAAGATCTCGTAAGTGTAATTTCTCCTTAGGAATCGTGGGGATCCCTAAGTGTGTTGCTCCTTTGTGAGTCGCAAGGATCTCACGCAGGTAGTTTTCTCCTTACAAGGTTGAGAGGACTTTGCAAGTGTCTTTTAACGATATGGCGCCCTTTCGGGTTTTCACAAACTCGCCGGTAACCCTGCTGTTTTTACTCATGGAGCCCTTTCAGGTTTTCATCCGTGCCCATCTTACTTATGGACGTACCGTTTTTTTTTGTTTTTTTTGTTTTTTTTTTGCGAGTATGGAACTCAAGATCTGATACCAATCTTAGCATCAGTATCGCTACGACTAGAATGTTGCCAGGAGAGGATCATCATTTGCCGTGAAAGGACTTGGAATTTGATACCAATTTAGACATCAACATCGCTACCACTGGGACATTACCAGGAGCGAATCATCATTTGCCTTTGTCGGTTCGAGCAAAGGTGGATTAGCAAACAGGGTTAAGATCCTGCCAATTAAGGCTTTTGACTTCATGAGCCGTAAGGGTCTCATAAAGATATTTCTCCCTACGAGTCGTGAGGATCTCGTAGGTGCGTTTTCTACTTAAGAATCATAAGGATTCTTAAGTGTATGGTCTCTTATAAGTCGTAAGGATCTCACAAGAGTGCTTTCTCCTTATAAGTTGAGAGGACTTACAAGTGTCGTTCGCTATATGAAGATATCCCTCGTCAGTGGTGGGATTCTGTTAGGGAAATGTTTATTCGTGCCCGTGGATTGTATATAAGGGTCAATATTGAAACGCTTGTAGGGCAGTCTGTGAAATGTGATGGCTTAAGAACAGGTTCAGATCCCTGTAGCTTAAGGCTTTTGAATCCTATGAGCCGTGAGGGTCTCATAAGATGTTTCTCCTTACAAGTCGTGAGGATCTCGTAAGTGAATGTTCTCCTTAGGAATCGTGGGGATTGTTAAGTGTGTTGCTCCCTTATGAGTCGTGAGGATCTCACGCGGGTATTTTCTCCTTACAGGGTCGAGAGTGTAGGGTTATTAGGCACACTAATAAGGCTCTACAAGGCATCGACCATGCCAAAATTAAATTTTTATGTGCCGAACAATCCTAAGCAAGATCGTATACTAGAGATTAGGCGAATTATATGCTAGTAAACTATGTTTACGACTAAGTGAATACGAAATACAACCTTTGTAGATCGGTCCTTCACTTCTTTAGCTCCTTGTTGAAGTCCCTTCGCTGCGATCGTGGTTCTCCCGGACTCTTGCATGGCTTCACGAGGCTAAAGAGCGTCCTTACTTGAAGTCTTCGAGGCCGAAGATGATCTACGTCGAGAGGATGCCAACTCAAACTTCTACTTCACTAACTAGAGAATTAGTGAAGCAAACACCCTAAACTAAAGTGCTAGTCTAGTAAAGGATGGAGAAATAGGAAGTGGGTTCTCTTTAGATTTTTATTTCTCACAAGGATTCTCACTTTGGATCAAACCCTAGCTTGCTTTTTCTTTTTGAACAATGAAGAAGAAGATGAACCAAAGAAAAAGAGATGAGGATAATGATCAAGTGAGTGAGCTAACCATGGTGAGTGAGTATCATATACTAACTCTTGTAGAGACATTACCATAGCTAAGTGTGATGGTTAGGTTAAAAGGAATATAAGGTAAAGACAAAGCTAGTAGACTTTATCAAAGCAAAGTAAGCTTCTACAAGCTTCATGCTCTTTCCAAATCTCCACTAATTTTGTAATTATCTTAAATAATCATAACCCACCATAATACATAGAATGGTGTATGTCTTACATACCCAAGTCAAGTGTATCATCAACCATGATACAAAAAGAAAACACATTTTAATATATATCACATATATATATATATCAAAGTGTGCACATGTGAGAAAAACCTAAAGTGAACAAGTGTTAGTTAATGTAAACTAGTATATCAATTACAATTATACAATAAATTATTAAATCAACACTTAACTTAATAATCCGTTCATATCATATATAACCGACTAACATCCAATGTATCGACTTATCGAATCAACACTTGATTCGATAACTCGGCTATATCACATATAACCGACCGATACAAGAAGTCGCGAGAATAGAATACAGTATCACATACACGCATTATTCTCGATCGCGCACATATCACATATGCGCTCCTATTTCGTTTTGCCTGAGCCAGTAAAACCTCTATGTAGGACTCTAAAAACTCATCAATACGCCGGCAGTAGGTGATGATCACATCAAGCACCCAAAAGCCGTCAGTGGTACTAACTGGACGTAACGGCTACCCGGGTATTGAGCGATCAGAAGATCAGCAAGCAAGCCCGCTCCAACTCCTGTAAAAGCCTGCCGGTAACACTTTCCGTACAGTCCGGTCTCCTCGTCTGATATGTCGCATATCAAGTCTAGGGGTGGTAAACGTCAGACCCAATAACCGATAAGTCGTGCCGATGTGAGGCTCATAACGGGTCGAGAAACTACTGGTAACACTTACCAGTAAATCTCTAACTCATCCCTGGCCAGGGACTTCTTTGTTACGGCCAATCGAGCACAGCGCAACATCAACCCCCAATACCGGGAGAGACGAAACCCCTCCTATCGCTCATTGCCTCCATGTGACTCGGGACTGTACCCAAAAACCACCGTTTTGCACGCCCTCATGGACGTGGTAAGGTGGAAATCAAAGCACAGTGGGAATCATACAAGACTCTATGACGATCTCGGGTCTACAGACTAACATGCACAAGTGTCACCAGAGAACTGCCATCTGACGTGAGGTATAATACCATCTGGGAGTTCTCGGCGAGTCCGTCCAGTGTACCCAGTCTCCACTGAGCACCCGTATACCATCTCTGATGTCAAACACCAATGGATATGGGATCATCCATTGCCCATCTCATGGGTCGAGAAGCGTATACGCTAGTCTACTCTGGTATATCGATGCCCTGTCTCGATACACCCACGACTAGGAACATTAAAGGATGTACTTATGGACTACCATGGCCCCACTAGTATGATCTGCATCACAGTCCAGGTAGTCAAGTACACATCCTAAGGGCTTTATCAACATGTAGCTATAAGACAGTATAAAGAGACAAGTATACATGTTAAGATAAAGAGCAACCAGATAGCATACTATCATATCGAGCAAGAAAGTCCTCTCTATATATGTCCAAGCATCCAATATAATATACATCATCTGTACAATACTGGCCTCTAAGGCATACATACAACTAACAATCTCCCACTTGCACTAGGGCCAGCTGCTGTAGTATCGCATACCGAGCATCCCGAAGAGTCTCTCAAACTGTATCTGGGGAATGGCCTTCGTGAGTGGATCCGCTGTGTTGTTCTTCGTGTCAACCCTCCTGACCTCGATCTCCCGGCGATCAACTATCTCCCGGATCAGGTGATACCGCCTCAGAATATGCCTGGATCGCTGATGGGACCTGGGTTCCTTGGCCAAATCCACCGCTCCATTATTATCGCAATACAAAGGTATTGGATGCTCAATGGATGGAACTACTCCAAGTTCAGTAATGAACTTCTTGATCCAGACAGCCTCTTTAGCAGTATCGTTGGCAGCGATGTATTCAGCCTCCATCGTCGAGTCTGCCACGGTTTCCTTCTTGGAACTCTTCCAGCTAACCGCCCCTCCGTAGAGGGTAAAGACAAATCCCGAGTGCGACTTAGAGTCGTCCTTATCACTCTGGAAGCTCGAATCGGTAAAGGACTCCACTTGGAGTTCTCCACTACCATACACCAAGAGCATCTCCTTAGTCCTTCGTAAGTACTTGAGAATGCTCTTCACAGCTATCCAGTGACTCTCTCCAGGATCAGCTTGATACCTACTCACTACACTTAGTGAGTATGCTACATCGGGTCTGGTACATAGCATCGCGTACATGATAGAGCCTACAGTCGAAGCATAGGGTATCCCTTGCATGCGAGCTCTCTCCAAATCAGTCTTGGGAGACATCTCTTTGGACAGAGTGAGCCCTGAGATCGTGGGTAAAAACCCACGTTTGGACTCTTCCATACTAAACCTCTTTAGTATAGTGTCAATGTACCTGGATTGGGACAATCCCAATATCCTTTTAGATCTATCTCTATAGATCATAATTCCCAATATGCAGGAGGCATCACCAAGATCTTTCATTGAGAATCTTTGTGATAAGAAGAGCTTGACCGATTGCAGCATAGGAATGTCATTTCCTATCAAGAGTATGTCGTCTACGTACAATACGAGGAAGACAACTTTACTCTCTGCCACCTTCTTGTAGATACAAGGTTCATCTACGTTTTTGACGAAATCAAACTCTTTGATAACGACGTCAAAGCAGATGTTCCAACTCCGTGATGCTTTCTTTAATCCGTAAATGGATTTAAGCATCTTGCACACCTTCCCGCTGCTCCCACTATCTACGAAGCCCTCTGGCTGAGTCATGTACACGCACTCTTCTAAATCACCGTTTAGAAAGGCGGTCTTAACATCCATTTGCCAGATTTCGTAGTCATGATATGCAGCGATGGCAAGCATGATCCGGATGGATTTAAGCATAGCCACTGGAGAAAAGGTTTCGTCATAGTCCACACCTGGTCTTTGACGAAAACCCTTTGCAACAAGTCTAGCTTTGAAAGTCTCCACTTTCCCATCTACACCAAGTTTTTTCTTGAAGATCCACTTGCTCCCAATGGGTTTTACCCCTTCAGGAGCATCTTCCAAAGTCCATACTTTGTTGGTGTACATGGATTCCATCTCGGACCGCATTGCATCCAGCCATTTCACTGAGTCCCCACTCGTGATGGCCTGCTCGAAGCTAGTTGGGTCATCATCAACCATGATGCAATCCTCGCTCCCACCATCCATGAGAAAACCATAGTATCTCTCAGGTGGGTGAGGAACCCTACTAGATCGGCGAAGAGGCTGAGGTTCATTGGGAACTACCGAATCCTCCGGTTCAACCAAATCTTCTGTCGTAGTCTGTATTGCTGGAAGCTCTTCCAGTTCTACCTCCTTGCCACTAATCTCTTTTTCAAGAAATTCCTTTTCTAAAAAGGTGGCATGTCGAGAAACAAACACCTTTTGTTCCTCAGTGTGGTAGAAGATATACCCGCGCGAATGTTTAGGATATCCAATAAACTTACACAGAATGGACCTTGCCGCGAGTTTGTCCGGATTTTGCGTTTTTACATAGGCCGGACAACCCCATATCTTAACATAATTAAGACATGGTCTCTTTCCTTTCCATATCTCATATGGAGTGGTTGGCACAAATTTGGTGGGAACCATATTCAATAGGTCTGCAGCTGTTTCCAGTGCATACCCCCAGAAGGAAATAGGTAACTCAGCTGTGCTCATCATAGAGCGCACCATATCTAATAGGGTGCGGTTCCTCCGTTCCGATACACCGTTGTGCTGTGGTGTATATGGAGGAGTTAGCTGAGAGAGAATCCCATTCTCTTTTAGGAAGTCCAGGAATTCATTGCTCAAGTATTCACCTCCTCGATCAGATCGAAGGATTTTAATACTTTTTCCGGTTTGGTTCTCGACTTCTTGTTTATATTCTCTAAATTTCTCAAAAGCTTCTGATTTGTGTTTCATCAGGAACACATATCCGAACCTAGAGAGATCGTCAGTGAATGTAATGAAGTACGAAGAACCATTCCTGGCATGTGTAGACATGGGGCCGCATACATCACTATGTACCAGTCCCAAGAGTTCCGTAACTCTCTCTCCGTGTCCCGTAAACGGAGTTTTGGTCATCTTGCCTTTGAGACATGACTGGCAAGTGTCATAAGATGAAAATTCAAACGGATTTAAATATCCATCCTTATGCAACTTAGCTAGTCGTGTCGCATTTATATGACCAAGTCTACAATGCCACAAGAAGGATTCGTTCATTTCTGAACTTTTCCTCTTGTGTGTGTTTGTTATACTCAGAACTGTTGATTGATTTAGAACATAAATGCCATTGCACATCGTGCCTGATCCAACCAACTTTTGGTTTAGAAAAATGTTCATAACATTATTCTGTAATACAAAATTATATCCCTCTTTACTCAACAAAGAAACCGATATAATGTTGCATATCAGGTTCGGCATATAATAGCATTCATTCAGAATCAATGTATTACCAGTTGGCAATACAAGGTGATATTCCCCTACGGTTTTAGCTACAACAATTGCACCATTTCCAACCCTTATGTCTTTATCACCTTCTCCAAGTTCTCTACCTTTCCTAAGCCCATGTAACTGATTACATATATAGGATCCTGACCCGGTATCTAATACCTAGGACGTAGAGGAAATGGAGAAACAGTTCTCTGTAACGAACACACCCGAAGAAAATGCATCAACATGTACTTTCTTCATACGGGTGGCATGGGAATCCTGGTATTCCCATATATCCTGTTCAGTCCTATAACTCTTATAAGAAAGAACGGAACCAACGTTCCCCAGCACAGTATAATATGCGGGTTCGGTCAATACATCCATATTATTATCTTGATTAAGGCATGATATGGTCGCTACCTGGAGAGAGAGAGAAGAAAACACTTTAGCGTATGCTCTTGCAAGATCAGATTGGTTATTATTTTATCTAATCAGGATGGCTCCCACTGTTTTTATCAAATCTTCCTTCAAACCCTAAAAGGAAAGACTAGCCGGGATTAATTACACCCTACGACTTCGCCAATCTTTCAGCCAGGCCAGTGTCGGTACTTTGAGGGAGGTTCCCCATGCTTTCACACGGACCTAATTATAGTAAACCTCGTTTTCCCAGAGGCGTAACCCCGTTGACACCTTTCTAGACACCTACTTGATCGGCTAATTGTCCTGTGTAAAACTCTCCCAGGAATAACTAATACTCGCAGTGGGTATCGGGATCCAACTATCTCATAGAAGGTATGCAATCTCATTGCAAATTTCAACACTTGAAATTCCCGATAATATTTTGCCCCTAGCGTCCCATGACCTTGACGCAGGCCAACAAACCATAGTGCGCTAGTCAAGTTCAACCCGTCATTTCTTGATTGAATTAAACCCACCCATACGACCCTTGACGCAGGCCAACAAAGTCGCACGACTATCCTAATCTAATCTGCATCATATGCATAAGCAGATAAATACTAGTTAGCTACCGCACACTACGCCTTGACGCAGGCCAACAAACGTAGCGCGAATACTAAGTAGGATTTATCTGAAATGACGGAGGGCTACGACAGGTTTTTCTGAAAACCTATTGCGTAATGAACTTGATTTCGTTGTAGAATCGAGTGAATTTTGAAATGGAGTGATTTTGAGGCTTTTATTAGTTTTGCTAAAGAGGTCACTCCCGGTGAAGGGATCTCGGCTCTTTCCTTATGGAATAAGGTGCAGGATATATCATATATATCGCTATGCAAAGCAAAACTCCAAAAGCAATCAAAAACAAACCGAGTGTTGTAGCATCTGCCAGTTTTGCTAAAGAGGTCACTCCCGGTGAAGGGATCTCGGCTCTTTCCTCATCGAATAAGGTGCAGGATATATCATATATATCACTATGCAAAGCAAAACTGTAGCTACCTTTTTTGAAAAATTTGATTCTACAACATCTTTTAGGTTTCTTTTCTTTCATTAATCACATTAATAAAGTCCCATCATTTAAGTCACCTAAACATCACAGATAAATACGACGTACACTTATGCCATCCGCATTCGCCTCGATGTCCCCTCGTGCACCGTTAGGTTAGGTAACTAACGGCAGAGCAGGGCAGGGCTAGCGCGGGTGTAAAACATAAGTAACGTCTATATAATATATCATATATACTATATACAGTATTTATCACAACACATCAAATGATCACATCACAGATATCGCAGCAGAAGAAACATATGAAACATTGGATATACTAGGACGTCCGTGTTTTATTTTGAGCCTCTATAAAACACGGATTCTACGGTCGCGACGAATAGCCAAACCCACACCCCTAGACCCCTACGAGAGCGGCAAGCAACCCTACCAATTCTAGAGTTAGGAGACCCGGACTCGACTCCTCGAGTTGGTCTCCCACTAGACTCTAGAACCCGGTTACTTGTGCTCTCCTCCTTGGGTCTATCCTAGTGCGGAAAAGAAAATAATATACAAATGGTGACATCAACCTCATCCCGGAAGTGCCCCAATAAAAGAATATTACATACATTTAATTTTATATGGATGAAAAATAAAAACTCTCATCTCACATAAAACCCCCCGGCTATTCAGAACGCAACGATCCAATATAACATATCCAGCAACACATAACATCACATGTCATCAACGTAAGTAAATATGCGCATCCCAATTGTCGTTGACATATAGCAACGAAACCGGCGATATCACATATTACACTTACAGTCGCAGAAAAGAAAGTGTAAAACTACAACATTTGGAATCCACAATCTCTTTAGACATCGTAAATCCGAAATATCACATATTTCGCATTTCATGCCTAACTGTATGAATTCCACATATTGTATCACATTCCAGGTAAATAGACAGTATTAAACTTTCCGATCGAATAATCAAATACCCAAGATTTCCATAATAGCTCAACACTTGAGCGGAGTTCAAAAATTCCAGAATACGTCACAGTAGCAACGGTCCAGCCGTAGAAGGGTCAAGCCAATGCCTCACATGTGGCACGCCGTACTGCCCCAAACCCTAAGGTTCAAAAGGCAGTTCAAGACGGTCACATAATCGAGTTAAGGTTTGTTGTCTTCTCGAGGGTCCATCGCGTCACATGCACGTTTTTCCGAAAGATTTAAACCCGAGAAAAATTCAACACTTGAATATTTTTCGTGCCGGGAAGAATTGAGTTAATGATATCCGTTCGAACATTTTAATACTTTCTAAATTATCCGGAAAACTATAACGAATTTAAAATTCCCGATCGAATCAACGAATACAAAATAAATCCCAGAATACTCAACACTTGAGTCAAATTAAAAATACCCATAAAGATCCAATAACATAAGTGAACATAACTGTACAAACAGAAAAGCCCAATGTGACTGTACAGCCGCGGTTACACGGCACAAGCAGGGTATTGCCGCGGAACCGCGGCGGTCCGTACTACTTAGGTGCTCGTTTTGCACAGTGATGCTTAGAAAACCCTGCTGAATTTTTAAGGTATTTTTAATTCTGAAAAAACACAGTTTTGAAAAAATGTCCAGAGAGGGGGTTAAGTTTGACGTTTTCGGGTTCGATCGGAGTTTTAACTTCGTTAACACATCGCCTAATGCTCTAGCTAGGCTCTGATACCACTGTAGGGTTACTAGACACACTAACAAGGCTCTACAAGGCATCGACCATGCCAAAATTAAATTTTTATGTGCCGAACAACCTTAAGCAAGATCGTATACTAGAGATTAGGCGAATTATATGCTAGTAAACTATGTTTACGACTAAGTGAATACGAAATACAACCTTTGTAGATCGGTCCTTCACTTCTTTAGCTCCTTGTTGAAGTCCCTTCGCTGCGATCGTGGTTCTCTCGAACTCTTGCATGGCTTCACGAGGCTAAAGAGCGTCCTTGCTTGAAGTCTTCGAGGCCGAAGATGATCTACGTCGAGGGGATACCAACTCAAGCTTCTACTTCACTAACTAGAGAATTAGTGTAGCAAACACCCTAAACTAAAGTGCTAGTCTAGTAGAGGATGGAGAAATAAGAAGTGGGTTCTCTTTAGATTTTTATTTCTCATAAGGATTCTCACTTTGGATCAAACCCTAGCTTGCCTTTTCTTTTTGAACAATGAAGAAGAAGATGAACCAAAGAAAAAGAGATGAGGATAATGATCAAGTGAGTGAGCTAACCATGGTGAGTGAGTATCATATACTAACTCTTGTAGAGACATTACCATAGCTAAGTGTGATGGTTAGGTTAAAAGGAATCTAAGGTAAAGACAAAGCTAGTAGACTTTGTCAAAGCAAAGTAAGCTTCTACAAGCTTCATGCTCTTTCCAAATCTCCACTAATTTTGTAATTATCTTAAATAATCATAACCCACCATAATACATAGAATGGTGTATGTCTTACATACCCAAGTCAAGTGTATCATCAACCATGATACAAAAAGAAAACACATTTTAATATATATCACATATATATATATCAAAGTGTGCACATGTGAGAAAAACCTAAAGTGAACAAGTGTTAGTTAATGTAAACTAGTATATCAAATATACAATTATACAATAAATTATTAAATCAACACTTGACTTAATAATCCGGTCATATCACATATAACCAACTAACATCCAATATATCGACTTATCGAATCAACACTTGATTCGATAACCCGGCTATATCACATATAACCGGCCGATACAAGAAGTCGCGAGAATAGAATACGGTATCACATACACGCATTATTCTCGGTCCCGCACATATCACATATGCGCTCCTATTTCGTTTTTCCTGAGCCAGTAAAACCTCTATGTAGGACTCTAAAGACTCGTCAATACGCCGACAGTAGGTGATGATCACATCAAGCACCCACAAGCCGTCAGCGGTACTAGCTGGATGTAACGGCTACCTGGGTATTGAGCGATCAGAAGATGAGCAAGCAAGCCCGCTCCAACTCCTGTAAAAGCCTACCGGTAACACTTCCCGTACAGTCCGGTCTCCTCGTCTGATATGTCGCATATCAAGTCTAGGGGTGGTAAATGTCAGACCCCAATAACCGATAAGTCGTGCCGATGTGAGGCTCATAACGGGTCGAGAAACTACTGGTAACACTTACCAGTAAATCTCTAACTCAGCCCTGGCCAGAGACTTCCCTGTTACGGCCAATCGAGCACAGCGCAACATCAACCCCCAATACCGGGAGAAACGAAACCCCTCCTATCGCTCATTGCCTCCATGTGACTCGGGACTGTACCCAAAAACCACCGTTTTGCACGCCCTCATGGACGTGGTAAGGTGGAAATCAAAGCACAGTGGGAATCATACAAGACTCTATGACGATCTCGGGTCTACAGACTAACATGCACAAGTGTCACCAGAGAACTGCCATCTGACGTGAGGTATAATACCATCTGGGAGTTCTCGGCGAGTCCGTCCAGTGTACCCAGTCTCCACTGAGCACCCGTATACCATCTCTGATGTCAAACACCAATGGATATGGGATCATCCATCGCCCATCTCATGGGTCGAGAAGCGTATACGCTAGTCTACTCTGGTATATCGATGCCCTGTCTCGATACACCCACGACTAGGAACATTAAAGGATGTACTTATGGACTACCATGGCCCCACTAGTATGATCTGCATCACAGTCCAGGTAGTCAAGTACACATCCTAAGGGCTTTATCAACATGTAGCTATAAGACAGTATAAAGAGACAAGTATACATGTTAAGATAAAGAGCAACCAGATAGCATACTATCATATCGAGCAAAAAAGTCCTCTCTATATATGTCCAAGCATCCAATATAATATACATCATCTGTACAATACTGGCCTCTAGGGCATACATACAACTAACAGAGAGGACCTTGCAAGTGTCTTTTAACGAGATTGCGCCCTTTCGGGTTTTCACAAACTCGCCGATAGTCCTGCTGTTTTTACTCACGGAGCCCTTTCGGATTTTCATCCGTGCCCATCTCGCTTATGGACGTACCAATTTTTTTAGGTTCAAGTGGGATATTCCACTTGACTGCAGGACTCGTTTGTAAACCCCTTGATATCCTTTCTATTCTTTGAGAATAAAGGACCATCTTACGTAGAGATTCTTCCTCCAGTAAGAAATATACCCCCTGTGTATACCTCGGGAGGGTGAGTACCCACGCCGTCGCTATTTTGGTGACAGGTTGTTTCAAAGTTGCTCTTTTTTGTTGAGCGTCGGCGACAAATACCACCTTGCCTCCGCTTTTCATTCATCTTCATCAGATGATGAAGGGTCTTGACTCAGCTGATCCAATCGAGTCATTTTATTCATGAGCTATTCGAAGGTTGTCGGCTTGAAGGGGGACATTTACGAGGACGCCTTTGAATTTGGGTTAAGGATGGCTATGAGCATTCCCATGGCTGCAACTTCATCGATGCGTTGTTGTATTCGACCAGAGATTTCGCTACCGGGTAACACATTGAACCCAAGTCTCATTCGGTCTAACCCTTTCGTTGACCAGTGCCTTCACGGTAGTGCGTTTATTCACATTGGTGAATCTCTGACAGGAGGGCATCTCCATTTCGTCGAAGGTATTCATGGAGTCATTCGGGAGATCTGCATACCATTCGAAGGAAATGCCCGCCAGACAGCCGATGAACTGTCAGAGGATAAGTATATCGGTATTGCCGCACATGGGTTCAAATCGCGCAATCTGCCGGCGAGAATTCTCAGTTCCTTTGTATATGTAGCACGTTGGAAGTGTGTACTCTGGCGGGTATTGTATTTGATCGTACCATGTCGGATACGGTCGACCGGTCTTGATTGATCTATTTGCGGCTTCACTGGAGTAGTGAGTATTGATTTGCTGAGCGGCATATTCATTCAGCTTTGCTTTTGAGAACATTTCCTCTTCGGCTGTTGATGAGACTCGTAGAGGATTTGAAATGTCACCCTTGTCTTTAAGAGTGACTATCGGCAGTTCATTCACTTGTGGTTCCAATTGAACCATCATTCCAGCCATATTCTGAATCAGAAGGGCCATCTGATTCATTTTAGTGGATATTTCTGCCGCTTCTTCATCTCTCTTTTTCATAGCGCGTTTTAGAAAATCAATATCCGGCTCCTTCTCTATTCTTTCTTTGGGTGCGTCCTCAGGACTTTCCTTAGGCGATGGATTAGCGTTTGCTGCCGCCTGAGCAAGTATATCCCGCAGCTTTTCACGTTTGCAGTTGAACTTTTGTCAGGGACCGAGTTTGAGATCGGTGACTAGTAGAAGCTTGAACTTCGTCTTTGGAATTCACCACATAGACTATGTGAACTATCATGCCCCTAGGCTTGGGATGTTTGGAGTTTTGGCCATTGGAGTTTGCTTCGGGCACTTGAACTTTATTGAGCCTCCTTTTTTGTGAAAAGCCGCTTTGGTTTTGGGAGGAACCGCTGTATCAGGATCTGTCTTGGGGTGAGTCCCCTTCACCTGCTTCCACACCTTATATATAGATGAGGAAAGTTGTCTCAGGGAGCGCACTTGTTTCTGCTCTTGTGGAATCTCCATGGGCTGCGGAGACTTCTTCAATATTGCGGTAGGAGAATTTTGTCTGACCCTTCGCAACAGTTTGAAGCTGTTCCCAGTTGGAACAATAACATTCACCACTGTGGTTGAAACATGACCATGCGGAGAACTGCCCCCAGCTCATTTTGTATGATGCCGATATTGACGTTGACCGTTTCTTACGGCCGGGATTTGATTAGCTACGGGATCTTACCGAGCCTGCCCCCTATTTCTTTTAGGAGCTTGAATATTCTACCCCCCTGCGTCGACCCTGGTCTTTGGCAAGTGCCAGTTGTTTGAGGATTAATTCCGTCAGCAAAGTTACAGCTTGGGGAACCAGCCTGCGGAAGACAGACTTCCACTGGGCTTCCTCCATCGGCGTTGAGGCACCGAAGGTGGGAGGTGGGAGTATCGCCCCAAAGGGAAGCCCGTTGATTTCTTAAAGAGCCAGATTGCAGAGATTTGAGATTGCAAGTGGCCCGTACTTGACTCCACCAGATATGACAGAGCCTGAGTTGCTAAGGTGGGAGCAAACGCCATTCTTTATAGAGACGAAACACCGGTTTCAGTATCCTATCACCCAAGGACAACCACAAACATACATACCGCGATTATTTGATCGCGGAAAAACACGACACACAAAGTGTGGAGTGGAAAGAGGAAAAGGTCCCACCGGGCGTGCCAGAATCTATTCTCCGCCGAAAGACCGTGAAGACAAACGTCTTGCCTGAATTTGAGGGCAGATACTATTTGGTTTGATCCGTCCACCTCTTCAAAGATACCAAGTTGATTTATGGCACCGTGTATCGGAATTTAGACGGATGCGGCCGTTGTAGCAGACTTCGTCAGATTCCCCCTCATTTGAAGGGTTTTTGATTGTGGGGACACTCTTCCCTGCAGGCGTAAGCCCCTGCAGTTAATTACGCTACTGCATCGCAGTAACCACTTTCTCCTTCTCCAGATGGTCACTTCGTGTCGTGTATATTTGTTTTATTTTTGTTTGCCCGTGGATTGTATACGGAGACTAATTTATGTTGTCGCCCGTAGGGCGTGGATTAGTCCAAATCCGTATTTTCTTAAATCTGGGTTTGGGTAGGGTTTAAGGATCGTTAATCTTATTTGAGACTAAGATCAACTTAAACGTTTGTTAAGGATACGTTAGTCTAATTTTAGACTAAGATCAGCTTAACAATTTGTTAAGGATGCGTTAGTCTAATTTTAGACTAAGATCTACTTAACAGGATCATTTAGATCTAACAAAAGAGTATTTGGGCTCTATTGTTTTAGTTTAGGGATATTGCGGTCCATTAGGTTTAAGGACATCGTAGTCCATGGGGTTTAAAGACATCATAGTCTATAAAGTTTTTGGTTGTTGGGACCCACCACCTCTCTGAAGACGTTGAAGAATTACAACGACACATATCAGAGGTGTGAAGAGATGTACCTTTGAACCAATGTCAGATGAGGGATCTGTAGTTGGATTGATTTAAGGATCGTTAATCTCATTTGAGATTAAGATCAACTTAAATGGTTGTTAAGGATACGTTAGCCTAATTCTATACTAAGATCTACTTAACAGGGTTTTTAGGATCATTTAGATCCAGCGAAAGAGCATTTGGGCTCTATCGTTTTAGTTTAAGGATGTTACGGTCCATCAGTTTAAGGACATCATAGTCCATGGAGTTTAAGGACATCATAGTCCATAGTTTAAAGATGTCATAGTCTGTAAAGTTTAAAGACATCATAGTCTATGAGTTTAAGGACCCCACAGTCCGTGGTAGTTTAGAGACATCATAGTCTGTAAGTTTAAGGACATCATAGTCTATGAGTTTAAGGACCCCACGGTCCGTGAAATGTCTGGTTGTCGGGACCCGTCACTTCTCTGAAGACGTTGAAGGATTACAACGGCAAATATCAGAGGAGTGAAGAGATGTACCCTTCAGCCAATATTGGTTAGGAGATCTGTAGTCCAATTTGGGACTAAGATCAAAGATTTGTGAGCATATGGGCCCAATTGATTTGAAGTAGGGATTTGTGGCCAACTTGGGCTCGGCCCATTCAATTAAAATGCTGAGCATTGGTTCTGACAATTGTTTTTGTCCTTTACTGAGTGCTGAGCACTCATTATAGCTCTGGGGCTTTTATTATTTAAAAAACAGTTTATGTTCATTTAGCGCACACGTGAGAAGCACGTGGCGCGCTTGGCGCTGTGCACCAGACAATGAGCGCAGTGCGCTCCTGGTGAAGTAGCGCATACGTGAGGAGCACGTGGTGCGCTTGGCGCTGTGCGCCAGACAATGAGCGCAGTGCGCTTCTGGTGAAGTAGCGCACACGTGAGGAGCACGTGGCGCGCTTGGCGCTATGCACCAGATTTTGGGATGCTGGGGCGCTTCTGTTAAATAGCGCACGTGTGAGAAGCATGTGGCGTGCTTGGCGCTGTGCACCAGACTTTGGAGCGCTGGGGCGCTTCTGTTAAGTAGCGCACACGTGAGGAGCACGTGGTGCGCTTGGCGCTGTGTGCCAGACTTTGGAGCGCTGGGGCGCTTCTGTAAATTGGGAGTGCTAAGGCTCTGCAGCGCTGTGCGCTAGATTTGGAGCGCTGAGGCTCTAGATTTGGAGCTCTGAGCGCTAGATTTAGAGCGCTGTGTGCTTCTTCTAATTAGAGCGCTAAGGCTCTTTTTAGGCAACTTTGCACTCTGAGAATTAAGTTCTCTCTTATAAGAGACTTAGTCTCATAGATCTAATAACAAAGTTCTTATTTTATAGGAGATATTTCAATCTCTTATGTTTTTTATGAAAGGCTTTGCCTTTATGGATCTGTGATCCTAAGAGAATTGAATCATTCTCTTTCTTTTTTATAATGAGATGTTATAATCTCTTTTGTGAAAGACTTGTCTTATAGATCTATGATCTGGTATAAGAACTAAGTTCTTATTATGATGAGATGTTTTTCATCTTTCTGTTTTTACCTTGTAGAAAAGTTCTTCTTCGTAGAGCTTGATCTTCTCTCTGAAAATTTCTCAAAGTTTGGGGGGGTTCCTATCTCTGAGACTTGAAGTCTTGAGGCTTTTATATAGGGCAAGCTGATTTGTTGAATCAGTTGAAGAGATCTTTTCTCTAATTGATTTGGGGATTTTCCCACCATTGGATCTTTGATCTAAGGGCTTCTGATTTACAGAAGGAGATCTTCTTGTTTTTAACAAGATTGGGAAATCTTTTCCCATGCAGAATTTATTCTGTATTTTGGTGATTTTTAATCACCAATGGATCATTGATCCGACGGTGCTTTGATTTACAGAGCAAAATCTTTCTTGTTTGGAAAGATTGCGAGGAATGTTTTCTTAACAAAATTTTATTCTGGTCAATTGATGATTTTTAATCATGTTCGTTAGATTTTTGATCCAACGGTGGGGAACATTTAGTTCCAGCGCTAGCACTCATGTGCTTTGCACGTGGTGTGCTGCTTAGAGTGCAGCGCTCTTAGCGCTAGCACTTACGTTCTTTGTACGTGGTGCGCTGCTTAGAGTACAGCGCACTTGGCGCTAGTGCTCATGTGCTTGCGCGTGAGTGCTGCCTCAGAGTCTTTGACTCTCAGCGCTGGCGCTGCTATGAAGCGCTGCTTCATTTCAAATTTTGAAATTTGAACAGAGTTTTGCTCTGATTGGGGGAAACAGTACTGAAACAAAATTTCATGTGGAGGGTTTGAGTGTATGAGGGAGAGAGAGAGAAAAGCGGGTATCTCATTGAAGAAATCCACGAGTGGGTATCCCCTTGAGATATGCGCCGTGGGTATCTCATTGAAGAAATCCGCGAGTGGGTATCCCCTTGAGATATGCGCCGTGGGTATCTCATTGAAGAAATCCGCGAGTGGGTATCTCCTTGAGACATCCGCCGCAGGTATCTCTCCGGGATATTCGCAGCGAGTATCCTTTGAGGTATATGCAATCGGGTTTTAAATAAAGGTAATCCCTCGCAGGGATTTCCGAAGCGTAAGATCCCCTTGCAGGGACATTTGCCAACGATGGAGATTTATGGGTGATGAAAGTCGATGACTTTCATCGCGGTTCTATGTTTATTGAGGCTTGCTCGGGTTCGATTCCATCATCACCTATCTTTGCTCCGGGTGAATGCTAGAGAGTTCTTCTTTCATGTTCAAGTTTTATGAAGAAAGCTTGCTTTTTTGTTGGGTTTTAATCTTGGATCCTGGGTTTTTTAAGATGAAGTTTTCCTTCTAAAGATGGGTTCCGTCTTTTTAATAGGTTCCTTTAGAGAAGAAAAAGATAGAAGAGATGTGAGAGACTTAAAAGGAACTCTCTTTTCTTTTGGGTCTCTCTTAAGAAAGAACAGAGATCTCATCTCAAAATGGGAATGAAGGCACAAAACCCTAGCAAAAATTATGGGAGAGGAAAAAACTTATCATTTCATCATAGGATTAGATTCAAATATCCTTACACATTTGCATATTAGCCCTTAAGTTTTACAAAATTGGCTTTTTGCCTATTTTTCTTACATTATTCATACTTATTATATATTAGATCTATTTATTACATTTTTCTTTCGTGGTATGGGGCTGACCCCCATGGTTGAGCTTGGACTTGGTTTGGGCCGGACTTAGGCCCACATGACTTTGGTTCGGGCTTGGTCCCGGGCTCACTTTTGGACCATGACTTTGACTTTAGGGGTATAATTTCTTACCCCAACAAAGTGTCCCCATCAATAAATGCACACCACATGTATGGATCGTGTGCATGAAATGTATAGATTTTCTTTCATGGAGAGGTTGAATTGCTCTGTTTCTGTAATAACGTGAAGGTCGATTTTTTGACTTGCCTCCGATGCGGAGGTCGTTGTTGACGTGTTTCCTGCCCGGAGGTTGTTGCTAATGTGATACCGAGGCGGAGTTTTGTTCTGAGGGAGAGGTCGATGGTTGACTTGATTCCGAGGCGGAGCTTGATTCCGACGGGGAGGTCGATGGTTGACTTGATTACAAGGAGGAGCTTGATTCCGACTGGGAGGTTAATGATTGTCTTTGGCGTCAGTACGGTCCGATAGGACTTGTGCACTGTTACATTCCTTTTCACGACATGAGGGTCGATTTGATTTTCTTTGATTTGGGACCGAAGTTAAGATCTCTACCATTGGAATACTGTCCAGTGAGACTTTTGAGCTTAGAAGCACTACCGGTGGGGCTTGGAATTTAGATTTTTTTGAAGTTGGCAGGATTTGAATTAGAACTGAAGGTCCGAAATTTTAGAGTTGGGATTTCGATTTTGGAGTTGGGATTTGGATTTTGGAGTTGGGCATACATATCGCTAACACTGGAATATGATACTAGAAGCGGCTCATCATTTGCCTTTGGAGGATTTAGCATTTGAAGTTTTAGTTGGCGTCTGCATTATTACACTGGAGTATGGTATCAGGAACGACTCATCATTCTCCTTTTGGAGAATTTGGGATTTGGAGTTTTGGTTGTCGTCTGTATCGATATAATGTAATATGGTATTATGAGCGATTCTTCATTCGCCTTTTGAAGAATTTGGAGATTTGAACTTTGGATGGCATCTATATCGTTACCACCGGAATATGGTATCATGAGCGACTTATCATTCGCCGTTGATGGAAATTAGACATTTGAGGGTTTTGGTTGGCGTCTGCATCGCTACACTGGAGTATGGTGTCATGAGCGACTCATCATTCGCCTTTGGAGGATTTAGGTTTCGATTTTTGTTCGGCGTCTGCATCTCTACACAGAAGTATGGAAGCAGGAGCAACTCATCATTCGCTTATGGAGGATTTGAGGGCTTTGGATTTCTATTCAGCATCTGCATCGCTATACTAGAGTATGATACCAAGAGCGACTGATCACCTTTGGAGGATTTTGGGATTTGGAATTTTGGTTGGCATCTGCATAGCTACACTGGAATATGGTATCAGGAGCGACTCATCATTCGCCTTTAGATTCGAGTTTTCTCCCTTTCGGGTTTTCGCAAGCTTGCGAGTAGTCCATCTGTTTTTACTCACGAAACCTTTTCAGGTTTTCATTCATGTCCTTTTTGCTTGTGGATTATTTTTCTTTTTCTTTTTTCCTTTTTTATTTATTTTCCTCTTTTTTATATTTCCCAATTTAACATCTTAAGGGTTAAGTGGATTTATTTCTGATTCCCAGTTTAACGACTTAAAGATCAATGCTGCGCTTATACTTGTTTGGCTTTGTTGGTGTGTATTTGCAAGGCTGTTTTAGGTTCTGGGATTTTGAGTTTGATCGAGCTGAATTGATGGCCGAGACTACGGGCTTCATTTGATTCTTTCGTTCGACCTTCGGTTTTTCCTGAAGGAGCCTTAGCATTTCCTTCGTCTTTTGGACAAGCGTATATCCCACAAAGGCTGCAGCAGATCCGAGTTGTTTTTTGGAGCGAGTGATTGGGTCGTCTGCTCTCGGAGGATTTCGGATTTTGTTTGTATGAAATTGGCAGTCGAGGCTTGATTGTTCACTAGCTCAGCATTGGACAATGAGATCTTTCTCGTCGTGTATTCTATGATATATGAATCTATTTGATTCAGAAGGAAAGAACTTGCATCAGTATCTCAGTTTCAATTCAAATATTTGATTCACACTCCATGTTCTGATCATTCCTCGACCCAATCTTTGAAAATATAGTAGTCTTCGATGGTATGCCCCAACACTCTGTGATATAGGCAGTATATAAGATTGTTAGTCATTTTTTCTTCATGTGGTCTCTTTGGCGTGGGAAGCTACAGAGCGTTGTTCAGGGTGTCCTTAAATATCTTGCGAACTTTATCCTTTCAGAAAGAGTAGTTTTTCTTCTTTTTCTCTATAAGAGTCGGTTTTTCCCTTAGTATTGGTCTTCGAGGCCGATCGGTTTTGGGTCCGCCGGCTGCTTGCTTACTCCGGTCAATAAACATATTGAAGGAGTTGGTATTGCTGGAACTTCTGTCTCTGGGGCTGTTGTTTTTCTAATATCTGGATTTGTTATTAATTTGAAAGTCCGAGGTAGACTCGGGATTTGCAAGCTCCAACATCTAGACCCTTTCAGTCAGCTTCATCCGAAGTGTTTTGGGATCTGCCGTGCATAAGGGGGAGCCATCAAGTTATTGATATTTCTTCCAATAAGGCTGATGGCTTACTCCTATTCTAACGACTGTTTGCATTTGGCGCTAGGATTATAATGTCGGTTTATATAATCAGTGACGCTTTCATTGTTCTTCCTTTTAGTCATCACAAGGTCGGCAATAGCGATTTTCTCACTGACACTCATGAACCTTTGTTTGAACCGAGATTCCATTTTATAAAATGTCTCGACAGAGTTGTTCAGTATGCTTAAGTACCAGTCGAAAGCAACACCGGTCAAACTTTTAACGAACTGCCTGAGGAGCAGCATATCATCGCCCTCTGTATTTCCGCATACTGCTTTGAAGTGGCAATATATTGATTGGTGTTCCCTATCCCATTGAACCTTTTGAACTTAAGGACAACATAACCACTAGGATATTCCAAGTAATCATATTCGGCGCGGTATGGCCTCCCATTATTGGTGCGATCTTTTTATACTTCGGTTTCGGCCACCAATGTTTTGTCTTTGCTAGTGACTAAGACCATGGTTTTGCCTTGTGTTAACGTGCCGCCATCAACCGTCAAGACTTTTCTAGAGGCTGACTGTGTTTGACTTTCGTGAAGATCCCCCGCCCTCAGGCTGTACGAAAGAGCTATTGGCCACTTCGAGATGTCAATCCTTGGTTCATGGGTAGAGTCTTGCTACGACTGCATTCGAACGACTTAGGTTGTGAGGTTCGCCACGACATTCAATTTGTTGATTTTGGAATAGACCTTGGCCAACTCCTTACCTTTGTTATGAAGTTGCTTACGAAGGTTTTGGAGTAGCACTCGTTTCATGTTTTCAAGGCCAAAGATTGGGCCATCATTGCCGTTTGACTCTTCAGGAACCATGGGTTCTTTTCATTTAACTTCCTGAGTAAAGTCTTCAACATCGTCTGAACTAGACTGGGATTGGGCGCGGCAACCACGTCTTTATCATGACCGTGAAGCCAAGGAGGACTTGTTCTTCCTGATCACACCATGTAGACTGTATGGATTGTGTATACATCCATTGCCTCATCATCGGTAACGATATTTGCTGGACTTTGGACCATTTTCGTAGTCTTCTCCTTTCACAGAAGGACAAACGAGTGAGATCAGTCGGGCTGACCAGGGTTTTGGAAACAGCAAGTACCCTCTGTTTGAGTTCTTTCTTTTGATTTTGCACGGCAAGTGGAACTTGGTATACTCTTGATGAGATTGTTCTATGCTTTTGATCCTGAGGCTTAAACACCCCTCTTTGCCGAATTCTTTAAATTGTCGTCTTCTTGACCTTTGTGGTCGTAACAATTTTCTGCACGAACTTCAAGGGTTCAAAAGAGTTGCTGATTTCTATGGCATATTTGACTTTTGTCGCAGGGTAACCGTGTTCTTGGAACCTTACGAACTCCAACTTAGCAGGAGCCATTGCCCTTTTATTGACCATATATCTGAGCTGTTTCTGCCTTAGCTTCTCGATTTTAAAAGCTTGGCAGGCATCTGCTTCCTTAGAAGCCACTACAGGCCGATTAACGAAGAGTCTAAAAAAGACACTCGAGCGCGCAGTAGTAATAGGCATCGCCTGGGCTTTACTCGAAACGTCTTATTTCCCCCTTTGGGTTGACAACTTTGCCCCCAGCTGGAACGATAGAGAGCCATTTGAAGACAGATCTGTGTCCTGGCTTGGGTACTCTCGGCACTATCACATTCGGCCTCCTTTTGAGACCGGTTTGTTCGTTAGGCATGCTGGAGCCTCCGTGGTAGGAGCGCCGATAGTGACGGGACTGACCATGATGGACCTGAACTATAATGGTTGTTCGGTCTATTGCCGCATGAGTTCTAATGGGACGGTCACCCAGGCAGTTGCCTGGATTGTGTATGCGACAGAGGTCACGTCAGAGACTGAGCTTGTTTGCTAAGACAGCGTTGAGCGATGTTGATTGTTGTTGGAAGTTGATTGTTGTTGATCTGATGAAGTAGCATGATTTCGGTACAGATAACGACGTAAATGAGTTCTCATAATCATTTAACCCGAGAGATGGGAAGAGAGAATGGTCCCACCAGGCATGCCAGAAACTGCAGTGTTTTTTGTTACCTCATGGAGAGGATGTGCACATGCTTCAGGCGTGTACATATTCTCCTTGTCCCTATGACAGGCATGAGTTTATTGATCATAGGGAATCTAATCTCCAGCGGCCGCGGACAAAACTGTTGTTAATTACCTCTAGCTTTGACATGAAAGCATCTTCATTTAACGGTTCATGCGTATCAAGCGAACTCGCTCTAGAATATGTGCGTTTGTGTTTGAAAGCGACTTTCAGGCCTCTTTGAACATATCAGGGACCATCACATGGGGTTCCCGCTGCCCAGTCAATGGATGGGGGTCCCGCTGCCTAATCAATGAGCTAGGGTCAAGAGGGCTAGCAGCCCTCGAAACAAAATTTCGTATGGAGGGTACAAGTGTATGAGGGAGAGAAGGAGAGAGAAAAGTGGGCATCTCCTTGAGAGATCCGCGAGCGGGCATCTCCTTGAAAGATCCGCCGCGGGTATCTCTCCGGAGATATCCACAAGCAGGTATCTCTCCGGGATATCCGCAAGCAGTATCTCAGCGAGTATCTTTTGAGATATCTGCAAGCGGGTTTTACATAGGGGTAATCCCTCGTGGGGATTTCCGAAACGAAAGATCCCCTCACGGGGATTTCCGAGGAAGAACATCCCCTAGCGGGGTAATTCGCCAACGATGGAGATTTTCTGGTGACGAAAGACGATGACTTTCATCGCGGTTCTATGTTTGTCGAGGCTTGCTCGGGTTCGATTCCATCATCGTCTATGTTTGCTCGGGGTGAAAACCATAGGCTTTCGTCCCGAGAATTCTTCTTCTCTCTTGTTCTTCAAGTTTGATGAAGAAAACTTGCTCCTTTGTTGGGTTTTAATCTTGTATCTTTGGTTTTTTGAGATGAAACTTTCCTTCTAAAGACCGGTTCCTTTTTTAATGTGTTCTTTTAGAGAGGAAGAAGATAGAGGAGACTCAAAAGGAACTCTCTTTTCTTTTGGGTCTTTTTTAAGGAAGAAGAGAGATCTCACTTCAAAATGGGAGAGAAGGCACAAAATCCTAGCAAAAATTATGGATGATGAAAAACTTATCATTTTATCATATGATTGGGTTTAAATATCCTTACACATTTTCATATTAGCCCTTGGGTTTTACAAAATTGGTTTTTTACCTATTTTTCTTATATTATTCCTATTTATTACATATTACATCTATTTATTACATTTTTCTTTCATTTTCTTCCTTGGCATTGGGCCGGCACCCATGCTTGAGCTTGGACTTGGTTTGTGCCGGGCTTGGGCCCACATGACTTGGGTTCGGGCTTGAGCCCACTTTCGGACCTTGACTTTGACTTTGGGGGTATAATTTTTGACGTCAACAATCATATCAGACCGGAAATTTTTAATGAACCAAAATTCTATATATCTAGATCCATGCATCACTGGAGCAAACTAAACACATATTACAACTAGGATGTTCTTACAAGTGGATAGAAATTATAAGTTGTGATTCTGGCAAAATTTACTGGATGGACTGTTAAATATAAATTGCAATTCTCATTGAGAATTCAAAGTTTTGATGCAGCGATCTTATGATGGTATCAGAATAACCAAGATTATCATTATGTTGAATGATCATAAAAACAAATTGCCTTTTTTTTAAAACTCCTTTGACGCCTATGTTTCACTCCACAAAAACGATGCTCAACTACTAAACAATGTTCGAATATGAAAAATATGTGCCTCCGTCCTAACAATAAAATACTGGATGGACCGTTAAATATAAATTGCAATTCTCATCGAGAATTCAAAGTTTTGATGCTTTGCTCAACTACTAAACTCATTTAGTTGATCAAATAATTATGGTTATTAGTTTTTTTATTAAGATGTGTATCCTATGTCCTTGTGTCAAATTGCAACTAAAGAATTGACAGGATGAGATCACTGACCTTTTCCATTGCTTGCCAACTGCTCAAAACTATTCCATATTGAATTATCTGCAGCATATTCATGTGAATGACTCATCAAAACCTTCAAAAAATTGTAATGAATCCCAGAAAATAATAAGCCAGGCATACTACAAGCGTTTATGTTAAGTGCATCGAATTAAATTTTAACTTCATATTTTAGGGTACCCTCAAAACATAGATTAAATCCTTTGCATTTGCTCCCTACAATATAAGCCGCATAATTCAAAATAAATAATCGTGTCGTTTTTGTTTATCAATTCTGAATAACCCATGTACTGACTTTTAATATTAGGCAAGTTAATTAGGGACAAAATCACTTAGTCAGAAGTAACAACACATTTTCCCATGAAGCTCTCATAGAAATCAATTCAGAAGCCTAAAGTTCTTCTAATGATTGTGATCTGCGAATGAAGACCCCTCGAGTACCAACACCATGGAGAACTAGCTAATCTTTTGTAGCATTCAGACAGAGAGAAACGGAGAAAAGGGTAACTAAATCAATATCCCTCATTATCCTTGTTCCGAATTCTTAGCATGCTTTGAAAATACACCATTAATAAACTTCATTAAGAAATTAGTTTCATGCTAAGTGCCTATAATAATGCTCATGCTGATAACACTAAAGAGAGATACTTACAAGCTACAACTGGTGCACTTGACATTAGATATTATAAAGAAAGATTAAGGAAAAGGTTGCAACTAGGGAAGGTCCAATCAAGATGAACCTTGCTTTAATTTAAGCACAGAAAATTTTCTAGTTTATTTTGTGAGTGGTTTGTTTTTAATCCTTGCATTAAAAAAAGATCTTATATCAGAAAAACATATCATGATCCTAGGTGCATTTCCTGAATTAGAAATTACAAGGAAGGCACAAATAAATGTTGGTACAAATCTAGAATGTAGGGTCGATACCAAAACAAAGTGATGGCTGCACTAGTGTTGCAACCTAGGAATTGGATGGATATATATCAAATTAATATCGATGATCGAGTTAACGCATGTGAAAGGGCCATACCACTGAGAAGGGTGTGTCAGGGTTGATGGTGCACATAATATCATAAAATTTGCAGCATCACCAATGATATTTTGTAAGAAATTATTGTTAAGGGATTTGAAAAGATAATTGTTTGCTGAATCGATTGTATTTAATTTTTTCCTCATGTTTGACATAGAAGCTTGAATAACACAATTGCGATCTCTACTTCACTAGATCAAGATCATCTTTCTCCCTTCTACATTGCAAAGACAATTGTAATTATGTTGGTTTTTTGTACATAGATTGGTTAATTAATCTCCCCAAGCTTCATTATATCTTTGTGGGTTGCATGCCTTGAATTTGTAGCCTCCTTATAACGATTATCATATCCCTACAACTCTTCCACCCCTGGTGTAATTATGTTGGTTTTCATTATCTTCCGCTTCTAAAACTTCTATTGCGGTCGACAATCCTCTTCTATAAGGAAAGTGTTTTGTTACAGGCAAATAAATTATTTGCTCGTCGTCATCGTCGCATGTTGCCATTACTGAGAAGAAAAGCTTCACAAAATATTTGGCGAATCATTTGCAACGAGTTGATTATCTGGTCATAGACTCATTCCTAATTATTGCCATAATCCGCATTATGAGAACAATATTTACCATACTCCTATGTGACCAGTAGTGATCTTCCTTCTCCTAGATTAGAGAAGCTAAAAAGCTTTGGAAAGATGATAATATTTGCTAAATCTGTAGTAGAGGTGAATTCGCTATGGTGTCAACTGATATAGATGGCTTTTGGCTTCAAAGGAGACCGAATGTAAGTATGTCAGATATCAAGTTATCCGAACTTTGCACAGCATAAACACTCACTGGCACCTGCTAGCTCTACTTTTATTAGCAACATATCAATCATGAACTGCTTACATAGAAAATCAAACTAGGAAATAACAAACACAAATGCTCATGCAGAAATTAACACTCAACTCACACCCTATACTATATTGAAGCATATTAAAATAAAACCCTCAAAGAGGCTTCAGTTTTTAATGCGAGGGGTGTGGCCATGGCCAATACTAGGGCTAGATCCAGGATTTGTTGGCGGAAGATATCCCGTGAGATCCGCTTCACTAAGAGTGAAGCTTTCACTTGTTTGTGGATGTTTCAGGTTGCAAAAAGAGCACTCCAAGGTTCTTGAACTCCCAGAATGGGGGAGCAACATGAGAAGTAGAAACATGACTAGGGTTGCACTTCGAGATACATAACTTGTGGAAACGGCCATGAATGATGATGAAAAGGTCACACAACTTAGAGCAGTTTGATGGGAGAGAAGAAATGTATGGCACAAAGGCTTCGACCTCGCTTCCTTATATATGGAAGCTGAGAGACTAGAGGGGTCAACCAATCATAAGAGAATAGAAGGATCTGACACAAAATCATTAGACTTTACTCCATGAAGTAGGGAAAAAAGAAATCTCTAGCTTTGCAGGCATCCTTTTCATAATTTATATTTATATGACAGACATATTTCATGCTTGTTTATATATATAATCAAGGAGATTCATAGATTGAATGAAAGAAAAAGATCGATGTAGCCAATCCTAAAAGTATCTCTCCATATTACCTACTAGTCTTCGCTCCTCTCCTCAAGGCTCTTCTACAAAATTTAAACATGTCTCGCCTTCCATGGATATCTCATTATTTATAGTATATTCATTCACTTCTCATAAAATTTGTTCCCAATTAATAGTAATACCATCGCATTTTCTATAATTTACCAAATACAAAATCTATAATGTAATGAAATTAATTGTGCATTTGCATGTGTTTATTCAATACAGGAAAACACTTTACCAAAAGATTAAGCAGATGAGTTGTATGATAACAATGTATATCAAACAACTAAATAGCGAGACACAAGTTGATGGCCTCAAATTATCATTTGTGTGACAATAGACACAAGCTTAGTGAGTGCTTTAAGATGAGAAAATTAAAAAATTCTTATCCAAGTCCATTAACCTTTATAGAGACCCTATCTCATCATTAAATAGTACAATCATGGCAATGGAAAGCATCTATATAAATGTGAGAACAAGCATTTTAATATAAGCCTAAGCTCATCTAATATTAGCTTCCTGGTACTTGAAGACTACAATACTTTATTGACTACAGTCAATCAACAATGAAGATTACAGGTTATAAACTCTAGAGAAAACCTGGAGCCGTTTCCTTATAAGTACTTTTATTTAAGTTTTAATCTTTATATAGAATGATATGATTAACCTCCTTGGCATCATGGTTCACAATGTACAATTAAATTATTGGAGTAAATAGCTATAACATATGCAGCAAAGCAGACAATTCAGATCTCAGGTTGATAATGCTCAATATTGGCGACCCTTAAGATCGGGACACGTGGCGGACGGCACGTCCCAGAACTCAGAAGAAAGGGCCCACAAAGGCCGACCATGCCATGCACCTCTGTACCCGACTGGCCGGCACGAGCTAGCCCTCCTCAGGGCTCCCCGCAGATTGGCCTTCTCGGTCCCTCAGCTCGCCCCGAGCTGCCACAAGACCAAGTCTCCTCGGCCTTCTCGCTCGTCCCCGAGCCCCTTTGCCGAGAACGTCTTCCTCGGTCATTCGACCAGTTCCGCCGCTCACCGGCGTAACCGCAGCTCTGCGAATCTCGCCATATGCGGATTCTCCGCCAGCAACATCCCACGTTCCATGCCTTCACGATCCCCAATCATGGGCAATCCGCTCTCTACGCAGGCGTGATGTCGGGAGCGTAACTGCCGGCGAGATTCTCGCGCCTGCTGCTGCGCGCCTCCACCACTATATAAACCCCCATCACAGAAGGGTCAAGTAAGCCATTTTTTACTCCACTTAGCCGTTACGCTGCTCGGATCTAGTACTAACTTGATTGTCGGAGGGTCTTCGATCGTATCAAACCACCCCGAGACTTCTTTGCAGGTACTTGGCGTCAAACTCTTCCAACCACCAAATCTCCTCAAAACCCATTGAGACTCACACACAACAGGGGATCCCCTCCAAAATCCACCGGGAGATCGACGGAAGACAACATCTGAGAGAGATCTGAAACGGATCTCCATCAGTTGGCGCCATCTGTGGGAACGCAAACTCCATAAAAACAAAGTTGGCCTTCCGATCTCCGTCCACATGGCAAGCGACCATCCTGAAGATTCAGGTACCAGCCGCTGCCTACCCCTCACCGGAGGCGCGGATGAACCCCCTCCGGCGACCATCATCCACACCCTCGCCAGCCGAATAGATCGGCTACAGTCCCTTGTGGAGGCGCTCGTCCGCGCCCAAACGGCCGGGCCTGGGCCCCAGATCGCCGCTCCTCCGCCTCCGGAATGCTCCGCCCCCGTCGGCACGGCCGACCACCTGCGGGCTGCGACTCCCGACCACGGATCCCACGGACCGATACTCCCTGAGGCCCGTTGGGCACCTTGCGGCTCCACCCTCAAGCCCGCCGCCGGAGCACCACGCCTCGAACCTCTTAGCGACCCTTGCCCCCTGAGCATATGTCGGCCACCTCGCCTGCCCACAGGCATGACCGACACCCACTCCCCGGGGTCGCCCAGAAGGGGCTCGCCACGACGGCTCGAGAGCCACCGCGCCCGGGGATCTGAGGAACCTCATCGAGAGGAACCGGAGCCGTGCCCAGACGCAGTTCTCTCACAGCAGAGGCCAGGGATCACGAGGCGCTGAGTCCTCGGGATACCACGGCCGACTCGACACCCTCGAGAAGAAGATCGAGGGCATGCGCCGGGAAGGGCACCTCTCGGCCGACGGGGCCGAGTACGCTGCCGACTCGCTCACCAAACCGTTCACCGAGGAACTGCTCGCTGTCCACGTCTTCTCGCGCAACAAACCCCCGAAGGTCTCTCTGTTCGACGGGAAAACCGACCCCAAAGACCATTTGGATGCTTTCACCGCAGGAATGAGCTTCCAGGACCATTCCGATGCCGCCCAGTGCAGGGTCTTCCTTGCCATCCTCATCCGTTCTGGTCAGGACTGGTTCCGAGGACTCGAACCTCGCTCAATCTCGACCTTCGATGAGCTGGATACTCAGTTCCTCGGCCACTTCGTTGGGAACCGTCGGCAGAAGCGTACGGTCGACTACCTCTTCACAATTAAGAGTAGAGACAAGGAGACATTCAAAGCTTACATCACTCGCTTTTATAACTCCCTTATCGAGGTCCCCGAGCACTGGGACGAGACCGTCATCACGGCGCTCAGATCTGGTCTGAGGAACAAAGAGTAGCTGCGCTCCTTCACGTTGGCACAGCCTAAGACCATAGCCGAGGTCAAGGCGCGGACCGAGCGTGAGGTTCAGCTAGAGTTCGAGGTGAACGCGACCCTCCCCCGGGTAGAACGATCCGACAGAAGAAAAGGGCTCGGGAGGAGAGGCCGGAGTGTCAGCAGCCTTATCACTCGAAGTTCCAGGAGTACACCCCGCTCAACGTCTCCTTCGCAGTGTTACTAGAGGAGGCCCAAGGCGAAGGGTTCTTCAAGTTCCCTCCAATCCCGCGTCAGGCCTCAAAGCGGATCCTGGGCCCTTATTGCGCCTTCCACCGGACGCTAGGCCATGCCACCAAGGATTGCAAGCAACTCCGGGACTACATCGAGGAGCCCATCCGATCGAGGCACCTCGCCGTCTACTTAAGAGATAAGCGGCAGGCCGACCGCGAGCAGGAGCAGCAGCATCCTCCCGCCGAGCTGACCATCGGCCAGATCATGCTTGCTTCCGCGGAGGACCAGTCCGGCATCCGGAGTGCCCCGTACCCGACGCCAGGCACGAAAACCAGCAAGCCTCCAGAAATCTCGGGCCACGCTGATAGTGTCATCTATTAGCCCGTACTTTTCTTTTGGGGCAATGTAAACTCTCCCTAGGGCTATTGTCGATTTAATAAAGATCAACTGAGCGTTACGAGGAAAGTAGAAAAGTTCTTATTTACTCAAAAAAGGGTATTATGGGCTCCTCAGCCGTACATACAAAAAGAAAAAAAATATTATTACAACAGCAGGGAAAGAGGGTGCAGAGAGCACTACTCGTGATACTCGGTAAAAATCTCCGCCAGCCAAGGCCTCGCGAGATCCAACCTCTCCCCTCGGTTCCCCCCTCGCGCGTTAATCCCAAGCCTCAACTCGTAGCACTCGCGGACGAACGCCTCCGAGCGAGCCAGCCGGTTCGTGGAGATCTGGCCGAAGCGCCTCAGAGACCGCAGCTTGCCCACGCCTCGTTATAGAGCTGCTCGAACAGGGGGTTGTAAAGCCCCGGCGACGCCCTCTAGATGGAGTACATCAGCAGCTGCAGCAGGGAGGAACGTCATGAGAGCAGCCGACCGAAGTGGTCCTCGATGCTCCCGCACACCAACTGCACCGTGTCCTCGGTGCAGTTCTGGTGATATAGGTACACATCTTCGAAATTGATGATCTCGGGGATGGTAAAGGGGAAGTCCTGCATTCTCAACTTTGTTTGCAAGGGAAGGAAGGTCTAGTACTCCTTCAGTTTATATAGCCCGCTGCGCCCCCAGAGGAACTCAACGGTCACCCGCTCTCGTCCAAGGAGTCGCCGCCACGCGGCGATCATTAAGCCTCCTCCGATGGAATCGAAGCGACACGGCCCTGGCGCTTCACCTCCCCCCATATTCAATACGCATGCTAACCGTTCTTGTTCCCCAAATGTATGGTCGGCCGAAACCTTTCGAAGATTCGGCCGAGCAGCTGCCCTGCCCAGTTATCCTCAGCCGGCCTCCTCAGGCCCCCTAGCGCTAAAGGTCGAAGCCCTCACCAAGAAGCAACCCAGCAGCCGTCCTGCTCGGTTATCCCTGGCGGGTAGCTTCCCTACCGCAACACCAGGGATCGAAAAACCCTCCCAGAGGCAACCTAGCAGCTGCCCTGCTCGTTCACCCCTGCTGGGTAGCCTCCCTTCCGCAACGCCAGGGACCAAAGCCCTCACCAAGAGGCAACCTAGCAGCTGCCCTGCTCGGTCATCCCCGACGGGTAGCTCCCCTACCGCAACGCCAGGGATCAGAAAGTCCTCCTAGAGGCAGTCGGGCCCAACCATCGCTCGGCTATCCCTGGCGAGTAGTGATTGAATGAATTCTTTGTTCGTATCGGTAGAAAATGTATAGAAATCACAACCAATGAAATTTATACCGCAATCAAATAACGGTGTCGATGTAGCGCGTTAATGAATACGAATCGTCCGCAGGGAAAGTGTGATCCGTTCGAATTTGATTTAGATGAATTGAAAATTAAAGAAAAGAGAAAAAGACAATTCAATTCAAGATTATAAACATGAATTTCAAGAATTATCTAGATCTAAATCTAATATCAAGAAAACATTTAAAATCAAGAATTGATGATATCCAATCGAATTAGGTTTCAAGAATTGAAGTGAGGCTCGTAGGAATCGATTGAATCTATAGAAATGATGAAAACTAGTGATTATGTTTTCTTATCCATTAATGATTTGATACTAGATCGATGATGATCAATCGAGGTTTAAGGATCTTTTGAAGGAACTAGGGTTTCTTCATCTCATCTTTTGTCCATTCGATTAATCTCATTCAAAAGCTAGCCTCTAGTAAATTGAATCACCAATCGTTGATCTCTAGTTACGAGCGAAAACATTCAATAAAGTATTTCGCTCGAAACTAGATTGTCGATGATTCAATTTACAAGAGCTTACAAAACTTATAGGAATTAAGAATCGTTTCAAGATCTAATCATCATCATCTATTGATTCTCTCGACTCCTCCACGAGCGGAGTTTTTACTCGAGCATTATAACAAAGAACACAATCAAGAATCGAGATCTAATCATAATGCTCAAATATAAAAGTAAGCAAGATAAAGAAATTTTACCTTTTATTAATCAACAATTTTGTTACAATTCTCTCAAGATCTACAAGAGGAAAGAACTAGATCGTCGATTTGGCTTCGCACGTCTCCGTGAGTCGCGGATCGTCTTGCATCACTTGCTCGGTTGAAGATAGGCATCGCTTCTAAAAAGTTGAAGGCTTCTTGCTTGATTTGTACTCGGAGATCTTGATTTGGATCAAATTGTGTCACTCAATTTAATTTGAATTTTATTTTGGATCTACAATTTTCCCTTCACTTTCAACAACCTCAAACCCTAGATCTAGATCTCATTTTATAGCCACTTCATTTGAATCTTCCCTCCAAAACTAGGTAGTTAGAGAGAGGCTTCTAGAAGAAGTTTGTTGGAGGGAATATTCTATAATAAGGTATATTCTAGGATAAGGTTGTTAGGCCGAGCCTTCTGGAAAAAGCCACGTGGTCTTTTAGAGTTCTCTGGAAGCTTGGCCGTTACAAGGAGACAGGTGGAGAAATTTAAAGCGGTGCCGTGTCACTTGCGCCGTGGATCCGCCGCGGGAAGTGCCATTCGGCCGTGGATCCTCGGCCCATTAGTGGCTTCTGTGAATCAAATTTCCATGGTACATTTGTGATGTCTTTGTGGCACTTTTTTGATATGTGTAATCTCATAAATCTTTCTTGTTCACTGCCAGATCATAAGTCTTGGACTTGGCGTATTTTTATCAGCACTTTTGACAGTTTCGGCTCTTTTCCTGGAATTTCCTGCACAGATTCTCGAGACAAGTGTTGCAATATACACAGATGATGCATGCAATGATAAACACTCAATTTCCCTCAAAGTGCCGGTTATAAAGTATAACACAAGTTATTTGGTATTTTACAGTCAATTTGCTAATATGTGCTATATTTATTCCGAACACCTTTAGATGAGTGCAAATGATAGGGAAATTGATGTGTTAAAAATGCAATATTTTCGACTAATCAAATTCCCCCAAACTTATTTTCGGTCGTCTCGAGCGAACTGTTTTATTAAAAAGAGAAGCAGAAAATAAAGAAAAAGAAAAACTAACTAGCATACTTTCGTAGGCAACACGATTGCACTGAGCACGTGCAACAAGCCTTTAAACCTCTAGGTGTCCCTAGTAGGAGGAGTGTTGTCTTCTGAGGGTTTTCAGCGGATTGCACCCACAAAATCCAATAATAAAAGGAAGACCGTGAAAGTTACATATAAAGATAAGAATTGTAAAAAAAAGACTTTGAAAATTAGAGTTTCCAACCATGCTAGCTTTTCGGTTGTCATGAGCCCTATCTTAATAGTCATGAAAAGATGTTAGAAATCACATCATCCCTCAATAAAACATCATCTTTATTCTTCATTCCTATCTTTCTTCCAAATATCGATCATATACCTCTACGTGTGTGTAAGAGACATCCCTACACCCGGAGAATTCAATTCAAGCTATCATACTCTTGTCCATCTGCCTCAGTACTTTTTAATTGATGAATATTTAAATGAGATTGCTCATACATTTTCATGCGACCGTTAATACTTCTTGAGGTACTAACCGACCAATTACTCATGTGCTTGCTTATACGGTGTATCTTCCTCGTCTTGCACCATCTAAGGCTTAGCAGTGACTCCCAGACCAGTTAGTCTAAGGCACTAGGTGATGAAGCACTCTCGCTATATTTTTTTATTGCTGCCTTGGCGATAACAAAACCAGTGTTTATTTTTTTCACCATTTTATATTTTATTCATTTTTTTTATTTCCTTTATACTTTGGCTTTTAGACAAGAGCATTTCAAGGTATCCTCTATTATCCCGAGTTTCAAGACGTGTGTAAGTGCGTATAGTAGAGTATCAACGTTCAAATATTTGGCTTTCAGAATAGAAACTATTTTTCAGACTTATTTTTATTCTCATATTAGTGACTTCTTTCATCTTACTAACCCTTGGGACAACGGCTCATAACTACTTATTACTAGTTTGTTTAAGAAAACTTTTAATTTTCTTGGTTTTCTTAAATTTTTCCAATCTTTTGGATGTAATTTTTCACTATCTAATCTTTTATTATCTTAAATATTAAATATTTTTCTCTTTTAAAATTTTAAAATTTTTATAGGTTTTTAAATGTGTTGTGCTTATGCAAAGTATGATGCAAAGTGATACGAAAATAAGCACAAACCTCCCCCAAACTTGTTTTCAACAGTGTCCTCACTGTTGCCATCTGCTAAACCTCAAAAAATCTGTAAGACTGGAAGGAAATTTATTAATGGGGGCAATAAATATGATCATGAAAATCCTCCCCCAAACTTTTTTTTTTCTCATAAATTTGTGTAAAAATTTTCTTTTCAAGAGCCAGATTATACCCCCCAAACTTGAGTTAAGCCGTGTTAATCTTTGAAAATCATATGAGGGGGTCAAAAATTATCGGTCGATGCCAAGCTTTGCAAAGACCGAAGGTTAACACCAACCATTCAAAAAATTTATCAGTGTAGTGCATCGGTTGGTGGAAGAAGAAGTGGGGAAAAGGTAAGTGGTGGAATAGAATGTGTTTGCGTCTCGTTTTGGATAGACGATGCAGTGATTGTGATGGATTACTCGCATTCTTTTTACAGTCCAGAAGAAGGGGTGGAGGTTCAATTTCAATGTTTGGGAGATGATTCATCTCAACACCCGTGCCTTTCAAAAATGCGAGTTCATCAGCGAAGATCTCCTCAAAAGTCTTATCAATACCCCGAAGAATAATGCCATCACAAAGCGCGAGGTGATCTTCAGACTCCAAAGACGGTTCATAATCAGTGTTAATTGTTGACCCGGACAACTCAGTGGAAGAGTCCGTATGTGTATGATACATAGTTGGGTCAAACAACAACATATGAAAAGAGCCAAGATCGGTATCATGAGGATCATCAAATTCGCTGCTGTCGACATCCATTAATTCGACAGAACAGACATGAGCAGTAGGTTCGGAGGGTACACTTCCCAACTTGTAAATGTTCAGCTCAATTGACCTATTCCCGAAAGATAGGGTCATAGAGCCATTACGACAGTTGATTATAGCATTGGAAGTGGCCAAAAAGGGGAGACCAAGAATTACCGGAATTTGATTCCGTGGGTTTGCTACAGGCTGTGGAACAATAAAGTCCACAGGGAATACAAATTCCCCGATTTTTATCAACAGATCCTCAAGTTCACCCCTAGGTTTGGTGATTGATCGGTCTGCCGTCTGAAGAGTTATGTTCAAGGGCTTTAACACTCCGATACCTAGTTGCTCATAGACTGAATATGGAAGCAAGTTAACACTAGCGCCAAGGTCAAGTAAAGCACGGTTAATGTGTTTATCCCCAATAGAAATAGAAATAGTAGGAAAGCCAGGGTCCTTATGTTTCCTTGGTAATTGTTGGGGAAAAGCCGTGTCTACAGTACTCGACATGAACACTTTTTTAGGCACTTGAGTCTTCCTCTTCCTAGTGCACAAGTTCTTAAGAGTTTTCGCATAGGACGGAACTTGTTGGATAGCATCTAGGAGAGGGATGTTGATGTTAACTTGCTTAAACATATCCACAAGCTTCTCCATTTGGGCATTAGGTTTGTTGGGCCTCAACCTATTTGGAAATGGAGCTCTATCAATAAGTGTTGGGTCCAACATTTGTGGAGAAGTTTGTGGGAGTGGGAAGGATGAAGTGGGTGGAAGGTTCGAGCCTTTGGGAAAACGGAGAATAGGCTCGGAAGAAGACGGTAAATTAGACGAAATAGGGAAAGAAGTAGAAGTGGGAGTGGAAGTGGAAGTGGAAGTCGGGGTGTTAATGATCAATTCATCATTATCAATTTGTTCACCCACATGATTGTCTAGCACTCTTCCAGATCTCAACATGGTAAATGCATCCGCATTAGTGTAATGTGAAGGTCTAGGATCAGGTAGGGGTTGAGATGGAAGATTCTCTTTTTCTCCGGCACTCATTCTGGCTGTTATCTGTGCAATTTGTGCTTCCATCGATTTAATAGTCTCACCTCGGGAGGCAGAATCCCTTTTCATGTCATCGATGGAAGACTGAAAATTTATCGTAAATTGCATGAAATTTGTCAGAAGCAAATTCATGGTTTGTTCAAATGCAGAGGTGTTATTGGTTCCGGCAGAAGAAGGATCAAAGTTGTTGGCCGGGTTTTGAAAAGGTTGCGAATGAAAGGGGTGCTGACTCAGTTGTGGTAGTTGCTGTTGTGGTGGAGGGACCCATTGAAAGTTATTCTGGTTTGGATCCGTGCATTGAGTTTGGTGTTGAATCCAAAAAGGATCAGGGTGATTCCTCCAATCTTGATTACGTGAGGAAGAAGAAAGATCATTTCCAGGTCTTTGCTGAAATGCAGCATTAGTGTGACCTTGAAACGATACATTCAAAGGACATTCTTCCGTCAAATGTGATGGGTTTGAACAGTAGCCACACACGGTTTTGGGAAGTGTGTATTGGTTTAGGGAGGCTGAAGCGATTTTGTTTTCTATAGCGTCGAGTTTCCTTTGTATTGCGGCCATTTCGGCTCTCATTATGACGGAAACATCGAGCTGATTGATATCTTCCCTAGGCGGTGGTGGTCTAACATTTTCCCATTGTAATGTGTTTTGAGCTATATTTTCTAGATATTTCCAAGCTTCACCATCATCTTTAGATAGGAATTGTCAATGACACATAGTTTCAAGCATCTGTTTAGTAGTGAGATCAATACCCTCATAGATAATTCGACACAAATCCCATCTGGAGATTCCGTGATGAGGGCATTGTAAAAGAAGATCCTTGAACTGATCAAAACATTTCCAAAATGGTTCATTGGAAAGTTGGGTAAATTTGAAGATTTCGCTCTGAACACGGCTGGTCTTGTGATTGGGATAAAATTTCCTAAGGAATGCTGCAACAAATTCATCCCATTTTGAAATAAAATGTGCGGGTGTATTATAAAGCCACTTCTCGGCTAAGTCGCACAAAGTGAATAGGAGAAAACGTAAACGCAGAGCATCCAAGACGTTCCAATCATTGCGCATACGTTTTCGAATTTGGAAATAAAAATGTATGCGTCTTCAGACTCAAGACCGTGAAATTTGGGTAACAGTTTGATGAATTGGGGGTTGATTTCAAAATTTTCCCCATTGGCAGGTGGTATAGAAAGACAGGTGGGAAGGGGAACACGTGAAGGATAGCATCTCTCTTGGAGAGAAATGCGTGGAGGATTCTGCGCACCTGTGGGCGATGGCAAAGTGGTGTTAAAGTGTGATGGATAACCATCCATCGCGGTTGTGGTGGGAAAAAGAAAATGTAGAAATACCGACTTTGGGCTCGATAGGGGAAACACGGACAAAACGGGCACTAGAATCCCGTATCCAGCCGAGCTTGCACTAAAGGGTTTAGCACAAGTGGCAGCGTTGTGATAATTAGGGGAAAGATGGTTGGTGTTTGTTTTGAAAAAGATACGGATTTTTGAAAAAATGCAAATCACAAAAATGCACACACAACCCTAAGTCTAATAGTCACCTAGGTCAAATCTCTAGACCGCTCCTAGACTTCCAGAAGACAAGTCGCGGGATCAATCCTCTACTATCTCTTTGTCTCTCCTGTGGCCAGGTAAGTGGGAGATTCTCTACTACGTAAGTAGTGGGCCTAATTAAATAACCACTTTTGTTTGACACACTTGCTTTAGACACCACAAAAGAAACGCGGATAAGCAATAGATTACCCACGACCTCCTTCTGTCCTAAGTGAGCGCGACGGTCCTTAGTCAAGTCTAGCTTTTTTTTAGTTAATGAGGGTGATGCGGATGTAGTTTTGTGATTTTCGGGGCTTAGGAAGGGTAATGAACTCCCCACCTAATCAGAAATTGGTGTTTGCCCTTTAATTTCCATATTAAAAATACAAACAACCAAGATCAAAAACGCACAAATTTTTGCTTTTTGCGGCGCTGCGAATTTTTGCAAAGAAACCTGCAGAAATTGGTTAATGGAGCAGATCAAGGAGGAGATAAGAAAGTACAGGAAGTACCAAAGAAATTTCGTACAGCGATGAAGCAACTACGCTGCGGAACTGTCGCGGGAAGCGACTTATGCCGCGGATCCACCGCAAGCCAATGAGGTCCCTGCACAAAAAATTTAGGATCTGTTCCTGTTCACTCCCTGAGCTCTCTGGAATGCTCTGAAAATTTTTCCTCTCGCTCCACAGATTCCAGATTTTCTCGCAACAAATCACAACAAATCGTTTAGTGTTTGTGCGAATTTTAATCTAAAAATTCTGATGAAATAAATTTTTCAACTCAAATTTCAAAAACGAATAAATTAACACAATATCCCCGGCAACGGCGCCATTTGATTGAATGAATTCTTTGTTCGTGTTGGTAAAAAATGTATAGAAATCACAACCAAAGAAATTTATACCGCAATCAATTAACAGTGTCGATATAGCACGTTAATGAATACGGACCGTCCGCAGGGAAAGTGTGATCCGTTCGAATTTGATTTAGATGAATTGAAAATTAAATAAAAGAGAAAAAGACAATTCAATTCAAGATCATAAAAGTGAATTTCAAGAATTATCTAGATCTAAATCTAATATCAAGAAAACATTTAAAATCAAGAATTGATGATATCCAATCGAATTAGATTTCAAGAGTTGAAGTGAGGCTCGTAGGATTCGATCGAATCGATAGTGAGGATGAAGACTTGTGATTACGTTTTCTTATCCATTGATGATTTGATGCTAGATCGAAAATGATCAACGAGAATTAGGGATTTCTTGCGGAAACTAGGGTTTCATCATCTATCCCTTGTCCTTTCGTTGATTTCTTTCACATTCTAGCCTCTAGAAAATTCAAGCATCGATCGTTGATCACTAATTAAGAGCGAAAACAATCAAGAAAGTATCGCTCGAAACTAGGTTCTCGATACTTCAATTTACTAGAGTTTACAAAACTCATAGGACTTAAGAATCGTACAAGAATTTAATCATCATCAACTATCAATTTTCTCGACTCCTCCACGAACGGAGTTTTTGCTCAAGCATTATAACAAAGAACACAATCAAGAATCGAGATCTAATCATAATGCTCAAATATAAAAGTAAGCAAGAAAAAGAAATTTCACCTTTTATTAATCAACAATTTTGTTACAATTCTCTCAAGATTTACAAGAGGAAAGAACTAGATCGTCGATTTGGCTTCGCACGTCTCCGTGAGTCGCGGATCATCTTGGATCACTTGCTCGGTTGAAGATCGGCGTCGCTTCTAAAAGGTTGAAGGCTTCTTGCTTGATTTGTACTCGGAGATCTTGATTTGGATCAAATTGTGTCACTCAATTTGATTTGAATTTTATTTTGGATCTACAATTTTCCCTCCACTTTCAACAACCTCAAACCCTAGATCTAGATCTCATTTTATAGCCACTTCATTTGAATCTTCCCTCCAAAGCTAGGTAGTTAGAGAGAGACTTCTAAAAAAAGTTTGTTGGAGGGAATATTCTAGAATAAGGTATATTCTAGGATAAGATTGTTAGGCCGAGCCTTCTGGAAAAAGCCACGTGGTCTTTTAGAGTCCTCTGGAAGCTTGGCCGTTACAAGGAGACAGGTGGAGAAATTTGAAGCGGTAACGTGTCCCTTGCGCCGCGGATCCGCCGCGGGAAGTGCCATTCGGCCGTGGATCCTTGGCCTATTAGTGGCTTCTGTGAATCAAATTTCCATGGTACATTTGTGCTGTCTTTGTGGCACTTTTCTGATGTGTGTAATCTCATAAATCTTTCTTGTTCACTGCCAGATCATAAGTCTTGGACTTGGCGTATTTTTATCAGCACTTTTGACAGTTTCGGCTCTTTTCCTGGAATTTCCTGCACAGATTCTCGAGACAAGTGTTGCGATATACACAGATGATGCATGCAATGATAAACACTCAATTTCCCTCAAAGTACCGGTTATAAAGTATAACACAAGTTATTTGGTATTTTACAGTCAATTTGCTAATATGTGCTATATTTATTCCGAACACTTTTAGATGAGTGCAAATGGTAGGGAAATTGATGTGTTAAAAATGCAATATTTTCGACTGATCAAGTAGCTTCCCTACCGTAACGCCAGGGATCAGAAAGTCCTCCCAGAGGCAGTCGAGCCCAACCATCGCTTCGCTATCCCTGGCGGGTAGCTCCCCTACCTCAACGCCAAGGATCAGAAAGCCCTCCCAGAGGCAGTTGAGCCCGAGGATCCCTCGCTCAGCTATCCTTTAGGACAAAAACCGTCACGACCCGCAGGGTACGGAACGTGACCGGCACTTAAGTTACGAAACGTCTCAAGGCGTCCGTAAAATAAGTAAGCCGAAGCCCAGAAATCAAAACCTGATTTAGAACTAGAGTGAAGGAAAAATCATTTTTATTTCAAGCACCTTGTTCCATTAAATCATATCCAGTCTCTTTTTAAAAACAACTTTCTTTTCCTAAATTTCCGGCAAAATCTCCTTTGTAAAACAAGCCCCCAAACGGGTATAAAACAGGAATATAAATGAATAACATGAATAATGGCATCCCCAAGCGGGAGCTAGCTCTTCGCCTCAAGGCGGTCACAAATCCCACACAATGTAAAATAACAGTGTGCATAAGTAAGCATGAAAGCACAAGTAAAAATAACATGTCGACTCTAGTGAGCTCGAACTCAAATAACATAAAGTCCACAAGTCTCACAACCTCATCTCTAGGTCAATATACATTAATCCAAATAAAACTGGTACAGCTGAAATAGTAGCAGATGGAGTACTCTATATACAATAAATATATATAAGGTGGTACAAAATGATAACATAACCCACCTATGAGAAAAAGCCTCGAGTCCAGACAAAAAGAGCAAAATGAGCAAAAGTGTCCGCCGCTACAGTGCTGACGGAACGGACCTGCAGAAAAGCTGTGGCACAACGGGGGTGAGTTTCCAGCTCGTGAGAATAAATAACATCTACAAAGGCAATCACATGCATGCGCACAAGTATCCTAGCATCTCTAAAACAGGTATGGCTGGATGTACTAGCAGGTATGTATGCAACATCAGTGTACTAGCAGGTATGTATGCCACATAATGTACTAGCATGTATGATGCAACATAAATCAACTGTGATCTCAATATGTATATAAAAGAATCATTCTATCTCCTTTTGTTTTGAAACTCTTTTTAAATATCAGCATAATACTCATAGAATCAACAAAATCCGTGTCCAGCAACGACACCTCAAAACTGTCTTAAATCTCATATATCCATGTCACAGTATCTCTGGCCTCGGCCGTCCGGCTGTCTCATCTCAAATATCAATATCTCAATCTCGCGGCCACGGTCAGTACCCTCTGGATATCCGCCGTGCCAAATGAAGTCACCAGTAGGTAATCCGTCCCCTGCCAGGCTCAACGCCATCTCATGCGATCCTCTTGCCCCGGGATACCTTACCGGGCCCACCATGTACCCGTGACGGTTCCTCCACTCCTTGAAACGGATCTCAAAAACCACAGCAAACTCATGGTGGACGACACTTTACATCACTAGAAAACCATAACTTTTTATATTTTAAAAGATAATAAGTTTGTAAATCTTGCGGCTTTCCCCTGAAATCCAGAAATATCATAAAAATCTCAAGAAACCATCATGGGTGCATATGTCAATGATAATGAATGCATATGGTATCAATGTTCAGTTGCAATGTATGATTAATAACTAGGCATGAACAAGTGATATAATGATATGCATGCACGTGAATAGCAATTGACAATTTCATTTTAAGAGTTTATTTTAATAGCACAGGTCTAAGCATTTATTTTTAACATGTTTCAAATTATAAGTTTTCTAGTGTCGTGACATGGCAATTACCAGGGGTGTGTGTACACATGAATAGTGCTCGTGCTGCATATAAAAACCCTGATAATGGTGCATGTGTCCTACAGGATGAGTTCGCACATGTATGACAGTATAGAGCATGAATGTAGCAGATAACATACAAGTATTATAATTTCTAATGTCACTAACAATCTTTAAATTTACTAAATCTATCGGGCGACTTGCGCCATCCAAACGATGGTCCCCCGTAGATGTTAAATCTACTCACCCGTGATCCCGCGCTAGGTGTGTTCGACCACCTGCTTTCCTTTCTCCGCTGCGCTCGAAGTCTCCGCCGGCGAACCTAGAATTTACAAAAGTCACACATAAGGAAAATCCTGCAAAAACGCGATATATCGCTAAAAAGGGAAACGCGTGCGTGAAACTAAACGCGCGTGCACACGATACGTCGCGACGCGTGCAACCTCTCCAGAATCCACTCAGACGCGCTGTGTCGCACAGCGTGCCACAGAACCACGCGGATCACGCGCGTGTCGCACAAGTTTTTAAAAAAAAACATCGATAACACGCTTAAGACTCCAGATTCTGCCTCTGGGCCAAACTCAAAAAGTTATAGATACCAACACCCTAAGCTACCCAGCAGAACCCCACACCCAAAAACCCAACACCCCACCCCTTGTTCTGGCCGCAAATTGCGACCAGATTGATTAAATCGGCGGCCAGAAAGGGGAGAGGGGTCCCCGTGTTTTGTGTGTGTGTCTCTGCTAAGTTCACCATGCTACAGTTTCACCAATTTTATTCTTAAAGTTTCGGGTCCACAGCAGATCTTACAGAGGCTAAAAAGTCGCTAAATGCGCTAAATTACGCCAAGTCGAACAAATCTGGTATTCCGGTGAAATCTGGGATAAATCTTGGATGATCTAGTCTCAACAGCATCTAATAAGGCTACTTTAACCATCACAACCATCACTTGGCTATATCTCGCTCAAAATTGCTAAAACTAGCACTAAACTACATATTATGAACACTAACTACACTATCGACCATAACTTAACAAAAAGGAGTTGAGTTAAGGGGTTATACCTCTAGAGATCCTAGATGAAGGAGAAGAGAAGAAGGAGGAGGGTGTTGTGCTGCTGCTACAGCTCCTGGTGCTGAAATTCTTGGCTGGAATGTGCTGTTGCTGCTGTTGTGCTTCACTGCTGCTGATGCAGTTCAAGCTGTTGTTGTTTCCCTTTTTTTGTGTTAGAAGCTGTTGTAGCAGCAGGTGGTGAAGGAGTTGGTATATGTTGTGTTGTGTGGTGTTGTGGTGATGGTGTGTGGGTGTTGTTTATGAAGTTGGGGGCTGCTGTTGCTGTTTCATTGCAGCTGTGCTGCTGATATTTTGGGTGGCTGATGATGTGTTGATGTTTGGGCTGATGGTGTAGTATCAGGTGTTGTTGCAGCAGCTGATGTTGTTAAAATTGGGGCTGAAATTGGTGGCTGAATTGAGCTGAAATTGGCTGATATGTGTGCTGAATTGAGCTGAATTGAGCTGAAATTGGGCTGAAATTGGCTGATGTTGTTATGTTGCTGGTGTGTGTTGGCTGATGATGTTGTTGCCACTGCTGATGCTTGCTGCAGTTGTTATTGATATTGTGTTTGTGTTGCTGTTGTTGCAGCAGCTGCTGTTGTATATAGTGATGTTGCTGCTGCATGCATCAGGTATGTGTGTGTGTGTGAGTGTGAGAGTATTTGCTGAAGTTAGGGGTTATGAAGCTGTTGTTGGTGATATATTGGGGCTGGTGTGGCTGATGCAGCTGCTGTTGTGCTAATGTTATGCAGTTGGTGTGGTGTGGGCTGATGGTATTGTTGCAATGATGCTAGGGGCTGGTGTGGCTGCTGATGTTGATAAAATTAGGGCTGATTGTGTTATATTAGCTGCTGTTGCAGCAGTTGATGCTTGGTCATGAGTGTGTGGGTGTGAGAGGGAGAGATGTGAGTGAAGTGAGTGTTTGAGGGTCTGATAGATATGCAAAAAGTTTTGAAATGAAAAGGGGGTGACACTACCTTAAAGCCACCATTCTCTCTCTCTCAAATAAATGCTAGCATGACAACCATCAAATCCTCTCTCTCTCACAACAAGTCAACCTTAACCCTAAACACCCTTGGACAAAACCAAAAACCCTTAATTAAATCTAATTAGCTTAACCAAGTGGGCTAAACCATCATGGTTGGCTAAACATGGTTAACCCACCATGCACACCTAACTTGGTAACCCTAGACTTAACCCACATTAACATGCACAAGTGTGTGCGGTCAAGATAAAAATCTAATAAAATATCCATAAAACCAGATACATTATTAGAAACCCGATTTGGTAAACTTTTTACCAAAAACCACACAGTAACACACAATCACTCCTAAACACAGACTCAGGTGTTACAAAAGCCCTCGCCAAGAGGCACCGGGCAGTAACCCTGCCCGGCCAAGGGTCCTTGGTAGGCTCCTACAGCCCATCCCGCGCCAAGGACCAAAGTCTTCCCAGAGGCAGTCAAGTCCTTGCTCGGCTATCCCCGGCTGGTAGTATCCTACCACAACCGACAGGGATCAAAGTTCTCGCCAAGAGGCACTGGGCAGTAACCCTGCTCGGTCCTCGTCCTAAAGGATCAAAGACCTCGCAAGAGGCAACCGGGCAGCTACCCTGCTCAGTCATCCCAGGCTGGTAGTTACCTACCCACGACACTATAAATCAGAAGCCCTTGCCGAAGGGCAACGGAGCAGCTTCCATCCATCCTCGGCGTAAATAAGGCGGCCAACCCTCTGCCCACCACACGCAGAGGATCCGAGCTGCCAACTAAAGGCATCAGGTCTATCCAAGTCTCGAGCGATCTCCCCTCGACTTCGGGGCCATGGAGACACCTTCTCCTCTGCAGCACTTGAATCAACTCAATCGCTAAGCAAATAACCGACCTGACACGGAAGCCCAACTGCGCAAGAAGAAAAAGAAGAAAATTTTTTTATAAGCAAGCCAATGAAACCAAAGAAAACGTTTTATTACTAAAAGGTAGTCTTTACAGAGGGTATTTTTGGCTCCCCAGCCTCACAAAATGCCTGGAGGCTTACAAAATTCCAGACGCAGCAAAATAAAAAGGAGGAGGAAGACGGGGGCTTTAGGCCTCGGGGCCAGGAGCGACCTCGAGGCCCTCGACATCTACCACGAGGCGAGCTGGGTCCTCGGCGACTTCCTCGCCATTAATCTCCTGCCCCTGCCCGCTAGTGTTCGCGAGGGGGTACTGGGCCCGGAGGTCTTCATCGGCAAACCCTGGTACCCGGGCCTTAACAGCGTCGAGGGCCTCGTGCCAGATGAGGGTCGTAGCGACGGCCAGGTCATCATAGTAATCTTTCGACTTCTTATAGCCCTCCACCGTCTTCGCCGCCGAGAGGTCGGCCAACTTGGCCGCCCTCAGGTCGGCCGACTTTGCCCGCTCGGCCGCCGCCCCCAGCTCCTTCCGGAGGGGTTTTCACTGTCTTCTTCAGGTTGCCGGCCAGCACCTGAGCGTCCTCAAGCTTGGCCTCAGCAACCGCGGCAGCCTCGCGGTGCCGGGCAACCTCCCGCTTCCCGGCCTCTACCTCGCCCTCCAAGGCGGCGACCCTCGCCTTCATCGCCTCCAGCTCCCGCTTGGAGCTCTCTTCCAGCGAGGCGAGCTGGCCCGCAGCTTTCATCGCCGGGGCTACCACCTCGGCCTCCATGCGCAAGACGAGGGCGACGTGCTGAAGGACCTGAAAAGTAGAAGAGAGATCAGGAAGATGAGAGAGGCATCGAACCTCGAAAATAATAATAATAAAAGACAAGCGCTTACCTGCACGGACTCCTTGGCGATGGACGCCAACTGAGCCTTGAAAGTCCCCCCAGGGACTCTACCCCCGGCCGATGCCTCTATCTCGTGCAGCAAGCTATCCGCGACGGATAGCCCCGAAGGCACGACGAACTGGAGACCGCCTTCCTCCACCGTGATCGGCGAAGACGGTCCCCGGGCAGATCTCCTCTTGAGCGGCCTTGTGGGAGAGCCGGCTTCCTCCTCCGAGGCCGGGTCCTCCAGAATTCGAACCCGCCTCTGACCCGACGTTCTGCTGGGCCCCGGGGCGAGATCCGCCTCCGAGCGCTCACGGGGAACTACCGCCGGGGGAGAAGAAGCCGGGGCAAGCTGTGAACGGGAAGAGCCGGCGCCCCTAACCTTCGCAACCGGCCTCGGCTGGTGCATTGAAGCCCGGAGCGAGTCCATGTCCATGGGTCCAACACAGAACCAAGTGTAAAGGGAGTCAGCGACGCAGGCAATATACAAACCAAAAAAGAAAACCTAAACTTACCGACGAACTCAACAGGGCTGAGCCCGGCCCAATTCAGAACCCTCTCAGACAACAGCACGTCGAAACGGGGGATGGGCTCCCATGACGCCACACTCACCGCGACAGGGTCACTGGACTGGTTCCCCGGCAAGTGCTTCTTTCTCGACCACTCTGTAGACACGGGCCAGTCCTTGTCCTCGGGAGGGGAAATGAAGAAGAACTTCTTCCAGTCGTGAATGGAAGAAGGCAAGGCTACAACCCCTGTCCCGTCGGCGCCCCCTGGTCGCTTTCTGAAAGAGAGATAGACCCACCTCGGGTCGTCCGCTCGACCACCGGGGTGATTTTTGAAGACGAGGGAGGAATCAAGGAGGGAAAGGCTGAAGGGGATCGCCTGTAATTTCAGGCGGACTAGGAACCCGAGAAGAATCCTCCACGAGTTTGGCACCAACTGACCGAGGGCTAACCCGAAGAAGTTCAACGCTTCAACGGCCTCAGGAAAGAAGGGCAGACGCATTCCACCCTAAAATGCTTCCAAATATAGGGCGATCTCCCTTCCCTGTACTTGATCTGCCCTCTCTTCCTCCTTGGCCAGGCGGAGCGTATAGCGTGAGGGGATGTGGAAGCGAGCACGAGCGTTGACAAGCTCGTCCTCATGCCTTATCCAACACAAGGCGCTAGGGGCAGTATCTACCACCTCCTCCCTGGGGGCTGCCCCCGCCACATGATCCTGGGAAGAGGGGCCAACCCCTGCTCCCCGGGAGAACTCAGGCTCACCTAAGGGGTTCTTAGAACCTACCTCAACGACATCTACCGACCCGACAAGAGAAGACATCTAACCTTGGGAAGAATGATCTTTGGGGAACGAAAGTGGAAGGAAGAAGACGAGCGCCGAGCAACCGAGACTCAGAACGGGAAATATGAAGGAGTAGGTGCCCTGGAACGGGCCCCACCCCTATTTTATCGCCACGAGCGACTTCATCCAACGGCGCCCTTTATCTCCTGCCAAGACGCCTCCTCGCATCCAACGGCTCTGATTGCTCCACTTGTCGTCCCCGCACTGGACCGCACCCTTTCAGGCGTCGCAGGTCTGCACACGTCGCGTCAGCCAACCGACACTCGACACGTGGGCCGTCACTTCAAACGCAAGATACACGAACCGGCACCACCCTCCTTAAATGCGGGGATCTCGCCCTGATTCGCTGGCAGAAAAGACAGCTCGCGGCTCGGGAACGCGTCCTGATGAAACCTTAGGAGGGAGCTCATCCCGGGCGGCCCGGCAGTCCACTCTTGACCCGCGCCGCTTGCTGGTCGGGACAAGAGTGGGGGGCTAATGATAATACTCAATATTGGCGACCCTTAAGATCGGGACACGTGGAGGACGGCACGTCCTAGAACTCAGAAGAAAGGGCCCACAAAGGCCGACCATGCCACCTCTGTACCCGACTGGCCAGCACGAGCTAGCCCTCCTCAGGGCTCCCCGCAGATTGGCCTCCTCGGCCCCTCAGCTTGCCTCGAGCTGCCACAAGACCAAGTCTTCTCGGCCTTCTCGCTCGTCCCCGAGCCTCTTTGCCGAGGACGTCTTCCTCGATCATCTGACCAGTTCCGCCGCTCACCGGCGTAACCGCAGCTCCGCGAATCTCTCCATGCGCGGATTTTCCGCCAGCAACATCCCACGTTCCACGCCTTCACGATCCCCATTCATAGGCGATCCGCTCTCTACGCAGGCGTGACGTCGGGAGCGTAACTGCCGGCGAGATTCTCGCGCCTGCTGCTGCGCGCCTCCACCACTATATAAACCCCCATCACAGAAGGGTCAAGTAAGCCATTTTTTACTCCACTTAGCCGTTATGCTGCTCGGATCTAGTACTAACTTGATCGTCAGAGGGTCCTCTGTGGCATCAAACCACTCCGGGACTTCTTTGCAGGTACTTGGAGTTAAACTCCTCCAATCACCAAATCTCCTCAAAACCCATTGAGACCCACACACAACAGGAGATCCCCTCCAGAATCCACCGGAAGATCGACGGAAGACAACATCTGAGGAAGATCTGAAACGGACCTCCATCACAGGTTGAAACTAGTTATCAAGCCATGCGCTTTCTCTTCACAACACTTCATCAAATACTAATTATTATTAAAGCTACATCTGGTGTCACTGCAAGCTATGGAGATACTTTTGCTTGTTATGTTGGGTAATTTCTTGTTTCCTGAACTCTTGTCAAAACATGCAAGGTATATTCATTTATATATGTTTGGGCTAAACCTATGAAAGCGTGAACCGTCATAAACTTGGGAGCAAGGTTTGAAATCTCGGTCGGAAGGTCATTTTGGGGATAGGAATCGGCAATCTCGGCCATATCATCCGTATAGAAACGGAGTATTGGATTTTAAAGCATTTGAGAAAAAGAATTTTTAAGAGTTAGGAAATTTTTTGAAGTAAACATTTAAAATAACTATAAACAATTTGTCAAATTCTTTTGAAATTAATGATGTCCAAAGTCGTATTGATGATGTCAAAACTAACCGTAATAACCCAAAACCTACAATAAAACCACTAAATCATTAATGAACTCATTAACCCATTAGGCAACCCACTAACTATTAATAAACTTAATACGAAAACCCCATTAAAAATGGTAAACTCGATACTACTTGATATCAGACAGTATCGGTCTTGGAATTCGGATGGCCATTTATGGGATCGGAATCGGCCGATTATTAAACCAAGCTTCAGAGTCATGTCAATTCCAAACATATATGGCACTTTTATAATGAAATTCTCTAGTAATGGAGATCCCCCGCAACAAAATGCTACTATCATCACGCCATCAGCATAAATAATTGTGCAGTATTATAGTCAGTAGTCGGCATATAAGAAGCTCTAATACGATATAATTTGGGTATGAATGACATCATATATAGAGAGTCAGAAGTTATGAGTCCTAGAAAATTAAAAAAGGATTGTTTCAAAATCAGTAACTAAAAAAATTCACTTTTATCGCAAATTGATGGAGGTCTTAATCTCTCTCGGATGTTGTCCTCCGTCGATCAGGTTGCGAGCAGTTTTGAGCGGTTGAGATTTGATATGGAAACGGAATGTGTGGATCTCAATGGGTTGGTGTCTACGCCGATCTATCTGCAAAGGAAGTCCCGGTATGGGTGACCATCGTAGGACCCTCCAATGATAGGAATAAGAGCAGAGTAATGGCGTATTAGAATTAGTTTGTGTTACCTGAGTCGTCTGAAAGAGGGGTTTATATAGCGGTCGCATGGAGCAAGCCGGCACGGGATCCTTTCCGTTCGTTACGTCCCTGCGTTATGCCTGCGTTAATGGTGAGATCCGTCCATTAATTGCGGGATACACCTATTAATGGGAGACACGCCAGCGTGGGATGCGGAACGCGGGGCGGTGGATATTTCACGTTAGCAAGATAAGTAGAGTCATTGCGGGATCGCTCGGGCTCTGCGCTCTCGGTTGATCGGGGATCCAAGGAAGCTCGGCTCGATGGATGGCTCGGAGACGAGCCAGGAGGCCGAGTAAACTCAGCCCTGCAACAGCTAGGAGACGAGCAAAGGGGTCGTAAGTTCGGCTGCTGGATTGGGGCAAGAAGTGGGGGGTGTAAAAGTGGAGACATGGCCCGAGGAAAGTCCCCAATGTAACACACTGATTCTATCTCAAATAAGACTAACGTATCCTTAAACCAAAACCCCAAACCCAAATCTAAGAAAATACGGATTTGGACTAATCCATGTCCTACGGACGACAACATAAATTACTCTCTGTATACAATCCACGGGCAACCACAAACAAAACAAACACCCACGACACGAAGTGACCATCTGGAGAAAGAGAAAGTTGTTACCGCGATGCGGTAGCGTAATCCGCAACCTTCAGGAGCATAGCGAGCTTACACGGATGACACGTTATCCGCTACGTGTCGTGATCTGAGGAATTCCCACTTATGAGAATCATCACACATCCTTTTTATTCATCGAACTGCTAACTTTCAAGACACAAACTATTGTGACACTGAACAGTCACGGTCATGGCATAAAACTAGCTTTCCGTCGAAATTATATCCTCTTCAGTGTAATAAAAGGCATTACATGCTGAGATCTCAAGGAATATTTGCCTTTTTTCTTTCTGTCTTCCTGAAGCTAGCTTTTCATTTTTACTAGACCCAATTAAAGTCTCTAAAAGCGTCCCTAAATCTTTAGGTTACATTAGTTTATACAAGTTGGATCCAATCATGCTCTAATCACTACTATGAAGAGGGGAAGCTCCTATGGTTCAAACCATAGGGACAAAGCTCTGTCCATATGTTGCGTACCGTATGGACAAAAAACCAGACTGTAAGGGCTAAAAGCGTAGGGTTAAATATTTTTTATTTTCCTTACGGTTTACACCGTAGGGAACACTTTTAATTTTTTATTTAATTTAAAAAATTGTTATTCACTTGTCCCTACGGTTTACACCGTAGGGGCTAGCCTACAGTGATTGTAGGGACAAGAATAAGATTTTTTTTAAACTTTTTATAAAAATTAAATATATTTTGTTTCCCCTACGGTCTAAACTGTAGGGAAAAATATTAGCCCCTACAGTTTAATCCGTAAGGACAAAATATCATGTAATTCCGATATTTTGCCCCTACAGTCAAAACCGTAGAGACCAAAGTTTGCCCCCATGAGTTAAACCGTAGGGGCAAAAAAATATTTTTCTCGTTTTTTTACCGCCATGTACACAATAATATATATATATATATATATATATAGAGAGAGAGAGAGAGAGAGAGAGAGAATAACGGAGGAAAGAGGACATAGGAGGGAATTTACTTCTATGGCGTCGAAAAAATATACCCTCCATCGTGTTTTCCGACGATTGGAATCCATCATATTCATCGTTATCATCTAAGATGTGGGTACACCAAATTTCATGTGACTCTACAACTTTTGCATCGTTGATTTAGCAATGTAAAAGTTCTATTATCGGTAAATCGTTAATTTTGAACCCACTAATTCAATGGTGAAAAGATTGTAGAATCACATGAAATTTGGTGTACCCACATCTTAGATGATAACGATGAAGATGATGGATGCCGATCGTCGGAAAAATCGATGAATGTTGTATTTTTTCGACGCCATAAGAGGAAATTCCCTCCTATGGCATCTTTCCTCCATTATTCTCATATATATATCACACGATACAAAAATGTTTATCATAGCATCCCACACATAATATATAATGAAATAAACAAACACATACAAAATCTACTGCAAAATCTGAATCATAACCAACATATACACCAACCGATGTCCAAATATACAATATGTATCAAATAAAATACATACATCCCATAAAAATCAACAAAAATAAACAAAACGCTACCGGATCGGTCCACCGCTAATAATTTAGGAAATCTGGTGCAACTGCTCCTCGGTGTAGCCCTAGGCCGACAAAATCCGGACCAATGGATCGTCAGAAATAGGAGTGGGTTGCATAACTGGAGTCAGAGCCGAATGGGTGGGCGGCGGAGCGGAAGGAGTGGACTACATAGATGGAGTCGGGGCCGAATAAGTAGCCTGCGTAGCCGCAGCCGAAGTAGTGGTGCCTTGTGCAGCTGCAGCTGAAGAAATGCCCTGCCCAAACTGTAAAGTTTTTATGTATGTGTAATTTAGGGTTGGGGTTAGGGTTGGATTTGACAAGAGTTCAACATAGAGGAAAACGATGATGAATTAATGTATGGCGTTGTTTGTATGTGTTTGTGTGTATGTGTGTGCGCGCGTGCGTGTGCATGTATGTATATGTGTGTGCGTGTCTATGTAGGGTGTTTTTCGTCACCCCATTGAGGTGGAAATACGCGCGCTCTTGTCAGGCTTACTACAGATTTCCCGTGCCTAGGGTAGGCTGGGGTTTATTGATTGTGGGGATCCGAATCTCCAGCAGCCGCGGACTAAGCTGCAGTTAATTACCCCTCGCCTTTAGAGCGAGAGAACCTCCGATTGACGGGTTAAACTGGTCATGCGAACTTAATGTGCAGTGTTGTGTTTTGAAGGGGTTTTGGATATATCGGGGGCCCCGCAGAGTTTTTACGGGGGTCCCGCTACCCGGTTAGCGGGCTGGGGGTCGAGCGGGCTAACAGCCCCCTTACGGGGTGCGGGGCAGCGTCCCGGCCCAAATTTTTTTGAGAGGGACGGTGTTGTAGAATATGTGTGTGTGTGCATACATATATATATATATAAAAGAAAGGGAAAAGACATCCAAAGGATGCATGGGAAAAAGCGCCAGCGCTTTGGATGCTAGCGCTTTGAGCGTAAGAGCGCTAGCGCCTCACGTGCCAGGCACGTGGACGCTCGGGCGCTAGTGCTCTAAGCGCAATAGCACTAGCGCCCCATGTGTCAGCACGTGGGCGCTCGGGCGCTACCGTTTTGGGCGCTAGCGCTTTGGGCTCTAGCGCTTTGAGTGCTAGCGCCCCACGTGTCAGCACGTGGACGCTCGGGCGCTTTGCGCGCAAGGGCGCTAACGCCTCACGTGCCAGGCACGTGGGCGCTCGGGCGGCAAAAGGGACTTGGTCCCTGCAATGGGAGTTGTACTCCCAGAAAGGAGCACTTATTATTTTCTGTGTGTGTGTGTGTGTGTGTGTGAGTGAGAGGAATTAAACTCCTATGATATTTTGAAGCTGATGAAGGGGCGTCTCCCCTTGAGCCCTAGTCCTTCACCAAAGTGGGGTTTCTAGAGATGAGTCTCCTTCTTCTTCCTTTGTTGGCCGGATCTTGAAGATCAAGAAATATGAGATTTTAAAAATCTCTCCTTTCTGAGATCTGATGGCAGATCTGAGTTCCCCTTTGTGGGTTTTATGGTGAAAAACTATTTAGTTTTGGAAAAGGAAGAGTAAAACTCTTGATTTAATTCAAAAGATAGAAGAAGGTTTAGAACCTTCAGAAAGGGGAAAAAGGCACAAACCCTAGATTTTGAGAGGAATGAAAAGTATCTCTTTTATTCATCATCATGTTGCCTTATATAGGCTTACATACTTACATATAGCCCCTTGGGCTTTACAAAATGGCATTTTGCCCATCTCATGGCTCATGTGCCATTTCTTTTTGCACATAATGCATGGGCTTTACAAAAATTTGGCTTTATGCCCATTTTGCATACATTCATGCATAAAAAATTACATAAAAATTATTTATTACATGATCTATATTTTGGCATGGAGGAGACTGGCCGCAGGCTCGACTTGGGCATGGGCCCGCTTGACCTGGGCTTGGGCCCACCTGGCTTGGGGTTGACCTTGACTTTGACTCGGTCAACCGGGGTGCAAATTTTGACCCCAACAAAGTGCCCCCATCAATAAATGCACACCACATATATGAGTCGTGTGCATGAAATTGATGGATCTTCTTTCACGTGGAGGCGGCTTGCCATAGTTCCCACTTTTTGGGATGCACTGCCCTTTTTACGACATGGACGGTTGACGCTTGACGCGTCTCTGAGACGGAGTGTCCGTGGTAGACGTTTCCCTAGCCCGGAGCGATCTGGTTCCCGCTTTGTAAGAAGCCTGCACTGCCCTTTTTACGACATGGACGGTCGACGCTCTAATCCGGAGCGATTTGGTTCCCGATTTGTGGGAAGCCTGCACTGCCCTTTTTACGACATAGATGGTCGACGCTTGACGCGTCTCCGAAACGGAGTGTCCGTAGTAAACTTTTTCCTGGTCTGGAGTGATCTGGTTCCTGCTTTGTAGAAAGCCCGCACTGCCCTTTTTGCGACATGGACGGTCGACGCTTTAATCCGGAGCGATTTGGTTCCCGATTTGTAGGAAGCCTGCACTGCCCTTTTTGCGACATGGACGGTTGACGCTCTGATCCAGAGCGATTTGGTTCCCGATTTGTGGGAGGCCCGCACTGCACTTTTTACGACATGGACGGTCGATGCTCTGATCCGGAGCGATTTGGTTCCCGATTTATGGGAAGCCTGCACTGCCTTTTTTACGACATGGACGGTCGACGCTCTGATCCGGAGCGATTTGGTTCCCGATTTGTGGGAAGCCTGCACTGCCCTTTTTTACGACATGGACGGTCGACGCTTGACGCGTCTCCAAGACGGAGTGTCCGTGGTAGACTTTTCCCTGGCCCAGAGTGATCTGGTTCCTGCTTTGTAGGAAGCCCGCACTGCCCTTTTTACAACATGGACAGTCGACGCTCTGATCCAGAGCGATTTGGTTCCCGATTTGTAGGAAGCCCGCACTGCCCTTTTTGCGACATGGACGGTCGACGCTCTGATCCGGAGCGATTTGGTTCCCGATTTGTGGGAAGCCTGCACTGCCCTTTTTACGACATGGACGGTCGACGCTCTAATCCGGAGTGATTTGGTTCCCGATTTGTAGGAAGCCTGCACTGCCCTTTTTACGACATGGACGGTCGACGCTTGACGCATCTCCGAGACAGAGTGTCCATGGTAGACTTTTCCCTGGCCCGGAGTGATCTGGTTCCTGCTTTGTAGGAAGCCTGCACTGCCCTTTTTGCGACATGGACGGTTGACGCTCTGATCCGGAGCGATTTGGTTCCCGATTTGTAGGAAGCCTGCACTGCCCTTTTTGCGACATGGACGGTCGACGCTCTGATCCGGAGCGATTTGGTTCCCGATTTGTGGGAATCCTGCACTGCCCTTTTTACGATTTGGACGGTCGACGCTCTGATCCGGAGAGATTTGGTTCCCGATTTGTGGGAAGCCTGCACTGCCCTTTTTTACGACTTGGACGGTCGACGCTTGACGCGTCTCTGAGACGGAGTGTTCGTGGTAGACTTTTCTCTGGCCCGGAGTGATCTGGTTCCTGCTTTGTAGGAAGCTCGCACTGCCTTTTTTACGACATGGACGGTCGACGCTCTATTTGACTTGCTCTGCTTCCTGCAGTGTCAGGGGTGAACTTGACTTGCTCCGCTTCTTGCGGTGTCGAGATTGGATTCTGACTTACTCCGCTTTCTGCGGTGTCGAAGTTGAAGTTGACTTGTTGATTGTGATTTGGGTTGACACCAGCATCGCTATACTGGAATACGGTACCAGAAGCGAATCATCATTTGCCATGAGAGGATTTTGGAATTGGCTTTTGCTTGGCATCAGTATCGCTACACTGGAATATGGTACCAGGAGCGAATCATCATTTACGTTTGCTTATCAGGAAGAGATGGATTAGGAGACAGGTTTTATGTCCCTATCACCTAAGACTTTTCAATTTTGTGAGCCGTAAGGATCTCACAAAGCATTTTCTCCCTACGGGTCGTAAGGATCCCGTAGGTGTATTTTCTCCTTAGGAGTCGTGGGGACTCCTAAGTGTGTTGCTCCTTTGTGAGTCGTAAGGATCTCACGCGGGAATTTTCTCCTCACAAAATCGAGAGGACTTTGTGAGTGCATTTCATCTCTTTTTACGAGTTTGCGCCCTTTCGGGTTTTCACAAACTCGCCTACAGTCCTGCTGTTTTTACTCACGGAGCCCTTTCGGGTTTTCATCCGTGCCCATTTTGCTTGTGGACATACCTTTTTTTTTGAATCTTCATCGCCGGTGGGACTTTGAATGTGGTCTCACCGGTAGGACTTGGGAGAGATTGGGATCGTTTTACCCCCGTGGATTGTATACGGTTTTGCAGGATGTATGATCCAGACCGTAGGGCCGTAAAAATTTCGGGACTTTGTTGGCGTCTGCATCGCTGCACTGGAATATGGTACCAGGTGCGACTCATCATTCGCCGTTGGGATTTGGAATTTGGCTGGCGTCTGCATCGCTGCACTGGAATATGCTACCAGGAGCGACTCATCATTCGCTATTGGGGTATGGGATTTGGAATTTGGTTGGCGTCTGCATCGCTACACTGGAATATGGTACCAGGAGCGACTCATCATTCGCCGTTGGGAATTTGAATTTTGGTTGGTGTCTGCATCGCTACACTGGAATATGGTACCAGCAGCGACTCATCATTCACCACTTGGGGATTGGGGAGCGATGGCTTAGGAGACAGGTTTAGATCCCTATCATCTAAAGCTTTTCAATTTTATGGGCCGTGAGGGTCCCATAAAAGCATTTTCTCCCTACGAGTCGTAAGGATCCCGTAGGTGTATTTTCTCCTTGGGAGTCGTGGGGACTCCCAAGTGTGTTTTTCCTTTGTGAGTCGTAAGGATCCCACGAAGGTTTGTTCTCCTCATGTATCGTAAGGGCATATGAGTGGGTCTTCCCAAACAGAGCATAATTCCGAGGGCGGAGACCAGCCGCGTAACTGGTGATTGCAGTGGGGCATAGTGTAGGGTGTTTTTCGTCACCCCATTGAGATGGGAATACGCGCGCGCTTGTCAGGCGCACTACAGATTCCCCCGGCCTAGGGTAGGCCGGGGTTTATTGATTGTGGGGATCCGAATCTCCGGCAGCCGCGGACTAAGCTGCCGTTAATTACCCCTCGCCTTTGGGGCGAGGGAACCTCCGATTAACGGGTTAAACTGGTCATGCGAACTCAATGTGCAGTGTACGTGTGTTGTGTTTTGAAAGGGGGGTTTTGGATATATCGGGAGCCACGCAGAGTTTTTACGGGGGTCCCGCTACCCGGATAGCGGGCTGGGGGTCAAGGGGGCTAGCAGCCCCCTTGCGGGGTGCGGGGCAGCGCCCCGTTAGAAATTTTTTTCTAACAGGGACAGTGTCGCGGAGTATGTGTATGTGTACATTTATATACATATGTATATATATACATGTAAATATAAGTAAAGGGGAAAAAGACATCCAAAGGATGCGTGGGCCAGCGCCTAGAGCGCTGTGCGCTAAGGTGCTGTACGCTCAGGCGCGCGCGCGCCACGTGTCGACACGTGGGCAACTTGCGCATGAGCGCTGCGCGCAGGTGCGCAAGCGCACGCGCCACGTGTCGGCATGTTGGCGTTTTGCGCAAGAGCGCTGCGCGCAGGTGCGCAAGCGCGCGCGCGCCACGTGTCGGCACGCGGGCGCTTTGCGCCCTTGCGCAAGCGCGCCACGTGTCGGCACGCGGGCGCTTTGCGCACTTGCGCAAGCGCGCGCGCCACGTGTCGGCACGCGGGCGCTTTGCGCACTTGCGCAAGCGCGCAGGTGCGCAAGCGCGCGCCACGTGTCGGCACGCGGGTGCTTTGCGCACTTGCGCTGCGCGCCGGAGAGGACAAGAGGTTTTTAGCCTAAAAAGATTTCTCTGAAGAGAAATCAAAGAGGAGTTGGACTCCTGAGTGTTTTTCTTCTTTCTTTGGGGTTTAGTGAAAGATGTTCTTCTTCTTCCTCCTGTTGTTTGGCCGGATCTTGAAGATCAAGAGATGTGAGATATCAAAATCTCTCCTTTTTGGGATCTGATGGGAGATCTGAGTTCCCCTTTGTGGGTTTTGTGGTGGAAAACTACTTAGTTTTGGAAAAGAAAGAGTAAAACTCTCGATTTAATTCAAAAGAATTGAGAAGGTTTAGAACCTTGGAGAAGGAGCAAGAGGCACAAAGAACCCTAATTTTGGGGGAATGAAAAAGTGTCTTTTTTTTTCTTTTTTTATTCATCATGTTGCCTTTTATAGGCTTACATATTTGTACATAGCCCCTTGGGCTTTACAAAAATGGCATTTTGCCTATTCCATGGCTCATGTGCCATTACATTTTTGCACATAAGCCATGGGCTTACAAAATATTGGCTTTATGCCCATTTTACATACATTCATATATAAAAATTTACATAAAAATTATTTATTACATGATTTCATTTTTGGCATGGAGAGGCTGGCCACGAGCTCGACTTGGGCATGGGCCCGCTTGACCTGGGCTTGGGCCCACCTAGCTTGGGGTTGACCTTGACTTTGACTCGGTCAACCGGGGTGTAAATTTTTACCCCAACAAATTTCCCCCCATCAATAAATGCACACAGCATATGTGAGTCGTGTGCATGAAATTGATGGATCTTCCTTTGCATGGAGGCGACTTGCTTTGGTTCCCACTTTTTGGGATGCACTGTCCTTTTTACGACGTGGACGGTCGACGCTTGACGCGTCTTCGAGACAGAGTGTCCGTGGTAGACGTTTCCCTTGCCCGGAGCGATCCGGTTCCTGCTTTGTAGGAAGCCTGCACTGCCCTTTTTGCGACATGGACGGTCGACGCTTGACGCGTCTCCGAGACGGAGTGTCCGTGGTAGACGTTTCCCTGACCCGGAGTGATTTGGTTCCCGATTTGTGGGGAGCCTGCACTGCCCTTTTTGCGACATGGACGGTCGACGCTTGACGCGTCTCCGAGACGGAGTGTCCGTGGTAGACGTTTCCCTGACCCGGAGTGATTTGGTTCCCGATTTGTGGGGAGCCTGCACTGCCCCTTTTGCGACATAGACGGTCGACGCTCTGATCCGAAGCGATTTGGTAGACGTGTCCCCGGCACGGAGTGTCGCTGATGGACTTTTCCCCGGCGCGGAGTGTCGGGTTGACTTTTCCCCGGCACGGAGTGTCGCTGATGGACTTTTCCCCGGCGCGGAGTGTCGGTGGTTGACTTTTCCCCGGCACGGAGTGTCGCTGATGGGCTTTTCCCCGGCACGGAGTGTCGGGTTGACTTTTCCCCGGCACGGAGTGTCGGGTTGACTTTTCCCCGGCACGGAGTGTCGCTGATGGACTTTTCCCCGGCGCGGAGTGTCGGTGGTTGACTTTTCCCCGGCATGGAGTGTCGCTGATGGACTTTTCCCCGGCGCGGAGTGTCGGGTTGACTTTTCCCCGGCACGGAGTGTCGCTGATGGACTTTTCCCCGGCGCGGAGTGTCGGTGGTTGACTTTTCCCCGGCATGGAGTGTCGCTGATGGACTTTTCCCCGGCGCGGAGTGTCGGGTTGACTTTTCCCCGGCACGGAGTGTCGCTGATGGACTTTTCCCCGGCGCGGAGTGTCGGGTTGACTTTTCCCCGGCACGGAGTGTCGCTGATGGACTTTTCCCCGGCGCGGAGTGTCAGGTTGACTTTTCCCCGGCACGGAGTGTCGCTGATGGACTTTTCCCCGGCGCGGAGTGTCGGTGGTTGACTTTTCCCCGGCATGGAGTGTCGCTGATGGACTTTTCCCCGGCGCGGAGTGTCGGGTTGACTTTTCCCCGGCACGGAGTGTCGCTGATGGACTTTTCCCCGGCGCGGAGTGTCGGGTTGACTTTTCCCCGGCACGGAGTGTCGCTGATGGACTTTTCCCCGGCGCGGAGTGTCGGTGGTTGACTTTTCCCCGGTGCGGAGTGTCGGGTTGACTTTTCCCCGGCACGGAGTGTCGGGTTGTCTTTTCCCCGGCACGGAGTGTCGCTGATGGACTTTTCCCCGGCGCGGAGTGTCGGTGGTTGACTTTTCCCCGGCATGGAGTGTCGCTGATGGACTTTTCCCCGGCGCGGAGTGTCGGGTTGACTTTTCCCCGGCACGGAGTGTCGCTGATGGACTTTTCCCCGGCGCGGAGTGTCGGTGGTTGACTTTTCCCCGGCATGGAGTGTCGCTGATGGACTTTTCCCCGGCGCGGAGTGTCGGGTTGACTTTTCCCCGGCACGGAGTGTCGCTGATGGACTTTTCCCCGGCGCGGAGTGTCGGGTTGACTTTTTCCCGGCACGGAGTGTCGCTGATGGACTTTTCCCCGGCGCGGAGTGTCAGGTTGACTTTTCCCCGGCACGGAGTGTCGCTAATGGACTTTTCCCCGGCGCGGAGTGTCGGTGGTTGACTTTTCCCCGGCATGGAGTGTCGCTGATGGACTTTTCCCCGGCGCGGAGTGTCGGGTTGACTTTTCCCCGGCACGGAGTGTCGCTGATGGACTTTTCCCCGGCGCGGAGTGTCGGTGGTTGACTTTTCCCCGGCACGGAGTGTCGCTGATGGACTTTTCCCCGGCGCGGAGTGTCAGGTTGACTTTCCCCGGCACGGAGTGTCGCTGATCGACTTTTCCCCGGCGCGGAGTGTCGGGTTGACTTTTCCCCGGCACGGAGTGTCGCTGATCGACTTTTCCCCGGCGCGGAGTGTCGGGTTGACTTTTCCCCGGCACGGAGTGTCGCTGATCGACTTTTCCCCGGCGCGGAGTGTCGGGTTGACTTTTCCCCGGCACGGAGTGTCGCTGATGGACTTTTCCCCGGCGCGGAGTGTCGCTGGTTGATTTGATTCCGAGGCGAAGCATAATTCCGGCAGGGAAGGTAGATATCCCGAGGCGAAGCATGATTTCGACACGGGGTAAATTCTGGGACAGAGCATGATTCCGCCGTAGAGGTTGTTGGTTTGATTTGATTTGGGTTGACATCAGCATCGCTACACTGGAATATGGTACCAGGAGCGAATCATCATTTGTCATGAGAGGGTTTGGGAATTGGTGGCTTAGGAGACAGGTTTAGATCCCTGTCACCAAAGGCTTTTCAATTTTATGGGCCGTGAGGGTCCCATAAAAGCATTTTCTCCCTACGAGTCGAAAGGATCTCGTAGGTGTATTTTCTCCTTAGGAGTCGTGGGGACTCCTAAGTGTATTGCTCCTTTGTGAGTCGTAAAGATCTCACGCGGGAATTTTCTCCTCACAAAGTCGAGAGGATTTTGCGAGTGCATTTCATCTCTTCTCTTTTTTTTTACGAGTTTGCGCCCTTTCGGGTTTTCACAAACTCGCCGGCAGTCCTGCTGTTTTTACTCACGGAGCCCTTTCGGGTTTTCATCCGTGCCCATTTTGCTTGTGGACATACCGTTCTTCTTCTTTTTTTCCTTTTTTTCTCTTTTTTTTTTTCATTTTTTTCATTTTTTTTTTTGGAATCTTCCCTGCCGGTGGGACTTTGAATGTGGTCTCGCCGGTAGGACTTGGGAGAGATTGGGATCGTTTTACGCCCGTGGATTGTATATGGTTTTGCAGGATGTATGATCCAGACCGTAGGGCCAAAGACATTTCGGGGCTTTGTTGGCGTCTGCATCGCTGCACTGGAATATGGTACCAGGAGCGACTCATCATTCGCCGTTGGGGATTGGGATTTGGAATTTGGTTGGCGTCTGCATCGCTGCACTGGAATATAGCACCAGGAGCGACTCATCATTCGCCACTTAGGGATTGGGGAGCGATGGCTTAGGAGACAGGTTTGGATCCCTATCACCTAAGACTTTTCAATTTTATGGGCCGTGAGGGTCCCATAAAGGTATTTTCTCCCTGCGAGTCGTAAGGATCCCGCAGGTGTATGTTCTCCTTAAGAGTCGTGAGGACTCCTAAGTGTGTTTTTCCTTGGTTAGTCGTAAGGATCCCACAAAGCTTTGTTCTCCTCATGTATCGTGAGGACACATGAGTGGATTTCCCTCGTTCCCAGTTTAATGACTTAGAGGTCGACTGTTTCCAGTTTAACGACTTAGCGGTCATCTGTTTCCAGTTTAACGACTTGGAGGTCATCTGTTTCCAGTTTAATGACGTAGAGGTCATCTGTTTCCATTTTAACGACGTGGAGGTCAGCTGTTTCCAGTTTAACGACTTGGAGGTCGACTGTTTCCAGTTTAACGACTTAGAGGTCGTCTGTTTCCAGTTTAAAGACTTAGAGGTCTACTGTTTCCAGTTTAACGACTTAGAGGTCGTCTGTTTCCAGTTTAAAGACTTAGAGGTCTATTGTTTCCAGTTTAACGACTTGACGGTCGTCTGTTTCCAGTTTAAAGACGTAGTGGTCATCCGTTTCCATTTTAACGACGTGGAGGTCAGCTGTTTCCAGTTTAACGACTTGGAGGTCGGCTGTTTCCAGTTTAACGACTTGGAGGTCGTCTATTTCCAGTTTAAAGACTTAGAGGTCTATTGTTTCCAGTTTAACGACTTAGAGGTCGTCTGTTTCCAGTTTAAAGACGTAGAGGTCATCTGTTTCCAGTTTAAAGACTTGGAGGTCGACTGTTTCCAGTTTAAAGACGTAGAGGTCATCTGTTTCCAGTTTAAAGACTTAGAGGTCTACTGTTTCCAGTTTAAAGACGTAGAGGTCAGCTGTTTCCAGTTTAACGACTTGGAGGTCGATCGATGGCGAGCTCGGAATTTTGGGGTAGGGGCCGGCATAAGCGTTGCTAACACTGAAGCACATGCGCAAGGACACATAAGTGGGTCTTCCCAATGGAGCATAATTCCGAGGGCGGAGACCAACCGCTGGACTGGTGATTGCAGTGGGATATGGGTATGGTGAGAATTATTTGAGCCCGTGGATTGTATACGGTAGTCAAGTTGGGGACTAACCGTAGGGCTGGAAAAACTTTGGAAATTTGAATTTTTGTTGGCGTCTGCATCGCTGCACTGGAATATGGTACCAGGAGCGACTCATCATTCGCCTTTGTTTTGTTTGTTTTTTTGTTTTTGTTTTTTTTTATACCGCGATTGCTCTATCATTTCAGCTTTTCTTATCGCGAAGATCGCGATTGCCCTATCATTTCGGCTATTTATTCGCGGTTGCCCAATCATTTCGGCTTTATTTTCAACTTTATTTTTACTCGCTGATTTTTATTGCGAGTTGCCCTATCATTTCGGCTTTTCTTTATTTTTCTTTTATTTACACATTTTTTTTTATTTACATATATATTTATATATTTTTACATTCCCAGTTTAATGACTTAGAGGTCAATTATTCCCAGTTTAGTGACATGGTGGTCAATTGTTCCCAGTTTAATGACGTGGTGGTCAGCGGGTGTTCCCAGTTTAACGACGTGGTGGTCCTTTTTGCTTATCCCAGCTCCTTGAACTTTGATCTTGGCGGAGCTGTGTTGATGACCTAGCTCTGTGGCTTGCCGATACATCCGAGGATTGTGAGGTTTTTCCCAGCTTATATTGGTCCTCTGCCCAATCTTTGAAAATATAGCAGTCTTCGATGGTATGACCCACCACTCTATGATATGGGCAGTATATGGGATTGCCGGTCATGTTCATTTCCTGTGGCCTCTTTGGAACAGGTAGTTGCAGACCGTTGTTCAAGGCGTCCATGAATATTTTGCGGACTTCATCCCTCCTGAAGGAGTATACCTTCTTCGTTCTCTCCATTGGGGTAGGTGCCTTTACTGATGTTGGTCCTCGAGGCCGATCGGTCTTTGGTTCGCCCCTTTCAAATAATGGCACATGTCTGGGAGGATTAGGTTCCCGAAAGGCTTCGGTCTCCATTTGCATGAAATCGGCGGTCGTAGCTTGACTGTTTGCTAACGCGCCTTTAGACAGTTCTATCTCTCCCGCCATGTATTGCTTTTCGACCCAATCTTTGAAGACGAAGCAGTCCTCAATGGCATGACCTATCACCCTGTGATACGGGCAATATTCTGGGTCGTCGGTCATATTCGCTTCTTGCGGTCTCTTTGATTCTGGCAGTTGTAGACCGTTTCTTAGGGCGTCCTTGAATATCTTGTGGACTTTTTCCCTCTTGAAGGAATAGACTTTTTCCAGCTTCTCTTTCAGAGGCGATTCCCCCCCGGCGTATGTATCGGAGGGATTGGAGGCTAATTGCGGCCGTTTCTCACGAAAGCGCTCCGCTTTTAGATTTAAAGGGATATCAGTTGGCTGCTCCCGGGTACCAATCCCTGGCTCATGAGCCAAAATTTGATTCTGCTGTAATTGCAACCGGGCGACTTGGGTCGCGAGATCTGCCACAACGTTTTCCAGCTCGTCGACTTTGGAATAGACCTCGGCCATCTTCTCATCCCTGTCCTGAAATTGCCTTTGAAGCCATTGGAATAATGCTTGTTCTGTAGTTCCAGTTATGACAACCGGGTAATCTTTATTGCCTGAGCTCAATTCTGCAGGAACCACGGGCTCCTCTGGCTTATCGGCCTGAGCGGGCTCTTCTTCAATTAGATCGAGCCGATGCTGGGTAGGGTTAACCATTTCATCACCATGGTTGTGAAGAAGAGGAGGGTTCGTTTCTTCATATCCGGCCATGCAGACAGTGTGGATAACACATTCAGCCATTCTTTCATCACTGGCAGCTGGTTTCGTGGAGCGGTCCGGGCTTTGGAAATTCATAAATTTTAACATGGCCAGAGCCCTAGCCCTTTTGTTGGCTCTATATCTGAGCCGCTTCTGCCTCAGCTTCTCTGCCTTAAGCGCTTGGCAGGCTTCTACTCTTTGGGAGGCCATTGTGAGTTGATTAGCGGGGAGCTTAGAAAAGACACCCGATCGAGCAGTTGTCGGGGGTACCGCTGGAGCTTGCCCGAGATGCCCAGTTGCTTCGTTGACGTTGATGGCCATGCCCCCAGCTGGGGCCAAGGAAATTCGTTCAGACACCGACTTGCGTTTGGGTTGGGGCGCCCTTGAGATCACCACATTTGGTCTCCTGCCTTTCGAGACCGGTTTGTCTGCCACCGGGGCTTGAGGAGCTGGGATGGCGCCAACTGGCATGAACAAAATAGAGCCGAATGGTAGCAACGGCTCCTCCCATTGTCGCCCGAGGCTGGCCGGAAGGACCGTCCTAGAGTCTATCCTCATCGTGTAGGAGACGGGAGCTGAGTTCATCGTCGAAGACATCGTCGAAAGGTGATTGCTTGAAGATCTGCATGAAAAAAAAACATTATTTTTAGTATAAATATAGGTATGTATATTGATTGAGTTCGCATGAACGTTTAACCCGAAATATGGGAGGAGAGATAGGTCCCACCGGGCGTGCCAGAATCTGTAGGGTGTTTTTCGTCACCCCATTGAGATGGGAATACGCGCGCGCTTGTCAGGCGCACTACAGATTCCCCCGGCCTAGGGTAGGCCGGGGTTTATTGATTGTGGGGATCCGAATCTCCGGCAGCCGCGGACTAAGCTGCCGTTAATTACCCCTCGCCTTTGGGGCGAGGGAACCTCCGATTAACGGGTTAAACTGGTCATGCGAACTCAATGTGCAGTGTACGTGTGTTGTGTTTTGAAAGGGGGGTTTTGGATATATCGGGAGCCACGCAGAGTTTTTACGGGGGTCCCGCTACCCGGATAGCGGGCTGGGGGTCAAGGGGGCTAGCAGCCCCCTTGCGGGGTGCAGGGCAGCGCCCCGTTAGAAATTTTTTTCTAACAGGGACAGTGTCGCGGAGTATGTGTATGTGTACATTTATATACATATGTATATATATACATGTAAATATAAGTAAAGGGGAAAAAGACATCCAAAGGATGCGTGGGCCAGCGCCTAGAGCGCTGTGCGCTAAGGTGCTGTGCGCTCAGGCGCGCGCGCGCCACGTGTCGACACGTGGGCAACTCGCGCATGAGCGCTGCGCGCAGGTGCGCAAGCGCACGCGCCACGTGTCGGCATGTTGGCGTTTTGCGCAAGAGCGCTGCGCGCAGGTGCGCAAGCGCGCGCGCGCCACGTGTCGGCACGCGGGCGCTTTGCGCCCTTGCGCAAGCGCGCCACGTGTCGGCACGCGGGCGCTTTGCGCACTTGCGCAAGCGCGCGCGCCACGTGTCGGCACGCGGGCGCTTTGCGCACTTGCGCAAGCGCGCAGGTGCGCAAGCGCGCGCCACGTGTCGGCACGCGGGTGCTTTGCGCACTTGCGCTGCGCGCCGGAGAGGACAAGAGGTTTTTAGCCTAAAAAGATTTCTCTGAAGAGAAATCAAAGAGGAGTTGGACTCCTGAGTGTTTTTCTTCTTTCTTTGGGGTTTAGTGAAAGATGTTCTTCTTCTTCCTCCTGTTGTTTGGCCGGATCTTGAAGATCAAGAGATGTGAGATATCAAAATCTCTCCTTTTTGGGATCTGATGGGAGATCTGAGTTCCCCTTTGTGGGTTTTGTGGTGGAAAACTACTTAGTTTTGGAAAAGAAAGAGTAAAACTCTCGATTTAATTCAAAAGAATTGAGAAGGTTTAGAACCTTGGAGAAGGAGCAAGAGGCACAAAGAACCCTAATTTTGGGGGAATGAAAAAGTGTCTTTTTTTTTCTTTTTTTATTCATCATGTTGCCTTTTATAGGCTTACATATTTGTACATAGCCCCTTGGGCTTTACAAAAATGGCATTTTGCCTATTCCATGGCTCATGTGCCATTACATTTTTGCACATAAGCCATGGGCTTACAAAATATTGGCTTTATGCCCATTTTACATACATTCATATATAAAAATTTACATAAAAATTATTTATTACATGATTTCATTTTTGGCATGGAGAGGCTGGCCACGAGCTCGACTTGGGCATGGGCCCGCTTGACCTGGGCTTGGGCCCACCTAGCTTGGGGTTGACCTTGACTTTGACTCGGTCAACCGGGGTGTAAATTTTTACCCCAACACATAGGTATGCTGAGAATTATTTGAGCCCGTGGATTGTATACGGCAGTCAATTCGGGGACTAACCGTAAGGCCGGGAGAATTTTGAGAAATTGGATTTTGGTTGGCGTCTGCATCGCTACACTAGAATATGGTACCAGGAGCGACCCATCATTCGACGTTTTTTTGTTTTTTTTTTGTTTTACCGCGATTGCTCTATCATTTCAGCTTTTCTTATCGCGAAGATCGCGATTGCCCCATCATTTCGGCTTTTATTCGCGGTTGCCCCATCATTTCGGCTTTATTTTCATCTTTATTTTACTCGCTGATTTTTATTGCGAGTTGCCCCATCATTTCGTCTTTTCTTTATTTTTCTTTTATTTACACATTATATATATATATATATATATTACATTCCCAGTTTAACGACTTAGAGGTCTATTTTTCCCAGTTTAACGACTTAGAGGTCGATTGTTCCCAGTTTAACGACGTGGTGGTCATCTGTTTCCAGTTTAACGACGTCGTGGTTAGTTGTTTCCAGTTTAAAGACTTAGAGGTCTATCATTCCCAGTTTAACGACATGGTGGTCAGCTGTTCCCAGTTTAATGATGTGGTGGTCGACTGTTTTCATAGAAAGGCAGATGTCTGAGAGAATCAGCTTCACGAAGAACTTCGGTCTCCGTTTGTATGAAATTGGCGGTCGCAGCTGAACTGTTTGTTAACACGCCTTTAGACAGTTCTATCTCTCATGCCTTGTATTGCTTTTCGACCCAATCTTTGAAGACGAAGCAGTCATCAATGGCATGACCTATCACTCTGTGATAGGTGCAGTATTTGGGGTCATCGGTCATATTCGCTTCCTGCGGTCTTTTAGACTCTGGCAGTTGTAGGCCGTTCTTCAGGGCGTGTTTGAATATTTTACGGATTTTGTCCCTTCTGAAGGAATAGACCTTATCTAGCTTCTCTTTGAGTGGAGATTCTCCTCCCTCTCCGAACATTGGGTTCCGAGCCTGGTTGGCATTAGGCCTGCTCAACCCTTGCTTATTTCGGTTAGCCGAAGTGTTGAAAGATTCAGAATCATCGGAGTTTCCGCCTTTGCGATTATCGTCCTTTCGGTTTCTCCAGGACCTATTGTTATTTTGGGAATCCGAGGAGGACTCCTGCTTTGAGCGCTCCAGCATCTGAACTTTCCTGGTCAGCTCTTGGAATGTTTTGAGACCCGCGGTGTATAGAAATGGGGCCATCCAATTGTTGATATTTCCGACAAGGAGACTGACAGATTGTTCATGTTCTATCGGCGGTTCACATTTGACGGAGAGATTGCGCCATCGGGTTATAAAATCCGTGCTGCTTTCATTGTTCTTGGGCTTAGTCCTTACGAGCTCGGCAATGGTGATCTTATCGCTGACGCTGATGAACCTTTGTCAAAACAAAGATTCCATTTGGACGAAAGTAGTAACGGAGCCATCTGGTATGCTCGCGTACCAGTCGAAAGCAACATCGGTCAAGCTATTAACGAACTGGCGGAGGAGAAGCGCATCGGTGCCCCCAGTATTCCCGCATGAGGCTTTGAAGTAGGCGATGTGCTGATTCGCATTTCACGTCCCATCAAATCTTCCGAACTTAGGGATGACATAGCCGCTAGGAAATTCTACCAAATCATACTGAGCAGGATATGGTCTCCCACTGCTGCTAATATCCTTTTGCGTTTTGGCTTCGGCTACCAATGTTTTGACTTTGTTGGCAACCAAATTCATGATTTGATCTTGAGTTAGCAGGCTACTGTCATCGATAGCCAAGACATTTCCTAAGATAGGATGCGACTGGCTTTCGTGTGGTCTGCCCACCTTTGGATTTGAGAGAATAGGCGTCGGCTGTCTCGGGAAACCGTTTCCCGGTTCATGAGCAGAGCCCTGCGCTTGATTGGGCGACTGAGAGGCAAATTAGGCCGTAAGCCGTAAGACGACATTTGTCAAGTCGTCGATCTTTGAGTAGAGCTTGGCCATCTCCTTGTCTTTGCTTCTGAGCTGTTTTCGGAGCTCTTGGAGAAGTTTGCTGCTCTGCAGTCTTAGGCTAGAAAGTTGGCTCATCTTCGCTTTCCGAGCCCAACTTCTCATGAACTGAAGGCTCTTTCTGCCTATCAGCCTCACTGGGAGGATTTTCATCACCCTCCGGAAGATGCCGATCTTGAGAAGTGACAGCCATATTCACACCAGGTTGGATTTGAGATGTGGTGGCCCCATCCTTGCTTTTGCTGCGAAGGTTGTCGCTGGGACGTGTGCCCACCATGTAGACGGTGTGGATAACATATTCATCCATCCCCTCTTCTTTGGCGGGGTAACCCTGTTCCTCGAACCTTATGAGGTTCAGCTTAGCAGGCAACCTAGCCCTTTCGTTAGCTCTATATCTGAGCCTTTTCTGCCTTAGCTTCTCAATTTTAAGGGCTTGGCGGGCATCTGTTTGGAAGCCACCGTGAGTCGATTAGCGAGGAGCTTAGAGAAGATACCCGATCGAGCAGTTGTCGAAGGCACCGCTGGAGCTTGCTCGAGACGCCTCGTTGCTTTGTTCGTGTTGATGGCCTTGCCCCAAGCTGGGGCCAAGGAAAGTCATTCAAACACCGACTTGCGTTTGAGTTGGGGCGCCTTCGAGACTACCACATTTGGCCGCTTGCCTTTCGAGACCGGTTTGTCTGTCACCGGAGCTAGAGGAGCTGGGATGGCGTTAGCTGACACGAACAGAATAGAGCCAAATGGTAGCGGCGGCTCTTCCCATTATCTCCCGAGACTGGCCGGAAGGACCGTCCTGGCGTCCATCTTCATCGTGTAGGAGATGGGAGCTGTGTCGAGAGCTGAGCTTGTCCTTGGAGACATTTTTCCTGCGACCGGAGATTGCAATTTGAAATTTGTTAACCCTGCACAAAGAATCATGATTTCAGTACAGGCAGTCGATATGTATATTGATTGAGTTGGCATGAACATTTAACCCGAAATATGGGAGGAGAGAAAGGTCCCACCGGGTGTGCCAGAATCTGTAGGGTGTTTTTCGTCACCCCATTGAGATGGGAATACGCGCGCACTTGTCAGGCGTACTACAGAATTCCCCTGCCTAGGGTAGGCTGGGTTTTATTGATTGTGGGGATCCGAATCTCCGGTAGCCGCGGAATAAGCTGTCGTTAATTACCCCTCGCCTTTGGAGCGAAGGAACCTCCGATTGACGGGTGGTCATGCGAACTCAATGTGCAGTTTTGTGTTTTGAAGGGGTTTTGGATATATCGGGGGGCCCACAGAGTTTTTACGGGGGTCCCGCTACCTGGATAGCGGGCTGGGGGTCAAAGGGACTAGCAGCCCCCTTGCGGGGTGCAGGGCAGCGCCCCGGCCCAAATTTTTTTGAGAGGGACAGCGTTGTAGAATGTGTGTGTGTGTGTATAAAAGAAAGGGAAAGGGCATCCAAAGGATGCATGGGAAAAAGCGCCAGCGCCTAGCGCTTTGAGCGTAAGAGCGCTAGCGCCCCACATGCCATGCACGTGGTCGCTCGGGCGCTAGCGCTCTGAGCGCAAGAGCGCTAGCGCCCCACGTGTCAGCACGTGGGCGCTTGGGCGCTAGCGCCCTACGTGTCACCACGTGAACGCTCGAGCGCTAGCGCTTTGAGCGCAAGGACGCTAGTGCCTCACGTGCCAAGCACGTGGGCGCTCGGGCGGCAAAAGGGATTTGGTCCCTGCAATGGGAGTTGTACTCCCAGAAAGGAGCACTTATTATTTTTTTTGTGTGTGTGTGTGTGTGTGTGTGTGAGGAGTTAAACTTCTAGGATATTTTGAAGCTGATGAAGGGGCTTCTCCCCTTGAGCCCTAGTTCTTTCCCAAAATGGGGTTTCTGGAGATGGGTCTCCTTCTTCTTCCTTTGTTGGCCGGATCTTGAAGATCAAGAAATATGAGATTTTAAAAATCTTTCCTTTCTGAGATCTGATGGCAGATCTGAGTTCCCCTTTGTGGGTTTTATGGTGAAAAACTATTTAGTTTTGGAAAAGGAAGAGTAAAACTCTTGATTTAATTCAAAAGAAAGAAGAAGGTTTAGAACCTTCAGAAAGGGGAAAGAGGTACAAACCCTAGATTTTGAGAGGAATGAAAAGCATCTCTTTTATTCATCATCATATTGCCTTATATAGGCTTACATACTTACATATAGCCCCTTGGGCTTTACAAAATGGCATTTTGCCCATCCCATAGCTCATGTGCCATTTCTTTTTGCAAATAATACATGGGCTTTACAAAAATTTGGCTTTATGCTCATTTTGCATACATTCATGCATAAAAAATTACATTAAAATTATTTATTACATGATCTATATTTTGGCATTGAGAAGGCTGACCGCAGGCTCGACTTGGGCATGGGCCCGCTGGACCTGGACTTAGGCCCACCTGGCTTGGGGTTGACCTTGACTTTGACTCGGTCAACCGGGGTGCAAATTTTGACCCCAACAGTCCATATGTGTGTGTGTATGTGTTTGTGTGTGTATGCATACACACACACAAACACATGCACACACACAAACACATACGCACACACACACACACACAAGCGCATGTGCACCCCCTAAGCAACTTATTTCTACTATTTTACTAAAATACCATTAACTATTCGTGGTTTTTCACTAAACTACTTTAAATTAACTAAATTACTATGAATTTCCCTAAAATACCCTTAACTATTGCAGTTTTCTCTAAACCACCAACTAAACGATTCCTCTTAGTATATTAACTAAACTACTATAAATTTCACTAAAATATCCTTTAACTTTTGTTGTTTTCACTAAAGTATCATTAAATTTTTTAATTAAAAAACCCCACTTGATCAATGTTACTTATTTACACTAAATATCTTTACCTATTGTTGGTTTTCACTAAAATACCCTTAACCATTGTTGCTTTTCACTAAACTACGTACAAAAACTCTTAACTATGTATATGTGTGTGTGCACGTGTATGCTTGTGTGTTTAAGTTGGTGTAATTTAGGGTCGGGGTTAGGGTTGGATTTGACAAGAGTTCAATGTATAGGAAAATGATGATGAATTAATGTATGGTATTATTGTTGTGTGTGCGCATGCACACACATACGCACACACAAGTGCGCGCACCCCCTAAACAACCTATTTATTCTATTTTACCAGAATATACTAAAATACCCTTAACTATTCTTGGTTTTTCACTAAAATACCTTAAATTAACTAAATTACTATGAATTTCACTAAAATACTTTTAACTATTGTAGTTTTCACTAAACTACCTTAAAAATTTAACTAAACGATCCCTCTTAGTAAATTAACTAAAAACTATAAATTTCACTAAAATATCCTTAACTTTTGTTGTTTTCACTAAACTAACATTAAAATTTTTAATAAAAACCCCTACTTACTCAATGTTACTTATTTACACTAAAATACCCTTACCTATTATTGGTTTTTACTAAAATATCCTTAGCTGCTGTTGATTTTCATATGTACCTTCTCCTGAAATGACTGGAATTGGGAGGCTAGCTCGTCCAACCGCTTCTCCAGACGTCGCTCGCAGGGGGTGGGAGAAGTAACCGCCATAGAGGAGGACAACTTGAGATGGCCCCTCCTGGGACCAAGTCCCAGGCATCTCTCCCAACAGCCGTGGTGCCCTCCATATACACGGTCAAGGATGGGGGTCAGTACAGCCGGATCGGTCTCTGCGCTGAAATTGATCCTTTATTCCCACGCCTCCTGCACCATCAACGTCTATGCCATGTAAAGCAATCAAATGTAAGTAAACTATTTAAATTCAAACTCATCAAAACAAAATTTCATTCGAATTGGAACAAATATTAATACTTACGCAATACTCCTCGGTCTGCGCTTCGGGATATACAAGCTCGCCCGTGGCTGAATCTGTCGATGAGGCGTGGACGGACATCCAGTCCTGCAACAAGCTCGGTGTACCACCCCGAGCCACGGTCTGAGCCCTCTGAAATTCATAAAAAACACATTAATAACATAACATTAATTCATATTGCATTATATGAAAAGAGATATATTATAATTTACCTTTGCCGACATGGTATGAGTAATGTTCTTCGACCCACTCTGTAGAGTGTTTTTCATCACCCTATTAAGATAGGAAATACACGTCGCTTTTCAGGCGTATTACAGATTCCCCCTGCCTGGGGTAGGCCGGGATTTATTTATTGTGAGGATCCGAATATCCGGCAGCCACGGACTAAACTGCCGTTAATTACCCCTCGCTTTTGAAGCGAGAGAATTTCCGATTGACGAGTAAAACTAGTCATGCGAACTCAATGTACGGTGTGTGTATGTTGTATTTTGGACGTATCGGGGGCCTTGCAGAGTTTTTGGGGATCCCGCTACCGGATAGCGGGCCGGGGATCAAAGGGGCTAGCAGCCCTCTTACGGGATGCAGGGTAGCGCCCCGTTAGAAATTTTTTCTAACAGGGGAAGTGTTTTGAGTGTGAAGAGTGAAAAAAGGGATGGGGAGCGTCTTAAGAACGCATGAGACGACACGTGGGCGCCGGACGCCAGCGGGTCACGTGCGTGGCGTATGGCGGTTGGGCGCCAGCGGGTCACGTGAGCAGCGTGTGGCTGCTGGGCGCCAGTGGGTCACGTGTGCGGCACGTGACCGCTAGAAACACCAGCGGAAGAAGGGGCTAATCCCTTAGGCTTGGAGTTGAACTCCCAAACAGGAATTGGATGTAGATTTATAGCTAAACTCCCAAAATATTTGGATTTGGGGTTAAACTTCTAAAAGATCTGGATTTGGAGTTAAACTCCTTTAAGAATTTGGATCTTAGAGTTAAACTCCTCAAAGATCTTCGGAGATGATCAAAAGGGGCATCTTTCTTCTCCCTTGAGCCTTAGGTCCTCCCGAAGTGGGATTTTTGGAGGTGAGTCTTTTTCCTCTTCCTCTCTTTTTGCTGGATCTTGGGGAAAAAGGAGACGCGATTAAAAAAATCTCTCTTTTAGAGATTTGATGGAAGATCTGAACTCCCCTTCGAGGGTTTTATAGTGAAACTTTATTTAGTTTTGAGAAAAAGAGAGCAAAGCTCTTAACTTAATTAGAAATGAAGAGGAAAAGGGAAAAAAATTGAAAAAGAGAAGAGGGAGGCACAAACCCAAGAATTTTTAAAAGAATGGAAGTGTTATTGATTTTCTCATCATGTTTGCCTTTTATGGGATACACACTTTACATACAACCCCTTAGACTTTCCAAATGGCACTTATGCCACCCCATACCTTATGTGCTTATTTCTTTTTACACATAAGCCATGGGTTTTATAAAAGTTTAGCTTTTTGCCCATTTTTTTATACATTTAATTCTAAAAAATGTATTTAAACTTTTTTTTCACCTTCTTTTTGGTATGGAGCCGGCCCCTTCCACGCTCAGTCTTGACTTGGGCTCGGACCCACTTACGTGGGCTCGGACCCACTTGGCTAGGGGTTTGACTGATTTTGATTTGATCAACCGAGCTATAATTTTTTACCCAACACACCCGTGTAGGTAGGTCGACCTCACTTCGCCGACTTGCGATTCACCGTGCTTTGGACGGACTATTTTTGCTTGCACTCAGATGCCCAAAACTCGCACAATGCAGGCTAAGTCTTTAAATCGATCTTGACAAAGTTCGAAAAATTGTAGGAGAGCCGCTTTATCCGCCTCGAGGATCGCTAGCCACAAGGAATACTGATCCTTCTTCATCTTATTCTTATTGTACCGGACCTTCGTCTGCATGCTCATCGTGAGGCCCGTGTAAATAGCCTGAAGATTGAGCTCTTTATCAGGGTCATCAGGATTGACTGTGGCCTAGAAGTCGTAATCGCGCTGCAAATATAAGAAATTAACGTTTTTAAATTATAAGTGCCAATGATAGTAAATTTATTTGATAAATGAAATAAAAATATATAATTATACCCGAGCCTGCTCGAACCACACGTCAAAGGAGCGCTTGTGCCGCGCGCCCTAATCATAGTGCAGTGGATACTTCTTGTAGTGGCGGCTCTCATCTCTATATGCAGGCTGTCACGCCCCGCTTCCCAGCAGACAGAAACGATGACGTGGTAAGCTCACGACATATTTATCTAGAGAAGGTCATTCCCTTAATAAATATACTAAGCGTACACAATGCAAGAATAAATGGAGACCGTAAAACTTTCAGCAAACATCTTTATTTACATTCAACTTCAAATATTTATAAGTACATGAGTTTCAGCTGGAAAATAAATACAATTAAAGAAAATGCATAAACATGTGGTATACATAAGCTGAATAACAAGTAAAGCTAAGCTAATCCTGAATAGCAATCCGGTTGTAGTCCTCCTCGGTGGCCTCCACTGCCTCCATATCGACCGTATCTGACGAACATTCCAAGAAAACAAGGGTGGGTGGAATACCCGTCTGCGAACTAGCGCTCGGTAAGTCCCAAAGACAAAGTAAGAGTAAAAAGACAAGTATAGAATATATATGATGAGTAAAAGTATATGTTCATGGGTAAATATGTACTATAGGTCTCTATATGGTCACTATATTAACGTTAGGTTCCAAGTGTGAATGTCAACGCAGCCGTAAAAATATTCACGAGCTCAAGAGTGAGGCCCCAGGAGTAAGGAAACACGGGGCCATTTCATGTGTTAGTATCCGGACTTTAGGCTGTGGAGGAGTCGATCCGACTGATATTCGAGTAAAATAAAAAAGAGGTTAATACGGAACTCCTGAAACTTTGTTGGATTCATACAAGAAACTATCCCAATCACCCCGAGTATAAATAGTCTATAGCTGTATAATATACTTAATTAATTTGATTGATTGATTACAATATGTCTTGATCGAAACCATAAATTATAAAAGATGTAGAATGAAATCGAGTGAGTCGAGTAAAATGCGAGTCATGTCAATTGCAATCTTGGTTCGAGTCAAGTTAGTTCAAGTAGATTGGGTTCGAGTTCATGTTCAAGTTTAGATTCGGGTTTGGATTCGAGTTCATGTCTTTTTCATATGAATTGATTTAACTATTAAGATCTTATGTTCAGGAGAAAATCGGCAACTGTTGCATATGGACGACAGAATTTGTGTTTTTTTCCAAGATAATTGTCATTGATAAATCCGTTAAGTTGCCTAACCTGAATAGGAAAACACTCACTTTCTCCGGCTCCCCAGGGCCCAAAAGAAATGATACCGCTTAAGCATATATTAATCTACAGTTCTTAAATATTTATTATTATTGTTTACTTTGTATTTATATTATTTGCATTTCTCGAAGGGGTTTTGTGAAAAATATTTTAATATTGTTTAAAAATAAACCTCGAGAATGATTTATAATATTTAGGGTTTTCATGAACATGTGTTTTAATTGTTGTAGTATTTTAATGATAGACCTAGCTTTTTGAAAGTTTATGGTACTTTTATGAAAACTACAACTTTTGGAAACTTGTTAGTATTGTATTAAAATTCTAATCTTTCATTTTAAAAAAAATGGTTTCATAATATGTTTTTATTGAAATACGGATTCATAGTTTTATATAATTTTCCAAAGTTTAGTTTAGTTTTTAAAAGTTGTATTTCTTAAAAAAATGTATTTTTTTCTTTCGAGACCGAATACTCCGTGAAGAGTTCTGTATCTCGCTTTACTATCCCAAGGATGTGCGATAATTCGCACCATCCATTAGCGGGTCTCCTAATAAAGGTTGTAGAGATGCAATTGCCAAGAATTCCAAAAATATCGATTAAAAGAAATCTTTTTGTAAAACTGTGGTACTTTAATTCAAAACCTATTCTTTGAACCAACCATATATTTAGAACATCGTGCTATGAAACTATAGTGTGCGTGTGGGGTAGGTCATTACCCCGTGAATGATTTAAAGGTATATACTCTAGTTATTGAAAATACGGTTATGTTAAAGTTCATGGTATTTTTATGAAAAAGTTCGTTATATGATTATTGGATATGAAATTTTGATTACATAAAAAGGTATTTGATGTGAATATAACTTCGAAGTGATGTCAGGGAAATGGTATGAACTTTTAAACATGGCAAAGTGACAAATTGTTTTAAAAACAAAGGTTATATGTTAACTCCGCTTTTGTCGATATGTTTTAAAGATTATATTGAAGTGAAAAGACAGAGAGATGAAGGGATTTAGAGGTTTAGATTATTAACAAGGGAAAGAGGAAGCCTTCAGGGGTCGTGGTCTCGTCGGAGATACTCCAGTCATCGAGATTGGCTTGCTATTCCACTTGGTTGCTTAACTTCACGTAGTAGTTTGAGAGTTTAAGAGAAATTTTGATAAAAATTTCAGAATGAGGGAGAGCTAGGGGATGGGATGATATTTATAGTGAATAATTTAGGGTTTGGGAATTAAAAGTTGGATCAAAAGAATTAAAATTGATGTTAAATGATGAATTGAATAATCTATGTTTAATTGCAGGGAAATCAAACAGTGCAGGAGAGTAGAAGGGAGTCGAAGGGACGTGTGTGCAAAGCACGGAGGCGGTTAGGGCAAAGGGGACCGTCGGTGGCGGCCAAAATGGAGAAACGAGCGATCGGATTTGAGTTAATTGCCTCGAGATTCGTACTACGTGCTTTAATCAGTGTTTACTCCTCATTGCGTCTGTTTGATTTTTCTTAAACTTTTCGTTTCTCCTTGTATTGCACGTGCAACTCTTGGACTTCTAAAAAGTTAAAAAAGAAAATATTAAAAATTGGGACTGATGGGATTCGAACCCACAGGCTACGTCACAGCAGTATAGAGGCTTTACCAGTGAGCTACAAGTTACTTCTTAATTTTATTGAAAAGAAATAACTTATAACTCTTACACAGGCTGAAATACCTTTTTCTATACATTCAAACAAATACTTCTGTACAGGGATTTCAGAGTCGTTACACAGGCCGAACTTTTCGGCATGAAGGCCATCGGGTCGGGGGTCGGCGGTAAACCAAATGGAGAATGCTCCTTGGCCCTTAGCTGCATCGGGTTTCAGGTTGTGGGACTGAGTCGGCCCTCGAGTCCTATGAGCTGGCTGTGGCTGCCCTGCAACTATAAAATTACGGATATACATGCAATATGAATACAATGCAAACAATATGTATAATAATCAATAAAACAAGGATAGGGTGTCAATATATGATAAAGGAATGTTAGAAACTAATAGCGTAGTTGGAATCTTATTTCCTTCGTATGGAATATTTATCATAACTATAGAATGTTTTATGGAATATTTACCAGAACCATACAAATGTGAATTCGAGTTTTGGAATCAAAATTAAATGTCACTAGTTATCTATAATCAGAACTATACAAATGGTTAATATTAACATGTTACATCAACTTAATCTTAAAAACAAATATATGAAATGATATCTCCTATATTTTTGAACGTGTTGCTATCTCAATGATACTATCATATATATAAGTGTCTGCATCAAAATATCGTCGGTTATTATACGATCCTGCTTATATTACGGTTCTATCTGTATGTAGGCATAGTTTGATGAAATAATGAATTAATGATCTTATGATTTCTCATATATAATGCCAATTTTATCTTAAGAGCGAAAAATATATTTTTAGAGTTCAGTATATACCTGAGGTGACATCACCATGAGCGGGAGCCCGTCTAGCAGTACGAGCGGAACGATCGTTCCTCCGACAAGGAACAACCTGTGTTCCGGACAAGTATAAATCTCCTCCAACTAGAAAAAAACGCAATGACCTTATAAGTAACTTGGGAATAAAATAATACATAATCAATTTGACGTATTATATAATAAAAAAAAATTGGCCTGCAGACTGCGCGGAAGGAATTTCTTCTGTAAGTGTAATGTTTTGAAAATCGTTTTGGTGAAGTTTCGGAAAATCGGTAAAATAAGGGGGTATTCTGTAAAAAGTCAAAATACAAATATCTTTATTTTAAAATTAAATATAAATATTCTAGCTATGTAATTGCTAGTATTTGGTGTTTATTGAGCCACTGGTGAGATTTCAAAATTTCTGAAAATTTTTCCGAAATTAATTATTTTAATATTATTTTAAGCCGTCACTAATACATTTAATCAGGGAAAATTACAAATTGGAATGAGTTGAAACAAATTTTGTGCATCATAATACATTAAACAAAATTTTATCATATGGTTTTTGAATTGAAATAGGGTTGTTAACCGGTGTTAGAAAATATCGAAGAAAAAGGCTTTTTTCGGTGAAATTAGTGCAAATGGAGTGCGGTACAACTTTTATCTTTTCCCAAACAAAACCCACACTCTCTTTTTCTCCCTCACACCATCTTGGCCGGCCTTGGCAGCCCCCCTCTCTCTTGAGTCTTCAAGTGGTTTCTAGAATTTGTTTTTTTTGGAAAATAAATAAAAGAAAATGAATAAAACTTGAAAAGACTTAAAGAAAGAAATTAATGAAAGAAGTTTCTACACAACTCTTCACTCTTTCTTTCTCTCCCATTTCTTCATGTGGTGGCCGGCCCTCCTCCCCATGGCAGCCCCCATTTTCCTCATTTGATTTTGTTGCAAAAATCCACCAAAATTCATTAAAAATCCAAATAAAAATCCACAAAATCCAAATTAATTCCTACCCTCTATTCTTTGCTCATCTTTACATGGATTTTGGAGATAGAAAGCATTCATTTTGGAGGCTTATTTTCATGTTTGGATTGCATGTTGTGGAGGTATAAATCTCATTCTTTTGATTTATTGTTATTTAATGTTTCATTCTAGCATAATTAGATTTAATAAATAAATTCTATCTACAAGTTTTAAAACTCATGTTAGGCTTTGTAAAATCAAGTTATGGTTTTTACTAATTAAGTGAGGTTATTATAACTAGTTTAACATTTTAGAAATGGAAAAAATCATGCATGGTTGATATATTGTAATTTGTTCATTCAAATTGTCTAAATTAAGTAAATTTATAAACTAGATTTATGTATATTATATTTATTGGTGAGATAAAATTTCAATTAATATTTATAACACTAGAGTGTGGATGTAAAGAGGATATTAACTTGTTGGTGGAATGAAAAACTCAAGTTGGTTACTAGTTTTTATTGATAATTGATAAATTGTGATAAAAATTGCTATTTTTGCTAACTAGATTTTGGAAATTCTTAATTAAATGAAATTTAAAATCTAATTTATGGTTTCATTATGTTATTATTATCATTAATTGTAGTTTAGTAAGTTAATTCATGTAAAATCATGTTTAGTTGTGATATTGTGAAATTTTGCTTAAAAGTATCGAAATCGGGCAAGTTTGCAAACTATAATTTTCAAACTAATATAAATTAGGGTGTTAAAAATATAGTGATGGTTTATATAGTCTAGTTATGCTATTTAATGAGTTTTATGACCATTAGTTTCATTTAAATATCAAGTTTTGAAGTAAAACGGTAATTTGGCGTTTTCGGGTTTTTCGAAATCGGACGATTTGATTGATTTTTAGGGTTTTGATGGATTAAATCATGTTTTATATTATAAGTAACGAGTTTTTAAACTACAAGTTGTTTGTTGATGTTTATCTCGATCAATCGGCGTTTGTACGCCGATATCGAGCGATATTTGGTTCTTTTGCATGAGCGGGACATAGGTTTTAACCTATGCGCGTTTCGTGCGTCGTTTTGATTTTTGTCCTTGATTCAGTTTACGATATTATACATGTTTGCGTATAGGTACCCCTCGCGTGGACTTCGGACGAGGAAGAAGAGGAAGGCGACATCGTCTTCGGTAGACAAGGACCAGGTGAGTAGATGTATATCTACGGGGGGAAGTCGGGTGGATGGCGTTTAGCACCCCCGCAAACGTAGAATAGGGATGGTACTTATTGTCATTAGGAAGCCAGACGTGACCTTAGAATTTCGGTGAGTAGGACCCTAGTAATGACCCTAGGCTGGACTAGATTGATTTAGAAAGACGTTACCAGAGGATGAATACCTTGGAAGAGATTCGTAGGTTTCAGGTAGATACACACACACACACACTGAGACTCGACGTGGTGTATACGTGTATGCATATATATATATATATATATAGGACTAGGTGTAGGTATATATATATATATACAATACGTATATGTGATACAAGGATGTGATATGATACACGGGGATGAAACAATATAACTAGGCTGATGCCGTGATTCTTGGCTATACAGTCGTGTTATGATGTTAGCGGATCATTAGAAAATGAGATAATGGATTTGTATACATGAACAATAATAAAGAATGGTGATGATATTGAAGTGTATGAGACTCTAAAATAGAACCCGGACCGTAACCTGTGCCTGAAATTCTGATATGATATATGTGTGACCTGATTACGACATCATATAGGTGTGACTTGATTTCTATATGATACATATGTGTAACTTGATTACGATATCATATAGGGGTGACATGATTAGGATATGATTTAAGTGTGACTTAATCACAATATGATGCATATACATGATATTTATGAGGATAAATTAACGATGTATATTTATGCTGGCAATGATATATGATTGATATATGCGATTACAGTATAGCACCTTGATCTTGACATGAGTTGATGATGATATTATACGAATGATGAGACACGTAGGTGATACTTGACCCGTACCCCGATATTGGGATGCCGTACGATGGATTTTACCGTACAAGGCATAGATGTGATGATTGATCCGCACTCTTGTTTCGAGAAAGTCGTACTACGTACGTGACGTTATTGAGGCTGGATCGCCGACTATTAGAGATATGAACTCAAACTTTAGGTGTACTCCTATTTCTTATTGACTAGTTTCTTAGGTTTAGTTTCTTAGGAGGTTAGATGGACACTAGTTTAGGTTCGAGTCATATAGTGGTAGTTGTACTTGTATATCGCAGATGAGTGGTTATTACACATCCGTCTTTACATTCATACCGTAATCATAATGTTGCATGTTCATACATATGTTTCTATAATCAGTATAAAACTTTGCCTGTTAGGACACCAGCACCATTACCGATGATGCGCATATTCCACGCACACTTATTTGCCGGCTCACACACATCATCATCGGTAATTGCTATGTCACGTACACTTTAGATCATATTATCTTTTATTGATTCAATCAGCTAACAGCTAGAACGATATAATATTGTAATTACTCTCTGGTGTTAATATAGACATGGTATTTATTACTTAGACATTTCATGCATTCACATTTTCATGTTATCATGCAGTATTATGGGGCATATGCCGACACTTATCATATACTTACTCATGATTTTTGGGATTTTGGATTTCTACGAAATTTCTGGATTTTTGGGGAAAACCGCAAGAATATATAAAAACTTCTCTCTCTCTCCTCCTCTCTTTTTAAAACATAAGATGCGGTTTTCTCGTGATGTATGTGTCGTCCACCATGAGATTTCATGTTTTCTGTTGGATTTCGAGACCCGATTCGAGGAGTGGATGAACCGTCTCGGGTACATGGTGGGCCCGGTATGGTACCCCGGGGCAAGAAGATCGAGTTGTAGACGATGAGCCCGGCAGGGGAGGACTACCTACCGGTGATGTCTGGCGCGACGGATATCTGGAGGATACCGACCGTTGTCGTGAGATTTGATGATATGGGCCGATCCGGACTGACGGAGCCCTAGATATTGAGACTATAAGACATTGAGATTATGAGGTATTGAGACTTGAAATTTACATGTTTTGTGTCGATACTCGACACGGATTTCCATGGATTTCATCATTGATATTTCAGATTTCTATACACCTTTTACTATGATAAAAGCTAAAGATTTCTTATACAGATATATCTAGATTTCAGGATTGGTTATTTTACATTCATGATGCATGCATACTCATTCACATGACATAGTACTATATGAGGCACTGATACGAGTACGGAGCATTTGCACTTACACGTAGCTTATTATCCTGTCTTTACTTGATGACTAGTAGTATATTAGTATATTATTATGAACTAGGACAGCGTCGTGCATTCGATTTCTTTTCGCAGATATCTTCTACTCACGAGTTGGCAACTCACCCCCGTTGTGCCAAATTTTATTACAGGTTTATGTACAGGTTCCTTGGCAGTTTGCTGGCATATCATTTCCTTCCGGGTGATTTGCACGGTAGGTTGGTTCACTTATATCTGGACCGCCATTGTATTTTTATTATTTCATTTGTATCTAGAAAGCTCCATCAACCAAACATGTATTACTTGATAGTTTACTGGACCATTTATTTGTTTCGACCTTAGAGTCGCGCTTGTATTAATATGATATCTGGTGGTTTTGTTTTCTTTTGAGTTTTGAGCCTCGCCCTTTGGCGTTGTATACTATTGTGCATTGGCGTGGTTGTTTCCGCCTATTGGCGTAGAGCTAGCTCCCGTTTGGGGATGCTTTTTATTGTTTGTATATATATTATTCTTGTTTGTACCCGTTTGGGGCCAGTTTTTACAAAGGAGACTCTGCCGAAATTTTTGAGAAATTGGATGTTGCTTTTAAACTTGTTTTCTTCATGTTTTCCTTTACTTCTTCTTCTTTTATGGTTTAGATTTCTGGGCTTCGGCTTACTTAGATTACGTTGCGCCTCTAGACGCTTCGTAATCTAAGTGCCGGTCACGTTCCGTACTTTCGGGTCGTGACAGTAAGATTACTATCACCAAGAGCATCATCTACCTTATCCTCTATGTTCTCTCCTGGAAAGAAGTTATCTTCTTCTTCTTCCGCCGAATTACCGTCTTTTTCTTCTCCTTCTCTGTGATATAACCAAGTCGTATAAAATATGGTAAAACCATGCTTAACGATGTGCAACTCTACCGGTTCTGTCTTCTACCAATACTTATTCCCACACATGTCGCACAGACAAAAGATCTTCCCATACAGTTTCCTTATGATATTCGCGTGCAAATTCGATGAAAGCAGCAACTCCTGGGACGAACTAAGGTTCCATGCGATGTTGTAACTCCACGTACATCTGGTCCTTAACTTTGATATACTCATGGGTCATGTTCGAATGTATATCATATAAATTATAAGCTTCACGAGTAATGGAAGAAAGTAGTGAAGTTATGGAATCATTGTTTGAATCAGAGACCATAGAACTAGTTTGTCGTTGAAGAGGAAACCAAGTATGAGTTGTTTATGTGTGTTTCGATTTATAATTTCGCTTAAGTGTAGGGTTGTTATTGTGTATGTGTTTTGTGTATTTGTGTGGTGTGTATGCATGTTGTATGTGTGTGTTTCGGCTGTCGGGGGTAAGGCACCTATCCTATTAAGAATATATAGAGTATACACCCATTAGCTTGTGCTTTCATCAGTTCCGAGAAAATTTCGGCAGTACATCCCCGCTGTTCTCCGAGTACACTGTAATAGAATAGATAATCATTTCGATACTGTGAAACATATTCAAATAAGCATCTAATCTATCTTTGTATACGGAGAACCAGCGGAAAGGTACAAACGAAATAACTCAAAATGAATGAAAACATAAATGAATGCAGATGTTTACTCTATACATTCCTAAATTGTCTAAACTGGACAAATCTATCGGTTATTATACGATTGAATATTCTCGTCACGTAGACTATACGATGGCTGTTAGAAACAAACGATACCGTTCGATATTTAATAACTTTCGTATAGTTTTATGTCACGACGAACATTAAACGTATGTCAACCGATAGACGGGGATTAAGTTGCGCTTTGATCTTCACATGACTGTCGATGAGAATATGAAAGTTTCATATTATCATCAAGTATCATATATACACTTAATGTAAGATTTAACTTGAATTGGTTTTACAATTTATGTTTCAATTTCATGATTTTACCTTTTAGGGTTAAGTTTTTAACGTTTAAGGTTTTCTTAATCAAGTTTAAGATTTTTGATTTAGTTCTGATAATGAAATAAAGGAGATAAAGATTTAGGGTTACGGTTAGGATCAGTTTGACAAGAGTTCAATGTAGAAAAGAATGATCATGATGAATTAATCTTTGATCTTATTTAATCTGTGAGATCATCGTCAATATCACACACACATTTGAATTGCTTTAAAATACCTTAAATTTCTTCACCGAACTATCCTTTGCTATTGTTATTTTTCACTAAACTACCTTAAACTTTTTCCTAAGCAACATATTTCTTCAATTTTTAAAATTACACTAAAACAGTGTCGGGGTTAAAATTTACACCCTATTGCGAAAGTTAAAAAGTCAAAATCAACGCTCAAGTGAACTCGAATCTGACCCGAAGCAGCTAGGCCCACGCCCAAACCGCCTCAAACCCAAGCAAAGACGGTCGGCCATCGAAGAAGAAAAAAAAGAAATTTTGTAATAAATAGTTTTTTACATGTAAATAAGTGTTAAGTTGTAAATTAAATGGGAAAAAAGCCAAATTATGAAAAATCCATGGCTTAGATGTAAAAGAAATGAGCACATAAGTATGAGAAAGGCAAAAGAGCCATTTTGTAAAGCCCAAGGGAAAAAATGTAAATGTAAAACCTATATAAGGCAAACATAACCAAAAAAAGGGACCTTTTCATTTCCCCAAAATTTTCTAGGGTTTGTGCCTGCCTCTCTCTTTTCAAGTTCTTCCTCTCATTTTTCAATTAAATCTAAAGGTGGTTAACATCTCTTTTTCAAAAACAAAATAGATTTTAGCCATAAACCCATTGAGAGAAGAGTGAATTCTTCATCAAATCCCAAAAAGGAGGGATTTTTGCATCTCTTGCTCTTCCTCCTCAAGATCCAAAGAGAGAAGAGGAAGGAGAAGGAGAACCCACCTCCAAAACCCCACTTTTGACAAGATCTAAGTCTTGGAGAAAGGAAAAAGAACCCATTTTCATCATCCAAAATCCAAAAATCCAAAGATTTGAAAATTCAAGAGTGCTTTTTTGGACCAAATAAAAGAAGTTTGTGGGTGCCCCCATCTTAGGGAACCCTTTTTTTGGGTGTTTCCCTTGAGGGAACCCCTAGGAACTCAAGTTCCTTAGTCAGAAGCTTAAGCTTCCTACTTGCGCCAGCGTCTATCCACGGTTGGCGCATGCGCCAGTCCTCCGTTGATGCATGCGCCAGCCGCACCAGCGCCCGTGCAATGCACGGACGCATGCGCCAACCGCACCAGCGCCCGTGCAATGCACGGGCGCATGCGCCAAACCTTTGCTTGCGCCATCGCAAGTACTCCTATTCTTTTCCCCTTTTCGGGAGCTCCTCGATACACTCAGAATACTTCTCCCGTTAGAAATTTTTTCTAACGGGACGTTGCCCTGCACCCCGCAAGAGGCCAGCCAGCCTCCTTGACTCCCAGCCCGTTATCCAGGTAGCGGGACCCCGTAAACTCTGCGAGGCCCTTGATATACCCAAAACACCCTCGAAACATAACACACGCATATCGCCATTGAGTTCGCATAACCTGATCGACCCATTAATCGAAAGTTCCCTCACTTCAAAAATGGAGGGTAATTAATGGCAATTTTGTCCGCGGCTGCCAGAAATTTGGATTCCCACGATCAATAAACCCCTGCCTACCCAAGGCAGGGGGTCTGTATATGCCTGACAAACCAGCACATTCATATCTCAATAAGATGACGAAAAACACTCTACAAACACCCTTAACTATTGTTGGTATTTAACTAAACCACCCTTAACTACTTTAGTTTTTTCACTAAAATACCCTTAACTATTGTTGCTTCTTACTAAACTACCATAATAATAAGTTTAACCCTAAACCTAACCAAAATCCTAACCCTAACCCTAAACCTACCCATGACCATTAACCCAACAACCCTAATCAGAACCCTAACCCTAACCCCTAATCAAACCCTAACCCACCACTACCAATCTTCTTTTTCTTCTTCCTCTCACCACCAACATCAATCTCATCTAAAATTACTTTTCCTGGTCTCTCACCCAACCTACCCATCCCCGTCGACCTTCCCCGCCTTCTTTCCCCACCACCACAGCTGCCGCCGCCTAGCACAACTACCACCACCACCACCCACATCACTAAACAACCCCTAAATTAAAGCCTATCCACCACCACAGCCACCACTATCTACCACCACAGCCACCACAGCCAAACATCCCCCAAATTAAAGCCCTGACCATACAAATTAAATTTAGGAAAATTAAATTTTAATTTGAATAAATCAACTAACCGGTTAAGATGGAAAGTGGCGGCGATCGGCGGCGACGAGGAGGGCGTGCGGCGACGATCGAGGAGGAAAACGAGGAGCTTGACGGCGGTGGCTAGAGCGAAATTTTTTTGGTCGAGAGGGGGCACACGGGGAATGAGACAGGTTTTGGGGGGGAATGAATAGTGGGCACGGGAGAAAAGTTTTCTTGTTCTTTTATTTTTTTTAATACAGTAGTTTTGCCTCTATGGTGCCCACCGTAAGGGTTTCACTTGCGTCACCGTAGGAGCATTTACAAATTTTGTATTTTGTTTAATTTTTTATATATCACTACCCCTACGGTTTAAACCATAGGGACCATTGATTCCTCTACGGTTTATACCGTAGGGCTAAATAAAATTGCCCCTACAGATTTGACGGTCCGTAGGGGCATCCTTTCTTTGTACTAGTGAATCATGCCTACAGCTTGTTATTCCATCTCTACTTACAGCCATTGGTTTGCTGTCTAAGATATTCTCAATCATATCACAGCTTCATGATCACTCGGTACATATGAAAGAAGAATCAAGAGCAATTCCGGCTGCAAATCTCCTTTGCATTCCCTTGCATTTTCCCCTTTAAGGAAAGCATTTTTCTTTTGCCTCGGAGACTAACCACAGAAACTAAATCTTTCCTCTTAAAAGCCCCCCCCCCAAAAAAATTCTTCAACTACGTGCGAATTTATTACTCCAACTCTTCCGATATTTAATTCGTATGAGAGAGAATCATTTTAAAGACCGTTGATCTCAATGAAGCAAATCGGCAAACACTTGGTCTACATAAGCCATACCATTAAAAAAAAAAAATTAAGCATGCAGCTCCCATTGAAGCCAAATGACAAACACTTAGTGTGCAAAAATTGTACCATAATCAAAACCAAACATGTAGCTAATATGCTAACAATGTACAAATGTCACGCCCCGCTTCCCAGTGTACGGCGAAGGGGACGCGACGAGGTCCGCTACGTATATACTTAGAAGTACATACGCTAAGCGTATCTAAGCAATATAAAAGTAAGTCACAAGAGACAAGAGATATAGAAATAATAGCAACTTTATTAATAATATTCTTTTGTACAATGCATGAAATGTAAATACAACTAGAATGAAAAGCGATGCCTAAACAATGGCATAACAGGAAATGAAAGTACTGAATAGAACAAGGTACAATGTCTAGAGCTTGGGGTCTTCATGAAACTGATCCAAGTCTTCACCGGTAGGTGTTCCCCTCCGAATGGCGGCCAAGACATGGACGTCTTGCCTGAGATTCGGGGCAGATGCTAATTGGTTTTATCCGTCCACATCTCCGAAGATACCAAGTTGATTTATGGCACCGTGTATCGGAGGTTTAGACGGATGCGGCCGATGTAGCAGACTTCGTCAGATTCCCCCTCGCTTGAGGGGTTTTTGATTGTGGGGACGCTCTTCCCTGCAGGCGCAAGCCCCTGCAGTTAATTACGCTACCGCATCGCGGTAGCCACTTTCTCCTGCTCCAGAAGTTCACTTCTTGTCGTGGGTGTTTGTTTTGTTTGTGGTTGCCCGTGGATTGTATACGGAGACTAATTTATGTTGTCGCCCGTAGGACGTGGATTAGTCCAAATTCGTATTTTCTTAGATTTGGTTTTGGGGTTTTGGTTTGAGGATACGTTAGCCATATTTGAGGCCAAGATCAACTCAAACGTTTGTTAAGGATACGTTAGTCTAGTTTGAGACTAAGATCAACTTAACGGGATCGTTTAGATCCGACAAAAGAACGTTTGGGTTCTATTGTTCCAGTTTAGGGACATAGTGGTCCATTGCATGTATGGCCATCGGGACCCGTCACCTCTCTGACGACGTTGAAGGATTACAACGACAGATGTCAGAGGAATTCAGAGATGTACCCTTGAACCAAAGTTGATTGGGGAATCTATAGTCCAATTTGGGACTAAAGTCTGTTTGAAGGTTTGATTTAAGGACACGTTAGCCATATTTGAGGCTAAGATCGACTTAAACGTTTGTTAAGGATACGTTAGTCCAATTTGAGACTAAGATCAACTTAACAGGATCGTTTAGATCCAACAAAAGAGCATTTGGGGGCTCTATTGTTCTAGTTTAGGGACATAGTGGTCCATTACCAGTTTAAGGACATGGTGGTCCAACTCCAGTTTAGGGAAATAGTGGTCCATCTCCAGTTTAGGGACATGGGGGTCCAATATTCCCGTTTTGGGGACAAATGTTAGTTTAAGGACGCATTAGTCCATGAGTTTAAGGACCCCACAGTCCGTATTAATGTGTGGTTGTCGGGACCCGTCACCTCTCTGAAGACGTTGAAGGATTACAACGACAAATATCAGAGGAGTTCAGAGATATACCCTTGAACCAATGAATTGGTTGAAAGAGCAGATGTGCTCAGTTCAAGATGATTTGAGGACTTATGGCCAGTTTGGGCTAAGTCCAATTATGTTTGAAATATTGGCCCTTTGGGCCATTAGAGATTTGTCTGGTTTCAGCCCCTCATCATGCAGCAGTGCTAAACAGAGGTTTGGGGGCTCTGACAACATTTTGGCTTTTATTAGGCACTGACCATTCATCATGGCTCTGGAGTTTACTTTAAATGTCAAGTGAAATGATCAAGTTTGGAAAACAAGGGTATATTTGAAGTTCAGTCAAAGGGGAATCCTGCCTCTGGAAAAACTTAGCCATTTTGGGCTAGGTTGGTTTTGAAATAGTGTTAACACTAGAAGGTATATGACGATCACGTGTTCCCACGTGATGCGCTTTAAAAATAGTGTTAAACAATAAAAAGGGGTGGTCACGTGGGGTCACGTGAGGAGCCTGAGATTGGGCCGAAACTCCTTTATTTTACCCTTAAGGCTGCAAATGAGTGTTAAACACTTAGCTTTCAGGCCATCACGTGTGGGCACGTGAGGCATCTGAAGATGGGGCCAGATTTCCTTTCACTTTGTTCTGCAAATAAGTGTTAAACACTTTTTGACTCTCTGGCCATCACGTGCGGACACGTGATAGGCATCCATCCATTGGATATTAAAGAGATTTATTAGGGGTCACGTGGGGACACGTGAGGGCGCCCTAAATGTGGAGCCAGATCTTCTTTTTTTCTCCTCAAATCTGCGAATAAGTGTTAAACACTTTTATTTTTATTTTGAGCATCACGTGTTGACACGTGATGGGGATTTATGCGCTGACTGTTAAAGCATTTGCCAAGGGGTCACGTGGTAACACGTGAGAGCGCCCAAAGCCTTCATTTCCTTTGATTTTTCTTTCTGCGTTTTGGGAGTCACGTGGGAGCACGTGAGGCATTGCCTCAAAGCTTCTTCCTTTTTATTTTTGGGGATCTTTTTAGGGGTCACGTGGGGACACGTGACCCTGGTTTTATTCCTTCTTTTCTGATCACTGCGGATTGGGGTCGCGTGTCATCACGTGACCAATATTCTTTATGTGCATGGAGATCTTTCAAGTCTCTTTATTTTAAGAATTAAATTCTCTGTAGGGTTAAACCCTAATTTTGTTTTGGGAGGAATTAAATTCCTATTGTGAAAGAATTAAATTCTTATTTAGGGTAAAACCCTAATTTCTTTTTAAAGGAATTAAATTCCCAGATATGTAAAAGAATTAAATTCTTTTTTAGGGTTAAACCCTAGTTTCATTTTATGAGGAATTAAATTCCTGTGAGTTTGGGAGAATTAAATTCTCAAAACTCAATTCCTCCTCTGTATTTTAGATCTGCATGGCAGGATCTCAACCCAATGAGAATTAAATTCTCAATTCATGGGGAGATGCGCACTTTGCAGATCCTCAACCAGAGAAAGAACTAAGTTCTTTTCTTTATATAAGAGTTAAACTCTTTTGAGAATTAAATTCTCTTTTTAAGCCTCTCTTTTCTTACCTAGGGTTTTTCTTTTGCAGAGAATTAAATTCTCCCCTCTTTTCTTTTTTTCTCTTGAGAATTAAATTCTCCTCCCTCTGTTTCTTCTCCCAAAAAAGTAGATCCCCCTCTCTTCTATTCTTGGCTCCTATTTATAGGAGAAGGAAGAGAATCAATTTGTTTAGCAAATCTCTCATTGAAAGATTTGATTTGATTTCATATTTAATATGAGCCTTTAGATCATTCAGTGAATTTTATTCACTGTTGGATTTTAAATCCAAAAGATATTCTGTTTGTTATTTTCGGTGAGATTTAGGGAGATCTTTCCTTGTCTAAGATTTTCCCATAAATTGGTGATTTTTAATCACCCTTAGATTTTTAATCCAACGGTCCCCATAATCCTTTTCCATTTGGAAAGATTTAGAGAAATTTAGAATTTTAATTCTATTTGGAAAGATTTAAATGATCTTTTTCAGAATTTAATTCTGTTGAACAGCGTGGCTTTTACAGCCAGTCACGTGTTGCCACGTGACCTTTGGTCACGTGTGAGCATGTGACCCCCAATTGAGTCCTTTTCTCAGTGTTTACTTACACTTCAGTTGTAACCATCACGTGTCAACACCTGACCATTGGTCACGTGTGAGCACGTGACACCTCATTGAGGTTTTTCCTTCAGCCATTTGTTATTTTATTTCTGTTTTGATTGTCACGTGTCAACACGTGACCATTGGTCACGTGTGAGCACGTGACCTTAAATTGGGTCCTTCTTCCGCCGTTTGTTTTTTATTTCTGTTTTAATTATCATGTGTCAACACGTGACCATTGGTCACGTGTGAGCACGTGACACCTCATTGAGGTAATTCCTGATTTTTAATCAAGGAACAATGCACAACATATTTGCTCATGACTTTTGATCCCGGATGAACTATGAGGCCCATAATATATCAAATCGAAGGGTTTTTCGAGATGCTTCCAATATCATCAGAATTTAGCTGTTCCTCCTTCGAGAGTTTATCAAAATACAGGCCGGAAGATACTGGTTCGCATTTCCTTAAGCGTATCGCTGCCATTTGATACCTTGGACTCTTTTGCGCAGAAATTTTTGGCGGGAACAAATGCCCCCCACTACTTTGCCCACGTAAGTATATACGTGGGTGAAATAGTGCAAAATAATGCATAGCGTATGACCAATTTAGGGTTGGTATATTACTTTCAGAATCTTGATCTGAGAAGATAACGAGCGGATACAAGCGTCGTCATTTATCATTAACTCAAATCTCGACTCTTAAGAGATATAGTTCCAAACCCTCATCCCCATGAGCCGCACCCTTCCATTTTTTATGTCTTACTCTAGCGTGAAGTAGTTTATATGCTCATGAGTAGCTTCTCCATTTAAGTGGCATGTAGCTTTGGCGAGTGTGGCTCATAGATGGTCCATCTTGACCTCTTTGCTGGGCGGTGATGGCTTAGGAGACAGGGTTAGGATCTGCCACCTAAGACTTTTCAACTTTATGAGCTGTGGGGGTCTCATAAAGACTTTTCTCCCTACGAGTCGAGAGGATCCCGCAGGTGTATTTTCTCCTTAGGGGTCGTGAGGACTCCTAAGTGTGTTTTCTCTTGAAAGTCGTAAGGATCTCACAAGAGAATTTTCCCTCTTACGAGTCGAGAGGACCCGTAAGCGGTTGTTTCCCTCCTTGTCGAGATTCGATTTTGGAGAGTGTGACCCGTAGATAGTATGCAAGAGACCGTTTTGGATCGCCTTGCAGGGCCCCAGTGCTTAGGAAACAGGTTTTTTAATCCCTACTGCCTAAGGCTTTATCTCACGAGTCGAGACGAATCGAGAAGTTCTCGCAAAGACATCAATTTCCTCACGAGTCGAAACGGATCGAGCAGATCTCGCAAGAATATCCTAACGTCACAGTTAACCTCTGCTCTTTACGACAGAAGTCCGTTAGGGTCTGTGGTACTTAGGGTTTTGGCCGTCGTACCGTCGCATGAGCTGATATATTCCTCGATAGGCAATCGTGCTGTTCGAGTAGCCCTGCGACTGCCGTGTCTTTGATCCCTTCGGGGGCTGGACAAGACGTCTTCAAGCAATCCTCCTTGGCAGTTTGACCGTCGGAAGAGCAAGCGTTAAGAATTTGCCATGCCGCTTTTTACTTGAGGTTAGGCTCATTTTGGAGAGCTCCGATGAGTCATAACCACTCCGCGCTGGTGTGGGATGATCTCCGATAGTCTTTCAGGCTTTATATGACTTGTCGTTAAGACCCTGAAGCTAGGAATTTGGCCTTTGCTTCGTTTGCTGGCATCGCATCCTCTGTATCGAGACGAATGTCATGGTTGTCTCTAGGTTACTGGTGAACCGTCGAGATTTGGAACTAGGGATTTTGCCGTGGCTCCTTTTGGTGATGTTGCGTCTGCTGTATCGAGACGAACGTCGAGGTGGTGACCACTCCGCACTGGTGCGAGATAATCTCCGATTGTCTTTCAGGCTTTATATGACTTGCCGTTAAGACGCATGAAGCTAGGAATTTGGCCTTCGCTTCGTTTGCTGGCATTGCGTCCGCTGTATCGAGACGAATGTTGTGGTGGTGACCACTCCATGTGGGATGATCTCTGATTGTCTTTCCGGTTTTATATGAGTTACCGTCAAGACGTCGAAGCTAGGAATTTGGCCTTCGCTTCGTTTGCTTTGGCGCGTCCGAATCCTGCTGGGGGAAGAACGCTGGGGTGACATTTCATCTGCTGTATCGAGACGATCGTCGAGGTGGTGACCATTCCGCGCTGGTGCGAGATGATCTCCGATTGTCTTTCCGGTTTTATATGAGTTACCGTCAAGACGTATGAAGCTCGGAATTTGGCCTTCGCTTCGTTTGCTTTGACTGCGTCTGCTGTATCGAGACGAATGCTGAGGTGGAGCTGGGATTTTGCCGTCACTCCGCTTTGTTTCGACCATAAGGTCTTTTGTTGATGTTGCCTCTCCATCCTGTTGGACTGCGAAGGAACGCTGTTGTTGACATCTCGTCTACTGTATCGAGACGAATGCTGAGGTGGAGCTGGGATTTTGCCGTCACTCCACTTTGTTTCGACCGTGAGGTCTTTTGTTGACGTTGCATCTGCATCCTGCTGGAATGTGGAGGAACGCCATTGTTGACATCTCGTCTGCTGTATTGAGACGAATGCTGAGGTGGAGCTGGGATTTTTCCATCGCTCCGTTTGATGGTGTAACATCTGTGTCATGCTGGAATGAGGAGGCCCACCGTCGTTGGTCTCCAGGCCGCAGATGTGTCCATTAAGATTTGGAACCAGGGCCTTTGCCATGGCTCCCTTTCGTTGCGACTCTGAGGTCGGTTGTTGACGTCACGTCTGCATCAGGTTAGAGGGACGAAGAACGCCGGTGTTGATCTCTAAGTCATCGATTTTGACGTCGAGACCCTGAAGCTAGGGATCTTCCTTTGCTTCATTTGCTGACATTGTGTCTGCAATATTGCGACAAATGTCGAGGTTGTCTCTAGGTTGTCTATGAACCGTCGAGATTTAGCTTCGCTTTCTGATGGAGCCTGTTGGGAAGGTATGGTTCCCTCTTTGTTTGTGCCCCTGGATTGTATACAGGGATCGATGTGATCTCACCTGTAGGGCATAAATTTCATTTTTATTTTTATTTTTATTTTATTTCCGCGATGCTCTATCATTTCAGCTTTTATATCGCGAAGGTCGCGATTGCCCAATCATTTCGGCTATTTTTCGCGGTGTCCAATCATTTCGGCTATTTTTCTTTTTACTCGCTGCTTTTTATTGCGAGTTGCCCAATCATTTCGGCTATTTTGCATGCATACATTTTCACTTGCTGATTTTGTTTGCAAGTTGTCCCATCATTTCGGCTATTTCATATGCAATTTTATTTTTTTTTTGGCTCGCTGATTTTTTTTGCTAGTAGGGGATTTGGGATCTGATACCAATCTTGGCATCAGCATCGCTGCGACTGGAATATTGCCAGGAGCGAATCATCATTTGCCGTGAAAGGACTTGGAATTTGATACCGGTTTAGGCATCAGCATCGCTGCAACTGGGATATTGCCAGGAGTGAGTCATCATTTGCCTTGAAAGGGCTTGGAATTTGATACCGGTTTAGGCATCAGCATCGCTGCAACTGGGATATTGCCAGGAGCGAATCATCATTTGCCTCTGTCGATGTTGAACAAAGGTGGCTTAGTAAACAGGGTTAAGGGTCCTGTCGGCTAAGGCTTTTGACTTCATGAGCCGTAAGGGTCTCACAAAGGTATTTCTCCCTACAAGTCGTGAGGATCTTGTAGGTGTGTTTTCTCCTTGGGAATCGTGAGGATTCCTAAGTGTATGTTCTCTTGTAAGTCGTAAGGATCTTACAAAAGGGTTTTCTCCTTATAAGTCGAGAGGACTTGCAAGTGTTGTTTGTTGTACAAGCATATCCCTAGTCATGGATGGGACTTTGTTAGGGAAATATTTATTCGTGCCCATGGATTGTATACAAGGGTCAATATGAGCCGCTTGTAGGGCCATATCGGAGGTTGTGGGGGGTTGCTTAAGAACAGGTTCAGGTCTCTGTAACTTAAGACTTTCAAATCTTATGAGCCGTGAGGGTCTCATAAGAGAGTTCTCCTTACGAATCGTGAGGATCTCGCAAGTGTAATTCTTCTTAGGGATCGTGAGGATCCCTAAGTGTGTTGCTCCCTTGTGAGTCGTAAGGATCTCACGCGGGTGGTTTCTCCTTACAAGGTCGAGAGGATCCTGTAAGTGTCTTTTAACGAGGTTGCGCCATTTCGGGTTTTCACAAACACTCGCCGGTAGCCCTGCTGTTTTTACTCACGGAGCCCTTTCGGGTTTTCGTCCGTGCCCATTTTGCTTGTGGACATACCGTTTTTTTTATTCTTTTTTCTTTATTCCGTTTTTTTTTCTTTTTTTTTCTTTCTTTTTTTTTTTTAACGAGGTCGCGCCCTTTCGGGTTTTCACGAACACTCGCCGGTAGCCCTGCTGTTTTTACTCACGGAGCCCTTTCGGGTTTTCATCCGTGCCCATTTTGCTTGTGGACGTACCGTTTTTTTTTGGCACGTCAGCCTGAAGATGCTGCGGGTTGGGAGTAGTTTAATGACATTTTGGCCATTTGCAAGTTTTAGGACGTTGCGGTCCGCCGTTAGTTTAAGAACGTTTCGGTCCGCCGTCGACGTATTTGAGACGCATCTCTAGTTCACTAACTTTTCGGTCTATGGGGCTTTCCCTAAGAATGAGCATGATGCCCCCGGCATATCCACCTTTTTCGGAGCATGTTGTTGTGGCGGGTTCACCTTCCACTTTTCGGGCAGCGCAAACTTGCCCTGTTGGTATTGGTCTTCAACCCAGTTTTTGAAGACGTAGCAATTTTCGAGTGGGTGACCCATTACTCTGTGGTAGGGACAATAGTTAGGATTGTTAACGTCACCTGGCTGCAACGGATGTTTTGGATCTGGCAGACTGATGAGCCCGCTGCGCACTGCTAGCTCGAACAATCTCTTTGTTTTATCTTTGGGAAACGAGTAAGGACGTTTCAACTTCTCATTGAGGTATCGCGGCTTGTTATTTTGACGACAAAACGGTCTCGGGTAACTCAGCTGTTGTTGAGCGTTGGCGACGAAAGTCGCTTTTCCATTCCCCTTATCCCTTTTGTTCGATCCCTTGTTTGCGGGTTCGAGATTCTTTTTGGGTAGCGTGCGATTGCGCAGCTGAACGTTCTCGCAGATCTTCTTTTCTTTCTCTTTTCCTGAGGTGGATTCTTTGAAGGGAGGGCTGAGAGTCATTTCTTCTTCAGAATTGCTCCCGAAGGTGAGAGCTTGCGATCTTCTGCCGTCAACCATGTAACCGTTGTCGGCAGTTTTTATATGCTCATTTGTCGTGTTCTGTTTCCGACGAGCTTCGCGCTTCAATCGTTGAACATGCTGCCGGTGAGCAACGTATCCCTGCCACCAGTTTTTAAAGGCATTGCATTCTTCAGTAGGGTGTGCAATCTTCTGATGATATAAGCAGAAGTTAAGATGCATGTCCGCTTCATCAAGATATATATCGGTGGGAGAATTTCCTCTGAAAGAGGGGAGCTTCATTCCCATCGATATGGCTTTGGCAAATCTTTTCCTCATCTTGAACCTGCTTTTATTTGTGGAGGATGTACTTTGATCCGGGGGGGTGTTTCGACCCTTTCATCTAGTCGCCGACATTTGGCTTTTTCGAATATGGCCATCTCGCGCTCTCGATCAGCTTTGCTTTTAAGACGGGCTTCATTCAGGAAGGCATCGATCATCTCGTCTGATGGCCACAGAAGTTCTGGTTCAGGACCCGCCCCTGGTTTCTCGGTGCAAGGAGCCTCTTTATCATGTATTAATGAGTGAGAGATCACATGACAACTTGCTACGAAGTCCTCAGATTCATCTGATGAGTCTTCTCCATCATTTTCGTCCTCGAGGATGTGGCTGAGGAACTCTTGGAGCGTGATTGGAATCCGTGCCTTCTGGTTATACTCTTCCAGCACGTCAATCTATTTCTGTAAATCCGTGCGCTTGTCGCTGGACTTCACGGGCTTCTTGGATTTCTTCTTGTTTTTCTTTGAAGATTTTGACGGCTGGGTGTGAGTGCTGGGGCCTTCACCATCGATCTTTGGAGTTGGGCGCGGCTTCAGCATCCTTTCGACGATCTGGGGTTCTAGCGAGTTCTTCCACCCGATCGTCGGGCATGTCTGGAGATCATTCAGCATCTTTTTGGTTTTGGCTGACAGCACGACCTCCCACGAAGCTTCTTCAACAAAAGAACAAGTTGCCCCCGGTGTGCCCGTCTTCTTTGGAGTGTGCGGTTGTGGTGGGTTTATTTTCCACTTCTCGGACAGCGCAAACTTGCCTTGTAGATACTGATCCTCGATCCATCCTTTAAAGACGAAGCAATCCTCGATCGGGTGACTTACCGTTTGGTGGTAAGGACAATAATTGGGATCGTTGACATCGCCTTGCTGCAACGGACGCTTTGGACTCGGCAGATTGATGAGTCTGTTGCGCACTACCAGCTCGAACAGTCTTCTCGTTTTATCCTGAGGAAACGAGTAAGGACGTCCCAGTCTCTCCTCGAGGGATGGGCATGGACGCATATTGTTTTGGCGAACAACCGGCTTTAAGTTGCTCGGCCATTGCTGAGTATTGGCAACGAAGGTTGCTTTCCCTTTGCCCTTTTCATTCCAAGGCTCTGTCTATGAAGAGGAAGGCATATGGCCCACCTGGTCCATTTGGGCCAGCTTGTCAATCAAGGCCTGGAAGGTGGTCGGCTTGAAGAACATTATGAATTGGGAGATGGTCGCTTGAGGGTCGAGAGTACCCACGAACATGCCCACGGCAGGAGCTTCTTCTATGCGTTGTTCGCATTTCGACCACAAATTCCGCCATCGTGTTACGTATTGAACCCACGTTTCGCCTGGCCTTATCCTGGCGTTTATTAGTGCTGTTATCGGGGTGCGCTCGCTGGCGCTTGCAAACCTTTGTGTAAACAGTAGCTCCATCTCCGCAAATGTTTTAACGGAGTCGTTAGGTAGCTCCGAGTACATTCGAATGCCGTTTCTGCTAAGCTGCCGACGAATTGGCGAAGCAACAATTTGTCATCGCCTCCAGTGTTGCCGCATAAGGCCCTGAATTGAGCGACATGCTGATGTGGATTCCCTGTCCCTTTATATACATGGAACTTAGGGATCGTATATCCCGGCGGGTAACTGATTTGGTCATACCAGCTCGGATAGGGTCGTCCGGTCCTAACAATTTGCTCAGCCGCTTCACTCGCCTGATGAGCTCGTATTTGCTGAGCTATATAGTCATCCAGTGCGGCCTTGGAAATAGTTTCTTCCTTGGCTGCTGAAAGAGCCGGAGGAGGATTCGATGTCTCTCCTTTGTCATCTTCAAGGACAATCGGAGGATCTTCAGCAGGAGGATCTTGCTGGATCATCATCCCTACCATATCTTGGAAGAGAAGCGCCATTTGTTTTATGTTAGCCGCTTGCTCTGCGGCTTCTTTGTCCTTCTTTTCGAGGACTCTGCGTAGGTAGTCAGCGTCAGTTTCTTGTTCATGACGCTGATCCGAGGACGCTTCTGGGCTTTCTTTTGGCCTAGTGAGTGCGGCCATCGCATTCATCATTTCTTGGAGCTTCTGCTGCTGCTCCTGAGCTTTAGTCACCGATCGCGTAAGCGGTCTATGATCTGTAGATGTACGACTGTCCTCTTTCCCGGACGCCATGTAGACTGTATGCACCACCATGCCCCCAGACTTAGGGCGTTTGGGTTCAGTGCCTTTGACTTTTGTCGCCGGCACAGGGATTTTCTCCGGCCTTCTTTTCTCAAGAGCGGTCAAAGTTGAGGGAGCCGTCAAGGTGGGCATCCAGACAGCTTTTCGTGGCTTAGCAGGATGGCTGACTTCCTTTTGGACCTTCAGTTTCTTGTGCTGGCGGGAGAAATTTGGATCGATCACTGACTCTCGGACTTGTCGCCAGATTTTGTAAACTTTGGAAGACAGCCGTTGAGGGGGCTGCTTCGGCTTTATTTCCGTGACAGTCTCCACCGATGGCGAAGATCTTTTTAGTACGGCAGTGGGCGAATTCCTGCGTATTCTGTTCAGCAGCTCAAAACTGTTCCCGGTTGGGACAGCAGCATTAACTTTCACCGTTGGAGCTGGTGGCGTTAGCCCAGAGGGGGAGTTGCCCCGGGCCTTCCTTACTCGGCGCCAGTGGCGACGTCGAGCGAGTCGAGCTGATGGAGTTGGTTCGGTGATGGGTATGGCTTTGTCTTGCCTCCTGTCCAGGTGAGGGGTTGCTGCTGGCGTCAGCCTATTGAATACTGATGTCCTTTGAGAAGCAGTATCCAATCGGTTGAAAACAGTCTTCTGAGCAGGGACAGGAACCGTAGCGGGAGCCGGAACAGTCAATCTTGTAAAGACCGACCCTTTGGTAGGAGAAGCCGCCTTGACGACTCCAGGAGCAGGGATGGCTATCCTCTTTGGAATAACCTTCTCTGGGATTGCAAGCTTCATTGTGGGCCCACAGGAATTTTGGCCCAGTCTGGCGAAGACCGAGGAGCTGGAGTTGGACAACCCGTTGAGAGGGGCCGCAGTAGCTGTAAGCCGATCGAAGACCGACTTCTTAGGAGCTTCCGGTTTTGGCACAGGAGTGGTGAAGCTCATTGGCGGGAGCATGGTCACGAAAAATAACCCTGTGGTGGCTTGAGTGGCCTGTTCCACGGGCATCGTGAACAGGGAAGCAGCTCGGGGCCTATTGGCTATGCCCCCAGTTGAGGCAGGACACGGGTTGTAGTTGCATATGGAACACTTTGAGCAGGTGAACGCCATTGATCCTTTGCTTTCTGCACCAAGCGAAACGCCAAATCTTAGTACCTCGAAACCCAAGGGCAACCATTAACAAACCGCGATTCGTTCGCGAATACGATACACAAAGTGTGGAGTGGAAAGAGGAAAAGGTCCCACCGGGCGTGCCAGAATCTGTTCCCCTCCGAATGGCGGCCAAGACATGGACGTCTTGCCTGAGATTCGGGGCAGATGCTAATTGGTTTTATCCGTCCACCACTCCAAAGATGCCAAGTTGATTTATGGTACCGTGTATCGGAGGTTTAGACGGATGCGGCCGATGTAGCAGACTTCGTCAGATTCCCCCTCGCTTGAGGGGTTTTTGATTGTGGGGACGCTCTTCCCTGCAGGCGCAAGCCCCTGCAGTTAATTACGCTACCGCATCGCGGTAGCCACTTTTTCCTGCTCCAGAAGTTCACTTCGTGTCGTGGGTGTTTATTTTGTTTGTGGTTGCCCGTGGATTGTATACGGAGACTAATTTATGTCGTCGCCCGTAGGACGTGGATTAGTCCAAATCCGTATTTTCTTAGATTTGGTTTTGGGGTTTTGGTTTGAGGATACGTTAGCCATATTTGAGGCCAAGATCAACTCAAACGTTTGTTAAAGATACGTTAGTCTAGTTTGAGACTAAGATCAACTTAACGGGATCGTTTAGATCCGACGAAAGAATGTTTGGGTTCTATTGTTCCAGTTTAGGGACATAGTGGTCCATTGCATGTATGGCCATCGAGACCCGTCACCTCTCTGACGACGTTGAAGGATTACAACGACAGATGTCAGAGGAGTTCAGAGATGTACCCTTGAACCAAAGTTGATTGGGGAATCTATAGTCCAATTTGGGACTAAAATCTGTTTGAAGGTTTGATTTAAGGACACGTTAGCCATATTTGAGGCTAAGATCGACTTAAACGTTTGTTAAGGATACATTAGTCCAATTTGAGACTAAGATCAACTTAACAGGATCGTTTAGATCCAAAAAAAGAGCATTTGGGGGCTCTATTGTTCTAGTTTAGGGACATAGTGGTCCATTACCAGTTTAAGGATATGGTGGTCCAACTCCAGTTTAGGGACATAGTGGTCCATCTCCAGTTTAGGGACATGGGGGTCCAATATTCCTATTTTGGGGACAAATGTTAGTTTAAGGACGCATTAGTCCATGAGTTTAAGGACCCCACGGTCCGTATTAATGTGTGGTTGTCGGGACCCGTCACCTCTCTGAAGACGTTGAAAGATTACAACGACAAATATCAGAGGAGTTCAGAGATGTACCCTTGAACCAATGAATTGGTTAAAAGAGCAGATGTGCTCAGTTCAAGATGATTTGAGGACTTATGACCAGTTTGGGCTAAGCCCAATTATGTTTGAAATATTAGCCCTTTGGGCCATTAGACATTTGTCTGGTTTCAGCCCCTCATCATGCAGCAGTGCTAAACAGAGGTTTGGGGGCTCTGACAACATTTTGGCTTTTATTAGGCACTGACCATTCATCATGGCTCTGGAGTTTACTTTAAATGTCAAGTGAAATGATCAAGTTTGGAAAACAAGGGTATATTTGAAGTTCAGTCAAAGGGGAATTCTGCCTCTGGAAAAACTTAGCCATTTTGGGCTAGGTTGGTTTTGAAATAGTGTTAACACTAGAAGGTATATGACGATCACGTGTTCCCACGTGATGCGCTTTAAAAATAGTGTTAAACACTAAAAAGGGGTGGTCACGTGGGGTCACGTGAGGCGCCTGAGATTGGGCCGAAACTCCTTTATTTTACCCTTAAGGCTGCAAATGAGTGTTAAACACTTAGCTTTCAGGCCATCACGTGTGAGCACGTGAGGCATCTGAAGATGGGGCCAGATTTCCTTTCACTTTGTTCTGCAAATAAGTGTTAAACACTTTTTGACTCTCTGGCCATCACGTGCGGGCACGTGATAGGCATCCATCCATTGGATATTAAAGAGATTTGTTAGGGGTCACGTGGGGACACATGAGGGCGCCCTAAATGTGGAGCCAGATCTCCTTTTTTTTTATCCTCAAATCTGCGAATAAGTGTTAAACACTTTTATTATTATTTTGAGCATCACTTGTTGACACGTGATGGGGATTTATGCGCTGACTGTTAAAGCGTTTGCCAAGGGGTCACGTGGTAACACGTGAGAGCGCCCAAAGCCTTCATTTCCTTTGATTTTTCTTTCTGCGTTTTGGGAGTCACGTGGGAGCACGTGAGGCATTGCCTCAAAGCTTCTTCCTTTTTATTTTTGGGGATCTTTTTAGGGGTCATGTGGGGACACGTGACCCTGGTTTTATTCCTTCTTTTCTGATCACTGCGGATTGGGGTCGCGTGTCATCACGTGACCAATATTCTTTATGTGCATGGAGATCTTTCAAGTCTCTTTATTTTAAAAATTAAATTCTCTGTAGGGTTAAACCCTAATTTTGTTTTGGGAGGAATTAAATTCCTATTGTGAAAGAATTAAATTCTTATTTAGGGTAAACCCCTAATTTCTTTTTAAAGGAATTAAATTCCCAGATATGTAAAAGAATTAAATTCTTTTTTAGGGTTAAACCCTAGTTTCATTTTATGAGGAATTAAATTCCTGTGAGTTTGGGAGAATTAAATTCTCAAAACTCAATTCCTCCTCTGTATTTTAGATCTGCATGGCAGGATCTCAACCCAATGAGAATTAAATTCTCAATTCATGGGGAGATGCGCACTTTGCAGATCCTCAACCAGAGAAAGAACTAAGTTCTTTTCTTTATATAAGAGTTAAACTCTTTTGAGAATTAAATTCTCTTTTTAAGCCTCTCTTTTCTTACCTAGGGTTTTTCTTTTGCAGAGAATTAAATTCTCCCCTCTTTTCTTTTTTTCTCTTGAGAATTAAATTCTCCTCCCTCTGTTTCTTCTCCCAAAAAAGTAGATCCTCCTCTCTTCTATTCTTGGCTCCTATTTATAGGAGAAGGAAGAGAATCAATTTGTTTAGCAAATCTCTCATTGAAAGATTTGATTTGATTTCATATTTAATATGAGCCTTTAGATCATTCAGTGAATTTTATTCACTGTTGGATTTTAAATCCAAAAGATATTCTGTTTGTTATTTTCGGTGAGATTTAGGGAGATCTTTCCTTGTCTAAGATTTTCCCATAAATTGGTGATTTTTAATCACCCTTAGATCTTTAATCCAACGGTCCCCATAATCCTTTTCCATTTGGAAAGATTTAGAGAAATTTAGAATTTTAATTCTATTTGGAAAGATTTAAATGATCTTTTTCAGAATTTAATTCTGTTGAACTGCAAGGCTTTTACAGCCAGTCACGTGTTGCCACGTGACCTTTGGTCACGTGTGAGCATGTGACCCCCAATTGAGTCCTTTTCTCAGTGTTTACTTACGCTTCAGTTGTAACCATCACGTGTCAACACGTGACCATTGGTCACGTGTGAGCACGTGACACCTCATTGAGGTTTTTCCTTCAGCCATTTGTTATTTTATTTCTGTTTTGATTGTCACGTGTCAACACGCGACCATTGGTCACGTGTGAGCACGTGACCTCAAATTGGGTCCTTCTTCCGCCATTTGTTTTTTATTTCTGTTTTAATTATCACGTGTCAACACATGACCATTGGTCACGTGTGAGCACGTGACACCTCATTGAGGTAATTCCTGATTTTTAATCAGGGAACAATGCACAACATATTTGCTCATGACTTTTGATCCCGGATGAACTATGAGGCCCATAATATATCAAATCGAAGGGTTTTTCGAGATGCTTCCAATATCATCAGAATTTAGCTGTTCCTCCTTCGGGAGTTTATCAAAATATAGGCCGGAAGATACTGGTTCGCATTTCCTTAAGCGTATCGCTGCCATTTGATACCTTGGACTCTTTTGCGCAGAAATTTTTGGCGGGAACAGTAGGCTCGATCTCTGCTGTGTCCAAAGCACCTGACGACATTCAAACAAGAAAGAAATAGAATGCCGTCAGCGAACAGGTCGCTCGGTAAGTCCCAAAGATAAGGGAGAAATAGACAAAGAGTAGGAGAGAGAGAGTAGCTTTTAATGTTGTATTTTATTGTTGTAATGTTGTATTGACGCTATTATTTGTAGCTTGGTACAGAAGAATGACAGTGTATACGAGAGGGGTCTCTATATGCTGGAGACCATGGTAAACGGAATATAGAGTACAAGGCTCCGTTATACAACCCGGAACAACGGCAATTGGATTCATGTTAGGTATCTTTAAGTCTGACCGTCTCGTGCCACCTTTAACATCTTCCGTACCAATCTACCCCTTAAACCCCGTAGTGTTTTGATTATATTGTTGTATTGCATTGTATAAGTTGGATGACTGACCAAAACCATGATATCAGTAAACAGATTGTAACTGCATAATCAGGTAAATGGAATAACGGATTAATGGATGTATATTCATGGTTTGATTCAGTCAAGTTGTATAGGTTGTTAACTGGATTCTGGGATTCATGTGTTCATATTGAGTTGGAATATTAAAGAATATAGATTGACTTGAATCATATTCAAGTCAGAAATAATCAGACTCAAACCCGAGTCAGACCAAAAGAAATGTAAGTCGAGATTCTATATTTGATAGGGTCATTATTGTAATTTATAAAACTTGAGGGGGTTTTATGTAAAAAAACTTTTGTATAGTTTTCAAGATACACCTCAAGTATTTATTATTCGTCTTTATAGTTATAATGAGTGTGATTTATTTTGTGAATATCCTAATTGCATAAATAAAGGTATTAATTTGTAATATTGATTTAATTGAAATTCATGATATTTTAATGTAACTTTTAATCTTGTAATTTTTAGGAAAAGGTGGAAACTTTATCTTATAATAAAATAGGTGTTTAAATGATAAATATACATATGTTTATACAAGAATAATTTTTAATAAATATTTTATTTTCCAAAAATCACATTTTTCTTAAATGTCGTATTTTAAAACTTTCGAGACCGAATGCTCCTTGCGGAGGTCTGAATCTCGCACTACTAAGCCGAGGGTGCACGATAAACCGTACTATCTCTAACGGGTTCCCCAAAGGTGGGTTGTAGTGGCGCTTTGCAAACATTTATAAATACTAGTCATTTAGAAAACAGTTTTATAAAGATAAGGTATTTATTTGTAAAAGGGTGTAAATTTTCGTATTTTAGATTCTATGGTTTCCTAAGCCAACTAACCTATTTCTAAATGGTCTAAACGATAAGTCATTAGAAACCTCAAATCGCCTCTTTACCGCCAATTGCGGCCAGGTAAGTGCCAGGTGAGTGGGAGGCTCTCCACTACAAGTAGTGGCCCTAATTAAGTAACCACTCGCCTTAGACACACTTGTCTAGACACCACAAAGTCAGGTTTAGATAAACGATCGATTTCCATAACTTATCGTATTTCCTATTAAAAGATATTGCATTAAAATTGTATACAACTTAGAACTTTTAGAAAAGGTTTATAAAGAAAATGGTATTTTAATGTAAAATCTTGTTTTATCGTATTCTAAGTTTTCAAGGTAGCGTGTTATGATTACATATGGTGTGTGTGGAGGTAGGTCATTACCTCGTGATCTACTTTAAGGTATAGCAAAGTTTAGGGGTTAAATATGATAAACTAAATATGGTGGTATTTAAGTGAAAGAATACGATATATTGCAAAAGCTATCATTTCATGTGTGAAAACTTGTTCAAATTGATTTTTAAGTGATTAGTAGCCAACATGAAGATGTTTAAGCATTATGGAATTGGTGATAAGTGAGTTTTGATAGAAAACCAAATCGGAAATCGGGTTGTTCCGATTTCCGTCGGGTTTAAAAAGTCGTATTTTAATGGAAGAAAAGAAAGGTAGAAAAAGGGAGACTTACGGGTTTGGACAACGTTAGAGAGTGAGAGGAAGGTAAAGGGTTTGCCGGTACGTCGAATCGTCGTTGAGAGGTCTTAGCACGATCGTCGGGATTTCGCCGTCGATTTCGTCAGCGCTTCGCCTTTCGCTCGTTTTCTCACGTACCAAGTTCTCTTGGAATTTTGGGAGAGTGGACTTAGAAAATGTGATGAGAGGGTAGAGGGTAGGGGTGTTTATATAGGGTTAGGCTAGGGTTAGGGTTTTAATTAAAAAAATATTAAAAAATATATAAAAATCATTAAAAATCATTAAACCTAGGATTAAAAGGGATTTATTGGGCGATTGGTAACCGATCCAAGCATTTAGAGTATGCAGGAGGGTGGACCAGGTCAAGAGACAACTTTTCTCTGTTGGTGACTCGGCCGTCCGGCCAAGTCCGGCCGGCGGCGCCGGACCGAGTCGGCCAAGTCGCGGGCCAGCGGCGCCGAGTCGGGCTGAGTCAGGGCTCCAATGGTCGGAGATTCTTCGGGGGTACAATTTGGTATATTTACTTTTTATTGTCCAGTACATATTTTGGGAGTTATGGCCTTTTGACCGTTGACTTCCAAAAGAAATTAAAACAAAATAAATACAAAAATAATATGGGGCATGGGATTTGAACTCTGGTGGCTTGGTTCAGCAGTGCAAGGTGTTACCAATGAGCTACAAGCTCCTTCTTGTAATTATTGTAGGAAAATAACTACTTAAAGTGGTAACAGCAACACTAAATACCCCAAGTACACTTTAATTTTAAAACAATTTTATGTACACTAAAAATGGAATTATTTAAAAACAAAATAATTACTTATATATATATTGTGCTCAGGTTAAAATACTCCTTTATGGATTTTTAAAAATTTTAAAAATTTGTATAGAAAAGTGTATAGGAAAATTAGGGTTGTTACAACAAAACCCTAAATAGAACTCCAGTGAGAGAGAGAGTACTGTTCTCAATGCGCTCATCAAAGTACATCGGCAACCGCTGCCACCTCTAAACGCCACCGGTAACCACCGCCTGTGCTGCGATTGAGTGGGACCAACAAGGTGTTCTTGAAACAATCGAGCGAAGAGAGTTCATTGGGTTTGTGATGATGCTCTATATTGGCAACGCAGCAGAAAAGGACACGTGGCAGATGAAGTGTCCCAGAACTCAGAAGAAAGGACCCACAGGGGCCGACCAGGCCATCCCTGTGCCCAACCTGCAACCGCAAGCTGGCTCTCCTCAGAGCTCCTGGAAATTGGCCTCCTCGGCCTTTCAGCTCGCCCCGAGCTGCCACAGGACCAAGACTCCTCGGCCCTCTCGCTCGTTCCCGAGCTCCCCAACCGAGGCCATCTTCCTCGGTCCTCTGACCGACCAACAGTACCGCTCATAGATGCAACCGCCGCTCCGTAAATCTCACCATGCGCAGATTCTCCGCCAGCAACATCCCATGTTCCATGCCATCACGATCCCCATTAATGGGCGATCCGCTCTTTACGCGGGCCTGACGTCGGGAGCGTAACCGCCGACGAGATTCTCGCGCCTTCTACTGCGTGCTGCCGCCTCTATAAAAACCTCCATCACAGAGGGGTCAAGTAAGCCATTGTTTACACTTTTATGCCATTACTCTGCTCGGATCTCATCACTAACTTGAGTGTCGGAGGGTCCTTAGTGGTACCAAACCATCCCGGGACTTCTTTGCAGGTACTCGGCAACAGCTTCCTCACCTCACCTCTTCCTCCAAAAACCCATTGAGACCCACACGCAACGAAGGATAATCAGCTAAGTTCACCGCGAGATCAACGGAAGACAACTGATGGAGGCCCGAAAAGGAGCCTCATCAGTTGGCGCCGTCTGTGGGAACCGAAACTCCACAAAAAAAAAACAAAGTTGGCCTTCCGATCTCCATCCCCATGGCAAGCGATCACCATGAAGATCCAGATACCAGCCGTCGCCTCCCCCTCACCAGAGGCGCGGGTGAACCTCCTCCGGCGACCATCATCAACGCCCTCACTGGCCGAATAAACCGACACCCCCTCCCTTGACGGGATCGCATAGAGGGGGCTCGCCACGGCGGCTCAAGGGCCACCTCGCCCAAGGATCTAAGCCCTCACTAAGAGGCAGCCCAGCAGCTACCCTGCTCGGCTATTCCTGGCGGGTAGCTTCCCTACCGCAACGCCAGGGATCAGAAAGTCCTCCCAGAGGCAGTCGAGCCCGAGGATCCCTCGCTCGGCTATCCCTGGAGGGTAGCTTCCCTACCGCAACGCCAGGGATCAGAAAGTCCTCCCAGAGGCAGTCGAGCCCGAGGATCCCTCACTCGGCTATCCCTGGCGGGTAGCTTCCCTACCGCAACGCCAGGGATCAGAAAGTCCTTCCAGAGGCAGTCGAGCCCGAGGATCCCTCGCTCAGCTATCCCTGGCGGGTAGCTTCCCTACCGCAACACCAGGGATCAGAAAGCCCTCCCAGAGGCAGTCGAGCCCGAGGATCCCTCGCTCGGCTATCCTTCAGGACAAAAGCCCTCGTGTAGAGGCACCGGGCAGTAACCCTGCCCGGCCAAGGGTCCTTGGTAGGCTTCTTACAGCCCTATAGCTATTCCCGCGCCAAGAACCAAAGTCCTCCCAGAGGCAGCCGGGTCCTTGCTCGACTATCCCCGGCTGGTGGCTTCCTACCACAACCGACAGGGATCAAAGTCCTCGCCAAGAGGCACTGGGCAGTAACCCTGCTCGGTTCCCGTCCTGAAGGATCAGAAACTCCTCCCAGAGGCAGTCGAGCCCGAGGCTCCCTCGCTCGGCTATCCCCAGCGGGTATCTTCCCTACCGCAACGCCGGGGATCAGAAAGCCCTCGCCAAGAGGCACCGAGCAGCTGCCCTGCTCGGCCATCCTTCGCAAGCCTCTCAGGGACCCTCCACCGTCAAGGATCGAAGCCCTCGCCAAGAGGCACCGAGCAGCTACCCTGCTCGGCCATCCTTCGCAGGCCTCTCAGGGCCCCTCGGCGTCAAGGATCAATGCCCTCGCCAAGAGGCACCGAGCAACTACCCTGCTCGGCCATCCTTCGCAGGCCTCTCAGGGACCCTCCAGCATCAAGGATTAAAGCCCTCGCCAAGAGGCACTGAGCAGCTACGCTGCTCGGCCATCCTTCACAGGCCTCTCAGGGACCCTCCAGCGTCAAGGATCGAATGTAACAACCTAGTTCATTTATACTAATTCCAGTTCTCGTATTTCCTTAATTGTGGTATTTTCCTGATTTATCGTGTTTTGGGTGCGAATAGTATTTTACATTTTACATTGCATTCGACCCGACCAGCTTGCTTGAACTTATTTGATTCATACTTATGAATTATCCTGACTTGTTACGTAGACTAGTGCATTTTCATGTTTAGTGCATACTGGCATTTTATCTGGCATTTGCATTTTTACAATATAACATTTTAAGTCACATAAAATATTTTAAAAATATATTGCATGGCCTGCATGATAACCCTAACCCCATGGTAGCATTCGCGCATCTTGTTCTCGTCCCGTTCAGTGAAACGGACGTGTTTGGATGGCTACACGCACGTACGTGCATCCGTTCTTGGGGGTATGCATTTTCGTTACCTGAGCATTCATTTTGAATTTTGAAAGTCGCACATATTTTTCATATTTTAAATCTGAATTTTTAGACCCGACCCGGGCGCATTTTGAAATATTTTTGTATTCCGCCAAAATTCAATTTATTTAATTTTAAAATTTAGTTTAAATATTTTCATACGATTTCTTTAACAAACTGAAATCTCTTATCTAAAATTTTAAATCTAAAAATCTTTTAAAATTTTATATCTAATTTCCTAACAAACTAACAACCCCTTTCTCTTTCTCTCTCCTCTGCATATATATATTTATATATATTTTATTTATTTAAATTTTTCTTTTCTTATTTAATTCACAGCCTCTTCTTCTTCTTCTTTTTTCTTTCTTTTTCTTGATCTTGTTTTTTTGATTCCGGTGATCACCGCCGGAGCCATGCTCGTCGCTGACGATCCGAGTGATCCAGTGAACGTACCTGACTTGCGTGATCACCCTCGTGTGTTGTTTGGAACCGTTCCGTAAACCGTGCGTGCGTCGCGATATTTTGCCGACGAAGGACGTTCCATACACATCCGTTCTTGTTCCGTCTAGGCAAGCTAATCTTGCTACATGCTATATAATTCATTTTATATCTATTTAAATAAATACCATACCTATAGTTTAAATCTAGTACCCCATGTTTAATTTTATAATGTTTCGATATTCCGTTTGCATCCGTTTATATCATTTTAATTTTAGATCATGAAAACTTATCTTGTGACATGCTAGATTACATTATACTGCATCCATATCATTTAAAATATATATCGTCGTAATATTTCTTATTATTATCTTTAATTAGTTTATAATCTGCATTTTATAATGTTATACATTTGAAAATATTATAGTTTACACATGAAACGTCGTTGAAAAAGTGGATACGACAAATCTGAAATTTACTGTACACCTTACCTTATAAAATTCATTATAAATCATAGAAAAATCATTAGTATACGTTCTTTAGTTCGTTACGAAGCTAACTCATAATAATATAACTATATGAAATATTCACTTTCAAAATAAATTGTTTAAATAACGTAAAAATGCAAATGAAATGTCTCTAAACTGCTATCCAGGGAAATTCCAGCAGCAAACTTTCAACTTCGAATATTCATAGATTTTCGTAGGGACAACCTGAGATACTTATACTTATAAAAATGAAAACCTTATTGAATTATCTTTGTTTTGGTATAAAACACGTCCCTTTTGGAGAACGTTTGTTATTTTTAAACTATTTTACAAATCAGGGTGACGCTGAATTTCTGAACGGAACTTTCTTGTGCATGGTTAATCAATACCACTTTTATAGTTATTAATCGCTTTGAATATGCTATCCATATTAATATTATTATATCAATATTTATATCACATATTGCTTAGTTTTACATCCCACATTACCATTTTATAGTTTTATAACTTTTCGGATACCCGTTTGCATCCATCGCATTTAAGATACATATAATTGTATCCATAGATCACATTACTACATAATACTGTGATATTAACACTCCACGTTTAATAAATTGCATCCCAATTAATATTGGAACTATAAATGTAACTCTAATCGATAACCGTACATCTATCTAGTTTATTCTGTACCTATTTGCATATCATATTACATGTTCCAGTTTATTGCTCTGATAGCACCCATGCTTGTTTATTTATACCTATGCTTATGTTAGTTTGATTATGAGCACCCACATGACATCTTGTGCTTCCTGACATGACCTGTTACACTTCTTACTTGACCCGACATGGTACCGTACACTACTTGACTTGACCTGATGTACCATGGCTTGACCTGTTACTTAATCTTGTGACTAATGCCAACAAACCTGACATGTAGTCCTCACGGACCGTTCCTGTTGTCTATCCAGACAAACCTGCTCGTACCTGATCCTGTGTTGGCATTAGTTCTTGATTACTGAATACCTGACTTGACATACATAACTTGGGGGTATGGGGAAATCAATGATGAAATCCTGACTTGTAACTCGACAGTTGCTTGCTTTTACTGATCAGTTTTAGAGGCTAGGCCCGCCTCGTGACGATGCTGCTGACATCGTTGGTCTGTACCCTTTTCCTGTTAGTGCCTAGCGGCACGTCTCGGTTTCAGCCCGAGAGTCTTAAACTATGGTCCCGGGCATGCACGGGATACTATTGAGTTACATCGATGATTCATCAAATTGATTTCAAAGACTTGAGAGTAGTTAACCCAATAGACCAGTTTAGATTACTCACTACACATTACTCCACTGTTCTCATTTATATCACTATTATGCCTGCTTTATGATCATACTTGCACGTCTTGCTACTCTGTTTATATATTATTGCTTGATGTTATGACGAGCTGACGTCTGGGTTTTGCATGGCCCAGATCCTCTACCTTTGTTACAGACTGATCAGGAGTATTGCCGCTGTTAGACCGAGCGGTGAAGATCCTGTTGGTAGGCAGTTTTACTTTCCAGGTGTTTCATTTATTGTATCTTTTGCTTCCGCATATTATCATTTCTTGACTCATTTATTCTGGCTCATGGACATGTACTAGATAGTTTAGTTTACTTTCCTGTTCTTGATATCTCTACAGCCGTAATGTGACTGTGGAAGGATTTTTCCTATCCACGGGTAGCATGGTTGGCTATGTCACGTGCCCATCTTAGCGCACTCTGGAAAGCGGGGCGTGACATCGAAGCCCTCGCCAAGAGGCACCGAGCAACTACCCTGCTCGGCCATCCTTCACAGGCCTCTCAGGGCCCTTCCAGCGTCAAGGATCCATGCCCTCGCCAAGAGGCACCGAGCAGCTACCCTGCTCGGCCATCCTTCGCAGGCCTTTCAGGGACCCTCCAGCGTCAAGGATCAAAGCCCTCGCCAAGAGGCACCGAGCAGCTACCCTGCTCGGCCATCCTTCGCAGGCCTCTCAGGGCCCCTCCAGCGTCAAGGACCAATGCCCTCGTCAAGAGGCACCGATCAGCAACCCTGCTCGACCATCCTTCGCAGGCCTCTCACGGCCCCTCCAGCGTCAAGGATCAAAGCCCTCATCGTAAGGCCGCCGAGTTCCTTCCTGTTCGGCGCATCCCTAGCGGGCATCCTCCTGCCCATCAGATGCTGAGGATCTTAAGCCCTCATCGTGAGGCCGCCGAGTTCCTTCCTGCTCGGTGCATCCCCAGCGGGCATCCTCCTGCCTATCAGATGCTGAGGATCTCAAGCCCTCATCGTGAGGCCGCCGAGTTCCTTCCTGCTCGGTGCATCCCGGCGGGCATCCTCCTGCCCATCAGACACTGATGGTCTGAAGCCCTCATCGCAAGGCCACCGAGTTCCTTCCTGCTCGACGCATCCCCAGCAGGCATCCTCCTGCCCATCAGATGCTAAGGATCTCAAGCCCTTATCGTGAGGCCGCCGAGTTCCTTGCTGCTCGGTGCATCCCGGCGGGCATCCTCTTACCCATCAGACGCTAAGGATCTCAAGCCCTCATCGTGAGGCCGCCGAGTTCCTTCCTGCTCTGCGCATCCCCGGCGAGCATCCTCTTTCCCAACAGACGCTGATGGTCTGAAGCCCTCATCGCGAGGCCGCCGAGTTCCCTCCTGCTCGGCGCATCCCCAGCGGGCATCCTCCTGCCCATCAGATGCTGAGGATCTCAAGCCCTCATCGTGAGGCCGCCGAGTTCCTTCCTGCTCGGCGCATCCCAGAGGGCATCCTCCTGCCCACCAGATGCTGATGGTCTGAAGCCCTCATCGCGAGGCCGCCGAGTTCCTTCCTGCTCGTCGCATCCCCAGTGGGCATCCTCCTGCCCATCAGATGCTGATGATCTTAACCCCTCATCGTGAGGCAGCCGGGTTCCTTCCTGCTCGGCGCATCCTAGCGGGCATCCTCCTGCCCATCAGATACTGAGGATCTCAAGCTCTCATCATGAGGCCGCCGAGTTCCTTCCTGCTCGGTGCATCCCCAGTGGGCATCCTCCTGCCCACCAGGTGTTGATGGTCTGAAGCCCTCATCGCGAGGCCGCCGAGTTCCTTCCTGCTCGGCGCATCCCCAGCGGGCATCCTTCTGCCCATCAGATGTTGAGGATCTCAAGCCCTCATCGTGAGGCCGCCGAGTTCCTTCCTGCTCAGCGCATCCCCAGCGGGCATCCTCCTGCCCATCAGACGCTGATGGTCTGAAGCCTTCATCTTGAGGCCGCCGAGTTCCTTCCTACTCGGTGCACCCAGCAGGCATCCTCCTGCCCAACAGACGCCGCAGGTATGCACACATCGCGTCGGCCAACCGACGCTTGACATGCGAACCGTCGCTTTAGTGACGGGATGCACGAACCGGCGCACATTCCTTAAATGCAGAGATTTCGCCCTGATTTGCTGGCAGAAAAGGCAGCCGACAGCCCGAGGACGCGTCCCAATGAAATCTTAGGAGGGAGCTCTCCCCGGGCGGCCCAGCAGTCCACTCTTGACCCGACCCGCCAGCTGGTCGGGACAAGAGTAGGGGGCTAATGATGATGCTCTATATTGGCAACGCAGCAGAAAAGGACACGTGGCAGACGAAGTGTCCCAGAACTCAGAAGAAAGGGCCCACAGGGGCCGACCAGGCCACCCCTGTGCCCAACCTGCAAGCGCAAGCTGGCTCTCCTCAGAGCTCCTGGAAATTGGCCTCCTCGGCCTTTCAGCTCGCCCCGAGCTGCCACAGGACCAAGACTCCTCGGCCCTCTCGCTCGTTCCCGAGCTCCCCAACTGAGGCCATTTTCCTCGGTCCTCCGACCGACCAACAGTACCGCTCACAGATGCAACCGCCGCTCCGCAAATCTCGCTATGCGCAGATTCTCCGCCGGCAACATCCCACGTTCCACGCCATCATGATCCCCATTAATGGGCGATCCGCTCTTTACGCGGGCCTGATGTCGGGAGCGTAACCACCGACGAGATTCTCACGCCTTCTACTGCGTGCTACCGCCACTATAAAAAAAACCATCACTGAGGGGTCAAGTAAGCCATTTTTTACACATTTATGCCGTTACTCTTCTCGGATCTCATCACTAACTTGAGCGTCGGAGGGTCCATGGTGGTACCAAATCACCCCGGGACTTCTTTGCAGGTACTCGGCAACAGCTTCTTCACCTCACCTCTTCCTCCAAAAACCCATTGAAACCCACATGCAACGAAGGATAATCAGCTAAGTTCACCACGAGATCAACGGAAGACAACATCTGACGGAGGCCCGAAAAGGAGCCCCATCAGTTTGGGTTTCAAAAAGGAGAGAGGAATTCATTTGAAGCTCAGTACGATTTATCATTTTATTCAAAAGCATTAAGCAAACGCTGAGATGGCCGAGTTTGTCTAAGACACCAGATTAAGGTTCTGGTCCCAAGGGCGTGGGTTCAAATCCCACTCTCGTCCTCAGGGGCCTAACTGGTTTACGCATGTGACATGTCATCCGCCACGTGTCATGATCTAAGGAATTACCGTTATCAAGCATCATCATTAGCCCCCCACTCTCGTTCCGATCTATTCGTGGGTCGGGTCGAGAATGGACTGCTTGGTTTTTTCTGTGCGGCTTGGCGTTGGTAATTCCTCATGGTGGATTGTTTGGAGACGACACGGCGTTCTTGTTGTCGCATATCGAGTATAAGTCGAACGAAAGACGAGTGTGGGAAGGTCGGTATCCTCCCTTTGCCAGAGTTGAGGCGCTGATCGCGCGTTGAGTATGAGTTTATTCGGCGGACCTTGGATCCGTGTCTTTGTAGGGTAGAAAGCTACCCGCTGTAGATGCGCCAAGCAGGAAGCTACTCAGCGGCCTCGCGAGGAGGGCTTTGGACTCACCACGTTGATGGGTAGGAGGATACCCGCTGGGGATGCGTCAAGCAGGAAGGAACTCAGCGGTCTCACGATGAGGGCTTCAGATCCTCAGCGTCTGATCGGCAGGAGGATGCCCGCTGGGGATGCGCCGAGCAGGAAGGGACTCGGCGGCCTCACGATGAGGGCTTCAGATCCTCAGCGTCTAAAGGACAGGAGGACGCCCGCTGGTGATGCACCGAGCAGGAAGGGACTCGGCGGCCTCACGATGAGGGCTTCAGATCCTCAGCGTCTGATGCGCAGGAAGATACCCGCTGGGGATGCGCCGAGCAGAAAGGGACTCGGCGGCCTCACGATGAGGGTTTCAGATCCTCAGCATCTGACGGGCAGGAGGATGCCCACTGGGGATACGCCGAGCAGGAAAGGACTCGGCGGCCTCACGATGAGGGCTTCAGATCCTCAGTGTCTGATGGGCAGGAGGATTCCCGCAGGGATGCGCCGAGCAGGAAGGGACTTAGCGGTCTCGCGATGAGGGCTTCAGATCCTCAGCGTCTGATGGGCAAGAGGATGCCCGCTGGGGATACGTCGAGCAGGAAGAGACTCGGCGGCCTCACGATGAGGACTTCAGATCCTCAGCGTCGGATGGGCAGGAGGTTGCCCGCTGGGGATAGCCGAGCAGGGTAGCCGCTCGGCTGCCTCTTGATGAGGGCTTCGATCCTTAGCGCGGGAAGGGCAGTAAGGGGCCTACTAAGGACGGGGCCGAGCAGGGTTGCTGCCCGGTGCCTCTTGGCGAGGGCTTTGATCCCTGGTGTGTTGGGGTAGGGAGCTACCAGCCAGGGATAACCGAGCAAAGGCGGGCCCGGTTGCCTCTTGCGAGGGCTTTTGATCTTTAAGGACGGGCCGGGCAGGGTTGCTGCCCGGTGCCTCTTGGCGAGAGCTTTGATCCCTGGTTTGTTGGGGTAAGAAGCTACTAGCCAGGGATAACCGAGCAAGGGCGGGCCCGGTTGCCTCTTTCGAGGGCTTTTTATCCTTAGCGCGGGAGGGGCCGTAAGAGGCCTACTAAGGATGGCCGAGTAGGGTTGCTACCCGGTGCCTCTTGGCGAGAGCTTTGATCCTTAAGGATGGCCGAGCAGGGTTGCTGCCCGGTGCCTCTTGGCGAGGGCTTTGATCCCTGGCATTGTGGGGTAGAGAGCTACCGGCCAGGGATAGCCGAGCAGGGTAGCCGCTCGGCTGCCTCTTAGTGAGGGCTTTGATCCCTGGCGTTGTGGGTAGGGAGCTACCAGCCAGGGATAGCCGAGCAGGGTAGCCGCTCGGCCGCCTCTTGGTGAGAGCTTTGATCCCTGGCGTTGTGGAGTAGGGAAGCTATCAGCCAGGGATAGCCGAGCAAGGTAGCCGCTTGGCTACCTCTTGGTGAGGGCTTTAATCCCTGGCGTTGTGGGGTAGGGAGCTACCAGCCAGGGATAGCCGAGCAGGGTAGCCACTCGGCTGCCTTTTGGTGAGGGCTTTGATCATTAGTGCTGGAGGGGTCATGGGAGGCCTGCTAAACATTGACCGAGCAGTGAAGCTGCTCAGTTGCCTCTTGGCGAGGGCTTTGATCCCTGGTGTTGTGGGGTAGGGAGCTACCAGCCATGGATAGCCGAGCAGGGTAGCCGATCGGCTGCCTCTTGGTGAGGGCTTTGATCCTTAGCGCTGCAGGGGCCATGGGAGGCCTGCTAAAGATTGACCGAGCAGTGAAGCTGCTCAGTTGCCCCTTGGCGAGGGCTTTGATCCCTGGCGTTGTAGGGTGGGTGTTCCCGCTAAAAATTTCTGCGCAAAGAGCCTAAGGTATCAAATGGCAGCGAGGCGCTTAAGAAAATGCGAACCAGTATTGTTCGGGCTGTATTTTGACAAACTCCCGAATGAGAAATAGCTAAATTCTAATGGTATCGAAAGGGTCTCAAACAATCCTTCGATTTGATATATTATGGGCCTCATAATTCATCCGGGATCAAAAGTTATGAGGCATCACGTGCCCACACGTGACCGGGCATCACGTGCCCACACATGACCATTTACAGGCAAAGCCTGTAGGCACTAAATAAAATAAATAATTAAATGGGGTCACATGTCAACACGTGATAGGCCTCTTAAACTCACCAAAAAGAGATTAAAAAATTATAATAAAACAACAGGAAACACCCCCAATAGGGCATCACGTGCCCACACGTGACCAAATGTCACTTGCAGACACGTGATGGGTTCCTAAGCTCTCTGAATTAATAGAATTAAATTCTAATTAAATAATTAATCTGTGGGGGCACGTGCCAACACGTGGTGGGCTCTTAAACCCTCTGAAATAATAAGAATTAAATTCTAAATAATGGGATCACGTGCCAACACGTGACATGCCTCTAAACTCATTAAATAGAGTTAAAAAGTATAATAAAACAACAGGAAAAATCCCAATGGGGCATCACGTGTCCACACGTGACCAAGGGTCACATGCTGATACGTGATAATTCCTGAGTTCTTTAAAAACAACAGAATTAAATGCTTAATCGAGGGGGTCACGTATCAACACGTGATGGGATCCTAAAATCTCTAAAATAATAGAATTAAATTCTAATTAAGGGAAATCAAAAACCCTAACTGGAAAAATATTTCTTTAAATCTTTCCAAACAAAAATATTGTGCTCTGTAAAGTGGAGCACCGTTGGATTAAAAATCCAATGGTGATTAAAAATCACCAATTCATAGAAATATTCTATACAAGGAAAGATTTCCCTGAAATTTGAATAACAGACAAAAGATCTTTTGGATTAAAAATCCAATGGTGAATAAAATTCACTGAGTGATCTAAAAGATCATGTTGGTTACAAAATCAATTAAAATCTTTCAAAGAAAAATTGACAAAACAAATTGATTCTTTTCTTTCTCCTATAAATAGGAGCCAAGAAGAGAAGAGAAAGTATCTACTTGGGGAGAGAAAAAAAGAGAGGAGAATTTAATTCTCAAGAGAGAAAAAAAGATCTCTTCAGAGAAAGGAAACCCTAGGTGAGAAAGGGGAAAGAGATCTAAGTTCCATAAAACAAAGAGAATTCAATTCTCAATTTAAGAGTTTAACTCTTCTGAATAAGAACTTAGTTCTTCCTCTAATTGAAGATCTGCAGAAGCACATCTCCCTATAGGTTGAGAATTTAATTCTCATCGGGTTGAGATCCTGCCATGCAGATCCAAAACTTAGAGGGGGAATTGAGTTTAGAGAATTTAATTCTCTCAAAACAAAACTAGGGTTTAACCCTAAATGAGAATTCAATTCTCCTAAAATTACAGGAATTTAATTCCTTCAAGATGGACAGAACTAGGGTTTAACCCTAATTGAGAATTTAATTCTCTCAAATTCACAGGAATTTAATTCCTCTTAAAATGAAATTAGGGTTTCACCCTATACAATAATTTAATTCTTTTACATATATGGGAATTTAATTTCTCTAAAAGAAATTAGGGCTTAACCTTACATAAGAATTTAATTCTTTCATAATAGGAATTTAATTCCTCCAAAATCATGATTAGGGTTTAACCCTACAGAGAATTTAATTCTCAAAATAAAATAAGGAGACTTAAAAGATCTCTGTGCATGAAAAGAACTAAGGTCATGTGTCCCTACGTGACCCCTGAAGAGATCCCCAGAAATGAGAAGCATGAAGCTTTGAGGCAACGCCTCACATGCTCCCACGTGACTTACAAAACACAGAAGGAAAAAGCGAAGGAAAGCAAAGCTTTGGGCGCTCTCACGTGTCGTCACGTGACCCCTTAGTAAACGCTTTAATGATCTGTGCATAAATCCCCATCACGTGCCAACACGTGATGCTAAAAATAAAATATAAAAAAGTGTTAAACACTTATTTACAAAGCAAAGTAAAAAGGACCTGGGCGCTCTCACGTGTCCTCACGTGACCCCTAATAAATGCTTTAACGAATCAGTGCATGAGTGCCTATCACGTGCCCACACATGATGGCCAAAAAATTATGCATTGGTATTCGGCGCTGAAGCAGTACACCCTTTGGAGATAGAACTACCCTCTCTACGAGTGGCAGTTCATTATGAGCTAACGGACGAAGAAAATGCTCATCTTTGCCTGGAGGAGCTCGACGCCCTTGACGAAACCCGGCTCATGGCACAGCAAAACCTGGAGGCTTACAAAGCAAGGATGGCGCGCTCATACGAAAGATTGACTAGGCCGAGAACATTCCGCCAAGGCGAAGTCATGCTAGTCGTAAAAATACCTATGATCCCTAATCGTACCAAACGGGGGAAATTCGAGCCAAACTATGAGGGCTCGTATATTATAGACAAGGTCTACCAAGGCGGGGCTTACTTGCTCATGAATATGCATGGCGAAAGACCCTTTAGGCCAGTAAACGGTCGATTCTTGAAAAAATGCTACGTCTGACCGAAACATCTTTAAACTATTACAAACCCGCAACATCCTTGGGCTGACTCGTAAAAAAACAAAAAAAAACGGTACGTCCATAAGCAAGATGGGCACAGATATAAACCCGAAAAGGCTCCGTGAGTAAAAACAGCAAGGCTACCAGCGATATTTGTGAAAACCCGAAAGGACGCAGACTCGTAAAAAAAAATAATAAAAATAAAAACGGTACGTCCATAAGCAAGATGGGCACGGATGAAAACCCGAAATGGATCCGTGAGTAAAAACGGCAGGGCTACCGGCGAGTTTGTGAAAACCCGAAAGGGCGCAATCTCGTTAAAAGACACTTGCAAGGTCTTCTCGACCTTGTAAGGAGAAAACTACCTGCATGAGATCCTTACGACTCACAAAGGAGCGACACACTTAGGGTTCCCCACGATTCCTAAGGTGGAATTACACTTACGAGATCCTCACGACTCGTAAGGAGAACCCTCTTATGAGACACTCATGTCTCATAAGATTCAAAAGCCTTAAGCTACAGGGATCTAAACCTGTTCTTAAGCCATCACGTTTCCCAGACTGCCCTACAAGCGGTTTAATACTGACCCTTGTATACAATCCACAGGCACAAATAATCATTTCCTTTTCGAGTCCCACCAACGACAAGGAATGCCCTCATTTGATGAACAAACACATGTAAGTCCTCTCGACTTATAAGGAGAAAACACTCTTGTAAGATCCTTACGACTTATAAGAGAACACACACTTAGGAATCCTCACGATTCCTAAGGAGAAAATGCACCCACGAGATCCTCACGACTCGTAGGGAGAAACACCTTTATGAGACCCTTACGGCTCATGAAGTCAAAAGCCTTAGTCGACAGGATTCTAATCCTGTTGCTAAGCCATCTTTGTTTAAATCGACAGAGGCAAATGATGATTCACTCTTGGCAATGTCCTAGTTGTAGCGATGCTGATGCCTACATCGGTATCAAGTTCCAAGTCCTTTCACGGCAAATAATGATTCGCTCCTGGCAATATTCCAGTCGCAGCGATGCTGATGCTAATATTGGTATCAGATCTTGAGTTCCGTACTTTTAAAAAATGCATGTAAAATAGCCGAAATGATGGGGCAACTTGCAACAAAATCAGCAAGTAAAATATATGCATACAAAAATAGCCAAAATGATTAGGCAACTCACAATAAAAAGCAGCGAGTAAAAAGAAAAAAACAGCCGAAATGATTGGGCACCGTGAAAAATAGCTGAAATGATTGGGCAATCGTGACTTTCGCGATACAAAAAGCTGAAATGATAGAGCATCGTGGAAAGAAAACAAAAAAAATATATGAAATGAAACTTTTGCCCTACAGGAGTCCATACCGACCCCTGTATACAATCCATGGGCATAAACAAAAAGGGAACCACATTTCCCCACCAGGCTCTTTCAAACGGAGAGTCAAATCTCGACGGCGACATCTACAGCCTGGAGACTCACAACGGCGTTCCTCCTCATTCCAGCAGGATATGGACGCGACACTACCAATCGGAGCCATGGCAAAGTCCCTAGTTCCAAGACTCTGCGGTTAACAGACAACCGAAAGTCGATCCCCGACACCGTAGAAAATGGAGAAAGTCGATCCCCGACACCGTAGAAAACGGAGAAAGTCGATCCCCGATGTCACGCCCCGCTTCCCAGAGTACGCTAAGATAGGCACCTGACATAGCCAACCATGCTACCTGTGGATATGAAATATCCCTCCACAGTCACATTACGGCTGTTGAGATATCAAGAACAGGAAAGTAAACTAAACTATCTAATACATGTCCATGAGCCAGAATAAATGAGTCAAGAAATAATATAATATGCGGAAGCAAAAGATCCAATAAATAAAACACCTGGAAAAGTGAAACTGGATACCAACAGGATCCTCACCGCTCGGTCTAACAGCGGCAGTACTCCTGATCAGTCTGCAACAAAGGTAGACAATCTGGGCCATGCAAAACCCAGACGTCGGTGCGTCATAACATCAAGCAATAATATAAACAGGGGTAGCAAGACATACAGGTATGAGCATGCACGGTAAAACAGGTAAAACAACAGTATAAATAAGGACAGTGAAGGGTAGTGTGCAGTGAGTAATCTAAACTGGTATACTGTGGTAACTCCTCTCAATTCTTTGAAATCAATTTGATGAATCATCGATATAACTCAATAGTATCCCGTGCGTGCCCGGGATCACGGTGAAGATTCTCGGGCTGAAACCGAGATATGCCCTAGGCACTAAAAGGAAAAGGGGTAACGATGAATGATGTCCACAGCATCATCCCAAGGCTGGCCTAGCCTCTAAAAGGTAGTGGGTAACGATGGATGATGTCAGCATCATCCCAAGGCTAACCTAGCCTCTAAAACTGATCAGTAAAGGTATCGAACTGTCGAGTTACAAGTCAGGTTTCATCATTGATTTCCCCATACCCCCAAGTTATATATGTTCAAGTCAGGTATTAAATAATCTGGAGCTAATGCCAACACAGGATCAGACAGGTACAGGTTTGTCTGGATAGACAACAGGAAATGTCTGTAAGGAAAACAGGTCAGGTTTGTTGGCATTAGTAACAAGATTAGGTAACAGGTAAAGAAATGGTACATCAGGTCAGGTCAAGTAGTACATAGGTATCATGTCATGTCAAGAGTTGCACGGTACCATGTCGTGTCAAGTAGTAGGTGTAACAAGTCATGTCAGGGTGCACAAAATGTCATGTGGGTGCTCATAATCAAACTAACATAAGCATGGGTATACAAAACAAGCATGGGGTACTAGTGGAACAATAAAAATGGAACATTGTGATGTTATATGCAAAAAGTACAGATTAACGCATATGGATGCACAATTATAGATTAGAGTTAGGGTTGTGGTTCCAACATTAAGTAAAATACACCTAAACAAATATGGAATTGTTAAATCTCGTTATTATGGGTTAAATGATTTAGGGATGCAATTATATATAAAATATGTTAAATGGATGCAAACGGGTGTCCGGGGTAGAAACTATTTAAAGGTACTATGGGCTACGCAGATAATTATTAAGTGATTTAAACACGGATGTGGGCACTATTTATAGTAAACTAAAATGCAACAGGGTATGTCTCAAGTTATGAATCTAAAATGATAAAATGGACATCGAATGTTAAAATGTAACATGAGACACTGGGTTAAATCTATAGGTTTAACATGTAATCAAATAAGTATAAAGTATTATGAATAGCATGTAGCAAGTTTCACTTGCCTCGGGGATCCACAGATGCACGGCACACAGCAAGGATGCGATAAGACGACGGAAAATCTCCATTGGGGCATTTCGTCGAACACTTTGCGTGCACAAAATACAGAACAGAACCAGGCAATGTAAGAATGTAACCACGTAGATAGGGAACGTCCACTGGGTTGCTCGGATCGTCGGCGTCGGTCACGGCTCCGGCGGCGATCACCGGAAACGAAACTCCGAAATTCAAGAAAGCAATAAAAGAGAAGAAGAAGAAGGAAGAAGAAGGAGAAAGGAGATGAAGGTTGCTACTCTGGGGTTTGGTGTTTGGGACAGAGGTGAGGCGAGGCGAGGGGGTCATTGACGACGAGTTGTAGGTTTTCCGGCAAGGTTCCCGGCGATGGCAGCGGGTTTCGGTTCTTGATGTCGGGTGAGGATTTTGTGCAGGGAAAAGGGTCAGGGAAGGTGGCGATGGTGTCAAGAGAGAGGGGAGAAGAAGAGGAGATGTCGAGGGTGTGAGGTGGTCGACGGGGTCGGAGCTCCGGCGATGGGAGAAGATGGCGACAGGGTTGCAGGCCTAGGTTCTTGCAGGGGTTTCTGTGTCGGGGTGATCGGGGTTTGCAGGTCCGGGAAGGCGAGGAGAAGAGGAAGAGGAAGGTAGAGGTGATGGTGATGGTGATAATTCCGATGGGCTCGGCGATGAGGGTGCCGGTCATGGGTGTAGGGTTCGCAGGGGGTTTCAGGTGCAGGCTCGGGAGAAGGAGGTGAGGAGAAGGTGGAGGCCGAGAAGGGGAGATGGTGCGAGGGGAGGTCGACGGCGATGAGGGCGAGCGAGGGGGAGTGCGGTGACATAGGTTTCCCGCAGGCGATGGGTCGTGGCCGTCGGGTGAAGGCGGTAGTGGTTGTGGTGATGGGAGAAGAGAGGAGACGAGGTCGGGGGTCAGGCGGCGACGAGATGGCGGAGGCGGCGTCGGCGACGAGGAGGCAAGGTTAGGGTTTGGGTTTCGCTCCTGCGGCACGAGCACGAGGGAGAAGAGAGAGAGGAACGTGTATAGGGTCATTAATGAGCGTAAAAATAATAATATGTGTGTGTGTGCAGAGAGAGAGAAGGAGAGAGAGAGAGACTGTTAAAATTAGATTTAGAAAAATATTAGAATATATTTAGAGAGAGAGGCAGAGAGAGTTGCTGTGATAAAGAATATATAAAATATATTTTGTTTGTTTAAAGTTTGTTAACGGTTTGAAATATTAGAATATAATATTAGTCCGTTTGAGATTTTGGCAATTACAAACTTAAACCAAAACACGTCCGGGTCGGGTCTAAAAATTCAGATTTAAAATATGAAAAATATATGCGACGACCAAATTTCAAAATGAATGCTCAGGTAACGAAAATGCATACCCCCAAGAACGGATGCACGTATGTATGTGTAGCCATCCAAACACGTCCGTTTCACTGAACGGGACGAGAACAAGATGCGTGGATGCTACCACGGGGTTAGGGGTATCATGCAGGCCATGCAATGTATTTTTAAAATATTTTATGTGACTTAAAATATTATATGAAAAAATGTGTGATGTCAGATGAAATGCAAGTATGCAGTAAACATGAAATGTACAGTCTACGTAACAAGTCATGGTACTAGATAACTATGAATCAAAACAGGTTCAAGCAAGCGGGTCGGGTTGAATGCAAAGTAAAATGTAAAAAATACCATTCGCACCCAAACACGATAAATTAATGAAATACCACAGATAAATAAATACGGGAATTGGAATTGGTATAATGAACTCGGTTGTTACACCCGACACCATAGAAAACGGAGAAAGTCGATCCCCGACACCGTAGAAAACGGAGAAAGTCGATCCCGACACCGTAATAAACAGAGAAAGTCGATCCCCGACACCGTAGAAAACGGAAAAAGTCGATCCCGACACCGTAGAAAACGGAGAAAGTCAATCCCGACACCGTAGAAAACGGAGAAAGTCGATCCTCGATACCATAGAAAACGGAGAAAGTCATCCCTGACACCGTAGAAAACGGAGAAAGTCGATCCTCGACGCCGTAGAAAATGGAGAAAGTCGATCCTCAACGCCGTAGAAAACGGAGAAAGTCGACCCCCGACACCGTAGAAAACGGAGAAAGTCGATCCCGACACCGTAGAAAACGGAGAAAGTCAACCCTCGACACCGTAGAAAACGGAGAAAGTCGATCCGGACACCGTAGAAAACGGAGAAAGTCGATCCCCGATACCGTAGAAAACGGAGAAAGTCGATTCCGACACCGTAGAAAATGGAGAAAGTCAATCCTGACACCGTAGAAAACGGAGAAAGTCAACCCTTAACCTCCCCGTCGAAGCAACGCTTCGACTCGGGAACATGTCAACTCATCAACCACTTACGAGTCCTCTCAACTTGTAAGGGAGAAAATTCTATTGCGAGATCCTTACGACTCTCAAGAGAAAGCACACTTAGGAATCCTCACGATTCCTTAAGAAGAAAATACACCTACAAGATCCTCTCGACTCGTAGGGAGAAAAGTCTTTATGAAACCCTCATGGCTCATAAAGTTGAAAAGTCTTAGGCAGCAGACCTAAACCTGTTTCCTAAGCCATCGCTGCCCTACAAGGAGGTCAAGATGGACTATCTATAGGCCACATTTGCCAGAATTACATGCCATGGAAATCGAGGAGCTACTCAAGAGTACGTAAACTGCTTTGTGCTAAGTCGAAACAAAAAAGGCATAACCCATGGACGTCAATCACATATTACGCAAGGCAAAAAGGAGAACATTTGATTCGCATCCGGTTAAGCGTTCGAAGTGTACCCATTCATGTATGTGTGAAAATGTTTAATGTATAAAATAAACACATGGAAACGAAAATTTGCTATTCATACTTCAGAAAATTCCTACATTGATGAAAACATTAAACAAAAACATCATTAAAATGTTTACAAAGGTAAGACATCAAATCCAGGACATGGATTGAGAAATTCAAAAGTAAGGCCATCTAAAATGTTTCGGGCCTTTCGGACCATTCTCGTATGTATCCTATCACGATCGCAAGTGTCAGGGTCTTCCCCGATATCCTCCGCCCTTTGATAAGCAGCGATTATCGTGGTTTGTTAGAAAACTTGATGTAAGATATCAGTGAGATTATCTCGCCGTTTCTTTGAGATCAGGCCCTGTAACGTTTTAGAAATCGTTATGTGAATTTCTCCGTTTTTGGGTAATTTGTCGGTATTTTCTGTTTTAACCCGACTGTGATCAAACGACCATATAGACTTGCCAGCACCTAATTTAGCTAAAATAAAACTAGTGCGTAAGTTTTGGAGGTATATGAGACGTTTTGGTTCAATTTGAATTTTTCCCAATTTTAATATTATTTTAATGCGGTATTCGCATTTTGGGAAATTTCTTCTAAGTGAACTTTTCTTCAATTATATTTGTGTAATAAAACCCTTCCCACTTTATCTAGATATTTGTTTGTGCATATGGATTAAGTTTTAAAGAAAATGATAAGAAAGTCAAAGGTGCATGCATGTGTGTGTGTGTGAATGCATTAAATTGCATTTATTGATGGAAATTGCTAGAAAACCTTACACAATTCCTTACCCACCTCACTTGGCCGAGATCCCTTCCTCCTCTACTGCTCTTGATCATTTCCTTGCCAATTTGCATCAATCCAAACTCAAAGTTCTCCAAAATTCCCAAATGAATCCAAAAATACACCAAGTCTTGAATTTTAGCATCTTGGATCACTTGGAGCTAGGAAAGTTTGGAGCTTGTGAGCAAAATTGATAGGTATAATCCCTAATCTGTTAAAATGAAGTTTTTATGTTATTTAGCTCGTTTGTTGTAGCGTAGAACACTTTTTATATCGATTGGTGCAATATCGTGTTTTTAGTGTGCTTTTTGAATCTCTGTGAACTGCTGTAATCTGGAAATTTTACTGAGTGACCAAACAAGATTGTAGTGATGTACTAGTGAACCTAAGTCACCACCTGAGACACGAGGACCACCTCACCGGCCTCGGCCGGCGACCTCCTTTGGCAATTCCGGCGACGTCGGCTACTTAGGGGATGTTGGAGTTTGGGTTTTTGTGGGTAGTTGTCTTCTGTGGTTTAGGGGTGTTTGGTACTGTTTACTTTTTTAGTAATTACAGTATGCAAAATTTGGGATCGTTTTCCTATAATCTAGTGTTTTGTGTCCGCGGGATACGTTATACGACACGGATCGTGCTTGTGGTGTGATTTTTGCTCTTAGATTGTTTTCGTCGTGTCGCTACGCACGTTAGCCATAATACGAACACTTGAGAGTATGTTTGGTGTTGTTGCGTCGGTTAAATGTAGTTTGTGCGTGTTTTGGGTCTATTATTAATATATACTTGTTTTATTGTTTTAATGTGGTAGGTTCGCAGGCGGGGAGTTCGGACACTGCTACAAGGGGAAAACAAGTGGTTGGCTTCATTTAACCAGGACGTTGGTGAGTAGATTTAACATCTACAGGGGAATCGCCCGCATGGCGTTATGCGTCTGGGCTAGAGTTGTTATGTTTTGTCGTATATTCTATTACATATATAGAATTGCGCATACTCATAGTACTACTTGGTTAGTGTTGTGCTTGGACTAGTATTCTTAGGACACTGCACTATTATTGACGGCTTATGTTACACGAGCACTGATTGTATGCCACACACACCATCAATAATTGCCATGACATGCACAACACCCTTATAGATATGACATATAGCATACCTGTATAATTATATGCTAGTTACCTATATACCTATATGGTATTGTACCATCGTGATATGTATATACACATATGAGACTTAGCTACATGTACATCTGGCGTACATACATACATATACCTGGAGGGTATTATGGATAGGTATAGATACATGCCTTGCTACAGCTACTTTGACATCATACATACTTACATATGGACACACATATCTTGCTTTACCGACATGGTTACGCATACCTTGTTATAGCTACATGATCACCCGTCTATGATGTTGCATCTGATTTCGGGGAAATCAGGAACCGCGTGATATAGTTAGTAAATTGTTGCAGTTAAAAAGCTGCTTTCCTTTATATGCTCATATTATTATTTCATGTTGCATATATTATATTCATGGATTTCATATGATGTCTCTGATATTTTTACTCCTGTATATATAACAGTGGAATGGGACGCTGTTATATATGCCCTTACACCAATATTAGTGGAATGAGACGCTAATATATGTGTATTGATTCATGCATTCATACGTATTCACTACCTGATGTTTTCTGGATTCGAGGACCTTGGTGGTTTCATGGAATTATGCAAGTATTCTATTTCTTTACTTGATATTGGATGGATCCACTTGAGATTTGTTTTATACCGATACGGGGATCGAGAGTGTCGGTGTTTGGCACTTAAGATTCAAGGACGTATATTACTGATACGGGGATCGAGAGTGTCGGTGTTTGGCACTTAAGATTCGAGGACGTTTATTACCGATACGTGGATCGAGAGTGTCGGTGTTTGGCACTTAAGATTCGAGGACGTATAAGCATGTATTTTTGTGTCGATGCTAGACACTTATTTCATGAGGTTTTTGGGTGTCGATACTGTACATTCACCTTATATTGGACATACAGGATATGTGAGATATATTGATAATGGACATATAGGATATGTGAGATATACAGATACTGGATATACAGGATATGTGAGATATACTGATATTGGACATACAGGATATGTGAGACTTACATAATATGAGAGCCAATTTGGGGGCTGATTGTGGAAATTGGGAATTGGATTGTCTTATTGGATTTTGGTCCTACCACTAGGTTAGGATTTCCGTGGGAATGACATGTTTTATTCCATACTCCACATTTATTGTTTATGCACTGCTTCATGTATTATTTGTACCGGGTAGAGTACTTTCCATGACTGTTGCATTTACATACTTTTATATGCATTGTTTCATGTATTATTTGTACCTGATAGAGTACCTTACATGATTATCGCATACAGATTGTCATATTTTGCTTCATATATTAGTAGTACCTGCTAGTGTACTTTTCACGACTAATGCATTACATATGACCTTTTACTGCTGATAGTTTGCATATGTTAGATTCGCGCTGTACGTGCATACTTGTGATTACCTGCATATGTTATTTACTATTCATGAGTTGGCAACTCACCCCCGTTGTGCCACAGTGTGTTGCAGGTGTTCTTTAGGATAGTCAGAGGCAGGGCTATTTCGATCCATCGTATCATCTTTTGCTGCGGATACCGCTTCGCCTGACAGTGTGCAGTTTTGCTTAGGTAGGTCTTGCGGTTATCCGATATTGCTTATTGTATATTCGTCGTATCCTGTACTCTCCATCTACCATTGTATTGTATGACTTAGAGACGTGATGTGAGGACGATATTGTACATTATTTGTGACTTGGAGGTTTTTATGCAGTTTTATGTATATCGTCTCTTTCTTCGCTGCGGCGTCGTATATCTGTGTGGTGGTTGTTTTCCGCCGTTGGGCGTGGATTTTTGCTCCTGTTTGGGATGCTTTTACTTATATTTTGTTGTACCCCTTTTTGGGGGCTTATTTTACAAAAGAGGTGCTGTCAAAATTTTAAAGGAAATAAGTTGGACTTTTAAAGAATTTGGGTTGAGATTTCAAAGGGTTTGAAAATGCTATTATCACTTTCTTGCTACTTTTGATGGTTTAGATTTCTGGGTTTTGGCTTTCTTTTACTGCGTTACGCCTGTAGACGTTGCGTAGTATTAGGGTCGTCACGTGCCAATTTCGGGTCGTGACAGGCCCGTCCTCAGGTACACTGAGTGCACCTTATCTTCAGCGTCATCCAGTGCTTCAAGAGGCATGGCTTCATAAAAGCAAGGAAGGGCTTCCCAAATTGCTCTTACTACAATTTTCAAGAGAGCGGAGCGGCGAGCGAGTAGTCGACCATTGTGTGCATTGAAACGATTCATAATTTCAGCGCATTGAGCGTTTGTGAACTCTTGGTTTTGACAACGGCCTTATGCGTGAATGTCCTCATAAGAAATGATTGCGTAAAGACAGTACAGATGAGCGGCCATAGCGCCTAAAAAGGAAAATCAGTAAGAATTTAGACGACTGACTGATCAAGAAAAAATTTATTGATACAGACACGGGGATTTAAACAACTTTTGATATCCTAACGAAGAAAAAAAGTTTTGGTTAAAACCACCCAACAAATTCAAATTTGTACAAGCAAAGGAGAAATCCTAAAAAGGATTCTCATTTAATGAGAGGCTCCTCGAGTCAAGGAGTTAAACTCCTCGAGAGCAACGCTCTGCAGACAAGAGTGACACTTGTCAAAATCAATTATGAAGAGAATAAAAATTCCCCAAAAATTCTGAAGAGCTATGTTCTGCGAAGAAGATGGAATAATCCATCAAAAAACCCTAAAAGCAAAACTTTACTGAGTTAAAAACTCTGAGATCTTTAAGATCTGCAAGATGAACTCTAAGAGTTCTTCTTTAATGGTTTAAGAGACCCTAAGAAAGATCTCTTTAGATCTATGATTTCAAGAGAGCAAAACTCTGTTAAGAAAACTCTAAAAATTTCTTTAAATCTATGATCTGAAAAGAGCAAGGCTTTGTTAATGGGTGAAACCCTAGATTATGAAGTAATCCCTTCAAAGATTTAATCTTTACCTAAAATTTTCGACAGGGTTCTATCTCTAAGAAAGTTCTTAAGACGAAGAGTTATGCTCTGAAAGAGAATTAATTCTCATAAAAACAGGAAAGAAGATGAACAGAGGTCATCTCCAGGGCCAAAGGCCCTATTTATAGGTACTAAGAACCGTTTCAACTTCTAAGTTGATCCAATGGCGGAGATGTTGCCACCGCTGCACTCACGTGTAAGCCACGTGAACGCAACGGTGGAGGGGCATTTGTTTCCCCCAATCAGAGCAAAGCTCTATTCAAATTTTAAAATTTAAAATGAAGCAGCACTTCATAAAAGCGCTCGCGCTAAATGCGCCAGCGCTAAGAGTCAAAGACTCTGATGCAGCGCTCACGTGCAAAGCACGAGAGCACTAGCGCTAGCAGCACAAGCGCTAACAGCGCCAGCGCTAAGAGTAAAAGACTTTGATGCAGCGCTCACGTGCAAAGCACGAGAGCGCTGGCGCTAAGTGCGTTAGCACTAAGAGTCAAAGACTCTGATGCAGCGCTCACGTGCAAAGCATGAGAGCGCTAGCGCTGGAACTAAATGTTCCCCACCCTTGGATCAAAGATCCAACGAAGATGACTAAAAATCATCAAATTACCTCTGAAAATTAGAGCACCGTTGGATCAAAAATCTAATGGTGATTAAAAATCATCAAGATACAGAATAAGTTCTGTATGGAAAAAGATTTTCCCAATCTTGATAAAAACAAGAAGATTACTTTCTATAAAACAGAAGCCGTAGGATCAAAGATCCAATGGTAGGAAACATCCCCAAATCAATTAGAGAAAAAATCTCTTCAACTGATTCAACAAATCAGCCTCCCCTATATAAAGGACCCAAGACTTCAAGTCTTGCATAGAGGAACCCCCCCTCCCCCCAAACTTTAAGAAATTTCAGAGAGAAGAGCAAGCTCTCGGAAGAAGAAGAATTTCTTCAAGGTAAATAAAATAGAGAGATTAAAGCATCTCATCAAATAAAGAGGAACTTAGTTTCTTTTTCTAGATCATAGATCTATGAGATAGGCGTCTTTCACAAAAGAGATCATAACTTCTCATCATAAAAAGGGGGAAGAAGAATTCAATTCTCTAAAGATCACAGATCCATAAAGGCAAAGTCTTTCACAAAAAATAAGAGATTGTAACATCTCCTATAAAAATAAGAACTTTGTTCTTAGACCCACGAGACAAGGTCTCTTATAAACGAGAATTTAATTCTCAGAGTGCAGAACTGATCAAAATTGCCAAAAAAGAGCCTTAGCGCTCCAAATTAAAAAGAAACGCCTCAGCGCTCTAAAACTGGCGCACAGCGCCACAGCGCTCCTATCGCTCCAATTTAAAGAAACGTCTCAGCGCTCCAAGTCTGGCGCACAGCGCAGCAGCACTCCTAGCGCTTCAATTCAAAGAAGCGCCTCAGCGCTCTAAATCTGGCGCACAGCGCCACAGCATTCCTAGCGCTCCAATTCAAAGAAGCGTCTTAGCGCTCTAAAACTAGCGTACAGCGCCACAGCGCTCCTGGCACTCCAATTCAAAGAAGCACCCAGCGTTTCAAGGTTGGCGCTCAGCACCAAGTGCACCACGTGCTCCTCATGTGTGCGCTATTTCACAAGGAGCGCTCTGCACTCATTAAAGCGCGCCATGTGCTCCTAACGTGTGCGCTATTTCATAAGGAGTGCTCTGCACTCATTAACTGGCTCTCAGCGCCAAGCGCACCACGTGCTCCTTACGAGTGCGCTGAGAGAACATAAATTGTTCTTTAAATAAAAGCCCCAGAGTTATAATGAGTGCTCAACACTCAATAAAAGACAAAAAGTTTGTCAGAACCCAAACCAATACTCAGCATTTCTAAATGTTCAACATTTTAACTGAGTGGGCCGAGCCCAAGTTGGCCACAGATCCCTCATTTAGATTAATTGAGCACATATGCTCATAAATCTTTTTAACTGATCTTAGTCCCAAACTTGACTACAGATCTCCCAACCAACATTGGTTCAAGGGTACATCTCTTCGTACCTCTGATTTATGTCGTTGTAATTCTTCAACGTCTTCAGAGAGATGGAGGATCCCAATAGCCAATAACTTTTGGTGCATCCCCAAACGGTTGAACCAAAACCACACAAACTATGACGTCTTTAAACTGGACTATGATGTCCTTAAACTTTACGGACTGTGGGGTCCTTAAACTCATGGACTATGATGTCTTTAAACTTTATGGACTGTGGGGTCCTTAAACTCATAGACTATGATGTCTTTAAACTTTAAAAACTATGACGTCTTAAACCGTCACGGACTATGATGTCCTTAAACCCAATGGACCGCAACATCTCTAAACTAAAACAATAGAGCCCAAATGCTCATTTGTTAGATCTAAATAATTCTGTTGAGTAGATCTTAGTCTAAAAAATTAGACTAACGTATTCTCAACAAACGTTTAAGTTGATCTTAGTCTCAAATGAGATTAACGATCCTTAAACCCAACTCAAACCCAAATCTAAGATAATACGGATTTGGACTAATCCACGCCCTACGGGCGACAACATAAATTATTCTCTGTATACAATCCACGGGCAACCAAAAATAAAACAAACATACACGATACGAAGTGACCATCTGGAGAAAGAGAAAGTGGTTACCGCGATGCGGTAGCGTAATTAACTGCAGGGGCTTGCGCCTGCAGGGAATAGCATCCCCACAATCAAGAAACCCTTTACAATGAGGGGGAATCTGACGAAGTCTGCTACATCAGCCGCATCCGTCTAAACCTTCAATACATGGTGTCATAAATCAACTTGGCATCTTCGGAGAGGTGGACGGATAAAACCAAATAGCATTTGCCCCCAAATTCAGGCAAGACGACCTACGCAGTTCTGTCTCTGTTTTCGGCGGCGAACAAATACCTTTTGTATCAAGCTATAAACAACCACGTTATAATAACCATTATATACCTGTACAACTTACCTATTCATCCACATTACTTATTATACTCTTCCTCTTCTTTTGGAACTTATCGAGCGCTAGTTCGCTGACGACATTCCTTTCCATTTCTTTCTTTGGAATGTTCGTTAGGAGGATATGACTCTCAGGAGATCGAGCCGAGTCAGGAGGACTTGGATCAGCTTACGGCACAGCCTGACTTCTAGTTCCTTGTACTTACTTTCATTTTGTATGCCACTATTTTGGCACTGCTTTATCATTGTATTTTTTCATTTTCAAACAGTTGTATGTAAATATAAATGTAAATAAAGTTGCTGTTTATTTTATATCACTTGTCATTCTTGTGCATTTTTATTTATTGCTTAATTACGCTTAACGTATTTATTTCTTAGTAAATACGTTACGGCCTGCCACGTCATCGTTTCCGTCTACTGGGAAGCGGGGCATGATAATTACATTGCTAACACAAGGTCGTAACAGATTCGCTGCCCACCTGATCCCTACTGCTGAGATCTGGGCACGGCGATTTCAGTAAGGGTTAGACCCAGAAATCCAAGCTGTACTTGCTACAGGGGATTTCCAAACCCATGATCTTGCTTTGAAGGCTGCCCAACACTATGAGGCAGTTATGAAGAAGAATGGCAGATCGCAGACTGCCGGTGTGAAACGCCCTGCCATACAGATGACAAGAGGATCCTCTTCTAGGCTAAACTTTGCACCCAGGAGACCGGGAGTATCATTTAACCGGTCCAGTCCAGACTTCTGTTTCTAATGCAAGAGGACTGAACATCTGGTGAAGGACCGCAGGCGTACAAATGGCATGTGTTAGGTTTTTGGTGCATCTACTCACTCCATAGGAGCATGCCCATACCGTTTTAACACAGCACCAGCACCCAGACCCGCAATCACAGTCCCATAGTGGCCAGCCATTTAGGCTCCTGCACCTCTCCTAGCTTTTCCTGCACAGCTCCACGTGGACCACCTGCATAGCCTCAACGTCGTTTCCATCAAGCACAGAGAAACATGCCTCAAGGGCAGAGAAACATGCCCTAAGGGCAGAGGAATGTGCCTCCAGCAAGGAGGAATGTACCACGACGTCAGGCTTTTACAATGACGGTCGAAGAGGCCGAAGCCACATGATAAGTCATCACTGGTAACTCCCAATCCTTTCAATTTTTCAATCCTTGTATATCTCTATAAATTTTCAAATATTTAAACCCAACCTCACACAACTTAGGCACTATACTAGTAGCCACCCTTCATGCACTCGCACTTTTCGACATTGGAGCGTCGCACTGCTTTATGTCGCAACGATTCGTGAGAACGCATGCAATTCCCATGAAGCCACTCATTTCAAGCTAGAATGTCAGTTCCGGGAATGGAGTCCTGAAAACAACTATGGGGTTTGATCAGTGTCCAGTTGTAGTTTGCGGACGAGAATTCTGCGTGAATTTCAAAGTACTGGATATTCCAAATTTCGATGTTGTATTGGGAATGGATTTGCCGGAGTATTCTATGCTACTATTGACTGCCGTCAAAGGAGGATAGTATTTGAGATACTAGATCACTCAGTCTTCTACAACAAAAGTGGAGACAGAACTTTGGAGCCAGGAAGATACCGGGCTAAACCGAAAAATGCAGAACTGTTGTCACGCCCCGCTTCCCAGAGTACGCAAGATTGGGCACATGACATAGCCAACCATGCTACCTGTGGGTAGGAAGTATCCATCCACAGTCACATTACGGCTGTAGGGATATCAAGAACAAGATAAATAAACTAATTTAACACATGTCCAAATCCATAATAACAAGAGTCAATGAACAATAAGTGCGGAAGCAAATGATCCAATACAATAAATGAATAGTACGTCCCATAATGCGGGCTCACATCTGGAAATGAAATGAAATAAATAAACTAATCACTATAGAACTCACAGATCAGCCTGCTGGCTGAAGTACTCCTGCTCGGTCGGCGACAGTGGTAAAGAATCTGGGCCATGCAAAACCCAGACGTCAGCGCGTCATGTCAACCAATAATATAATATGAACATGGTAATAAGCAATGCAGAAAATAAACATGAATAAAGCAATAATATGAACAACAGTGCAAGGTAAGGTACAGTGGGTAACTAAGCTGTTCTATCAGGTTTCTATTCTAAAGTCTTTGAAATCAATTGATGACTCGTCGATGTAACTCAATAGTATCCCGTGCGTGCCCGGGACCACGGTCAAGATTCTCGGGGCTGAATCCGAGACGTGCCGCTAGGCAGTAACAAGTAGCAGGATGGATGAGTGATGTCAGCATCATCACTCCGGGGCTGGCCTAGCCCGTAAGACTGATCAGAACAGGTATCGAACTGTTGAGTTACAAGTCGGTTTCACCTTTGATTTCCCCATACCCCCAAGTTATGTATGTCGAGTCAGGTATTTATGAATCAAGGACTAATGCCAACACAGGATCAGGTAACAGGTCAGGTTTGTCTGGATAGACAACAGGAATGGTCCATGAGGACCCCAAGTCAGGTTTGTTGGCATTAGGCATGAGATCAGGTAACAGGTCAGGTCATGGTACATCAGGTTGAGTCGGTAGTACAGGGTACCATGTCCGGTGCATCGGTATGTATATATATGTCATGTGTAGCAAAGTCAGGTCAATATGTAATGCAATCGAAGGTGTGCTCATAACAGGTATAGAATCGAATAAGGAATAACAGCAGGAAATAAAGTAAACAACAATAACAGTTCATTTAATCACAATGGTGCTTTAATATGGTGCAGTTGTATTATCGTATTAACAGGTTCGAGCACCCTTGGGGTGCAATAATCACAGGGTAGTGCAATATCAATAACAGAAAGTAATGAAGCTATATGTGTACGATTATCGTCCTTTAAATAGCAAAATGATTAACTGGTAGTTTTGTTATTAGGGTTACGGTGGCAAAATACGGTTTAGGTTACAGTATCGTGATATATATCATATTTCGTCCAAATGAGAAAAGTAACAACACTAGTTAATCTTTGCAGGTTTAATGAGTCAAGCACACTTAATTTGTATAGCATAGCATGTAGCAAGTAATACTTGCCTCGACGGTTTCGCAAACCGGAAAACACGAACGTAACGTCGGCGGAAAACACGCGACGGATGCACGGGTCACGGATCGAGTCCAAACAACGAACAACGGGGCCACGCGGACCGGAGTACTTCGCTGGAAAGTCGGGTCAAGTCGTCGGCACGGCCGGAATCCGGCGAAATGTCAAAACGGCGACGATGGTTAGCAAACTACGTACGGACAAAACGCGACCAGCGAAGGGAAAAGGGAAGGGAGAAGGTAAGGAGATGCTTACAGGGATAGCGAGGGTGGCAACCGCGACGGGTTCAACGGCGATGGGGCGCCAGCTGCGAACAGGGAACGCGGCAGCGGCTGACTGGCTGGAGGTTGCTGAAATGGGAGAAGGGATGGTGAGGAGGGAGAGGAACTGGCTTGGTTGGGTTGCAGGGGACGAGGAGGTGGTCGGCGTGGCGCTGGCAACGACAACGAGGGTCGACGGGGGCTTTTCCGACGACTGGAGAAGTGCTAGGGCTCAGGCGTCGTGGGTCTGTTGCAGCGCCGGCGAGGGAAGGAGGAGGAAGATGAAGAGGTCGGGACGAGGGTGAAGGGAGGAAGTCGGCGTCGTCGGCGATGGGAGGCGGCGGCGACGGCAGCACAACGGTGCAGGTGGCGGTGGCGTTGGCTGCAGGCTCTGGAAGGAGGGAGAAGAGGAGGAAGGAGGTGCGGTGTAGGCAAGGGTGAAGGTGGTGGTGTCGTCGGCGCGGGGACTGCGGCGGCGACGACAGCGGAGATAGCTAGGGTTCCTCGCGTTAGTTTCTCGTGGTGGGTTTCTTTTCTGCGAGAACGAGGAACGTGGGGAAGATATAAAGATAGAGAGAGAGAGAGGTTTGAGGAAGAGAGAGAGAGGATTTATAGGAGAGAGAGAGAGAATGAGACGGGGCCCACGAGGGTAAAGCCCCTCGTGATTGGCTGGGAAATGAAAAGGGGATTTAAAAAGAAATCTAAAAGATTTAAAAGGATTTAAACGTTAGTATACTTAACAGAAAAATATATATATATATATTTTTAGATTATAAATTAAATGGGTACTTTGGCGCTAAATGAAACATTTCCAAATCGCGCCCGGGTTGCGCCCAAATATTTGAAATTCAAATAATAGGATTTTAAGCGAGTTCCAAATTTTAAAATGAGATGTTTTATGATTAAAATGCATGCCCCCAAGTCGGACACTTGCACGTGCGCGTAGCCATCCAAACTTGCCCGTTTCACCGAACGGGATGAAATCTCGACGCGCGGACGCTACCACGCGACTAGTGGTGACGAGTAGGCCAATATGGATATTTTTAATTTCATTTTAGGTGTTAAAATTTGTTATAGGCGAAAATGACTTAGCCGGTTAAAATTTTGCAACAAGAACCAAACAAGCAAGATAATCGAAATGAGCAATGTCTAACACTCAACCAGTAACAGAAATAGTATTATTGGGCTCGGGTGTTACATCATACCCAACTACAAAAAGAATTTCGTCCTCGAAATTCCAAGAATACAAGATAGCTAACTACAGGAAAAGGTGAGGAAACTTCTGCCGGATCTCGTCTTCTCGCTCCCAAGTGGATTCTCCATGCGATCGATTACCCCAAGAAACTAGCACAAGAGGGATAACCTTGTTCTTAAGAACCTTTTCTCTTCGATCCTTGATCTCAACCGGTCGCTCCTCAAAAGTTAGGTCCTCCCGTATAGTCAACTCCGAATGATCCAAGACGTGAGTTTCATCTCGAACATACCTCCGCAGTTGAGATACATGAAACACATCGTGCACTCCCGCCAAGGACTGTGGTAACGCCAAACGGTACGCTACCTCTCCAACACGCTCCAATATCTCGAAGGGTCCAACGAATCGAGGACTAAGCTTTCCCCGACTCCCAAAGCGAATCACCCCTCTAGTCGGTGATATCTTCAGGAATACCAAATCACCCACGGCGAACTCTAGAGGTCTTCTTGACGTGTCAGCCCAACTTTTCTGTCTGTCTTGAGCTGCCTTCATATGCTTCCTGATTGTATTCACCTTCTCGACTGTCTGTACCACCAAATCCGGTCCCAATAATCTTCGTTCACCAACATCATCCCAACAAACAGGTGAACGGCACTTACGACCATACAACGCTTCAAACGGAGCCATCTGAATAGTCGCTTGGAAACTATTGTTGTACGAAAACTCCACCAAGTGTAGATGATCCTCCCAAGAACCTTTGAAGTCCAACATGCATGCCCTCAACATATCTTCAAGAGTTTGGATCGTTCTCTCCGACTGCCCATCAGTTTGAGGATGATAAGCTGTGCTAAACTTCAATCGAGTCCCCAAACTTTCTTGTAAACTCCTCCAGAAGTGCGACAAGAACCGAGTGTCCCGATCGGACACGATGCTCACCGGTACTCCATGCAATCTTACAATCTCCTGCATGTACCGCTCTGCCAAAGTCTCCGTCGATTGACCAACCCGTAAAGGAATAAAGTGAGCTGCCTTGGTCAATCGGTCGACAATCACCCATACTGCATTGTTGCCCTTTGGACTCCGCGGTAAAGCTGTCACGAAATCCATGGTTATATGTTCCCACTTCCACTGAGGAATCGGAAGTGGTTGCAATAAACCAGCAACCCTTTGGTGTTCAGCATTGACTTGCTGACACACCAAGCACTTAGCCACGAAGCGAGCAATCTTCCGCTTTATACCTTCCCACCAGAAGTGCTGTCGAATATCTCGGTACATCTTTGTCCCTCCTGGATGTACAGAGTAAGCTGAACTGTGTGCCTCCTTCATGAGCTCTTCCCGTACATCCCCCTTTGGCACACACACACGGCTACCATATCTCAACGAACCGTCTTCGTGGACCATTAAATCGGTTCGTAGTCCGGCTTCAACCTGCTTTCGAAACTTTTGCAGTCTAGGATCCTGCGATTGTGCCGCTTTAATCTTCTCAACTAAGGACGACTGTACTTGCAACTGCATCAACTGTCCCGTAGCATGTGGTAGCACAACCTCTAAGTCAAATCTCCGAAAATCCGCAATGATCTCCCTCTGTGTAGTCAATACCTGAATGGCTGGTAACCGACTAAGCGCATCCGGCACGACGTTAACTTTTCCCGGATGGTACTTAAGATCAAGGTCGTAGTCGGCCATCAGCTCCAACCATCTGCGTTGCCTCATGTTCAACTCCTTCTGAGTGAACACATACTTCAAACTCTTGTGATCTGTAAAGACTTCGACTCTCTCGCCTAAAAGGTAGTGTCTCCAAATTTTCAAGGCGAAGATCACGGCCGCAAGCTCCAAGTCATGAGTCGGGTAATTCTTCTCATGAGTCTTCAGTTGTCTCGATGCGTAAGCTACGACCTTCCCGTTCTGCATCAAAACACATCCCAATCCCTTTCCAGATGCGTCGCTGTGAAACACCGGTCCTCCGGAATTATCTGGTACGGTCAGGATAGGGGCGGTTATCAACTTCTGCTTCAATGTCTCGAAGGCCAATGCACATCCATCCGTCCAAATAAAAGGTACTTCTTTGCGCGTAAGCTTGGTTAACGGCTCTGCCAGACGAGCAAAGTTCTCCACAAATCTTCTGTAGTATCCGGCGAGTCCAAGAAAACTTCTTATCTCCGCAACATTCCTTGGAATTGGCCAATCTCGAACTGCTGTAATCTTTTCGAGATCGACGGCGATTCCATCGCCCGACACGACATGCCCCAGAAATTTCACTTCTTCCAGCCAGAATTCGCACTTACTCATCTTCGCATACAATTTCTCCTGTCTCAGCGTCTGCAGTGCGATCTTCAAATGCTCAGCATGCTCCTCCGGACTCTTCGAGTACACCAGAATATCGTCAATGAATACCACAATAAACTGGTCCAAGAATGGTGAAAAGATTCTGTTCATCAAATCCATGAATATTGCCGGCGCATTCGTCACTCCGAAGGGCATCACCAGATACTCGAAATGTCCATATCGAGTTCGAAACGCCGTCTTGCAAATGTCTTCTGCTTTCACTCGGACCTGATGATATCCGGATCGTAAATCCAGTTTCGAGAATACTCTCGCGCCACTAAGCTGCTCAAAAAGTTCTCCAATGCGAGGGATCGGGTACTTGTTCTTAATAGTCACCCGGTTCAATTCTCGATAATCAATGCACATCCTTCTCGTGCCATCCTTCTTCTTTACTAAAAGAACTGGAGCTCCCCAAGGCGAGTTGCTGCTTCGAATCGAACCCTTCTCAAGTAATTCACCAACTTGTTTCTTAACTTCTTCCAATTCCACTGGTGCCATCGGATAATAAGATTTTGATACTGGCGCCGCACCAGGAATAAGGTCAATCGCGAACTCCACGTCTCGCTTCGGCGGTAAGCCGATATATCTTCAAATACATCCATAAAGTCGCGAACAACTGCCGGCTCTTCATTACTATCAACTTCCATTGCTGCAAGAACACTGTTTGTCGGCCTAGCCCTAAACTCGACTGGCTCGACAGAACTGCTTCCCCCAGTGAAGGTAAACTCAGGATGTCCGGGAATCTGGAAAATTACCTTCCTTGCCCTACAGTCAATGTGGGCGTGGAAAGTGCCAAGAAAATCCATTCCCAAGACAACTTCATAGCTGCCCGTATCTATTACCAAGAAATCTGCAAAAAGCTCCCGTCCGCACACAACAACCGTACAATCTCTACACTCCTTACTAGCTATGATTTTCCCATTCCCAGTGTGTATGTCCCAAAAACTAGACAGGGTCGTGCAGGTAATCGAGTGTGTAGTTATAAATTTGGATGACATAAAACAGTGGGATGCTCCGGAATCAAATAATGCCAATGCGGGAAAACCATGAACGAGTAAAGTACCTGAAACCACTTCTCCTAATGCCTTAGGTTCCTCAGCTGTCAACGTGAAAGCTCGAGCCTGATTAGGTCCCTGAGTCAGCTGTTTCTGCCCTTGGAACGGTCTCTGCGGAGGCTTCTGTATATCATCTCTCGTGCGAAGCTTCGACGGACAGGCACCAACTGCGTGATCGGCCGCTCCACAAACCAGACAAAGTCCCAGTCTCCTTCGACAATCCTTCTGCACGTGCCCAGGTAAACGGCAGTAGTCACAAATCACGCTCTTCCTTCGATCAACGATCACAGGTTTCTTCATAGGTGCTACACCTCGACGGTCCACTGGAATACCTCTGCGCCCATGATCTCGGTTAGGTACAAATGCGGGCTTCCTGGCCGCAACTGCTGTCTGCTGTAGGTTCCCTTTCATTCCCGATAAACTCTGCTGCTCTCGGGCTGCCGTAAGAACCTGCGAGAAAGTGGTCAAACCCAGGGAGACAATCTGCCTCTGGATGTCCACATCCAAACTGCGCAAGAATCTTCGCGCCCTGTCTGCCTCGTTGGCGACTAAGGGTCCAGCGAAGCGGCTGAGTCTCGTCCATTCTGCTGCATGTACGTCCACAGATGCTCCATTTTGCCTCAGCCCAATAAATTTCTCTTCCATTTCCTCCCGTGCAGTCCGCGGGAAGGACTTCTCCAGGAAACTCTTAGAGAAATCCGCCCAACTGATTGGCTTGGCCAAGCGGGTCTCCTCCACAAGCCACCACTCTCGGGCGTAATCCACCAGCTGAATGCGCACCACATCAACTCTCTTGTCCTCTAGGATCTGTGCCGCAATCAGCAAATTCTCCGTGTCCACTAGCCACTGCTCGGCTGGCAACGACTCCTCCAGACCAGTGAAAGTAGTAGGACCCAAACGTCTGAAATCTGCCACGGTCCCTACTCGGTCAACTGGCTTCGCTACAGCGGTGTTTACAGACTGCCGAATGGCCTGCAAACCCTCCTGAAATGAATCTGCTTGCTGCTGGATCAGCTCAGTTTGCCTCTTCTGATTTTCCAACATCCCACGTATCACTCCCAACATGGCGGCTTCATCCACGCGCCTCTGATACGTCTTGAAATTCTTATCTGCCATGTTCCTGAAATCAAAACACCCAACATTAGCATGATGATAGATTCAATATATAAATCAAGGCTAGAACTCCAAGATACTTAAATAGAGTACCGCATTGTAACTATGCCGCGGTATCATAGCCACAATTACTTAACTCCACCCAAGTCGCCTAAGTCCTAGAGATAACAAGAAATTAGGTTTTCGAGTTGACAATGCAAAGTAAGTTTGCACGCCGTAAAAGATATAATCAGGAAGAATGTGATTCAAGAATGGTAAAACGGTCAAGGTGGCAGGACATGTTTCCTAAGCACGGGTATTCTGATTCGTGTATCGGGTACAATACCCAACTACAAAAGAATCAACCCAACTAACCTATGGCTCTGATACCAAAAGAACCATGTCACGCCCCGCTTCCCAGAGTACGCAAGATTGGGCACATGACATAGCCAACCATGCTACCTGTGGGTAGGAAGTATCCATCCACAGTCACATTACGGCTGTAGGGATATCAAGAACAAGATAAATAAACTAATTTAACACATGTCCAAATCCATAATAACAAGAGTCAATGAACAATAAGTGCGGAAGCAAATGATCCAATACAATAAATGAATAGTACGTCCCATAATGCGGGCTCACATCTGGAAATGAAATGAAATAAATAAACTAATCACTATAGAACTCACAGATCAGCCTGCTGGCTGAAGTACTCCTGCTCGGTCGGCGACAGTGGTAAAGAATCTGGGCCATGCAAAACCCAGACGTCAGCGCGTCATGTCAACCAATAATATAATATGAACATGGTAATAAGCAATGCAGAAAATAAACATGAATAAAGCAATAATATGAAACAACAGTGCAAGATAAGGTACAGTGGGTAACTAAGCTGTTCTATCAGGTTTCTATTCTAAAGTCTTTGAAATCAATTGATGACTCGTCGATGTAACTCAATAGTATCCCGTGCGTGCCCGGGACCACGGTCAAGATTCTCGGGGCTGAATCCGAGACGTGCCGCTAGGCAGTAACAAGTAGCAGGATGGATGAGTGATGTCAGCATCATCACTCCGGGGCTGGCCTAGCCCGTAAGACTGATCAGAACAGGTATCGAACTGTTGAGTTACAAGTCGGTTTCACCTTTGATTTCCCCATACCCCCAAGTTATGTATGTCGAGTCAGGTATTTATGAATCAAGGACTAATGCCAACACAGGATCAGGTAACAGGTCAGGTTTGTCTGGATAGACAACAGGAATGGTCCATGAGGACCCCAAGTCAGGTTTGTTGGCATTAGGCATGAGATCAGGTAACAGGTCAGGTCATGGTACATCAGGTTGAGTCGGTAGTACAGGGTACCATGTCCGGTGCATCGGTATGTATATATATGTCATGTGTAGCAAAGTCAGGTCAATATGTAATGCAATCGAAGGTGTGCTCATAACAGGTATAGAATCGAATAAGGAATAACAGCAGGAAATAAAGTAAACAACAATAACAGTTCATTTAATCACAATGGTGCTTTAATATGGTGCAGTTGTATTATCGTATTAACAGGTTCGAGCACCCTTGGGGTGCAATAATCACAGGGTAGTGCAATATCAATAACAGAAAGTAATGAAGCTATATGTGTACGATTATCGTCCTTTAAATAGCAAAATGATTAACTGGTAGTTTTGTTATTAGGGTTACGGTGGCAAAATACGGTTTAGGTTACAGTATCGTGATATATATCATATTTCGTCCAAATGAGAAAAGTAACAACACTAGTTAATCTTTGCAGGTTTAATGAGTCAAGCACACTTAATTTGTATAGCATAGCATGTAGCAAGTAATACTTGCCTCGACGGTTTCGCAAACCGGAAAACACGAACGTAACGTCGGCGGAAAACACGCGACGGATGCACGGGTCACGGATCGAGTCCAAACAACGAACAACGGGGCCACGCGGACCGGAGTACTTCGCTGGAAAGTCGGGTCAAGTCGTCGGCACGGCCGGAATCCGGTGAAATGTCAAAACGGCGACGATGGTTAGCAAACTACGTACGGACAAAACGCGACCAGCGAAGGGAAAAGGGAAGGGAGAAGGTAAGGAGATGCTTACAGGGATAGCGAGGGTGGCAACCGCGACGGGTTCAACGGCGATGGGGCGCCGGCGGCGAACAGGGAACGCGGCAGCGGCTGACTGGCTGGAGGTTGCTGAAATAGGAGAAGGGATGGTGAGGAGGGAGAGGAACTGGCTTGGTTGGGTTGCAGGGGACGAGGAGGTGGTCGGCGGTGGCGCTGGCAACGACGACGAGGGTCGACGGGGGCTTTTCCAGCGACTGGAGAAGTGCTAGGGCTCGGGCGTCGTGGGTCTGTTGCAGCGCCGGCGAGGGAAGGAGGAGGAAGATGAAGAGGTCGGGACGAGGGTGAAGGGAGGAAGTCGGCGTCGTCGGCGATGGGAGGCGGCGGCGACGGCAGCACAGCGGTGCAGGTGGCGGTGGCTGCAGGCTCTGGAAGGAGGGAGAAGAGGAGGAAGGAGGTGCGGTGTAGGCAAGGGTGAAGGTGGTGGTGTCGTCGGCGCGGGGACTGCGGCGGCGACGGCAGCGGAGATAGCTAGGGTTCCTCGCGTTGGTTTCTCGTGGTGGGTTTCTTTTCTGCGAGAACGAGGAACGTGGGGAAGATATAAAGATAGAGAGAGAGAGAGAGAGGTTTGAGGAAGAGAGAGAGGATTTATAGGAGAGAGAGAGAGAATGAGACGGGGCCCACGAGGGTAAAGCTCCTCGTGATTGGCTGGGAAATGAAAAGGGGATTTAAAAAGAAATCTAAAAGATTTAAAAGGATTTAAACGTTAGTATACTTAACAGAAATATATATATATATATATATTTTTAGATTATAAATTAAATGGGTACTTTGGCGCTAAATGAAATATTTCCAAATCGCGCCCGGGTTGCGCCCAAATATTTGAAATTCAAATAATAGGATTTTAAGCGAGTTCCAAATTTTAAAATGAGATGTTTTATGATTAAAATGCATGCCCCCAAGTCGGACACTTGCACGTGCGCGTAGCCGTCCAAACTTGCCCGTTTCACCGAACGGGATGAAATCTCGACGCGCGGACGCTACCACGCGACTAGTGGTGACGAGTAGGCCAATATGGATATTTTTAATTTCATTTTAGGTGTTAAAATTTGTTATAGGCGAAAATGACTTAGCCGGTTAAAATTTTGCAACAAGAACCAAACAAGCAAGATAATCGAAATGAGCAATGTCTAACACTCAACCAGTAACAGAAATAGTATTATTGGGCTCGGGTGTTACAACTGTTCTCTCTACCGGCAGAAGAGGAAAAGCCCGAAGTAGTTCGAGAGTTCGAGGATGTGTTTCCTGAAGATATATCAGGTTTGCCTCCCGATTGAGCTCTTGAGTTTAGTATTGATTTATTACCTAGTGTGCAACCTGTAATCAAAGCTCCGTACCGGCTAAGTCCAGAAGGATTGAAGGAGATCCGCATTTAGTTGGACGAACTCCTGAAGAAAGGTTGGATTCGTCCCAGTGCTTCAAGCCGAGGATCTCCAGTATTACTCGTGAAGAAGAAAGAAGGTTCATACATGATGTGTGTGGATTATCATGCTCTGAACGAAGTGACGATCAAGAACAAGTATCCATTACCTCGCATCGATGATCTTTTTGACCAGTTAAGTGAGTCTTATGTATTTTCGAAGCTAGATCTTCATTCGGGTTATCATCAGGTGAAGGTCAAAAAGTCCGACATTACGAAGACGGCGTTTAGGACTCACTATGGTCATTACGAGTATCTCATAATTCCATTTGGAGTGACCAATGCACCTGCCATATTTATGAACATGATGAACCAAGTTTTTCGAGAGTACTTAGATAAGTTCATTGTCGTCTTCATCAACGACATCCTGGTGTATTCAAAAGATCAGAAAGAACACGCCGAGCACTTACGGATTGTACTGGAGATATTGTGACAACATCAGCTCTACGCAAAGTACAGCAAGTGCGAATTTTGGCTAGATCAAGTCAGATTTCTCGGACATATCGTTTCAGGCGAAGGAGTCTCAGTAGATCCAGCTAAGGTGTCGGCTGTCAGCGAGTGGCCGACACCAAGGACGGTGAAGGATATACAAAGTTTCTTACGATTAGCAGGATACTACCGACGATTCATTAAAGGCTTCTCAAAGATTGCAGCACCCTTAACCAAGCTCGCACGTAAAGATGAAGCATTCATGCGGTCAGAAGTATGTGAAAAAGCTTTTGTAGAACTCAAGTCAAGATTAACCTCTACTCCTATCCTTATAATACCGGATCAATATGGAGAATTCGTTGTGTATTGTGATGCGTCCGGTAAAGGATTAGGATATGTTCTACATCAGCATGATAAGGTTGTGGCTTTTGCATCAAGACAGCTAAAGGTTCATGAGCGCAACTATCCAACATATGATCTGAAGTTGGCAGCCGTCATATTCGCACTTAAGATTTGGCGTCACTATCTTTTTGGAGAACGAGTAGATATATATACTGACCACAAGAGTCTGAAGTATGTATTTACTAAGAAGGAATTAAACATGCGGCAGAGAAGATGACTAGAACTCATGGCGGACTTCGACATCAACCTACAGTATCATCCCGGGAAAGTGAACGTAGTTCCTGATGCACTTAGCCGCCAGCCATTAGCAATGAACCTCACCGCACAGTGGAAGCTACAACAGGAATTGCATGGATTGGAGCTCGAAATAGTTATGTCAGGTAACGCTTCAGATTTGAGGAACTTATAAGTCCAGTCCACTCTTGTCAATCAGATCAAGACAGCTCAAGAAAATGATGCCAAGCCAAAAGATCCGAGAACAAGAAGAAAGTGGACTTCGAACTGACTTCATCATCCACGAAAATGGATCCTTGCGATATGGAAGTCGATTATGTGTGCCAATCGGTCCAGTTCGAGAAGAGTTGATGAAAGAACCTCACAACTTTCCTTATTATGTACATCCCGGTGGCACAAAGATGTACAAGGATCTACGACAACACTACTGGAGGCATGGAATGAAGTGTGAAGTAGCTATAAGCGTAGCAAAGTGTTTGGTGTGTCAGCAAGTAAAGGCTGAACATCACAGAACTGCTGGTCTATTTCAGCCATTACCAATCCCAGAATGGAAATGACAGCACATTACCGTGTACTTCGTGACTGGCCTTCCTCGCAGCACGAAGGGTAACGATGCAATATGGGTTATTGTGGATCGACTCACCAAGTCGGCTCACTTTATTCCATTTCGAGTTGGCCAGTCAACCGAGACACTAGCAAAGAAGTACATGATGGTAAGCATAAGTCTAAAATAAGGTTTAAACCTTCAAGATGTACTATATTTGATACCCATGAACTCATGCAGGAGATCGTGAGATTACATGAAGTACCTATTTGCATCGTCTCCGATCGTGATACAAGATTCCGATCACAATTATGGTAGAGTCTGCAAGCTAGCCTGGGAACGAGTCTGAATTTCAGCACGGCTTATCATCTACAAACGGACGGACAGTACGAGTGAAAAATTCAGATTCTGGAGGACATGCTAAGAGCTTGTATGTGGAGTTTGAGTTAACAATTCAGAGTCCGAGTGAACAATTTAGCATAGCTTATTGTGAATCAACAAGGGAACTAGAAGAAGACATGCCTGCAAGATGTCCTTATCTATTTGAAAATTAGTCCTTATGTAAAAGTAAATTTCGAGAACGAAATTTTTGTAAGGAGGGTAGATTGTAACAACTCAAAAATATTGTACGGAAATTTACTGTTAATATATAAGAAATGAGTTTTACAGCCTGAGTTAGAGTGATAAGTCAATTTTGTAAAATAATAGCAAGAAACAATTTGTAGCTCACTGGTAAAGCCTTGCACTACTGTGACGTAGCCCCTGTGTTCGATTCCCATCATACATAATTATTTTTTTCTGAATTTTTAAAAACTTTTTGGAAGCCCAAAAGATTGCACGTGCAATACATGGGGAAATGAAAAGGTTAGAAAAATCAAACATGTGGAAAATGGAGTAAACAAGGATTTAATCAAGTGGCACGAATCTCGAGGCATTTGCCTCGAGATCAACGGGCGGAAAGGGGGATTGGGCCGGTAGGGACGGGTGAGATGAGCCCAAATTACCCCGAGCTTTGCACACTTGTCGCTTCAGCTACCCCTAACCCCTCTAAACTGTTTGATTTCCCTGCAGTCAAACAAAAACCTTTCATTTCACAATTAAACACAATTTTAATGCTTTTAATCCACATGTTTAATTCCCAAACCCTAATTCTCCACTATAAATACCACCCCATACTTTGGCTCAGCACCATTATGAAAATTCTAGCCAAAACTCTCTAAAAAGTTCCTAATGCAAGTGAAGTAAAAGCGGAGTTAGTGAGCAAGTTGGTTTCGGTGAAGATCGAAACCAATTCCGGAGCTCCCGCGACATCACGAAAACCCTCTTCCTTTTCCTCACCCTCTTCCTAAGCTTTCTAAACCGTAAGTCCCTTCCAATCTCTCTTTCTCTTCATTAAAATCCAACTTTAAAACTTATATCGGTAAGTGGAGTTAATACCGATATCTATTTTATAAACCCTAGAAACTTCCTTTTTCTTATATATTGTTCAACCAAATTCTTACACAATACTTATAACCCTAATTACCAATGTTTAGAATAAATTTTTACCACGAATCTCATGTGAAACAACCTTAATTAACTTTTTCATTAAAATACCATGAAGTTTGATATCACTTCTTTTAGTTTTGTTAAAATTATACCTTTAGGAAAAACTTCACGGGGTAACGACCCACCCCACACGTACACTCTTGTTTCATAGCATGGTACCTCTTTTTTTGTATGAATATTTGTTACGAGGAAAACTTTACAATAAAATACTAACTACTTTAAAACCGGATTTCTTTTAAAACCGGATTTCATATCCTTTGTGATTATGCATCTACAACTCTCTTTAGGGGACCCGCTAACGGATGGTGCAGATTATCGCACATCCTTGGGTTAGTAGAGCGAGATACAGACCTTCTCATGGAGCATTCGATCTCGAAAGGATTTAAATACATTTTTAAGAAATACGAATTTTCTAGATAAAATAAAATTGTTTTTCTTTAAAAATTTATATAAAATTATAAATTCATATTTTCAAAATATAATGAAACGATATTTTTCTAAAAATGAAAAGATTAACAAATGACATTAAAATTCCATCAAGATACTAAAAAGAACAAGTTTTTCAATAAAATACTATGAACTTTCAAATGCTAAGTATTTATCATTAAAATACCCCAATACTTAAAATCCATGCTCATGACAATCCTAAATAATACTAATCACCCTCAAGATTTACTTTTAACTATATAAAAAAATATTTTTTCATAAAACCCCCTCGAGATATATATAAAACAATATTTAAGAACTTTAGTAAATATAGGTTTAAGTGGGATCAATTCTCTTGAGCATCAAAGAGCCGGAGAAAGTGAGTGCTTGCCTATTTAAGGTAGACAACTTAACGGAGTTATCAATAGTAATTGTCTTGGAAAAAGACACAAATGCTGCCGTCCATGTGCAGCAGTTACCGATGACTCCCAAACCTAAGAATTCCAGAGTTTAAATCAGTTTACAAGAGTTTGACTCTGTCAGAGTCTAATTCAAACCTGAATCCAAAATCAAACATGAATACTTGATCATGAACATGAATACCTGAAATCAAATATCAATATCAAACATGTATACTTGACCTGACTTGACCGAACCATGGTTATAACTTGACTTGACTACTTCAATACTTGATTACATCCTGAACATGAATACTTAAACATTTTGTATCCATAGTTTCGACAAGACTTATAATTATAATCTATACAATACATTATGCGGGGATAAAGGTGTAGATTGGTACAGAACGTATATCGTGGCACGAGAGGTCACTTATAAAACACATACATGAATTTTCGTGCCGTTGTCCCATGGGTTATGACGGGGCCTTATACTACATGTTACCATAGTCCACGGGGTAAGATGGACTCCTCTCGTATACATGATTACCTTCTTTATCAAGCTACAAACAACCACGTTAGAATAACTATCATATACCAGTAATCAATCATACACAATTTATCTGCTCATTTCACATTACTTGTTATATTCTCTTTCTTTTTTTGGGACTTACCGAGCGTTAGTTCGCTGAAGACATTCTTTTCTATTTCTTTCTTTGGAATATTCGTCAGGAGGACCGGACTCTCAGAAGATCGAGCCGAGCCAGGAGGACTTGGACCAGCTCACCACTCAGCCTGACTTCTAGTTTCCCCTGCATTTACTTTCCAGTAGGCCATTGTTTAGGAACCGCTTTACTCATTGTATCTTTTATTTTCAAACAGTTGTATGTAAAGATGAATGTAAATAAAGTTGATGTTTCATTTTATTATCTTGTCATTCTTGTATATTTTTATATATTGCTTAATTATGCTTAACGTATTTATTTCATAGTAAATACGTTGCGGTTTGCCATGTCACTGTTTCCGTCTACTGGGAAGCGAGGCTTGACATTGATGAACCGAATCTTTTCACCATTTCTAGATCAGTTTGTGGTGGTATTTATTGATGATATTTTGGTCTATTCGAGAAGCAAAGAAGAGCATGATGAACACTTGAGAATCGCACTGCAGACGTTGAAACGAGAAAAGCTATATGCCAAGATGAGCAAGTGCAGGTTTTGGCTCGAAGAAGTGAAGTTCTTGGGTCATGTTGTATCCGGTGATGGAATTGCAGCTGACCCCGAAAAGATTGTAGCTATTCATGATTGGCCAATTCTAAAGAATGTAGAGGAGATCGGAAGTTTCCTTGGGCCTGCTGGATATTATAGAAGGTTTGTGGAGAACTTCGCTCGAATAGCAGAACTATTGACCAAGCTAACACGTAAGGAGGTACCGTTCATATGTACTGAGAAGTGTGCGTCAGATTTTGAAGTGCTGAAGTAAAGATTGACAACCGCTCCTATCTTAACAGTGCCAGATGGTTCTAGAGGATTTGTTATTCACATTGACACATCTGGGAAAGACTTGGGATGTATTTTGACGCGGCATGAAAAGGTTGTAGCCTATGTGTCGAGGCAATTGAAGACTCATGAAAAGAACTACCCAACTCATGATTTGGAACTAGAAGCAGATATTTTTGTGCTGAAGATTTGGAGACACTACTTATTGGGCAAAAGGGTAGAGGTGTTTACCGATCACAAGATCCTAAAATACTTGTTTATACAGAAAGAGTTCAACATGAGGCATCGTAGATGGTTGGAGCTGATAGCTGGCTATAATCTTGATCTAAAGTACCATCCGGGGAAAGTTAATGCAGTACCGGATGCTTTAAGTCGGTTACCAGCGATACGGACGTTGACTACACGAAAGGAGATCATAGCAGATTTTCAGAGATTCGAGTTAGAGCTTATACTACTATATTTTTCGAGACAGTTGATGCAACTGCAAGTACAGTCATCCTTGATTGAAGCATTAAGGCAAAACATTCGCATGATCCTAGATTATAGAGATTTCGAGGACAAGTAGAAGCAGGACTTCGAACAGATTTATTGGTTCATGAAGATGGTTCGTTAAGAAATGGAAGTCATTTGTGTGTGCCTAGAGAAGATGTTCGTGAAGAAGTCATGAAGGAAGCTCATAGTTCTGCATATTCAGTACATCCAGGTGGCACGAAGATATATAGAGATTTGCGACAATATTTTTGGTGGGAAGGCATGAAAAGAGAGATTGCTCGTTATGTGTCGAGATGCTTGGTGTGTCAGTAAATCAAGATTGAATATCAAAGGGTAGCTGGTTTGTTGCAACCACTTCCGATTCCTCAATGTAAGTGGGAACATATAACCGTGGATTTCGTGACAGCCTTATGACGAAGTCCAATGGGAAATAACGTAGTATGGGTGATTGTCCATTGACTGACCAAGGCAACTCGTTTTATACCATTTCAAGTTGGTCAGTCGACGAAGGCTTTAGCAGAGAGATACATGCAGGAGATTGTGAGATTGCATGGAGTACCAGTAAGTATTGTTTCTAATCGTGACACCCGATTCCTATCTCATTTTTGGAAGAGTCTACAAGAAAGTTTGGGAATTCGCTTGAAATTTAGTACGGCCTATCATCCTCAAACAGATGGACAGTCCGAGAGAACGATCCAAACTCTTGAAGATATATTGAGAGCTTTCATGTTAGACTTCAAGGGTTCATGAGTGGATCATTTATATTTAGTGGAGTTCTCGTACAATAACAGTTTTCAGGCGACTATACAAATGGCTCCATTTGAAGTATTGTACGGTTGTAAGTGTCACTTACCAGTATGATGTGATGATGTTGGAGAAAGAAGATTATTGGGACCGGAACTAATTGTGCAAACCGTGGAGAAAATTAACTTGATACATGATCATATGAAGGTGGTACAAGATCGACAGAAAAGTTGGGCTGATACTGGAAGAAGAATTTTGGAGTTTGTTTTTGGTGATCTTGTGTTCTTAAAGATATCACCGAGTAGGGGAGTAATCCGATTTGGTAGTCGAGTCAAGCTTAGTTCTCGATTCGTGGGGCCTTTCGATATCATTGAGCATGTTGGAGAGGTAGTTTATCGATTGGCTTTACCACTATCCTTGACCGATATTCATGACGTGTTTCATGTATCTCCAACTCCGCAAATATGTTCGAGATGAGATGCACGTCCTAGCTCGCTGGGAAATGACTATAAGGGAGGATTTGACTTATATAAAGCAACCGATGGCTATTGTAGATTGACGAGAAAAGGTTTTGAAGAATAAACTAATCCTTTAGTGCTCGTTTCATAGGGGAATCGTTCGCATAGAGAATCTGCTTGGAAACGTGAAGACGAGATTCGACAAAAGTTTCCACATCTCTTTCTTTAGATCCATGTTGTTCTTGTCTTTTCCTGTTTCGTGAATTTCGAGGACGATTTTTTTATAGTTGGGTATAATGTAACATCCTAGCACGTTTATACGACACTAATCAGTATTTTAAATCTTTCTTTATATTTATTTATTTATTTATTTGGGTTGCGATTGATTTGAATAGTAGAAATGGTTATCCAGCCCGACCCGCATGTGTGAAACCCATTATGGTTATATTTTATTAATATTTATTTGTAAACTAAATCCATGTGAATCTAGTATAATATATATGTATGTATGTATATATAATATCTAAATCATATGCTTATATTTTTTGGTAGCCACACGTTAAGGATAATTTATATTTGTTAACTGTCATCATATGATTAAACATCCCATGTTTTATTTTGACTTACTTAAATATAATAGAATCTGGATACTAAATATTTCTTAAATCCAGACATATTTAAATCACTTTAAAATCTTAAATAAGGGGTATGAGATATTTAAAAAATATTCTTGCATTATGGTTAAAAAGGTTACGTATATGTATTATTTTTCCAAAATATATTTTTGTGAGATTTTAGTGGAGACGGAGTGTAGCTTGATATTATCTTTAGTAGTATTAAAATATAATATATATTTATAAGCTAATATAAACTACACACACATACACACACTATTATATACTTTATATTTTATAAAACAGAAAACTTTCTCTCTCTCTGCCTTATCTTTTCTCTCTCTCTCTCTTTACCTAACATATCTCTTTCTCTCTCCTCTCTAACTAAATCTCTTCCTCATCAATTTATATATTCTCTTTTTTCGTTCTTCAAGCTTAAACCCGTTCTCACCGACGCAACTCCTGCCGCATCTTAAAAGCTTAACTGAGCCATCAAAACTTGGTATTGATTTGTATAGTGTTGTATTGCTTCCGTTTATCGCGTTTGTTTCGAGACAAGTTTACAATTTGCTATATGCTATGGTTTACGCAATATACTTACAGTACTGCTATTATTATTATTATTATCATACAAATATATCTATATAATTTATACACCATAATTATTTAACGTTAATCAGTTTTATAATATACAGTGTATGCAAGTTTACATTTTGCGACATGCTATATATATATCGTCGTAATATTTCTTATTATTATCATTATACCGTTTATATCTATATAATCCGTATATCATTAATTAGTTTATAATTTGCATTTTATAATATTATGCAAAATATAGTTTGATGATATTATAGTTTACAAATGAAACGCCGCCGCCAAGCGGATACGATAAATCTGGAATTTACTGTATACCTTAACTTATAAAATTCATTATAAATTATAAAAAAAAAATCATTAGCACATGTTCTTTAGTTCGTTACGAAGCTAATTCAGAATACTATAACCCTGTGAAATATTTACTTACAAAATAAATTGTTTAAATAATGTACACTGTAAATGAAAATACCTCTGAACTGCTGTCCAAGGATATTCCAGCAGCAAACTTTCAATTCGAATGTTCATAACTTTTTGTAGAAATAATCTGAGATATTTTAATATATAAAAATGAAAACCTTATCGAATAAGATTTGTTTTGGTATATGAAACGTCTCTTTTGAAGAACGTTTGTTATTTTTAAATTATTTTACAAATCAGAATAACGCTGAATTTCTGAACAGAACTTTCTTATGTATGGTTAATCAACACCACTTTTATAGTTATTAATCTGATTGAATATGCTATCCCTTTTAATACTATTATTTTGGTTTTGTACATGATATGATTATATTATTCTTGACATGCTTGTAATCTGCCAGATTGTATTATTTTTGTTATAATGTTAGTACTTGTTGCCTGTAATACTTACCAATGCCAACAATATTGATCTGCTATCATGATTGACCTGATTTGTTATCTTGATAGACAAGACCTGCTCACGATTATTCCTGTGTTGGTATTAGGCAGGCATTCTAGTGATACCTGACTTGAACACGAAATTTGGGGGAAAGAAAAAATCAAGAATGTAACCAAAACGTAACTCAAAAGGATATTATTGTTTGTTGTGATTTCGGGTGTGAACCGAATAACCATTGTTTATTGTACCGTGATCCCGTGGGGAATCAACGGGATATATTATACTGTGGTCATGAACATGACATATTTTGTTGAGTTACGAGGAAAATTATATTAATTGGTTTCAAGTATGGTTATGATAGATAACCTAGAAACACAGAATTTAGAATACACATGACATACTTATAGTGCTGTTATAACATATGTAATTGTTTGTTTATACTTATATCTTATTTTGCATGTGACATCCTGTATAGCACATTATTCTGGTTATTACTATTATCGTAATATTTATGATGCACTGACGTCTGGATTTTGCATGGCCAGATACCTGACTTAGCACGTGAGTATTTCGATAGGATCGTCGATCAGTGAGGACCATCTCACTGATATAACTCTTATTGATGATTAGTTATTCTTTGGATTTTTATTGCTTCCGCTGCTATTTCCTGTTATCATTTGTGGTTATTGGACATGTTTAAAGATAAACAGTTATATTATTGTTCTTGATTACTAATAGACAGCCGTAATGTGACTATGTGGGGATATTTTTTTAGTGTAGGTAATATAGCTGGTTTTGTCACGTCCCGAAATTTTCGTGTTTTGGAAAACGGGACGTGACATTCATTTTCTACTAAACATGGTGATTTCTATATTGTATTTAGCATCCATCATGTCATGAAACATGGTGATTTCTATATTGTATTTAGCATCCATCATATCATGTTGGCATGTATGGAAGCAATTAAATTCATTATTTTTATTGAAAGTGTATTGAGGTTTTCTTTTTGTTCCAATAATTTAGCATCATCATAGCGATTTCTATATCTTATCTAGCATCGATCACTAACCCTAATAGATTATATAATGATGATTAAAAAGCTATATATGGAAGTACGCATCTCTATCGCTGGATGACGGTTTATACGTGTGTGCCATTTGTTTTCTCATATGTTTGGCCCTTCAGGATATTGCTGGAGTCGACGGAAAATAATGCAAAGTTTATATAATTCTACACAAGTTTCATTTTAAAGAAAGGAGCATAAAAAGAAATGGAAGGAAAACATGTTTATGATGAGCCTTGTGCCGTGCATGTTAAGCAGATGATGGAAAATGTTGTATAATGACGAGCCATGAGCCGTGGCTTTTCGAGTAAACGGCGATAAAAACCGTCCAATAGCATCTCCTGAGCTGTATCTTATTTTATAGAGTAAATGGTGATAAAAGTTGTATAAATATAGGCCATCAAATGTGCACCAAATTAGTTGTATTGTCGGATTCTTAAGAAGTATAAGCACCTATATTAGTGAGAATAAGATTCACATGAGGTGAAGTAATGTGTGATCGGGGAATCCTAATATTTATCTGCATGGACCAAGCAGGGGTATGTTTCATAGGCATTTAGGATTTTAAATAGAAATTTATATAGCCCCACGCCCAAATCTGCCCGTCAATATGAGAGAGAGAAAGAGCGAGCTATTTCTAGAGAGAGAAAGCTCGAGACCTCGCCCAATTTCTAGGGTTTCCTATTGCTGCCGCCTCTGGTTTGCTTGGCGCAGCTCTGGAACGATCCGATCCATCACGGATCGATCTCGTTTCCCGCGCTGTGCCAACCGAATCGGAGCCGGAACGCGATGAACTTGGTCAGGCGTTCGATCCTTCAATCTGAGATCGCTGAGGTGAGATCGATGTCTAAGAATGCCCCTTTAATTTTTGTCAGCTTTAATTTATACCCATTTCTGCGATTATGCAATGTGATGAAGCTTTAATCATTGTTCTATATTAGGATCTCGATGCTCTGCATGATAATTGTTTACACAATGGGATATTATCGATTTTGTTCAATATTTGGAAGGTTAATGAATGAAGGACTATGATGACATGACATGTTAAAAAGGCCATCTTTTTAATCTGAACTTTGTTTTCATGATGGGATGCTATAGATTACGTTCGAGATTTGGAATGCCATTTTCTTTATATGAGCTTTGTATTCACAATGGGATATTAATGTAAAAAATGCCGTCTTTTTTCAATGAATTTTTGTTCAGAATTTGGAAGGCTGATGAATGAAAGAGTATGATCATACGACTTACATGTTAAAAATGCCATCTTTTTAATTGACTTTGCTTTCACAAAGAAATATTGTCGATTCTGATGATGGAAAGACTATGATAAGATGTTAAAAATGCCACCTTTTTAATGTGAACCTTATTATCATAATGGGATATCGTTGATTTTGTCCAAAATTTTCAAGGCTGATGTTGCAGGACTATGATAACATGACTGACATGTTAAAGATGTCACCTTTTCAGCATGAACAGTGAAAACGAGATTTATTATTACAGTTATATATCAACAGAATTGGAATGAAGCTCACTTTTTAAGGAACTATGCAACAGATTTATACAACTACAAAAAATCGTTGACAATTGGGATGCAATTGCATGAGAGCCCTTTGTTTTCCAGTCAAATTATAAGTTTTTACACGTGGTTTGTAGTGACAGGGATAGTGAGGATTGATTCTAGATGGAAACTTCTGAAGTTGTCGCAGTAATAAATCGTTTTGGAAAAGTCTTGAAACAAGTTTTATGAAATTAAAATATGCTAGAAATGAGTGCACAGTATATTTTCTTCTTTTTTTATGATCTTCTCTTTCTAAGCATACTGTAATAAGATTTAGAGATTCTTATCCAATCTTACCAAAACTGATTAGGTATCATCTTTCTCAAAACAAGTTTGTCCTGGTCTCCTGCACCTTGACAATGTGCACTCTGAATAAGTGTTGAAATAAACACTAGAAGTATTGGAAATATTTACTGGCTCTATTTTCATAGCTTATTTTTGAAGGTTACTCTTGGTGCGGTGATTAATTTCATGGTTATACTATATCATTCCAGAACCACATCTCCATTTGCACTAGATGCATGTATTGGATTCAATTATTCATTATGATATGATGATTAGATTAGTCAGAACATTGGACTTGGAGCTTGTTTTATTTTTGTAAATAGTGAAATTATTTCTAACTTATGCTTCTTAGGTAGTGTTTTAAAAGTGAAAGACGACTTCAAGGCGATGAATCTTGTTTAAGGTCTGAGGCGAGAGGCGCTAAAAAGACGATCGTCTGAGTTAAGTGAGGCGACAAATATTTAGACCGCTAACATAACTTTACTAGGCTGGTTCGAGGATTAGAGAACGAATGTAAAATAAAAGAATAAATGACTTTCCAATTTGGAATTAAAGACCTAGTTTTTCGTCATTTTTTGTTTAATTCTGTTCTCATAAAAGACTTTCCTATGATTAAGGCGAAAGCAAGTAAATATAAACAAAAATGATATTGAAATAATATGAAATTTATTTTATTTTTATTTTTTAAATAAAATTCATTTAGATGCTCGCCTCAAAGTCTCGCCATGGACGCTGAGGCGATTGTCTGGGCACTTGAGGCGATAGCTTCCATTATCTTTCTTTATAGAAAGATAATAAGATCGTCTCGCCCAGGTGCCCACGATGCCAAGGCGCTCCGCTTTTAAAACACTGTTCTTAGGTTTCCTTTCTTCATGGTAGAGTAATCGAATAGTCAATGGTTATAGTCCAAGGACAAACGCCAGCATGGTGCGGTGAGTTAATGTTTATATTCTTGGTTATCTTGGTCAAGAGAGGATTAAAGTTATGTTGACAGCTAGTAACAAATTCTTTTGTGAAGATTTCTTCAACTTTACACGACTGATAATGTAAGGATAATATCTTATTTACTTGTCTATTAGTTAAAAGATTCAAAGAATACTAGTCAACACGTGCGTGTGCGCTCCCTCTCTCCCTCTCTCTCATTTTTCACTTTTCCATTGGAAGATATTTATCTGAATAAAAATGTAATTTTACAAAAATTTTTACCAGATAAGCCTTACATACAACGCTTCTTCTTTCACCTACCCTCAGGTTTGTACTTCCCAAAATCGAAATGCCATGTGTCCCCTCTCGACCTTTGTAACCAGCCCCCTTGCTAGTTCTCCACCCTCACCACCTCCCTCAGCTTTAAACATGGAGAGAGATTTCTACGGAGTGTGACAAGGAAAGAATCACTTATTTTCCAGTGTTTGTGGTTGCTGCCTCCTCTAGGTGCTTGGTGCAGCTCGGTTCAGTTTGATTTGTTGATAGATTGATCTGTACTGGGCTGCCCCAAGCAAACCAGAGGCGAAATGCTAATGCATCTGATATCAAGATATAAAAGACAAATCTGCAAGGAGAGATTTAGATTTTATTATCTTATTTTTTTGGGGTGGGGCTTTTGCTACTTTCTTTTTCGCTCTCCATTGTTGATCTTTTAGACCGTGATAATAAATGTTGAATGTTAGTGACCATGATGCTTTGCATGTGTTGTCGGATGCCTGATATATTCTTTTCTTACAAGAGTATATCTGGATGAACTGTTCTGTTTTTATTTTCATTTCCCACCCAATTGAGCTGTATCATTTTTGTTCCAACTTTAAAAGATTGATGGCAGGGGACCAGGGGTGCTTCGAAACTTGACACACACCTCTCCTAGTTCCTGAAATCCCTTTAAAAAGTATCTTTTAAGTTTTATGATGTTTCTGTCTCTCACATGGAGGGAGGGGGAGGGAGGGAAGTGGTTTTGCATTGGATCTGTATCATTCTTGTTCCAAATTTAGAAGGTTCATTATAGGAAGGCTTGAAGTTACATGTAGTTCTCCAAATCCCTGTAAAAAAGTCTTCTTTTTTCTTATATGTTCGTTGATGGTTGTAGAAACTATTAAAGATTATATAACTGTTTATTAGGAGAATTGGAATGCAGCTTTCTTCTGAAACGTCTAGCTTGGATAGTATCTGCTGTTTATACAAAAGCATGTGAACTGCTCTCTTCCTTGATTAAAATAATACTTTCCTGAACCGTAGAAGACACGAGTCTCAGTTGCCAGGTTTAATAGCGGTAGTGAGGCAGATTTGGAATTTTGTTAATACTGCTTTTATGTATCGCGATGCCTGAAGGACACATGGACTACTTGGGTGATGAGGATGAATTGGAGATTCATTTGAGTGTGTTTTTTTTCCTTGCTCGTACATATCTTGAACTTGTTTCCTTTTTGAAACTTCAAAAGCCATGATCATGCTAGGTAACATTATGTTTTCTTCGTTACGTCTGTTCTCTTGCGGAGCATTGTGGTATTACCACTTGAGTATTCAATTTGCCAATGAATAATTCATTCTCTCTCTCTTTTTAAATCGTAGCTTGACCTTCAGGAGGAATGTATTTTTCTCAGATTTAGTTTCTAAAGATTTGTGCTTTTGTCTCTTCTAGTTGGTAAACATATGTTGGTCCTTCTTCCTGAGTAAATATATTTTTGCTTTCTGTTCTTAGTTTATCATACAAAAAAGTTATTAAATTCTATTATCACTAGAATTTTGATAATATATGCTTGGATAATAATAATGATGCTTTGCATATGATAGCAGGATGAATGTGATGACTTTGGGATCTCAAGGCAATATACTCACTTGATCTCTGTTCTTGAAGGTGAGATCGATGCTCAAGAACGTAACTTTAATTTTAACTCAGCTTTGATTGTAGAATTGGGTAATTTGTAGTCATTTCTGTGATTCTATAGTTAGATGAAGCTTTAATTACTCTTCTATATTTAAATCCTGACAATGAATGCTTTGATGATGGCATCAATTATGCTTTGCATGATACTTGTTTTTGCATTGGGATACTATCAATTTTGTTCCAAATCTGGAAGGCTGATGAAAAAAGGACTTCAAGAACATGACTTGCATGTTAAAAGTGCCTTCTTTTCAATATGATTTGGAGAACAGAGATATATTACAATTTTATATTAACAAAATTGGAATGAAGCTCACTTCTTAAGGAAGTATGAAAGAAAACTATTAGTGTAGGAAAATATTTGATGGTTTAGATGCATAGAGCGTGAACCTTCTTACATCCTTCAAATTTTATGTTTTTACACGTTGTAGTAACAGTTATGGAGTAAGGATCGATACAACATGATAACTTTGTTAATTTATTTGATGCTATTTACAGAGGTTTGGATATCGTAAAGGGGCAACTTGTCCATGTTGATGACTAGAAAGCTGGTCCTACTCATTTACTCATTTTCCTTATCCTAGAAACATGCGGGGGATAACTATCATCATGAATAACACTGGCATTCTTACTTTTTTTTTGGAAAGATTTTGAAAAATATTTCGTAAATCATGCTATAAAGTGCTGTGACAATAATGAGCTACACTTTCGTCTTTGTTATGATATTTTCTTCAGCATCGTGCAATAAGATTGTTGGGTTTGTTAACCAATTTTACCATCACAGATTATGTATCATCGTGCATAAAATGATTTTATCCTGGACCTTGTGCATGGCAATGCGTACTTTGCGGAACTGTTGACACAAACACAAGAAGGATTGAAAGTATTTCTTTATTCTATTTTCATAGCTTATTTCTGGAGGTTTTTTTAGTGCTATGTGTGGTACTATTAACAAACACTCTTCTACTATCAACATATTTCCAAACACGCTTCACTAGCACTACGTGCACGTGCAGGATTCAATAAATCATAACATTATAATAATTAAATATTTCCAGCAGCACTTCTCAACCTGCAGTAGGTGCATGTACTGGTTACAACGAATCACAATGTTATAATAATTAAATTTCCAGAAGCAATTCACTGTTTGCGCTAGGTGCATGCACTGGATTCAGCAAATCATAATGTTTTAGTAATTAAATAAAAATCATAATATTGAGCTGGAGCTTGTTTTGTTTTTGTAAATAGGAAAATGTTTTGACAATTTTGTTCTTAAGCTTTGTTTCTTCATGGTTGAGGAAACAAGCAATATATGGTTCTAGTCTGATGGCAGCTATAGTGTGGTGCACCGAGGCCGCTAAGATATATTGAAAGGTCAGCCAACAGTCGTTCTATAGTTGGCAAACTATTTTGACACAGTGTCATTAAACTTACTGTTACAAAGGTTATCTTTTAGATTGGTGCATTAGAAATTGCTAGGTAGTCTTTCACCCTTATCATATAATACGAGGTTGTCCTGTTAAAGACTTGAAGTCCTGAAAACAAGGGGACAGGGAAGGATTGAAAACAAGGGAAATCTTTTTCACTGCAATATATGAATATTCATAGAAACAAAAACATTTATATTTGCATATGTACTTTATAAATGGAGAAAGGAACCTGCCTTATTTTTGGTATTTTTCAACGGGTGCACGAAGTTATACATGCTTAAATGGCTTTTCTCTTCGCGGCTTCATTTTAGGTTTTAACTTCTGACAAGACAAAATAAAGAATAAAAAAGAAAAACCAGAGATTACGGTTTGTTCGAAGACATACTGTGGGGATTAAAAATTAAAAGCTAGACCTATACTCGGTCAAGTCAATGATTATAATAATGAAGTTTGATTCCTTTTATGGTCACATTAGCTTTAAAAAAAAGTTATTTAAAGGATTCTTGGTTCTATTTCTCTCTTTGTATATCTTACTCGTGTCTTTTTACAGTTATGATATTCTTGGTTGTCTTGGTAATGAGAGGATTAATCATGTTTAGTTGTTTACAGCCAAGAAAACAATTAATTTGTAAAGGCTTTTCAAATTTAAAACCACTAATACACTGATAATATCTTCTTTACTTTTATTAGTTCAAGATTCAATGTGTACTAATTAATACTTTCCATCCTGCCTTACAGACTTTTACTCTATCTAATGGCACTTTTACAATGAAGGATATTATGCGAAGCAATAAATTGTTATACTATTTTGTTTTAAGAAAAGCCCAAAAAACGCTTCTTTCTTTAACCTATCCTTAGGTTCGTACTCCACGAGTTGAAATACCACGTGCCCCCTTTCAACCCTCTTTAAATAAGCCCCTTTGCTAGTTCTCCACCCTCACCACCTCCCTTGGAGTAATACATTAATGAGAGATTTCTATGGATAGTGAGAGAGATGATCACTAATGTTCCAAAGCTTTTAGTAGCCGCCCCCTCTAGTTGCTTGGAGCAGTTCAGGAACCAGTTTGATTTGTCGACAGATCTATCTCGTCCTGACTGCCTCAAGCAAACCAGAGGTGGTATGCTATGTTCTTGTGAACTTATTCATCTGATCTCATGACCAGAATACCAATCTGCAAGAGAGATTTGGTGTCTCTTAGCCCCCCCCCCCCCCCCAAAGGGACGTATTTAGACATTCCTTTGCCTCTCAATGGTTGATCGTTTTGATACGTTCACCCTGATAAGAATTGTTGAATGATAGTGACCATGACGCTTTTCGAGTATATTTGGAGCAGCTGTATTTTCTTCTCTTTTTCGTTTGAGCAGTATCATTTTTTGTTTAAACTCTAGAAAATTGATGGCAGGGAACTAGGAGTGCTTCAAAACTTGACATGAAGCTCTTAATTTCTGAAGTGCTTTAAAAAAATCATATTTTCCATACGAACTTCAATTAGTGTGTGTGGATCTAAGTTTCTGCAGTTTCTTCTATTGCTGCCGCCTCTAATTAGCTTGGTGCAGAATTTATTTCCCTGCATGATGTGAACCACAGGCAGAATGCTATAATTTCGTTTTAATTTTTCATCATAGGCATCTTATTAAATAATCTGTATAATTGATCTTCAGGAATGGATTTGGTTTCTCTTAGCTTTGATTATCTGCGATTACATGCATTCCCTTTCCCCCCTTCATTTTCCCTTTTGACGAAAATATCCTGGCAAGGAATTGTTAATGATGGTGGCATGTGTTGTTGGATGCATGGATCTTCTTTTGTAATAGTTTGCTGGTTCAAGCGGTTTTTGTTGATCGTAGGGTTGGTGGCAGGGTTGATTTGAAACTTCACATGCAGTTCTCCAAGTCCTGATATCCCTGTAAAAAAGTCATCCTTTTCATATCAAGTTCGTTGATGCTGGTAGAAACTGTAAGAGATTTTACCATTGTTTTTTAAGAAGAATGCAGCTTTCTTCTAAAATGTCATGCTAGAATAGGAGCTGCTGCTTCGGATACAAAAGCGCGCGAACCTTTCTTTCTCGATTAAAATAATACTTTTCTGAACCATAGTAGACACGTGGTTTGGTAGCTGTTAGTGAAGCAGATATGGAATTTTTTAATGTCATTTTCAGAGAGTGTGAATACCTGGGCGATGAGGATGAATATGAGAATCATTTTAGTGTGATGTTTTCCTTAAACATATCTTGAACTTGTCTTCTTCTTTAAACTTTAAAAGACGCGATGTTAATCGGTGATGTTATATTTCCTTTTTTGTGTCTGTTTTTTCTTACAAAACATCATGGTGTTACTTACCAAACTGATTTAGTATTCAGTTTGCCAACACAAAATTCATTTTGTATTTGTAGCTCGACCTCATGAAGAACGATTTTCTATCAAATTTAGTTTGTTAGAATTTGAGCATTTACTTTTTCTAGTCGAAATATATTTGTTGGTCCTTAACTGAACGAACATATTTTTCTTTATGTTATTTTATCATATTTGATTGTTGAAGTTCAAGAAATTATTAATTTCTATTAGCAATTGAATCTTGAAAATATATGATTGGATGGTGGTGATAATGATGCTTTCCATGTGGTATTAGGATGAATGCGGTGAAATTGGGATCTCAAAGCGCGTTTACTCTCTCGATCTGTGATCTAGAAGGTGCGATCAATATTCAAGAATTTACATATAGTTTTTCTTAGCTTTGATTTGACAAGCGGGCAATTTAGTCATTTCTGTGATTATGTCGGTTGATGAAGCCTTAATTATTCTTCTACATTTAAATCTTGATAATTAATAGTTTGATGACGGCATCAATTGTCCTCTGCAAGTGTGCATGATACTTGTTTTTGTAATGGGATCTATTCAATTTCGTTCAAATCTTGGAAGGCCGATTGAAGGACTTCGAAACATGACATTTGAAAAATGCCAAATAACACACACACACACACACACTAAGATGGCACTAGAGAATATTCTCAAGAATATTCCCTCTTCTATTTTGGCCCAATAATACCTATGAAAATTAGATAAAACCCATAATTTTCTTTCACAATTACATATAACCCTATTCTAAGCCCCATCTGAGTATAGAAATAATTCTTGTGGATTCGTAAATCAAGGCCGACCCCTTGATATTTTGGAAACTTAATTCCGGACCCTCACCTAATTTAGCACTCAATTAAACCACTACCAAATTAATTATTTTTCCAAATAAAGATATATGAAATTAAGATATTTATCTTAAGATTAAGATCCCAAATTGATGAAAATGCAATAAGTTGATGAGCTTTATCTTAGGGAAAGTTAGATGTTTGATGACTTTGGTAACAAATGGAAATCGACTTCTTTTTTCAAAGGTACATATTATAACAAAATAAATCATAATGATGAGAATTGGGGAAAAGTTTAGGAAAAAATTTGAGGCCGTTTTTTATTAGTTAAATCAAATTTATATATCAAAGTGAAATCTCTCATTATTTTTTCGTTGCCTTATTAAATCATTAGGAGAGGGTTAACGGTTTAATTATGGAGCCTTTTGAATGTCGATGTATTATACTAGCATCTCCTGCTATTTAAAACTATATATATGGGAATATTGTCTGTAATATTCTTACTTGTATCTGGGCAGTACGTAAAGTTAAATAGACCGTTGGAAAATTTTATTAGTCTCCCTTTGTTGACACAATATTAGAGGCGTGGTTATATGGGCTTATTTTGAATTGCCCTCCTCCTCCCCAACCAAAAAAAACAAAAGAGAAAACACAAAAAAATAAAGAAAATAAATTGGATGCATAGAAATGTAGATGGCACTTGTATAACAATTAAAGATAATAGAATAGAAATCAACCAAAAATGTTTTTATTAAAAATTTGGCTTAATTCCCAAAAACTACCAAAATCTTTAGGGATGTGACAAATAATTACCAAATTCTTTGAAAATTACAGGAAACTACCAAATGTATGGAAACTTGTAAAATTAGTAGACAATAAACTACCAAACTTGTTTGGTAAATGTTTAATAAACTACCTAACTTGGTTAGTAAATATTCAATAAACTACCAAACTTATTTACTGAATTTTCAATAAACTACCAAACTGGTTTAAGAAAGTTTAAGGATGATCATACATGTTGGTAGTTTTCTATAACTTTCAAAGAATTTGGTAGTTACTTGTCACAACCCATAAGTTTTTGGTAGTATTTTTGGAATTAAGCCCTCTTTGAAAGAGAGACAAATGAATCATGTCTATTATTTGTAAGTACTTAAGCAAATCATCAATTTTTTTCACTTCTTTTATGAAGATTTTAGCATTGCGAATAATATTATCAGTCAATGACCTGAATTTAAAAATTAGTGCACTGTATATCTTCGCAGCAAAGCATAACTTACGAAGTATATAAAATTTATATTAACTACATAAATATAAATATGTTGATAAAAAAGAGTTGCGTAGTTCTAAAAGATGCTTAAGCAATTACTAATATTGACGAAATGGTTATGATAAATGTTAGTTATTATATTCATAAATGTAAATATGTAATTTGGAATAACAATAAAAATTTGATTTCTCAATTTCTTTTTGCAATATTAGAGAAATTCTTTTTGTCTATATTTTTGGAACGGTGAGAATCCTGAACCTTTTTATTCTTTCATTGACCATTTTCTTGATTATTTAATCAATTTTCCAGCACTGCAAGAAACTTTTCATTGACATAACTTGAACTTTCATTGTAAATGCAATTCTATGCTTTGACCATCTATCAGATTTATAACTCTATTCTTGCTTATCATTATTCATATACTATGATGTTGATAAAAAAACGTTGCATAGTTCAAAATCAGGAAGGTTGATGAATGAAAGACTGATCACATGATATACATGTTAAAAATGCCACCTTTTTAATTGAACTTTGTCTACACAATGGGATATTGTCGATTTTGTATCAAAATTTGGAAGGCTGATGATTGAAAGGCTATGATAGCATGACATATTAAAAATGCCATCTTTTTAATGCGATCTATGTTTTCATAATGGGATGTTGATGATTTGTCCAAAATTTTTGAGGCTGATGTTGCAGAACTATGATAACATGACATACATGTTAAAAATGCCATCTTTTCAATATGAACAGTGAAAAAGAGAGATTAAAGTTATACATGGACAGAACTGGAATGAAGCTCACTTTTTAAGGAACTATGTAACAGATTTATACATTTACAAAAAAATAGTTGACGGTTGGATGCAATTGCATGAGAGCCCTTTTTTTTCTGGTCAAATTATAAGTTTTTGCACGTGGTTGTAGTGGTGGGGATAGCAAGTATTGATTCTAGATGGAAACTTCTGAAATTGTTGTTTAGGGGCAACACGTGGAACACATGTCAATGAGCATAAAGCTAGCTGTATTCATTTTCATCATCCTAAAAACATACGAGGAACAAATACCGTTATAATAAGACAAGCGCCAATAAATTGTTTCAGAAAGGTCTTGAATCAATTTTTATAGAATTAAAATATGCTATAAGGGGTGCGCCGTTTATTTTTCTTCCTTTTAATGATCTTCTCTTTCTAAGCATCTTGTAATAAGATTTAGAGATTCTTAACCAATCATATCAAAACCGATTAGGCATCATTTCTCGCAAAACAAATTTATTCTGGACTTTGACAATGTGCACTCTGACGATGTGTTGAAACAAACACTACAAATATTGGGAGTGTTTACTGGCTCTATTTTCATAGCTTATTTTTGAAGGTTACTCCTGGTGCGGTTGAGATACTATTTCATTCCAGAACCACTTCTCCATTTGCACTAGATCCATGTATTGGATTCAATAATTCATAATGCATGATTTCATAATTAAATAAGTCAGAACATTGGACTTGGAACGTTAAGCTAGCACTTGTTTTATTTTTGTTATAGTGAAATTTATTTCACACTTGTGCTTCTTAGGTTTCCTTTCTTCATGGTAGAGCAATCAAATATAGTGTATGGTTATAGTCTAATGACAAACTCCAGCATGGCAGAGTGAGTTATAAAAACGTTACATGAAGCTCTTAATTTCCAAAGTGCTTTTAAAAAAATTCATATTTTCCACATGAACTTCAATTAGTGTGTGTGGATCTAAGTTTCTGCAGTTTCTTCTTTTGCTTCTGCCTCTAATTAGCTTGGTGCAGAATTTCTTGCCCTGCACCAAGTGAACCACAGGCGGAATGCTATAATTTCATTTTAATTTTTCATCATAGGCATCTTATTACATAATCTGTGTAATTGATCTTCAGGAATGAATTTGGTTTCTCATAGTTTTGATTATTTGCGATTACATGCATTCTCTTTCCCCCTTCATTGTCCCTTTTGATGAAAATATCCTGGCAAGGAATTGTTAATGATAGTTCCCATGATGCTCTGCATGTGTTGTTGGATACATAGATCTTCTTTTGTAAGAGTATACTGGTTCAAGTGGTTTTTGTTGATGGTTGGGTTGCTTCGAAACTTCACATGCAGGTCTCCAAATCCTCATATCCTTGTAAAAAAGTCATCCTTTTCATATCAAGTTCATTGATGCTGGTAGAAACTGTTAGGATTTTTTTTATTGTTTATTAAGAGAATCAGAATGCAGCTTTCTTCTTAAATGGCATGCTAGAATAGTAGCTTCTGCTCTGGATACAAAAGCGTGCGAACCTTTCTTTCTTGATTAAAATAATACTTTTCTGAACCAGAGAGGACATGTGGGTTGGTAGCCGTTAGTGCAGCAGATTTGGAATTTTTTAATACCGTTTTCAGAGATCATGAATACTTGGGTGATGAGGATGAACATGAGAATCATTTGAGTGTGATTTTTTCCTTTAACATATCTTGAACTTGTCTTCTTCTTTAAGATTTAAAAGGCGCTGTGATTTCAGAGATCGTGAATACTTGGGTGATGAGGATGAACATGAGAATCATTTGAGTGTGATGTTTTCCTTAAACATATCTTGAACTTGTCTTCTTCTTTAAAATTTAAAAGATGTGATAATCGGTGACATTATATTTCCCTTTTTGTGTGTTTTTTCTTAAAAAACATCATGGTATTACCTACCAAACCGATTCAATATTCAGTTTGCCAACGAAAAATTCATTTTTATATGTAGCTCTTCCTCATGAAGAATGTTTTCTCTCAAATTTAGTTTGTTAGAATTTGAGCATTTGCGTTTTCTAGTTGAAATATATTTGTTGGTCCTTCCCTGAACAAATACATTTTTCTTAATGTTATTTTATCATATTTGATTGTTGAAGTTCAAGAAGTTATTAATTTCTATTGGCAATTGAATCTTGAAAATATATGATTGGATGGTGGTGATAATGATGCTTTGCATGTGGTATTAGGATGGATGCGGTGAAATTGGGATCTCAAAGAGCGTTTACTCTCTCGATCTGTGATCTAGAAGGTGAGATGGATATTCAAGAATGTACCTGTAGTTTTTCTTAGCTTTGATTTGTCAATTGGACAATTTATAGTCATTTCTGTGATTATGTTGGTTGATGATACTTTAATCAATGTTCTATGTCTAGATCTTGATAATTGATAGTTTGATGATGGCATTAATTTTGCTTTGCAAGCGTGCATGATACTTGTTTTTGCAATGGGATAGTCAATTTCGTTCAAATCTTGAAAGGCTGATTGAAGGACTTTGAAACATGACATTTGAAAAATGCAAAATAATATAATATATATACTAGGATGGTACTAGAGCATATTCTCAAGAATATTCCCTCATCTATTTTGGCCCAATAATACATATGAAAATTAGATAAACCCCAAATTTTCTTTCACAATTACATATAACCCCATCATAGTAGAAAATAGCGCTCTACATAGCATAAATAACTCGCTTTATAGCATAGCAAGGACTATTTCGCTACATAGCATTGCACATAGCACAGACACACCGTAACTTGCGCTATTTTTATAAATAGCTTACGCCACATAAACTGAAGCTATATAGCTTAAACTATTTAAGCTATGGAGCATAGGGATTTTAGCGGGCATTTTTTCAGAAAGTTACGGCCTGAATTTCTTAAACCAATAAACAAAATTATTGAGAAATGCAAATCGATAATCTAGAGCATCAACGCTGCACTTTCTTCTCTTCTCCTTCTCTCCCTTAGATCGATCTTCACAGCCAAGGCCCTCTCCGTCCATCCAAGGCCTTGTCATATCATCTACCTTTGAGTTCATCGCTATGTCTTTCGAGGCTATCTAAGACCTTTAATGCGTATATAACGTTCTCAATACATAAGTTATTTGTTTATGTTATTTTGTTTTCTAAATACTTAAGTTGATTGTTGATTTATATATCGTGGATGTGTATATAACATTCTTGTGAATTATTGAAGATGGATAAAAGTGTGAACTAATGGGCTAGACATTAGAAAAATTATTGGTGTGTTGGTGTTTGGTAGTTCTTTAGATTTTTAAAAAATCATTCCTTAATTTGTTAAGTAATTTTACTATTGTCTACATTAGTATAACTATATTTATTAGATCAAAATAATAACACTTAGTAGCTGACGCTATACGTTACGCTATTTGCGCATTTTCCTATTTGGTGGCGGAGCGTTACGCTTTATGCTGTCGCTATTTTCAATATTGAACCCCATTCTAGGCCCCCATCTCAGTATAGAAATAATACTTAGGATTGGTAAATAAGGTCGGCCCCCTGATATTTTGGAAAATTAATTCCAGACCCGCCCCTAATTTAGAACTCAATTAAACCACTACCAAGTTAATTATTTTTCCAAATAAAGTTATGCTTATCTTAAGATATTCCAAATTGATGAAAATGCAATAAGTTGATGAGTTTTATTGTGGGGAAATTTAAATATTTGATGGCTTTGGTAACAAATGGAAATCGACTTCTTTTTTTTAAAGGTACATATTATAACAAAATATATCATAATGATGAGAATTGGGGAAAAGTTTAGGAGAAAATTTGAGGCTGTCTTTTTATTAGTTGGATCAAATTTATATATCAAATCAAAATCTCATTATTTTTTGTTACCGGATAAATCAGTGGAAGAGGGTCAACAGTTTAATTATGGAGTCTTTTGAAATGTTGATATGATATTTTGGTATCTCCAGCGCTTTAAACCTATATATATATATATATATATATATATATATATATATATATAAGAAAGAGGCCCTAGGAGGGTTTTTCGTCAAGTGGTGACAAAAAATACACATCCAACATTTTTTTGACGATCGACACCCATCATCATCATTTTTATCACCTAAAGATGTGGACACCAAATTTTGATTCTATGACTTTTTCACCATTGAATTAGTAATGTAAAAAGTTTTATTGTCGATAAACCGTTAATTTTGCACTTACTAAATCAATGGTGAAAAAGTGGTAGAATCACATGAAATTTGGTGTGTCCACGTCTTAGATGAAGATGCTGGAGGAAATTCTCTCCTCTGGCCCCTTTTCTCCATTATTACAATAATGGAGGAAATGTGCCATACGAGGGAATTTTCTTCTATGGAGTTAAAAAAAATACACCCTCCATGATTTTTTTCGACTACCGGCACCCATCATTATCATCTTTACCATGTAAAATGTGGATACACCAAATTTCATATGATTCCATCACTTTTTTGCCGTTGATTTAGTGGGTGCAAAATTAACGGGTTATACTGACAATATAACTTTGGGTTAATTGCTTAATAATTCCATAATGTTTCATCTTTTCTGCAGAATAATACCACAATGTTTTTTCCATGTGCTTAAATACTATAATGTTTGCTCCGTTAGCAATATGATACCTTCCGTTAATTAACTGTTAGAAAAATTGCCCATGTGTCTTGCACGTGGGCATTTTTGGACAATTTTGCCTGTCTCTTGTAATTCAGAAAAGACCAAAACACAAAAAACCTAAACCCTAATCTTAACCTATCTTCTTCCACTCCCTGGCTTGTTGAGATCTAGTAATGGGAAGATGGGTGCGGTGACGGTGAAGAAGGGGGCGGAGCGGTGGCGGCGATTGGGACGAGGTTAGAGGTGGTGGCCATGGGAGTGATAGGGAGGAAGCGGGGGAGGAAGCGACGGTGAAAGGGGAGAAGATATAGGAAGCGATGGCCATAGGAGTGATGGGGACGAGGCGATGGCGAAGGCGAAGGGAGCGAAGGTGAAGATGGTGCTGATGGGGACGAAGGTGGAGGAGGTGGTGGTGATGGTGGCTATAGAGGCGAGGTGGAGATTGATGGATGGCCATGGGAGCGATGGGGAGAAGGTGATGTCTGTGGAGGTGGAGACTGAGGTGGCGGTGATGGGAAAGAGGTGGAGGAGGTGGTGGCCTCGGAAGGTTGATGATGGCCGGGGGATGGTGATGGGAAGGGAAAAAAGCAGCGGATGCAGCAGCTATGGAGGCGAGATCTGAGGCGGCCATGGGCGGCGGCGGAGGTGGCAATGTGGCGGCGGAGGTGGTGACCATGGGTTTGGGTTAGGGTTAACTAATCAGGGTTAGGGCTAAGTAATTAGGGTTAGGATTAATTTTTTATTTTTTTAAATCTAAATACAACTAGGGGTAGTATGGTCATTTTGTAACCTGTGTTAATATCGTTAAGGAACTCCATACATTGTGGTATTTAAGTGTAGGAAAAAACATTTTGGTATTATTCTACATGTAACGACCTCAAAATCCATCTACTCTTTTTTCTATAATAAGATAATTTCTTTTTAACGCGGTTTGTGTATATGATCATTACTTATATCCTATTGGTTGAGACACTGTATTGCTATTCCACAGGTCTCAAGTTCAAATCCAGCCTCCCTAAATTATTTGTTTCTTTATTATAATTATTAGTTTATTATATTCTTTTGTATGATTATATTTTTTCTTTGTTTTATTTTTATTTTGTATTTATATTCTTATTAGTTAGCAGTTTGTTTGAATTACTGTTGTTGTTTTCATATAATATGGTTATTAGTGTTGAGTGTTTTTTATGAGTTTTATCATTCATAATCTTTTAGTGATTTATATTTATAGTTTGAATATTTGACCAATTATTATATATTTTAGTCTTATTGTAGTTTACACATACAATTTTAAATCAACATAGACAAATTAGTGCATATTACTTATTTTTATATCTGTATTGATTTTACGGTTATAGTTATTGGATTGTTATTTAGAGAATATTTTATACTAAACTAATTTAAGTAACAAATATATGTTATCAAGCCAATTATATTTTAACCCCATTTTCTCTCTCTCCAAAATTTCTCATTCCTCGTCTCAATCTCAAATCAAACCCTAACACATATCTCTATCTTCCACCAACCCTAACTCATGATCATCTCCTCTTCTCGAAACGCCAGACCGAGCCCCTAATCTAGGCCAAGCGAAACCCATCTCCGCTTCCCTCTCCTCCTCGTCGCCGCCAAGATCATCATCGCCAAATCGATCCTTGCTGCCAAGATCGTCATCATCTCTAAGCGATCTTCATCTTTTTCTCCATCTTACAAGATCAGCCCCAAAACCCGATCGTCGTCGATCCAGCGGCCGTCGATCCCATCGTCGTCGCGATCTTCCTTCTCTCGGCCGTAAGTTCCTCTTCCCCTCTCCTTCTCTTCTCCCTAAATATTAATTGATTATTTTTGCGACGAATAAAACTTTGTTAGTATGAATGGCTGTAATTTTAATTGATTATTATTTTTAACTAATGGAAAACAGGCCATGGCTCTCGGTTTACATTAGAATAGCCTAAATTTTAAGTGATTGTTTTTGCAAGAAATTCACAATCTTTTACTGTTTGATATATGGTATTAGCTTGATTTGTTATTAATTCTTTTATGCGTTGTAGTATAGATTGCATGTTATTACTTTAGAATGTATCAGGTGATAAATCACATAGTAGATAGGATTAGGTTCTGTGTAGTCATGGATAACTGGAAGATATGGTAAATAGTATATTCTTAATAGACCCTAATTGCATTGCATGTTGTTATACACTATCAATAATTTTATAGTATGGTCCTGTTTTAGATTGAATTATTAACATGTGATTAGTTTAATTCTATCCCAAACAATAAAATATAAATATCGTACTATCTTGACTTCGTTAAATGAATATGCAGTATAACACAAATTGTATACTACACTATATCTAATTCTATACTATCTTAATGATTTATGTCTTGTACAAAAGTTCCTTAAATTATATCACCAACAATTCACTTTATAAAACTTATTGAACTACTTTGATCCTTGCCTGTACATGGTTGCATCTTTTTAACTTATTTAATATTAATTGTTTGTATTATAAATATTATATATACTGTACCTATTGTACTAGATAGTTTGTAAATTTGAGGATACTATTGAATGTCTGCATATATAAGCCATATTTTAAATCATAAAATTATATGTAATATCTAACTTAAACTGGACCATGATTACATGCTTACTATATATGCATGGAGACATATATATATATATATATATATATATATATATATATTGTGCAATGAAAGTTACATTCTTTGAAAATCTATTGAAACCTGGATGAGTCCACAATGAATTTTTTTAATAGGCTCTACTAAGTCTCTTTCTAGAATAGCAAAACATTACATGTTTTTAGTCCATGTTGATTAAGATATATATGCTCTTACAAGGATGTAAGAGCACGTCCCTAGAATACAAGTAAAGGAAAAACAATGATAGGTGGGGATTAATCTTGGACTATGAGGAATGACTTATTATTTTTACTAATTGAACAATTAGCAAAAGTATGTATCGTATTTCTCGTCTTTAATTATGATTTGGTGATATGTTTTCTTGGTTTGTTTGAGGGTACTGCATCATATTGACCACGCATGATAAAATTGTAGTAACCGTATAGTGTTATGTTCAGTTGCAAGTCCCTCCATTCTCTTCCCTTTTATTTAAAAAAAAATCAAATAATTATGTTTTATTGCATATTGTTCAAAATTACAGAGTATTAATTAGTAATAGTATAGGCAGGTAATTCATTGTTTTTAATTTTGATTTTTACATTATATTTTCTTATTCATTACGAAATGAGTCACAGTGTACTAGTTGCTAGTTGCTATGGATACATTATTGATGTGCAAAATCATATAAATTTCAGTATACTTATTTTATATTATTTTATTGTGTTTAATCACCTTATCATATTTTCAGTTCAATTTATAAATCACTCGATTAAATAATTTACTATTTTATTATTAACACGATAATATCTGATTATTTGATATTATAGAGTATATCAAGTATTTTTTCATGGCAGGTTGTATCAGAGTTATACTTTCTAATAGTAAGGTTATATTTATAAGAGTTTTATTTAGTTTCATTTGCATGTTACATATGTTGTACATATTTATTTACACAGTACATATGGGAAAATTATTTTAAGGTATCAAATGGTCATATTCTAATTACATACATTTATCATATAGCTATTCTATTATTGATTACTGTTCTACATTGCTATATATGCTATTACAACTTATTCCTTATGTAAAAGTCCCGGATCATAAACCAAAATCATAGATTTCTGCATGTGAACGTATTATTATTTCTGGCCTTAAACCGAACTATTATTACATACTTCGTGTATATATAGATACTTAGAATTATATCTAGGACTTTACCTGTATTCTCAGAAGTCTCATGACCAACTCATGAATATGCCCGTGTTTCATGGCCCTTGGATGATAGCCTTGGGTCTGTGAATACTCTGGCGGTGGTTGTAGACCCATTACTTATGAGTGGGCTCGTGTTTCCTTACTTCTGGATGATAACTTTGGATCTGTGAATACTCATGGCAGTGGACACTCACACTTAACAACAACTCAGGAGTCCCATTACTAACTCATGAATGAGCCCGTGTTTCCTTGCTCCTGGATGACAGCCTTGGATTTGTGAATACTCCTGCGTTAGATTATACTACCTTGACCTGAACCTGACGTGAATTACTTGAATATCTTGAATATCGTGAATATAATGAATATCTTGAATCTCGTGAACATAACATGTACACTATATACATATCATGGGGATGAGGTAGTTCGAAAATGAGGGTATTTATATGTAACGGAGGATCATATCTTGTTTCTCGTGGTACTGGAGAAAAACTGTATATTGCATTATATATAAATCATGAATCTTGTGAATCTCGTGTTGCTGTTGTTCCGTGGCATTACGGAATAACCTGGTTACATAATAAAATTCTCATAATCGAGCTTATACTTATAGTTACTAGCACTGAAATATCAAACATCATGATAACACATGCTTATTTGACTTGCACACTACCTTTTACTGTTCACAGTTATTCACATGTCTTGTACCGATACTACTGATATATACTACCTATTAGGTAACCAATTTAGTAGTCAATCTATCATATGATTAATACCTTGAATAACATAATCCGATAATGCATATTAAAATAATGAATAGCACCAATCTTTAATGTAATATTTATATAAATGTATAAATTGCATAATATTTGATGTTAAATAAAATAGAATACCTGGATCATAAAGTTGATGTTCAGAACATGCTTTACATATCAATATCGAAACATTATATACTTGCTTGATTATACTGTATACTATGTTTCATTCCATATATTGTTTTTTTAATAAAATGAGGACTTACCGAACTGTAGTTCGCCGATGGCATTCCTGTTTTCTTGTTTTCTTTTCTTGGGAATATTGTTGGACAACATTAGGGCAGGCGACGAGGCTACGTACGAGGTGGTACCAACTAAAGAGGACAGTCAATATCTTTCAAATCAGGCCGAGCTTTAGTTTTCTTTTTCAGTAAGTATGCTTTCTTTTGTTCAAGGCTATCTTTTATTCCTATTTCCTTAAATTTTCGAATTTGTGTTCAGTTATTGTTTTTGGAACTATTATAAATATTGTTGGATATTTTATAAGCTTAAAATTCTTGTATTATAATTTCCTAAACTACTTATATAGACGCTTAGCGTATTTATGTCGAAAATGAATGTTTCTCGGTATGAATACGTAGCGGGCTTGTCGCTCTCGTTTCTCGTTTTTGGGAAGCGGGGCTTGACACTGCAGAAAGGGTGAAACATTGTGGTGCTATTAAGCAATTAACCCTATAATTTTTTACATTGCTAATTCGATGGTGAAAAATGGTGGAATCATATGAAATTTGGTGTATTCATATCTTACATGATAAAGATGATGGGTGCCAATCGTCGAAAAAAATCATGGAGTATATAGATTTTTGACGCCACCTAACGAAAAAGTCTCACAGGGCCTCTTTTTTTTATTATATATATATATGTATGTATGTATATATAGTGTTATGCATGTGTGTGTACAGGGTGTTACAACCATCAATCATCTTGATTTGGATCGTTCCCTTGCCAATAGCTCGACACGAACTATTGTTACCCATCAAAACTAAGGTTCAAGAACTCGGTTTCGGTTTCAGTCTCTTATAATTTTAGTAGTTTCGCTGGGTTTCGACTAGTTTTACTAATCTTGGTTCGAGTTTCGGTTTCGACGGTAATACAATATACTTAAGTGTAGATATATTAAATACTTAAATTTATGGTTCTATATTACAAGACAATGATCCCAGTGTTTATAGATCCTGTCATGATGCAAAATATATTGAAAAGTGCACTTATATAAGTATTAATACAAGGTTTGGGTTCACTTTTTTGCGGTTTTCTAACAACGAAGGTCTACAATGATCACAATGACGGTAAAAATGGTATAAAAAATATGTTTTTAAAGGTTTCAGCCGAAACGATATTATATGGTTGGTTTTGTATCGGTTTCGGATTTCGTATCGGTCTCCACCGAAATCGATACGAAACCACTGCATATCGATTATTTCGGCCGAAATCTCGAACCTTTATCAAAACCACTCCACCATTAATAAACTCATATGTGTTGAACAAATCCCTATTGGGACACATATGGTAGGAACAACCCGAATTCATAATCCATTTATCCTTAGATCGATGTTTATTGTCAAGAGTCACAAGAAGATCTCCTTCCGCTATACTAGATTCGGCTGAAGACTCCTTCGATTTGTCTTCCAACTTCAGCTTGTTCTGGAATTTGAAACAATCGAACTTGAAGTGCCTCGGCTTCTTATAATAGTTGCAGATCAAGTTCTTTTTATTCTTGTATTTCTATCTTGACTTCTTCCTATTACCTTCCGGATCTCTCTTCTCCGCTCGCCTTCGAACAAATAAGCTGGAAGATGAACCAACAGTTTCGGAAGAAGTCAACTTCTTATCGATCTTCTCTTCATCAAATTCTTTTTGACATTCTTGATTGAGATCATATCTCGTCCATAAACCATGGTATCACGAAAGTGTTTATATGAGGGTGAAATCGAACACAATAAGAGAAGAGCCCGATTTGCATCATCAATCTTAATATCAATCTTATCCAGATCTGTAATGATTGAATTAAACTCACTAACGTGAGATTTGATTGGAGTGCCTCCTGACATACGAAGTGTGTAGAGACGCTGCTTCAACAGGAGTCGATTCGTGAGAGATTTTCTTAAATATAACTCCTTTAATTTCTTACACAAATCAGTCGCCGTCTTTTCCATCAAAACTTCTTGCAAAACTTCGTTCGTCAGACAACTGGATAGCCGTGATGACCTTTTCATCCATCTCCTCCTAAGCTTCCTCCGTTATAGTGGAAGATTTTGCATCCTTCTTAAGAATCGCCTTTCTCAAATTGTTTTGAGTCAACACGGCAACCATACAGACTTGCCATAAATAGAAAAAAAAACTTCTCAATATCAAATCTATGATTGTCGAAGACATGATGCGGGGATCAAACTAAAACATGATAAGTGCTAACAAACCCTAAAACTTCAAAATCAAGATCTAAGAAAGTGGGGAAGAGGACGTAGTTGTCGTTACCCACTACTGATCTAGATTGCAATATTGAAGACCTAATAGCTCAATCCAAAAGATCCTACTAAACGCAACAATGCTCTGATACCAGTTTGTTGCGACAATACGATCACGAAGCAATAACACAAACAATAGAGAAGTAATCAAATAAGCAAATCACAATTAAATTGGAAATATAGAGTACTAACCAAAACAATAGGCGAAAGCGAAGTTTTATTAATAACCAAAAGTGGAGGAGTACAAAACGGTGGACGAATACAAATCCCTCAAATACACCCTAGTTCTCACAATAGCAAAAGGGTTCTCTCAATAGCTATCACAAATGGCATTAGATCTTGGGTTAATACATACTACTATATATATAGCATACAAAAGATTTACCCAAATAACTAATTTCCTAACTAAGGAAAATATCCGGCCTAGAACACGGCAGACGTCTGCAGAAGGAATGTACAGACGTTTGCCCAAGTATCTTCTAAACAACAGAGTGTTGCCAGACGTCTTCAGACGTTTGGTCTTGAATTCTAAGCTGATCCAGAGCGATGGCATGTGCCTGAATTCAATTCAGCCATCTTCCCAAAAGCATACGAATATACAGATCGATGAGAGATGTCTGAAGCTTTAGCTCCAGACGTCTGTCCCTTGTAGATAAACATGAATCTCGATGACTTCGTGATAACGCCGGATCAATGAGAAATCAATAGAGATCGAATGAGAGGCATCACAACAGGGACATGTGCATGTTGATGACTGGAAAGCTGGCCTAATTCATTTCCCTTATCCTAGAAACATGCATGGGATACCTATCATCATGAATAGCACTGGCATTCTTACTTTCTTTCTTAGGAAAGATCTTGAAAGATATTTCTTAAATCATGCTATAAAGGGCTGCGACGATGAAGGGCTAAATTACAGAAGCACTTCTCTACCTGCAGTCGGTGTATGTACTGGTTAAAAATAATTACAATGTTATAATGATGTTATAATAATTAAATTTCCAGAAGCAATTCGCTGCTTGCGCTAGGTGCATGTACTGGATTCAACAAATCATAATGTTATAATAATTTAAAAAACATAATATTGAGGTGGCACTTGTTTTGTTTTTGTAAATAGAAAAATGTATTGACCATTTTGTTCTTAAGTTTCGTTTCTTCATGGTTGAAGAAACAAATGATATATGGTCTAGTCTAATGACAGCTATATTGTGGTGCACCGAGGCCAGTAAGATATATTGAACTATCACCCAATAGTTGTTCTATAGTTGGCGAACTATATTGACAGTGTCATTAAACTTACTATTACGATGGTTACAGATTGCTAGGGAGTCTTTCACCCTTTATACACAAGGCACATAATGCGAGCTTGTCCTGTTGAAGATTTGAAGTGCTGAAGGCTGAAAACAAGGGGGAAGGGGATAGATTGAAAACAAGGGAATTTTTTCCAGCGCAACACCTAAATGTTCATAGAAAGAAACATTTATATTTGCATGTACTTTATAAATGGAGAAAAGATCCTGCCTTATTTCCCGTGTTTTCCAATGGGTGTACACGCTAAAATGGCATTTCTCTTCCCATCTTCATTTTATAAAGTTTTAATTTCTGACTAGACAAAGTAAAGAATAAAAGAGAAAAATCAGAGATTACGGTTTGCTCGAAGACATGTTCTGTGGATAAAAAATTAAAAGCTAGACCTATACCCGGTTAAATCAATGATTATAATAACGAAATTTGCTTCCTTTTATGGTCAAATTAGTGTTTTTTTAATAAAGAAATTAAGTTATTTAAAGAGTTCTTGGTTGTATTTGTCTCTTAATATATCTTAGTTATGTCTTTTAAATTGCAGAATGTAACATTTATGATATTCTTGGTTGCCTTAGTGATGAGAGGATTAGTCATGTTTAGTTGTTAACAGCCAGAAAAGCAATTAATTTGTAATGGCTTTTCAAATATAAATGACCACTAATACAATGATAGTATCTTCTTTACTTTTATTAGTTCGAGATTCAACAAATACTAATTAATACTTTGCATCCTGCTTTACAGCCTTTACTCTATCTAATAGCACTTTTACAATGAAGGATATTATCAGGAGCAATAAATTATTATACTATTTTGTTGTAAGAAAAGCCCAAGAAACGCTTTGTTCTTTAACCTATCCTCGGGTTCGTTCTCCACAAAGTTGAAATGCCATGTGCCCCCTTTCAACCTTCTTTAAATATCCCCTTTGCTAGTTCTCCACCCTCCTACATCCCTTGGAGTAATACATAGAGAGAGATTTCTTTGGATAGTGAGAGAGATAATCACTCGTGTTCCAAAGCTTTTAGTAGCTGCCCCCTCTAGTTGCTTGGAGCAGTTCAGGAGCCAGTTTGATTTGTTGACAGATCTATCTGGCCCCGACTGCCCCAAGCAAACCAGAGATGGTATGCTGTGTTTTTGTGAACTCATGCATCTGATCTCATGACCAGAATACAAATCTGCAAGAGAGATTTGGTTTCTCTTAGCCACCTCCCCCTCCCCAAAAAAACAACAAAAAATTAATGCAGGGAATTGTTGAATTTTAGTGACCATGATGATTTTCGGGTGTTGTTGAATGCATTAATTTATAATTTTCAAGAGTATATTTGGAACGACTGTATTTTCTTCTCTCTCTCATTTGAGCAGTATCATTTTTTGTTGCAACTCTAGAAAATTGATGGTAGGGAACTAGGAGTGCTTCGGAACTTGACTTGAAGCTCTTAATTTCTGAAGTGCTTTATAAAAAATTCGTATTTTCCACATGAATTTCAATTATTTTGTGTGGATCTAAGTTTCTGCGGTTTCTTCTATTGCCGCTGCCTCTGGTTAGCTTGGTGCAGAATTTCTTGCCCTGCACCAAGTGAACCACAGGCGGAATGCTATAGTTGTTTTATTTTTTCATCATAGGCATCTTATTACATAATCTGTATAATTGATCTTCAGGAATGGATTTGGTTTCTCTTAGCTTTGATTATTTGTGATTACATGCATTCGATTTCCCCCTTCATTGTCCCTTTTGATGAAAATACCCTGGCAAGGAATTGATAATGATAGTGGCCATGATGCTTTGCATGTGTTGTTGGACGCATAGATCTTCTTTTGTTAGAGTATGCTGGTTCAAGTGGTTTTTGTTGATGGTAGGGTTGCTTCGAAACTTCACATGCAGTTCTCCAAGTCCTGCTATCCCTGTAAAAAAGTCATCCTTTTCATATCAAGTTCATCGAGGCTGGTAGAAACTGTTAGAGATTTTACCATTGTTTATTAAGAGAATCAGAATGCAGCTTTCTTCTAAAATGTCATGCTAGAATGGTAGCTGCTGCTTCGGATACAAAAGCATGTGAACCTTTCTTTCTCGTTTAAAATTATACTTTTCTGAACCATAGAAGACACGTGGTTTGGTAGCCGTTAGCGAGGCAGATTTAGAATTATTTTAATGTCATTTATAGAGAGCGTGAATACTTGGGTGATGAGGATGAATATTAGAATTGTTTGAGTGTGATTTATTTTCCTTAAACATATCTTGAACTTACCTTCTTCTTTATACTTTAAAAGACGTGATGATAATCGGTGGTATTATATTTCCTTTATTCTAAACAAAAACATTGAGAATCGATGTTTTTTTGTTTTATAATGTCTGGCTTCAATTACCTCTTTCATACTGGCGACCGTAAAGTCGTTAGCGAAACGAGCCCAAAGGCACCGGAGGTGTTTATATTTTCTCACAAAACATCATGGTTTTACCTATTAAACTGATTTGAGTATTCCGTTTGCCAATGTAAAATTCATTTTGTATATGTAGCTCGACCTCATGAAGAATGTTCTCTCAGATTTGGTTTGTTAGAATTTGAGCATTTGCTTTTTCTAGTCGAAATATATTTGTTGGTTCTTAACTGAACGAATATATTTTTCTTTATGTTATTTTATCATATTTGATTGTCGAAGTTCAAGAAATTATTAATTTCTATTAGCAATTGAATCTTGAAAATATATGATTGGATGGTGGTGATAATGATGCTTCACATTTGGTATTAGGATGAATGCGATGAAATTGGGATCTCAAAGCACGTTTACTCTCTCGATCTGTGATCTAGAAGGTGCGATCGATATTCAAGAATTTACATATAGTTTTTCTTAGCTTTGATTTGACAATTGGGCAATTTTGTCATTTCTGTGATTATGTCGGTTGATGAAGCCTTAATTATTCTTCTACATTTAAATCTTGATAATTGATAGTTTGATGACGGAATCAATTATGCTTTGCAAGTGTCACGTCCCGCTTCCCAGAGTGCGCTAAGATCGGCACGTGACAGAGCCAACCATACTACCTGTGACTAGGAAACATCCCTCCACAGTCACATTACGTCTGTCTATAAGATATCAAGAACAGTAGAAATAAATAATCTATCTAGTACATGTCCATATGCCATAATAAACGAGTCAAGAAATATAAATGTGCGGAAGCAATAAATCCAATAAGCAATAACATCTGGAAAGTACGTCCCAAATACGGGCTCACATCAGGAAATGAAAATACTGAAAGAAAACTAAACTAACTAAACTAAACACCAATATGCTCCTCACCGTTCGGCTTGTCGGCTGAAATATTCCTGGTCGGCCTGCGAAAGAGATAAAGGATCTGGGCCATGCAAAACCCAGACGTCAGTGCGTCATAATATCAAATAATAAAATATAACCAGGTGGTAACAAGATATGCAGGCATGAATTATAAACAGTAACATGAATGTAATAAGTAAACACGGATATAGAACAGTGAAGTGTATCAGTGTATGTGGCGTGCGGTGATCAATCTAAACTGTGCTACCGGGTTATCTATTCTAAAGTTTGTTTGAAATCAATTAGTGTACTCCTCCATGTAACTCAAAAGAATATGTCCCGTTATTCCACGGGACCACGGATCAGGTAGTGGGAGTCATGAATGACTCTGTCCCGTTGTCCCCCGGGACCACGGATCAAGTAAGAATCACGAATGATTCTGTCCCGTTATCTCCCGGGACCACGGATCAAGTAATACCCTTTTAAGCTACACTTCAGTTACACTTTTGATTTCCCCATGCCCCCAAGGTTATGTGTCAAATCCGGTATTGATAAATCTGGAGCTAATGGCAACACAGGATCAAGCATGTACATTTTTGTCTATGCAGACAACAGGATACGTCTGTCAGGACGATAAGTCAGGATTGTCGGCATTAGGAACAAGATCGGGTATAAGTCAAGCAGTGGTGTAACAGGTCATGTTAGGTAGTGCACAGTGTATCCAACGGATGCTCATAATAAAACTGTAGCAAGTACGGATGCACAATCAAAGTACGGATGCACAGTAAAACACGGATGCATAAATACCCATTAGGGATTACATCTACAACTCCATGACTACATAGGATGCACGTTATCAAGTACGGGGTGCTAATATAACAGTAATATGAAATAATATGATATGGCATGCAGCTAGATATGCAATAAATAATACGGATGCGAACGGATATCGGAAAAATGGTAAAACTGTAACATGGATGCACAATACAATAAATATGCAATATTTTTATTAATATAGATGCGAGTAAAATAATATAGCCTGTATCAAGCTACTTGCATGCAACCAGATATGTAATTAATGATATGGATGCGTACGGGTATCGAAAAACTGTAAAACAATAACATGGATGTACAATGCAGTCAACATGTGATATTTTTATTCATATGGATGCAAAATATATATCATATAATGTAGCAAGATAAACTTGCCTGATCGGATCTCATGACGGGGTGCGTACGCTGCGTACGGCGTCGAGTAAACGTCGCGATGCACACGGCGTACAGAACTAGGTAAGGCAAGAACACGACCACGCTGGCTGGGGACGTCCACTGGGTTACTCGGATCGTCGACGACGGCCACGGCACAGGCGATGATCGGAAACAAGCACCAAGAAAAGAGAAGTAGAAGAAGGAATAAGAGAGGGTTGTTCTCTGGGCTTGGGTGCTCTGGAGTTGGAGGTGAGGCGAGGGAATCGTCGACGACGATGGGCCGTCGACGGTGAGGTGCAGGCGATGGTTTTCAGGCAAGGGCAGTGGGTGTTGCGGGTTCTTGAAGTCGGGGTGCAGGTTTTGGTCGGGGTGTAGGGTTCTTGCTCTGGTTTGAAAGTGTAAGAGAGGTGGCAGCGAGGGCGTGGAGGCGACGACGAGGTGGTCGGAGCTCCGGTGAGGAGGGTTTAGGCGAGGGTTGCGGGCAAGGCTTGCAGTGGTCGGGTGATGGTTTGCAGGTTGGGAAAGAAGAGAGAGGAGGAAGGAGCGAGGTCGGGGATGATGGGAGACCGACGAGATGGTCGGCGGCGTGGGCGATGGCGACAGAGGCGATGGGGCGCGGCGTGGGTTCAAGTGGGGGAGAGGCGTCGGGGAAAGAGAGGTGATGGTCGAGGTGTAGACGAGGGTGGTGGCGAGGTGAGGTCGGGACGTCGTGGTGGTGACAGCGTGAGGCGGCGAGGCATGGCAGGGGGTGTGGGTTCGCGAGGAGGCAGCGAAGGCGAGAAGAAAATAAAGAAGAAGAAGAAGAGAGAGGAGAGAGAGACGTGGGGTGTGTGGGTTTTGTAATAAAAAAGAATAATATATATGTATATATATGCTGAGGAGAGAGGGACACAGGTTGGTCAGAGAAAATATATTTTGTTAAAAAAATATATATAACGTTAATATATAAACAATATATATATAATGAATATAATATTGAATTTATTTGAGATTTTGGTTAATACAAAAATAGTCCAAAACATACCCGGGTCGGGTCTAAAAATCTAGTTTTAAAATACAGATAATATGCGTATCAACCGAAACCAAAACAGGATATCCGGGTAACGAAAAAGCATACCCCCAAGAACGGATGCACGTAGCGTGCACGTAGCTATCCAAACGAGTCCGTTTCTCAAAACGGAATGAGAACAAGATGTGCGGATACTACCACAGGGTCAGAGGTATCATGCAGGCCATGTTAGATATTTTAAAAATATTTTATTTGACTTTATTTCTTTTATTAAAAAAATGCAGATGCTCGATATAATGCAAGCATGCAGAATATACAACATGAAAGTGCACGGATCCTCATAACTAGCCGGGATAAATCATAAACAGGAATCAGTATGGGTTTCCAGCAAGCGGGTCGGGTCGGATACAAATACAGATACCAATTACACCATTCGCACCCAAAACATAATAAATCAAGAATAACTACAAATAAAGAAATATCCAAAAAATAGAACTGGTATAAATGAACTAGGGTGTTACAGCAAGTATGCATGATACTTGTTTTAGCAATGGGATCTATTCAATTTCGTTCAAATCTTAGAAGGCTGATTGGAGGATTTCGAAACATGACATTTGAAAAATGCCAAATAATATAATATATATACTAAAGATCGTACTAGAGAATATTCTCAAGAATATTCTCTCTTCTATTTTGGCCCAATAATACCTATGAAAATTAGATAAAACCCCTAATTTTCTTTCACAGTTACATATAACCCTATTCTAGGCCCCATCATAGAAATAATACTTGTGGATTGGTAAATCAAGGCCGGCCCCTTGATATTTTGGAAAATTAATTCCGGACCCCTCTAATTTAGCACTCAATTAAACCACTACCAAATTAATTATTTTTCCAATCAAAGATATACGAAATTAAGATATTTATCTTAAGATTCCAAATTGATGAAAATGCAATAAGTTGATGAGTTTTATCTTGGAGAAAGTTAGATGTTTGATGGCTTTCGTAACAAATGGAAGTTGACTTCTTCTTTTTTCAAAGATACATATTATAACAAAATAAATCATAATGGTGAGAACTGGGGAAAAGTTTAGGAGAAAATTTGAGGCCGTTTTTTTATTAGTTGGATCAAAAATTTATATATCAAAGCGAAATCTCTCATTATTTTTCGTTACCTTATTAAATCATTAGGAGAGGGTTAATAGTTTAATTATGGAGCCTTTTGAATGTTGATATATTGTACCGGTATCTCCTGTTCTTTAAAACTATATATATATATATATATATATATACATATGTGGGAATATTGTCTATAATATTCTTACTTCTTTCTGGGCAGTATGTAAAGTTAAATAGACCGCTGGAAAATTTTATTAGCCCCCCTCTTTGTTGACACAAAATTAGGGGCGTGGTTATATGAGCTTATTTTGAATTGTCCCCCCCTCCCCCCCCCCCCCAAAAAAAAAGGAAAAGAAATAAAGAAAATAAATTGGATGCATAGAAATGTTAGATGACACTCGTATAAAAATTAAAGATAAGAGAATAGAAATCAACCAAAAATATTTCTATTAAAAATTTGGCTTAATTCCCAAGAACTTTAGGGCTGTGACAAATAGCTACCAAATTCTTTGAAAATTACAGGAAACTACCAAATGTATGGAAACTTCTAAAATTAGTAGATAATAAACTACCAAACTTGTTTGGTAAATATTTAATAAACTACCAAACTTATTTACTAAATTTTCGATAAGCTGTCAAATTAGTTTAAGAAAATTTAAGGATGTCCATACATGTTGGTAGTTTTCTGCAACTTTCAAAGAATTTGGTAGTTACTTGTCAACCCATAAGTTTTTGGTAGTTTTTTGAAATTAAGCCCTCTTTGAAAGAAAGACAAATGAGTCATATTTATTATTTGTAAATACTTAGCAAATTATCAATTTTTTTCATTTCTTTTGTGAAGTTTTTATGGCATTGCGAATATTATTATCAGTCGATGACCTGAATTTATAAATTAATGCATTGTATATCTCCGCAGCAAAGCATAACTTACGAAGAATATAAAATTTATATTAACTTAATAAATATAAATATGTTGATAAAAAGAGTTGCATAGTTCAAAAAGATGCTTAAGCAATTACTAATATCGACAAAATGGTTATGATAAATGTTAGTTATTATATTCATAAATGCAAATATGTAATTTGGAATAACAATAAAAATTTGATTTCTCAAATTCTTTTAGCAATCTTAGTGAAATTCTTTTTGTCAAGGAACGGTGAGAATCCGGAACCTTTTTATTCCTTCATCGACCATTTTCTTGTTTATTTAATCAATTTTCTAGCACTGCAAGAAACTTTTCATTGACATAACTTGAACTTTCATTATAGTAAATGCAATTCTATGCTTTTGTCCAACCACAGATTTACAACTCTATTCTTTTCTTATCATTATTCATCTACTATAATGTTGATAAAAAAAAATTGCATAGTTTAAAATTAGGAAGGCTGATGAATGAAAGCCTATGATCACATGATATACATGTTAAAAATGCCATCTTTTTAATTGAACTTTGTCTACCCGATGGGATATCGTCGATTTTGTTTCAAAATTTGGAAGGCTGATGATTGAAAGGCTATGATAGCATATGTTAAAAAATGCCATCTTTTTAATGCGATCTTTGTTTAAATAATGGGATGTTGATGATTTGTCCAAAATTTTCGAGGCTGATGTTGCAGAACTATGATAACATGACATACATGTTAAAAATGCCATCTTTTCAATATGAACAGTGAAAAAGAGATATTAAAGTTATATATCGACAGAATTAGAATGAAGTTCACTTTTTAAGGAACTATGTAACAGATTTATACATTTACAAAAAAATTATTGACGGTTGGATGCAATTGCATGAGAGCCCTCTGTTTTCTAGTCAAATTATAAGTATTTGCATGTGGTTGTAGTGGTGGGGGATAGTAAGGATTTATTAGATGGAAACTTCTGAAGTTGTCGTTTAGGGCAACACGTGGAATGCATGTCATTGAGCATAAAGCTAGCCGTATCCATTTTCATCATCCTAAAAACATATATACGAGGAACAAATACCTCGGAAAGGTCTTGAAACAAATTTTATAGAATTAAAATATGCTATAAGGGGTGCGCCGTATATTTTTCTTCCTTTTTATGATCTCTTTCTAAGCATCTTGTAATAAGATTTAGAGATTCTTAACCAATCATACCAAAACTGATTAGGCATCATTTCTCGCAAAACAAATTTATTCTGGACTTTGACAGTGTGCACTCTGAAGAAGTGTTGAAACAAACACTTGAAGTTTTGGGAGTGTTTACTGGCTCTATTTTCATAGCTTATTTTTGAAGTTTACTCCTGGTGCGGTTGAGATACATATCATTGCAGAACCACTTCTCCATTTGCGCTAGATCCATGTATTGGATTCAATAAGTCATAATGCATGATTTCATAATTAAATAAGTCAGAACATTGGACTAGGAACGTTAAGCTAGCACTTGTTTATTTTTGTAATATTGAAATTTATTTCACACTTGTGCTTCTTAGGTTTCCTTTCTTCATGGTAGAGCAATCAAATATAGTCTAATGACAAACTCCAGCATGCCAGAGCGAGTTATAACCAAAAAGTATATGTTTATATTCTTGGTTATTCTTGGTTATCTTAGTCAAGAGGGGATTAAAGTTATGTTGACAACAAGTAACAAATTCTTTTGTAGAGACTTCAACTTTACACGACCAATAATGCAAGGATAATATCTTATTTACTTGTGTATTATTCAAAGAATACTTGTCAGTACTCTCTCTCATATTTGCACTTCTCCAATGAAATATATTTATCTGAATAAAAATGTAAATTTTACTATTTTGTTACCAGATAAGCCTTACATAAAACACTTCTTCTTTCACCTATCCTTAGGTTCGTACTCCCTGAAGTCGAAATGCCATGTGTCCCCTCCTGACCTTTTCTACAAATAGCCCCCTTGCTAGTTCTCCACTCTCACCACTTCTCTCAGGTTTATACATTAGAGAGATTTCTACGGAGTGTGATAGGGAAAGAATCACTTATTTTCTAGAGTTTGTGGTTGCTGCCTCCTCTACTTGCTTGGTGCAGCTCGGTTCAGTTGTCAAAAGATCAATCCGCCTACTCTAGTTTACTGACATTCTTTTTCCCTCTCCGTGGTTGATCTTTTTGATACAAAGACCCTGATAATAAATGTTGAATGACAGTGACCAAGATGCTTTGCATGTGTTGTTGGATGGATGCCTGATGTTTTCTTTTCTGTCAAGGGTATATCTGGATCGACTGTTCTGTTTTTCTTTTCATCCCCCCCAAAAAAAATTTGAGCTGCATCATTTTTGTTCCAACTCTAAAAGATTGATTGCAGGGGACCAGGAGTGCTTTGAAACTTGACATGCAGCTCTCCTAGTACCTGGAATCCCTTTAAAAGTTTAATGATGTGTGTGTGTGTGTGTGTGTGTGAGAGAGAGAGAGAGAGAGAGAGAGAGAGAGAGTTTTAATTGTATATTTGGATCAAGTGGTTTTGCATTGGTTCTAATATCTATATCATTCTTGTTCCAGATTTAGAAGGTTGTGTTAGGAGGGCTTGCAAACCTCACATGTAGTTCTCCAAATTCTTGAAGTCCCTGTAAAACAAGTCTTCATTTTCTTATGAAGTCTGTTGATGGCGGTGGAAACTATAAAAGATTTCATAACTGTTTATAAACAGAATTGGAATGCATCTCTCTTCTAAAATGTCTAGCTAGGATAGTAGCTGCCGTTTATACAAAAGCATGTGAACCTCTTTCTTGATTGAAATAAATCAATAATACTTTCCTGAACCGTAGAAGACATGTGTCTCAGTTGTCAGGTTTAATAGCGTTAGTGAGGCAGATTTGGAATTTTGTTAATGTCATTTTTATGTGTCGAGATGCCTTAGGACACATCGACTACTTGGGTGATGAGGATGAATAGGAGAATCATCTGAGTGTTTGACTGTTTGTATTCCTTGCTTGAACATATCTTGAACTTGTTTCCTCTTTAGAACTTCAAAAGCCGTGATCATATTAGGGAATATTATATTTTCTTCTTTGCGTCTGTTCTTTTGCGAAGCATTGTGGTAATAACACTTGGGTATTCAAATTACCATGAATAATATTCTCTTTTTTTTAATGATTTAATCTTAGCTTGACCTTCACTATGAGTGTTTTCCCCCCTCAGATTTTGTTTGTAAAGATTTGAGCTGTCTTTTCTAGTTGCTAAACATTTGTTGGTCCCTCTTCCTGTGTAAATATGTTTTTGCTTCCTGTTAGTTTATCATATTTAGTGCTTAAGTATAAAAAAATTATTAAATTCTATTATCACTGGAATTTTGATAATATATGATTGGATGGTAATAATAATGATGCTTTGTATATGATATCAGGGAATGTCATGATTTTGGGATCTCAAGGCAATATACTCTCTCGATCTCTGATCGTGAAGGTGAGATCAATGCTCTAGAATATTACTTTAATTCTGCTCGGCTTTGATTGTAGAATTGGGCAATTCATAGTTATTTCTGTAATTCTATATTTGGATGAAGCTTTAATTACTCTTCTATATTTAAATCTTGACAACGAATACTTTGACGATGGCATCAATTATGCTTTGCATACTACTTGTTTTGGCATCAGGATACTACCAAAACATCAATTTTGTTCTAGATCTGGAAGGCTGATGAATGAAGTGTTGGAATTAATTTACAATTAATCAACTCTGTAGTAGAGTAGAATTCAAAAGAGTTGAATTCAAAGCTAGCCATATTTTATCAAACATATGTAACATACATTCACACCATATGAACATGCAAGGGTTTGGTGAAATGGCGAGGCTTAACTCACTACATAAAGAGAGCCTCTCTACTTGTAAAATCATTCAATCCAATCTTGAAAAGAATAAAAGCCTTCAAAACAAAGGTATAACTTTTCATTCATTCTCTTCTCTTTGAATTTCTATCTATTTTCTGGTTTATAATCTTCTCAAAATTAAGTCCGTTCCTAAATATGATTCCGTAATCCACTAGACTTCCATCTGCCATAACAAATTTGGTATCAGAGCCTTTCATTTCTATCTCGGTCGATATGGTAACATCCTCTCCGTCGGCACCGTCCCTATTCAACTACTCGCAAAATCTTGTTTCGGTTTTCGACGACGAGAGTTACGATTTTTAAAGTCTCCAAATGAAGACTCTCATTATCTCTCAAGAACTTTTGGAGCTTATTGAAGGTGGCTACCAAATAGCCGATGATTCCGAGACATTTGCATCATGGACTCAGACGAAACAAAAAGAGTATCGTGAGAATAGAACGAAAGACGCAAAAGTGCTTCTCTTTATTCAACAAGGTGGAGCAGAACAATCTTTCCCAGAATCATGGTCGCTGCCACACCAAAAAAGGCTTGGAAAATTCTTAAACAACAATTCAAATGTTCCGCGAATGTAATCTCTATCAAATTATAGTCCCTATAGCGAGATTACGACAATTTGGCCGTGAAAGATAATGAATCAATAAAAGTAGTTTTTAACAGAGTTACCACAATAGTTAATCAAATCAGAACATATTACGATGAAAAGAAGATTGTTGAAAAAATATTAAGAAATCCTCCACAAAAATGGGATCATGTTGTTGCTACTATAGAAGAGTCAAAAGACTTATCAACTTTGACATTCAATAAACTAATGGCGTCTTTGGAGACACGAGTTACGAATGAACATGTCCGCAACAAAAGAGGTGGAGCAAGCTTTCCAGTTCAAGGTTACAATATCTGAAAAGAGGACAATTTTAGAAAAAAAATAATGGAAAGAAATTCTTTCAAAATCAGCAATTCAGATAATTCAGAAAATCTGATCAAAATCAATACCAAAAGAAGCTTGAAGGCTATGATCAATCTCAAAGAAGGAGGTATGACCCAAACAAAATTTTTTCAAACAAATTTTCCTTAAATTGTTTAGTTTGCAGAAAATCCAATCACAAATTAGAAAATTGCCGATACAAACGCGCAAGATGCAAAACTCATAATCACTCCCAACGAGATTGCTGGTTTCAGAAAAATGAGAAAAATGATGAATCATATTTTTCAGAAGCAGATCATGTATTCTACTCCTGCTTTAATGCTCAATCAGACACAAAAGATATTTGATATCTAGATAGTGGTTGCAGCAATCACATGACATGAAATAAAAGCATCTTCGTCAGTCTAAACAAAGGGGTCGATTCTCAAATGAAGCTCGGAGATGAAAATCTGCATAAAGCCGAAGGAAAGGGAAAGATAGCGGTGCAAACAAAAAGAGGTAACACAGTTTATTTCAGATGTTCTTTATATTTCAAAACTAAAAACAAATTTGCTAAGTGGGGGACAATTAATTCAAAAAAGATATCTAGTAAACTTTGTGAAAGATGAATGTGTGAATGTTGATGGTAACGATAAATACATAACGGCTAAAATTAAAATAGCTCCAAATAAAGTTTTTCTTTTAAAAATATCATATGAGAATTTTGCACTAAAATCTGAAGAAAATAATGACTCTCTATCGTGGCATTTGAGATTTAGCCATTTAAATTTTAGAAGTCTCGGTTTGCTAAAAACAAAAAATATGGTTATTAGTCTTTCTCAAATAACCAAAGAAGAAAAAAGTAATGAAGGATGCATTTACGGCAAACTTCATCGACTCATATTTACAAAAACATCTTGGAGAGCCAAACCTCCGTTAGAACTTATACATGCCGACGATGTATGTGGCCCTACTCGAACTCCATCATTAAGTGGCAAAAGTATTTTCTACTATTTGTTGATGATCATAGTAGAATGACGTGGGTTTATTTTCTTAAAAAATTGAAATATTTCCTATGTTTGTCCAATTCGAAGAATTCATAAAAAAACAAAGTGGCCACAAATTGAAAATGTTCAGAACAGATCGTGGAGGAGAGTTTACTTCTACACAGTTTCAAGACTTCTGCAAGGCTCAAGACATCAAGAAAGTTAACCGTAACATACACTCAGTAAAGCGACGTAGCCGAAAGAAGAAACAAATCAATCGTGGAGAGGTGCAGAAGCATGCTGAAAGGCAAAAATCTTCCGAACAAGTTTTGGGCAAACACAATGAATACGGCTGTATACATCTTGAACAGATCGCCTACAAAAACCATGCCAGACAGAATATCGTACGAAGCCTGATACAATCGTAAAGCAAAGATAGATTTTCTGAAGGTGTTCGGCTGTATCACTTATGCTCACATTCCGGCACCAAACAGAAAAGTAAAGTTCGATGAGAAAGGAGAAAAATACATTTTCATCGGTTATAGTGAAATCTAAAACTTACAGGTTGTATGATCCTACCACCGATAAACTTATGATCTCACGATATGTTATCTTCAATGAAGAAGCTTCATGGAGCTGGAAAGAAAATCAAGCCACAACGCTAACAATCATCGAAGAAGAATGCAGAGGGTCCAGTTCTTCCAACCAAGACCCTCAAAATGTAAGATCTGGAGATATATCTTCTTCAGACTCCGAACCATCTCCTCGAAAGTTTCGTTCATGCAAAATATTTATAATTCTTGTGACATGTCATTGTTCTCTTATGAACCACAGAAATATGAAGTTGCGAACAACGAAAAATAGGTAAAAGCAATGAATGGAGAAATTGCAATGATCGAGTAAAACAAAATATGGGAGCTGACCCATCTTCCAGAAGGGAAAGAGTTAATCGGGCTCAAATGGGTCTATAAAGACCAAATATAATGAAGACGGTTCAATTCAGAAGCTGAAAGCTCGACCTGTAGTAAAAGGCTACTCGCAGAAGCCAGGCATCGATTTCAACGAGACGTTTGCCCCAGTTGCTCGCATGGAGACAATTAGAACCGTTTTGGCACTTACCGCACAGTTCAAACTGAAGGTATTCCAGATAGACGTCAAATCAGTATTTCTTAACGGTGATCTTAAAGAAAAAGTCTATGTAAAACAATCTCAAGGCTACATTGTCAAAGGAGAAGAGCGCAAAGTTTATCGCTTCCATAAAGCACTGTACGAGCTAAAACAAGCACCACGAGCTTGGAATAGTAAAATCGATCTACACTTTCGCAAGAACGATTTTCAAAGAAACCCAAGTGAGCCATCCTTGTATGTAAAAAGGTAAGGTACAAACTATTTTATTGTCAATCTTTATGTTGATGACTTGATATATTGTGGCACTAATCATGTGATGATAGACGAATTTAAAATGAAAATGATGAAAGAATTCTAGATGACGGATCTAGGCTTGATGCAATATTTTCTCGGCATATAAGTCAAACAATTTGCAGGAGAAATATTTTTCAACCAAGAAAAATCTTGCGAAGAACTTCTGAAGAAGTTCCATATGTCAAACTGCAAGCCAGTCACCACACCAGCAGCACCGAACAAGAAGCTAACCATACATGACGACGCACAGAAGGTCGACGCCTCAACCTACCGAAGCTTGGTCAGATCACTGATTTATCGCACCAATACAAGACCCGACATACTACATGCAGTCATCGTAGTCTCAAAATTCATGCGTGATCTAAGCAAGCTACACTACGCCGCAGCCAAGCACATCCTCAGATATCTTCAGGGCACAAAGAAGCTCGGGCTCAACTATACAACCGAAGAAGACAACACACTGGTCAGTTACACAGTGGCTGGGCAGGTTCCATCAATGATCGGAAAAGCACATTAGGATATGTTTTCACTCTTGGTTCAAAGGTGATATCCCGGTCGTCCAAGAAGCAGCAGACGGTAGCACTCTCGTCTACAAAAGCCGAATACATTTCAGCCACAAGCGCGGCATGTGAAGCAATCTGACTTCGAAGAATTCTTTCAGACTTACAACAAAAGCAAGACACTCCAACAATAATTTATTGCGGAATGTCAGCAATTGCAATGACAAAGAATCCGGTGTTTCATGCAAGATCCAAACACATCGAGATTCAACACCATTTCATCATAGAGCTCATAGAAGAAAAAGGAAATCGAGTTAGAGTTCATTCCAACAAATCAACAATTAGCAGATATCTTCACCAAAGCAGTCGCAACGGAAAAATTCATGGATTTCAAAAACATTTCCAAATTGCAAATTAAGAAGGGATGTTGGAATTAAGTTACAATTAATCAACTCTCTAGAAGAGTTGAATTCAAAGCAAGTCATATTTTATCAAATATATGTAACATGCATTCACACCATGTGAAGATGTAAGGGTTTGGTGAAATAGTGAGGCTCAGCTCACTATATAAAGAGAGCCTCTCTACTTGTAAAATCATTCAATCCAATCTAGAAAAGAATAAAAGCCTTCAAAGCAAAGGCATAACTTTGCATTCTTTCTTTTCTCTTTGAATTTCTATCTAGAAAACACCAAGTGTTTTCTAGTTTATAATCTTCTCAAAATTAAGTTTGTACCTAAATATCATTCCGTAATCCACTAAACTTCTGTCTGCCGCAACATGAAGGACTTCGAGAACATGACTTGCATGTTAAAAGTGCATTCGTTTCAATATGAATGGGAAATTAGAGATATATTACAGTTTTATATTAACAAAATTGGAATGAAGCTCGGTTTTAAAGGAAGTATGTAAGAGAACTATTAATCTCGGAAATATTTGATGGTTTAGATGCATAGAGTGTGAACCCTCTTATTTCCTTCAAATTATATATTTTTATGCGTCGTTGTAACAACAGTTATGGATAGCAAGGATCGATACAAGATGAAAACTTGTTAATTTATTGGATGCTATTCACAGTGGTTTGGATATTGTAAAGGGGGAACATGTGCATGTTGATGACTAGAAAGCTGGCCTAATTCATATTCCTTATCCTAGAAACATGCGAGGGATAACTATCATCATGAATAACACTGGCATTCTTACTTTCTTTTTTGGGAAAGATCTTGAAACAAGTTTCTTATATCATGCTATAAAGGGCTGCAACGATAATGAGCTACACTTTCTTCTTTGATATGATCTTTTCTACAGCATCATGCAATAATATTGTTCCTTAACCAATTTTACTATAACGGATTATGCATCATCTTGCATAAAATGATTTCATCCTGGACCTTGTGCATGGCAATGCACGGTTTGAGGAAGTGTTGAACTGTTGACACAAACACAAGAAAGATTGAAAGTATTTCTTCATTCTATTTTCATAGCTTATTCCTGAAGGTTATTTTTAGTACTGTGCGGTATTGTTATAACAACTACTCTTCTACCATCACAAAATATTTCCAAAAGCGCTTCACCACTCCATGTGTTGGGTTCAATAAATCAAAACATTATATAATTGAATATTTCCAGAAGCACTTCCCTACCTGCAATCGATGCATGTACTAGATTCAACAAATCATAATGCTATAATAATTAAATAAAAATCATAATATCGAGCTGGCGCTTGTTTTGTTTTGTAAATAGAAAAATGTTTTGACAATTTTGTTCTTAAGTTTCGGTTCTTCATGGTTGAGGAAACAAATAATATATGGTTCTAGTCTAATTTCAGCTATAGTGTGGTGCACTAAGGCCGGGAAGATATATTGAACTATCACCCAATAGTTGTTCTATAGTTGGCGAACAATTTTGACAATATTATTAAACTTTACTTTTACGAAGGTTACAAATTGCTAGGTAGTCTTTCACCCTTATACACAAGTCACATAATTCGAGGTTGTCCTGTTGAAGATTTGAAGTCCGGAAGGCTGAAAACAATGGGGGAGGGGAAAGATTGAAAACAAGGGAATTTTTCCAGTGCAACTTATGAATGTTCATAGAAAGAAACATTTATATTTGTGCATGTAAATGGAGAAATGAACCTGCCTTATTTCCCGTATTTTTCAAAGGGTGTACATGCTAAAGTGGCATTTCTCTTCCCATCTTCATTTTATTAAGTTTTAATTTCTGACAAGACAAAGTAAAGAATAAAAGAGAAAAATCAGAGATTACGGTCTGTTCAAGCACATGCTCTGTGGATTAAAAATTAAAAGCTAGACCTATAGTCGGTCAAATCAATAATTATAATAATGGAATTTGGTTCCTTTTATGGTCAAATTAGCGTTTTTAATAGAGAAATTAAGTTATTTAAAGAGTTATTGGTTCTATTTGTCTCTTGATATATCTTAGTTATGTCTTTTAAATTGTAGAATGCAACATTTATGATATTCTTGGTTGCCTTGGTAATGAGACGATTAATCATGTTTAGTTGTTAACAGCCAAAAAAACAATTATTTTGTAATTGTTTTTCAAATATAAATGACCACTAATACAATGATAGTATCTTCTTTACTATTATTAGTTCAAGATTCAATGAATACTAATTGATACTTTGCATCCTGCTTTACAGCCTTTACTCTATCTAATAGCACTTTTACAATGAAGGATATTATGAGAAGCAATAAATTATTATACTATTTTGTTTTAAGAAAAGCCCAAAAAATGCTTCATTCTTTAACCTATCCTTAGGTTCGTTCTCCACGAAGTTGAAATGCCAGGTGCCCCCTTTCAACCCTCTTTAAATAGCCCCTTTGCTAGTTCTCCACCCTCACCACCTCCATTGGAGTAATACATAGAGAGAGATTTCTATGGATAGTGAGAGAGAGAATCGCTCATGTTCCAAAGCTTTTAGTTGCCGCCCCCTCTAGTTGCTTGGAGCAGTTCAGGAGCCAATTTGATTTGTTGACAGATCTATCTGGCCCTGTCTGCCCCAAGCAAACCAGAGGTGGCATGCTATGTTTTTGTGAACTTATGCATCTGATCTCATGACCAGAATACCAATCTGCAAGAGAGATTTGGTGTCTCTTCGCCGCCTCCCCCCACCCCCACCGCCCCCCAAAAAGGACATGTTTTGACATTCCTTTCCCTCTCAGTGGTTGATCGTTTTGATACGTTTACCCTGATAAGAATTGTTGATAATAGTGACCATGGCGCTTTTCTTGTGTTGTTGAATGCATTAATTTATAATTTTCAAGAGTATATTTGGAACAACTGTATTTTCTTCTCCTTTTCGTTTGAGCAGTATCGATTTTTGTTCCAACTCTAGAAAACTGATGGCAAGGAACTAGGAATGCTTCGAAACTCGACATGAAGCTCTTAATTTCCGAAGTGCTTTTAAAAAATCTCATATTTTCCACATGAACTTCAATTAGTGTGTGTGTGTGATGATGCTCAAGAACGGTAATTCCCTAGATCGTGACACATGGCGGATGGCGTGTCACACGCGTAAACCAACTAGGCCCCTGAGGGTCACGGAGGGGGAGCCAGTGTGCTACAGTGGGGGCTTCCCTCCAACCCTGTCTCCAAAGTTGTACCCTACTTCTTGCCTCCGAGCACTTCAGCAGCTAAGCCAAGCGTCCCTTTGCTCTACTCCGAGCAGGACGGGTCCGAGCCTCCTCGGCCCTTCCGGCTCGTCTCCGAGCTACTACAGGATCAAGATGCCTCGGCCTTCCCGCTCGTTCCCGAGCTCCCCCGCCGAGGTCATCTTCCTCGGTCCCTCCGACCGACCGACTCCACCACTCACAGGCGTAACCGCCGCTCCGCAAATCTCGCCATGTGCGGATTCTCCGCCGGCAACATCCCACGTTCCACGCCATCACGATCCCCATTAACGGACGATCCGCTTATTACAATGGCGTGACGTCGGGAGCGTAACTGCCGGCGAGATTCTCGCGCCTGCTACAGCGTGCTGCCGCCACTATATAAACCCCCATCACAGAGGGGTCAAGTAAGCCATTTTTATTCCACCTAGCCATTACTCTGCTCTGATCGGGTACTAACTTGATCGTCGGAGGGTCCTCGGTGGTACCAAACCATCCTGGGACTTCTTTGCTGGTACTCGGCGCTAAATTCCTCAAATCACCAATCTCCTCAAACCTATTGAGACCCACACGCAACAGGAGATCATCTCTAGAATCCACCGGGAGATCGACGGAAGACAACATCTGACGGAGACCCGAAAAGGACCTCCATCAGTTGGCGCCGTCTGTGGGAAAACAAAACTCCACAAAAACAAAAGTTGGCCTTCCGATCTCCATCCACATGGCGTGCGATCTCCCTAAAGATCCACGTACCAGCCGCCGCCTCCCCCTCATCGGAGGCGCGGATGAACCTCCTCCGGCGACCGTCATCAACGCCCTCGCCGGCCGAATAGACCGACTCAAGTTCAAACGGCTAGGCCAGGGCCCCAGATCGCCGCTCCTCCGCCTCTAGAAGACTCTGCCCTCGTCGGCACGGCTGACCACCGGCAGGCTACGTCCCATGGCCGCAGATCTCATGGGCCGATACTCATCCGCTAGGCGATCATTGAGTCTCCTCTGGCGGAATCGAAACGATGCGACTCTGGCGCTTCGCCACCCCGCGCAATCGATGCGCGTGCTACGCGCACGTTCACAGCAACCGTTCCTGTTCCCCATACCTGCAACTGGATGGTCGGGCGAAACCTCATGAAGAATCAGCCGAGCAGCTACCCTGCTCGTTTATCCTTGGCCGGTAGCTTCCCCATTCGCAACGCCAGAGATCAAAGCCCTCGCCAAGAGGCAACCGCGCAGCTTCGCTGCCCGGTTATCCTTAGCAGGCCTCCTAAGGCCCCTCCAATGCTAAGGATCAAAGTCCTCCGTAGAAGCAGTCGAGCAGCTTCTCTGCTCGGCTATCCCTGACCGGTAGCTTCCCTACTCGCAACGCCAGGGATCAAAGCCCTCGCCAAGAGGCAACCCAGCAGCTATCCCGCTCGGCTATCCCTGGCGGGTAGCTTCCCTACCGCAACGCCGGGGATCAGAAAGTCCTCCCAGAGGCAGTCGAGCCCGACCCTCGCTCGGCTATCCCTGGCGGGTAGCTTCCCTACCGCAACGCCAGGGATCAGAAAGCCCTCCCAGAGGCAGTCGAGCCTGAGGATCCCTCGCTCGGCTATCCTTCAGGACAAAAGCCCTCGCCAAGAGGCACCGGGCAGTAATCCTGCCCGGCCAAGGGTCCTTGGTAGGCTTCTTACAGCCCTTCCCGCACCAAGGACCAAAGTCCTCCCAGAGGCAGTCGAGTCCTTGCTCGGCTATCCCCAGCTGGTAGCTTCCTACCACAACCGACAGGGATCAAAGTCCTCGCCAAGAGGCACTGGGCAGTAACCCTGCTCGGTCCCCGTCCTGAAGGATCAAAGCCCTCGCAAGAGGCAACCGAGCAGCTACCTTGCTCGGTCATCTCCGGCTGTTAGCTCCCTACCCATGACGCCAGGGATCGAAGCTCTCACAAGAGGCATACGAGCGGCTACCCCGCTCGGTCATCCCAGGCTGGTAGTTACCTATCCACGACACCAGAGATCAAAGCCCTCGCCAAGAGGCAACCGTGCAGCTTCACTGCCCGGTCATCCTTAGTGGGCTTCTTACAGCCCTACCGACGCTAAAGATCAATGCCCTCGCAAGAGGCAACCGAGAAGCTATCCTGCTCGGTCATCTCCGGCTGGTAGCTCCCTACCCACGACGCCAAGGATCGAAGCCCTCGTAAGAGGCATCCGAGCGGCTACCCCGCTCGGTCATCCCAGGCTGGTAGTTGCCTACCCATGACGCCAGAGATCAAAGCCCTCGCCAAGAGGCAACCGCGCAGCTTCACTGACCGGTCATCCTTAGTGGGCTTCTTACAGCCCCTCCAACGCCGAGGATCTCAAGCCCTCATCGCGAGGCCGCCGGGTTCCTTCCTGCTCGGCGCATCCCCAGCAGGCATCCTCCTGCCCATCAGACGCTGAGGATCTCAAGCCCTCATCGTGAGGCCGCCGAGTTCCTTCCTGCTCGGCGCATCCCAGCGGGCATCCTCCTGCCCGTCAGACGCTGAGGATCTCAAGCCCTCATCGTGAGGCCGCCGAGTTCCTTCCTGCTCGGCGCATCCCCGCGGGCATCCTCCTGCCCGTCAGACGCTGAGGATCTCAAGCTCTCATTGCGAGGCCGCCGAGTTCCTTCCTGCTCGGCGCATCCCCAGCGGGCATCCTCCTGCCCATCAGACGCTGAGGATCTTAAACCCTCATTGTGAGGCCGCCGAGTTCCTTCTTGCTCGGCGCATCCCAGTGGGCATCCTCCTGCCCATCAGACGCTGAGGATCTGGAGCCCTCACCGCGAGGCCGCCGAGTTCCTTCCTGCTCGGCGCATCCCCAGCGGGCATCCTCCTGCTCATCAAACGCTGAGGATCTCAAGCCCTCATCGTGAGGCCGCCGGGTTCTCTCCTGCTCGGCGCATCCCTGGCGGGTGTCCTCCTGCCTATCAGATGCTGAAGATCTCAAGCCCTCATCGTGAGGCCGCCGAGTTCCCTCCTGTTCGGCGCATCCCCAGCGGTCGTCCTCCTGTCCATCAGACGCTGAGGATCTCAAGACCTCTTCGCGAGGTCGCCAAGTCCCTTCCTTCTCGACGCATCCTCAGCGGGTAACTTCCTACCCTACAAATACACGGATCCAGGACCCGCCGAATAAACTCATACTCGACGCGCGACAACAAGAACGCCGTGTCATCCCCGGACAATCCACCACGAGGAATTACCAGCGCCAAGCCGCACAGAGGGAACCAAGCAGTCCACTCTCGACCGACCCACGAAATAGATCGGAACGAGAGTGGGGGGCTAATGATGATGCTCAAGAACGGTAATTCCCTAGATCGTGACACATAGCGGATGACGTGTCACACGCGTAAACCAACTAGGCCCCCGAGAGCTACGGAGGGGGAGCTGGTATGCTATAGTGGGGGATTCCCTCTAACCCTGTCTCCAAAGTTGTACCCCACTCCTTGCCTCCGAGCACCTCAGCAGCCAAGCCAAGTGCCCCTTTGCTCTACTCCGAGCAGGACGGGCCCGAGCCTCCTCGGTCTTTCCGGCTCGTCTCCGAGCTACTACAGGACCAAGATACCTCGGCCTTCCCGCTCGTTCCCGAGCTCCCCGCCGAGGTCATCTTCCTCGGTCCCTCCGACCGACCAACTCCACTACTCACAGGCGTAACCGCCGCTCCGCAAATCTCGCCATGCGCGGATTCTCCGACGGCAACATTCCACGTTCCACGCCATCACGATCCCCATTAACGGGCGATCCGCTTATTACGCGGGCGTGACGTCGGGAGCGTAACTGCCGGCGAGATTTTCACGCCTGCTACTGTGTGCTGCCGCCACTATATAAACCCCCATCACAGAGGGGTCAAGTAAGCCATTTTTATTCCACCTAGCCGTTACTCTGCTCGGATCGGGTACTAACTTGATCGTCGGAGGGTCCTCAGTGGTACCAAACCACCCCGGGACTTCTTTGCAGGTACTCGGCGCTAAACTCCTCAAATCACCAATCTCCTCAAACCTATTGAGACCCACACGCAACAGGAGATCATCTCTAGAATCCACCGGGAGATCGACGGAAGACAACATCTGACGGAGACCCGAAAAGGACCTCCATTAGTGTGGATCTAAGTTTCTGCTGTTTCTTCTTTTGCTGCTGCCTCTAATTAGCTTGGTGCGGAATTTCTTGCTCTGCACCATGTGAACCACAGGCGGAATGCTATAATTTCGTTTTAATTTTTCATCTAGGCATCTTATTACATAATCTGTATAATCGATCTTCAGGAATGGATTTGGTTTCTCTTAGCTTTGATTATTTGCGATTACATGCATTCTCTTCAGGAAAGAGTGCGTGAATTACCTCTTTTTTGTCAAATTATATTTTTTACACTTGGTAGTAATAGCAGCTAGAATTAGTGAAGATTGATTGAAAGATGGCAGCCAGAGGTGTCAAATTGGCTGGTTCGTCGGGCCACCCGTTGGCGGGTCGTTGCAGATGCCTGGTAAAATGGGTACATGCATATACCTGGATTTAAATGGGTGCTAAATTTAGTGCCTATCATCCGATCCATATATACGGTTGGTGGGTGTGCGGGTAACCGTGTATGGATAAAGGGTCATCCATGAGCAGGTGAACGAGTTAATGAGTAAATTATGTGCTTTGTTTTGAAGACGTTTTTGCAATCTCTTGAGATATAAATAAATTTTAGACTTTTTAGGTCTTAAATAGATTAACTATTATAATTAAAGATGATAACTGCATTTGCATGCGCCTTCTAACAATGGCTTAGCATTCATGATATAACTTTAATATGAAATTTTTGTTGTTCAATAATAGAAAAATAATATGAAAAGTAGCTTATTTCTTTCAATGCGGTTCAGGTAAAAGTGTAAAACCCACGAACCTGCGGGTCAGGTCGATCCGGTGATACTTTTAAACGGTTGGTCGAGTATGGAACGAGCCGTAAATGTTTGACTCGTGACCAAGTGTTTCACGAGTGGATCCATGGGTCATTCTTGGAACCTCTCATGGCAGCTTCTAAAGTTGTTTAACGCTATTTCCAACTAATTGGACTTCACTTCCATGTGTGCTTAGAGAGGGGGGGGGGGGGGGGGGGGTTGTGTGTGTGTGTTGATGACTAGAAATCTGGACATATTCATTTTCCTCGTCTAAAACCATACAAGGAATAAATACAATTTAAAATAAGACGAGCATTCCTATTTTGTTTTGGAAAGATCTCCAAACATCTTTTCTTAAAGCATTATTATAGGAGTGTGATAATTCACTCTATATCTTTCTTTCTGAGCATTTCATGCAAATAAGATCATATGATCTTTCTTGTATGCTTCACTGCATTAATCTTGAGTCATGCCTTTCTTTGTAAATCACATCTAAACACTAACTAATTATTTCGCCAAATTAAGGATGTGTAGCATAGTATGTGTTGAGTGAAAAAGCCAAACCCCTCTCTCATGAATCATGTCTCTTTCTTTAATCACACTCATATGATAATAAAGTTATATCCACAAAAAAGTCACATCTTCCTCCATATCAATTTTTAAATTTATTTCCAATAGACATCATATCTATGTGTAATTTCTTCCTTGTATCATGCCTTTCTCCTCTATCCGTTAAATCTGTATATAAAAGAGAGTTTTTATTGCAATCTTTAGCAAACACCAATTTGGGGGAAAAAAAACTTCTACACATGTGCTAGTCAGATGTATCCCATCAGGCAAAGGCATAACATTATTGACATCGTTAAACTGACCCAAAAGGTATCCAGAGATGGTCATTTCTTTCTTCCCTACTCCAGGATATTCCAGGATGCTTGCAGTACTCGATACATTGAATTATACATGAAAAATTTAGTAGCCGAAAAGAATATTTAATGTAAAATTCGAGAAAATTTAATTTGTTTGGAGTCATCCATTTTTCTACTCAAGATTGTGATTTCTTATCATATTTAGCATTAATCGTAACTTGTAGGTATATGCGCTGAAGCAATTAAAATTGCATTCAAAATTTTGCATTATGGACTGATAGGTTACAAATTCGTACAAATATGAATATTCATATTTGTAAACTGTTCTCGATCATACTTATTATGTAAATCCTATCAAAGTATATTTGGTTGATACTACATTAAAGTTTACCTATTGTTCCTTTTAGCCAATTAAATACTGTTGTACATTGATTTTCTCTGCGTGCATGTATTAAAAGACAGTGAGTACGTGAAACTTATGAGACCTACAACTTTAATTTGATAATCCGGCTGGCTTTTGTGTGTCTCTATAAATATAAAAAAAATGCATGCTTCTCAAAGTTTCATGAGCAATTCCTGCATCCCTTTTTTCCTAGTTCGTTGCGGTGTTAATGAGGTGTACTGGTTTAATGCTTTCATAAAAACTTTATACCACCTACCCCATATGAACTGTGCATGCTCATATTTCTTGCAATTCATAGTCAAAGACCGGTAGCAAGAAACAGTAGCAGATGGCGAGGATTTTTTGCCGTAGCTATTATTAGGTATAAAAACCATTACTCTTGCTTTAATGGAGTGAGAAAACAAACATTTAGGAAGTTGTATATGGTGACAAATTAAGGGTAGTCTCATTTAATACTTTGTTTTTTTCTTGGTTATTTTTTCTACTGATGGAGAATTAATTACATATATTTTAGGATCGTCAAATTGAAAAGGCTGCTTGCCCTTGTTTTCTTCTTCTTATATAAGAAATTAATTGTCTAATAAATTAAGGGTACTCAGAATGAACACCTCACTTGGCCTTGTTAATTTTCTTGTTATTATTATAGGTGCTTGTCATAATTAATTGTTTGCCCGATGATTAAAACTCCTTTCGTTCACACTTACTTGTCCTTTTAAACTTTTGCATCGCAATATTAAGGTATTATTTAAAGCCTATTAATTTGAAAGAGAAATTATAATATTGTCATCCTAGCTAGTAAATTTTCCTAAATTTCCCTCGTATTAAATAAATGTTATCTTCTCGTATTAAAAAAACATTAAGGTTAGTTTAGTTATTTTACAAAAACAAAATAATAAATGTGGCTAGAAATTCTATACTATTCACCTCTATATCATAAAAGGACAAATAATTTAGGGCAAAATAAAAACTTCCTAAAAAGAAGACAAGTAATTGTGAATGAAACAAGGACAAATGGGGTGTTTAATTAATATGACTATCCTTGGACATTTTATTCTCTATTAGCTAGCAGCAGGGAATGAGGTATTCGAGGTATTCAATATTACTAACCTTAATTTGTCAGGCAATTAATTTTCCATATATAAGCTGAAAGGAACAAGGGCAAGTCGCATGTTCTCTGTGACTAACCTTAATTTTCATCATGTTGTAATTGCTTATTTGTTTGCTTTCTGTTTCATTACAACAAGAGTCTGTTGTACACATTACATATATAAACTAATGAACTGTATAGTGTTCTATTGGCGTTTTGGTTGTGTTCTACGAAGATGAACATCTCTCTGGGGATGAAAGGGATATGAATTTTCATTGAATGCACGAAACTACATCTCATCAACACACTACAACAACTATAAAGTTTGTGTCACCACCCGCTTCCTGAAAACGAGAAACGAGAGCGACAAGCCCGCAACGTATTCATATCGAGAAGCACTCTTTCTCGACATGAATACGCTAAGCGTCTAGATATAAGCAGTAAATGAAATTATAGTATAAGAATTTTAAAACTTATAAAATATCCAACAATATTTATAATAGTCATAAAAACGATAACCGAACACAGTTCGAAAATTAAAGAAACTAGGAATGAAAGATAACCTCGAACAAAATACATGCTTACTGAAAAGGAAAATTGAAGCCCGACCTGACTTGAAGGATATTGATCGTCCTTCTCGGTTAGTACCATCTCGTACATGGCCTCGTCATCTGTTCCAAGGTGGTTTGACGACATTCCCAAGAAAAGAAAACATGAAAACAGGAATGTCGTCAGCAAACTAAAGTTCAGTAAGTCCTCATTTTATTAGAAAATAATATTTTTCTATTTTAACAATATTTATAATGAAATATGATATTTTGGCTACAATTTAGTTAATAATATTTATAATCTAATATGTTTAATACAGAGTTTCAATCAGTTGGAACAAATGTAACACAATAATAGTGTTTGTTTAATTTATAAAAAATAGTAATAATAAAGTTTTGTAATTTAGGAATAACAATATGTATAGGGTTGTTATAAACATCATCAAAAGACAATAAGGTACAAAGATTCATGATTATAAAAATATATAAGGTATATTTTATTTTAGAATTATTTGATAATAAATTAGCGTAGTAAAGTATCATGTCATACTAACAAGAATACAGTGTAGAATTATTTTTGGTATACTGTATTAATATAATTATTAAACGATATTTGACACGAAATATGGTATACATAATAATTGGTATGAGAATAACTGTAAACAGTAAACAGTAGTATGCATGTCAAATAAATCACATGCGTTAATCTGTCACGCCCCGCTTCCCGAAAATACGGAATACGAGAGATGACTAGACCAGCCATGCTCCTACGGTCAGGGAATAATCCCGCCGTAGTCACACTTCAATTTCTAGCATTACATGGTAGTCAGTAAACAGTACCAGAGTAAAGGAAAATCACAGTTCACAACTTTATTACATTGCAATATAAAGAGTTCGAAATACACTTATTTTGCAGAATAAAACTAACCAACGAAATACAAAGTGCTGAAAGCAAAAAAGATGGCGCCGATGAAGCAATCTAGACCTCCGCGATCTCGAATGGCAGGTCCTGCTCCTGGGCTGGATCCACTTCGCCCTCTGAGCATGCACATTCAGGTCGTCAGGACGACATATATAGCAATAAATATATATGATGGGTATGCAATATTATTAAACATGAGAAGTGCAACAAAATGCAGAACATGAGTATAATAACATCAACTGAATATGAATAGTGCAATATAGGTATCATGTCAGTAAACTAGACAATATGTACGTCACTACTTATCGGTCACTAAGTCAATGAAATCAAATGGTGGAAAGGATACTCGTGTTTAACAAGGGTCTCGTGCATGTCCGAGACTATGGTCCGCTGTGCCCGGGACATAACCCTGTCAGCCGTGCTGCTAGGCCCACAACCTAATGTATGCATATGTATATATATCACTAATAGCGAATGATCATCCTCTAAATCACTGTACCTCGCTAAATACGAGTTCAATTCCACCTTGATTTCCCCATCCTTCAGGTTATAGAATGAATTTAGGTATTCGATGGGTTGTGAACAAATACGTATCACTTTCACTTTCAATCACGTTTCCACTTCTCAATATCACTTTCGTATTTATCACAACCCAATCGCTAACACTTATATCGACAATGCACAACAGTCGCTAGGTCTCAATGCAACTATCACTATGCAGAAGGTATACAACAAATATATAATAGGCAGAAATGCACTGAACATGTATTCACTAAATTATAATACCCATAGCCATATAACTTGCAAAATTTACCATAATTCACACGTATAGAATCGACCAAAATAATACAATAGGCGTACGAAGCACACTTGATTATCTAAGCAGTAAAATTAGTTTCATGTCAATCGGAATTCAGGTTAGGAAATTATCATCATTTTAAATTAGCGATCGGTTGCTGAAATTCCAGTTTCAGAACTGGAAGTCCAACTTCGCGTGCTGTTTGCTGGTGGTTAAGTTTATATTCAGGTGTATACTCAGTGGAATGAAATCTAGTTCTATCTGTTAGGTTTCCAACACATCAAACGGATTATCAATATCATTTCTGTATTAGAAGTTATGTCATGTTTTATGTGACGGTGTAAGAGAGGTCACTGCAGAAACTGCAGAACAAATCGGTACTCTAAAATACAAATTAAATATCAAACGACGGTGAAACGACACGGGACCAGATTCATGTGTTAGCTAATTAAATTATCTATGTGGTCATATGGGGCTCCGCGCATTTTCAGTCTAAAGCGGGGATGTACATATAGTCAAAGTATGGTATCCAAATCGATTAGCTGTCCCGGACTGCAGTCCAGTCCCGCGTTCGCAACCAAGTATCGTTACAGTGATCTAAAATTGTTGAGAAACAAACTATGGATGGTTTTAGGTTTTCGAGTCGGCTTCGATGTGAGCCATAGAACGTTACGTTCCAAACTGTATTTAATTTACAATGATTTTAACAAGGCAGCATGCGCAGTAAGGTTCAGATTTTGTGTCGCCTTTAGGGGGCGACTCTACAAGGTTATGAACACGATATTTTGCATCCAAATTATTACACGATATTCGCAACCAGTAACAGAATCGAACTATTGCAAATTCCGCCATCACAAAATATATTTTGGTTTATAGTTTGCATCGAACACTAGGCCAGTGTTTAGTAATCGGTTGAAAACATATATTTACACTACTATATAACAAAATAATCTAACACTGTCTAGCGTAGGTATTAAAATAGCATGAATAACAAGAGATGGTTTTCTCTTGCCTTTACCGAAGGTGGCACGACTTGAGACGGCGGCACGACACGGGCACGACACACGCGCGCACGACACGGGCACGACACACGCGCGACTCAGCTGGCTCGGGGGAGGACTTGGGGCTCGGCACTGGCGTGGAGGCGGGTACGGGAAGTGGGTTTGTAGTGGCTCCAGTGAGGTGTTCGGGGTGCTACGGTTGCAGGGAGCTCGGGCTCATCGGCGACGGAGTAGGGTGCAAGGGTAGTGGGTTTAGTCGCAGTGGAGGAGAGGGGTGGCTCCGACGAGGGTGGAGCTGCTGGTGGTCGTCGGTGATGGAGATACTCGGAGCTTGGAGCTTGGAGATGGTGAGTTGGGGAGCTCCAACGATGGTGGAAGCAGGTGATCACGCTCGTGTGTGAGGAAGCTCGGCACGCAGAGGGTGGTGCAAGAGTTTTGGGTCTTGCAGGTGTTGGTCGATAGGTTCGTGGTGTTCATCGACGATGAGGAGATCGGGGCTAATCGTCGATGGATGAGTAGGCGGGTGTTTGAAGGAGAGGTCTTGGAGGAGACAAAGAAAAAATGAGAACGAGGGAGAAGGAGCGAGAGGGAAAAGAAGGGAGAGCTCGGTTGAGATATGGGGAAACAGGGACGTGGGGGAGCAGGTCTCGTGACGATGGCACGAAAAGAGGGAAGCCGTTGGGGTAAGGCCGTTGGGGGGAGCGAGCGGGGCGCGGGGGAGTTGGCGAGCGGGCGCGGTCGTCGAGGAGGTGAGCGCGAGGAGCAAGGAAAGACGTTGGAGAAGAGGCGTGAAAAGAAGTGAGCGAGGGAGAAGAAGTGGGGGGTGAGCGGGCCGGGTCGGGTAGGTTAGGATTTGGGTTTAGAATTTAGGTTTAGGAATAATTTAATTATAATATAAATATAATAAAAAATATATATATAAAATGAAAAAATGGAATAAAATTTGGAAAAATACGGAAAAATTATATACGGAAACTGGGGATTTATATCATACCCTCCTTGCAAAAAATTTCGTCGTCGAAATTTAAAGAGAAAACAATAGAACAACAGAAATTACACAAACAGATGCGGAAAACGTGTGCGGATGTCCTCCTCGCGTTCCCATGTAGACTCCCCTGAAGAACGACCACCCCAAGAAACTCGAATTAAGTGAATGACTTTGTTCTTCAGCACTTTTTCCCGACGATCGAGAATGGTGGTAGGCTGCTCCTCGTAAGACAGATCAATGTTCAATGTTTACTCCGAATGGTCTAGGATATGGCCGTCATCCCGAACGTAGCGCCTCAACTGAGAAACATGGAAAGTGTTGTGCACACCAGCTAGCGATGGAGGAAAGACAAGTCGATAAGCCACCTCTCATACTCGCTCTAGCACCTCAAAAGGTCCGATGAATCGGAGACTGAGTTTCCCGCGACTACCAAACCTGATCACTCCCCAAGTGGGCGATATCTTCAGAAACATGTGGTCACCAATACCAAACTCCAACGATCTTCTGCCGGCATCTGCCCAACTTTTCTATCGGTCCTAAGCTGCCTTGATCCGTTGCCTGATCGTCTGAACTTTGCTTATTGTCTGCACTATTAACTCAGGGCCCAACAACCTTCGTTCACCCACGTCGTCCCAACATACAGGGGATCGACACTTCCATATAGAGCCTCGAACGGTGCCATCTGGATGCTAGCCTGGTAGCTGTTATACGAAAACTCTACCGGATGGAGGTGATCCTTCCAAGAACCCTGAAAATCAAGCATGCATGCCCTCAGCATATCCTCAAGCGTTTGGATAGTACGCTCGGATTGCCCGTCCACGGATGATAGGCCATGCTGAACTTAAGACGCGTGCCCAAACTCTCCTGTAGGGTCTTCCAGAAATGGGAGATGAACCTGGTGTCTCGATTAGACACGATACTAACGGGCACCCCGTGCAGTATCACAATCTCCTGCATATGTTTTTCCACGAGCGACTACATCGATTGTCTGACTCGGAAGGGTAAGAAATGCGCTGTCTTCGTAAGACGATAAACAAAAACCCAGACGGCATTGTTGCCCTTTGCACTTCGAGGTAGTGCCGTCATAAAATCCATAGTGATGTGCTTCCATTTCCACTCTGGTACTGGAAGCGGCTGCAACAACCCAACTATTCTCTGATGTTCAGCTTTTACCTATTGACATACCAGACACTTGGAGACAAAGCGAGCAATCTCCCTCTTCATTCCGTTCCACCAGAAGTGCTACCTCAGGTCTCTGTACATCTTGGTGTCACCTGAGTGCACCGAGTAAGAGGAACTATGTGCTTCAGTTAGGACTTCATCTCGAATACCCCCTTTGGAACACACAGCCGGCTGCCAAATCTCAGAGAACTATCTTCGTAAATCTGCAAATCTGTCCTCAAACCAGCCTCGACTAACCCTCTGAATTTCTGCAACTGAAGGTTGTTCCCCTCCGAAACACGGAGACGCGACCGCGTAGGTCCGTCTTGCCTGAATTCGGGGCAGATGCTAATTGGTGCTATCCATCCACCTCTCCGAAGATGCCAAATTGATTTATGGCATCATGTATCGAAGGTTTAAACGGATGCGGCCGATGTAGAAGACTTTGTCAGATTCCCCCCTCATTTGAGGGTTTTTTTTATTGTGGGGACGCTCTTCCCTGCAGGCGTAAGCCCCTGCAGTTAATTACGCTACCGCATCGCGGTAACCACTTTCTCCTTCTCCAGATGGTCACTTTGTGTCGTGGGTGTTTGTTTTGTTTTTGGTTGCCCGTGGATTGTATACGAAGACTAATTTATGTTGTCGCCCGTAGGGCGTGGATTAGTCCAAATCCGTATTTTCTTAGATTTGGGTTTGGGTTGGGTTTAAGGATGCGTTAGTCTCATTTGAGACTAAGATCAACTTAAACGTTTGTTAAGGATACGTTAGTCTAATTTTAGACTAAGATCAACTTAACGGGATCATTTAGATCCAACAAGAGAGCATTTGGGCTTTATAGTTTAGTTTAGGGACATTGCGATCGATTACCAGTTTAAAGACATGGTGGTCCAAGGTTAAGGACATCATAGTCCGTGGGTTTAAAGGGACCCCACAGTTCGAGGTTAAGAACATCATAGTCCATGGGTTTAAGGACACCACAGTCCATGGAATGTTTGGTTATCGGGACCCGTCACTTCTCTGAAGACGTTGCAGGATTACAACGACAAATATCAGAGGAGTGAAGAGATGTACCCTTGAACCAATGTTGGTTGAGAGATCTGTAGTCCAATTGGGACTAAGATCAAAGATTTATGAGCACATGGGCTCAATTAATTTGAATGAGGGGTTTATAGCCAATTTGGGCTCGGCCAACTCAATTAAAATGTTAAACATTTGACAATGCTGAGCATTGATTTAAGTTCTGACAATATTTTTGTCTTTTATTGAATGCTGAGCATTCATCATAGCTCTGCGGTTTTATTTATAGAACAATTTATATTCTTTTAGCGCACACGTGAGGAGCATGTGGCGCGCTTGACGCTTTGCGCCAGTCAAAGAGCGCAGAGCGCTAGTTTATCCAGATTATGAGCGCATTGCGCTTCTGCTTAGTGGCGCACACGTTAGAAGCACGTGGTGCGCTTGGCGCTGAGCGCCAGATTATCAGCGCATTGCGCTTCTGTTGAGTGGTGCACATATGAGGAGCACGTGGTGCGCTTGGCGCTGAGCGCCAGTCCAAAGAGCGCAAAGCGCTTCTGTTCAAGTAGCGCGCACGTGAGAAGCACGTGGCGCGCTTGGCGCTGAGCGCCCGTCCAAGAGCGCAGAGCACTAGTTTATGAGCGCAAAGCGCTATCTGATCAGCTTCATGATCTGAGAAATAAATTCTCGTTCACAAGAGACTTTGTCTCAAGATCTTAAGAACAGAAGTTCTTATTTTGTAGGAGATGTTTTAATCTCTTATTTTGATGAAAGGCTTTGCCTTTATAGATCTGTGATCCTTAAGAGAATTGAATTATTCTCTCCCCTTTTTATATTGAGATGTTCATGATCTCTTTTTGTAAAAGACCTTAGTCTTGTAGATCTATGATCTGTGAGAAGAATTATGTTCTTCTTTGTTTTTATTTTATGATGAGATCTTTTGATCTCGTTGTGAAAGACCTTGGTCTTGTAGATCTATGATCTTAGAGAAAGAAGTGAATTCTTCTTTTTAATATGAGATGATTTCATCTCTCTGTTTATTTTTACCTTGAAAAAACTCTTCTTTCTCTGAGAGCTTGGCTCTTCTTTCTGAGATCTCTCAAAGCTTATGGGGGGTTCCTCTCTATGCTTCTGTCTATCTGTATCTTCTCTCCCTGAGACTTGAAGATTATGGGTCTTTATATAGGGCAAGTTGATTTATTCAATCAGTTAAGGAGATCTTTTCTCCAATTGATTTGGGGAATTTCCCATTGTTGGATCTTTTGATCCAAGGGCTTCTGATTTATAGAAAGCAATCTTCTTGTTTTTAGCAAGATTGAGAAATCTTCTTAAACAGAATTTATTCTGTGTTTTTGGTGATTTTTAATCACCATTGGATCATTGATCCAACAGTGCTCTGATTTACAGAGCACAATCTTGTTGTTTGGAAAGATTTTGAGGAATCTTTTCTTAACAGAATTTAATTCTGATTAATTAATAATTTATCATTATTATTGGATCTTTGATCTGACGGTGGGGAGCTTTTAGTTCCAGCGCTAGCGCACCCGTGCTTTGCACGTGGTGCGCTGCTCAGAGCGCAGCGCACTTAGCGCTAGCGCACACGTGCTTTGCACGTGGTGCGCTGCTTAAGTGTGGTGCTCTTGGCGCTAGCGCACAAGTGCTTTGCACGTGGTGCGCTGCTTAGGGTGCGGCGCTCTTGGCGCTAGCGCACAAGTGCTTTGCACGTGGTGCGCTGCTTAGGGTGCAGCGCACTTGGCGCTAGCGCATACATGCTCTGCACGTGGTGCGCTGCTTAGGGTGCAGCGCACTTGGCGCTGCTTCTGAAGCGTTGCTTCATTTCAAAATTTGAATTTTAAACAGAGATTTGCTGTGATTGGGGAAACAAATGCCCCCCCGTTGCGCTCACGTGGCCCACACGTGAGTGCAGCGGTGGCAGCATCTGCGCCCTTGGATCAACTCAGAAGTTGAAACGGTATCTTAGTGCCTATAAATAGGACCCTTGGCCCTTAGGATGATTTCTGTTCATTTTCTTCCTTCTGAGAATTTTTATTCTCTTGCAGAGCATAGCTCTTTGTCTTAAGAACTTCTTTTAAGGACAGAACTCTGTCAAAACTTAGGTAAACATTAAATCTTTTAAAGGATTATTTAAGAATCTAGGGTTTCACCCATTAACAGAGCTTTGCTCTTCATAGATCTTTGATCTAAAGAAAACTCCTTTTAGGGTTTCATTAACAGAGCTTTGCTCTCTTGGAATCATAGATCTAAAGAGATCTTTCTTGAGGTTTCTTAACCCATTAATGGAGCTTTGCTCTTATTAGATCTTAGATCTTCAAGAAAACTTTTGTAGGGTTCCTCAACAGAGCTTTGCTCTTGTTAGATCTTTGATCTTAAGAGATCCTTTTCAGGGTTTCTTAACCCATTACCAGAGCTTTGCTCTTTTCAAATCACATAGATTTATTAATCTTTCATAAAGAACTCTTAAGAGTTTGTTCATGGATCTTAAAGATCATGGAATTTTATTCCATTAAAAATTTTATTTTAAATTTTTCTGATGGTTATTCCATCATTTCTTCATAGCAAGGCTCTTCACGAATTTTTATTCCTTCATCATTAGAGTTTGACAGATGTCACTCTGTCACAGAGCACGGTTCTCAAGGGGAGATTTACTCCTTAGCCCGAGGGATTCTCATTAAATGAGAATCAATTGAGGATTTCCTCATTAATTGACAGTCTCATCAAATGATGAGGCAGTTTTATTAATGATGAACTGTCATCTAGATTTTGTGGGTCCCCCTTTGGTCCCCTTTTTACTGCATTGCAGTGTGGTACAAATTTAAAGTGCCTAGTGATAGCACTTAAACTGTAGTATTGGCGGTTGACAATTTGTTCCTTTCCCGTGCAGGTACTATGTCTTTCGACACTTCTTTCCCGTTCGTCTGCTCGGAAGGTGGGTTCCCCGAAGTGCCCGTAGACCGAGAAGTTCTTGCGCTGATCAAAGAGCATGACCCGGAGCAAAAGAGTCTTCATCTATGGGGTAGATGGTACGATCAGATTATCAGAGGCCGCCGGAGCTTTTCTTGTACGACACCCTCGGAGCCTATCTCTGCAATCCCTTATGCAGATGCACCCCCGATAAGCTATACTGTGGAGGAGATAAATTGGACTTCAGAAGGTCTTCTTCGGCCTTCTATGGCCGCAATACCCATGCAGCCGCCGGTAGCTTTGGACACTTTAGGACGGCGCATATGCCAGGGTGAATCGCGCCTTTGGGGACAGCCCTACAACATAGGACTAACTCCCCGTCACCCGGTCGGATACCTGCAGTGGGCCCGATATATTTTATCGGTGAAGAAGTCGCAGCTGCTGAAGCTCGGATTGTACCCTGCGATCTACGCTCTTTTGTTCCAGTATTCTGCGCCTCCTGCATGGTGGATCAAGGCGTTTCTAGAGCAATGGAACATTCCGACCCACACCTTCCTCTTATTTGATCGAGAAGTCTCCATTTCCTTAGAGGAATTTGCCGAAGTCTCTGGTTTACCCGTTAGGAGAGAGCATTACGAGGAGCTGCTCCCTCCGGATGAGTATATTTTTGCCACCGAATTAGTGGTAATGGGTCTTACCCCAGAGAACGCCATTCAACACTAGTTCCCAAGTTTGATAAAGGTGTTGAATATGTATGAGAGCCTCTTTCTCGAATCCGGAAGCCGTGGGGTTATTTTTACGGATTTTATCACTCGTTTTCTCCGTGCGGAAGTTTTATCGCGACAAGGTGAAAAATTTGCCAAACTTAATGATCCTTTCGGCCTTGGCTTGGATCGCCGGCCAACATTGGAAGCCGATCAAAAAGATTTCTTTCTTCCAAACGTCGCGATCGTCCCCTTTTCAGAAATTGCCGCTCCGGGCGTCGATGAGGAAGCGTTCTTTCTAGGGTTTCTCGGTTTATGGTTGAGCTAGTTCGCGCTTCCCATGCACCCTCGCTACATGAGGTCGTCTGTCTTCTACCCTGCGCATCGAATGGTTGCCGGAATACAAGTGGCCATCGGGATTGCCGGGTTACCCCACCTGTATCACGGCCTCAGCTCGGCAGTGGATACTACTGAGCCAGGGGTGCATCCTGCCAACTTCTCAATGCATTATTCCACCTCATGGCTCGAGTTGCACGTGCTTTGGGTCTTCGGTATCCACAAAAGATCCTTTTACGACAGATGAAAGTTCCCTCGGATAATGCAGCTGGTCGACGCCTCCATCGTAAGTCTGACACCGTGGGAAGCTAGGGGTTTGCTCTTTCGTCCATGCACGGTTGGAGATGGTATATCCTTCACTGATAAGATTTTGACCATCGGCCAGGAATCCGTGAAAACGGTGCTGCCATTGCAGGACATCTTTAAGGACGGGGCCTCTGTGTTGAAAGCTCGGGAGATTCTTCATCTGTACTCCATCAGGTCGGGCTTTCTCGTATTTAGACAAAATGATGCGGCGTTATTCATGAGATACAACTCGCATCGTTTCGCCCAGCAGCTGAGCTATAATCAGGGCGTCCCGCTTGAGGCTTTCTTGGTAGAACCTGCTGCGACCGAAGAGGGAATGCGAACCGCGCTGCATCATTTTATTCTTCTGAACACGGGGTCCAACTTCTTCATTAGTGAACCGAGCTGTGTTCCAAAGGCCCTAAATGTGTATGTGGCGTGGTATCAACATTCAATGGGCGCCGTCATTAGGGAGGAGAAGGATTGCTGCTTGATCGCAAGGTACCGTGCCGGCCGGTAACCCAAATGTTCCTCTGAAGCGACGGACCACTGTCCGTCCTCCCTTAAGAGAAGTTGCTGCGGTCGAGGTCCCGCATGATAGGCCTGAGCTACCGATACCCCGTGCTCCCGTTGAAGTGGTGACTGTAGCGTCTCCCGAGTCCGGCGTGGGTTCAGATATTGGGACTCGTCGTCCCAAGGTCCCCACCAAGCGTAAGCTTGTGCTAGCAGCTACGGGCACTCGCTCGCAGAAGAGGAAGAAGTCGATTCTTTCTGCCGATGTTGTACTCGGCCAGGAACCTCATGCTCCTTATGGCGAGGGCCTGAGCGAGTATGGGACCAACGAAGGCCTATTCATAGCGTCGGATGATACCGACCTCGAGGCTGCTATTGCAGCTTCTGAGCGATTAGCAAGCCACAAAGCGGGACTGGCCATCCTCGCACAATCAAGTAAACCTCAGCCGTATCTTTTGTCATTGCATTATATTTTTATTATCATGTTTTGACTGACACTTTTCCTTCTTTAACAGGCATTCCCACTGAAAAGGCTCTCGCGGCTTCCCTCAGGACCTTTGAGGAGGAGGAGAGGATTCTCGCTTCGCTGGACGTTGGTATATTTCGGCTCATTCTGCCTTCATTCGCCTTTCTTATAGATAATTTGACCCCATTTTCATCTGATCACTGGGATTACTCCGACTCAGGTCATGCCCAGTACAGTGCCAATCCCGCAGGGTGATGCGGAGATACTTCCAGGGCCAGCTATCGAAGTCTCGGCCTCCTCAGCATTGCCAAAAGAGGTTTTACTCAAGCAACCGATAACAGACGCCGTAACGGCTCCAGAGGTAGCTCCTAGCATGGTTGATGACGTCCCGTTGACAGAGGTCTTGAGAAGATCGGCTCTCACGGCTCGGGCGGAAAGGAAGCGCAGGAGGCGTGCAGCAAAAGAATGCAACGCCGCCTTGGCCGTGGGTGCAGGCTCGAGCGCTGCTTCTCCTGTCCCCGCTTCTTTAGAGATTGCTCCGGTCGCCTTGTCTACCGCTCATAGACAGGCGATACGCGCTGCTCGGGAGGCGGCTGAAAGGCCATCTCAAGGTAACATAACATTGAGTCCTTTTGTTAAGGTTTTAATCTTCAAATTCTCATATATCCTATCATGCATGGCCGAGTCTTGATGAGGAAGTGGTAGGTGAGATGGCGGCAACCATCGAGCCTGAAGTGGCCACTCTTTCTCAAGAGTCTGGAACCACCCCAATCGCCACTCTTTCCCCTTGCGGTTCCTTGCCGTTGCCGGGTGCTGCGAGTATCACGACGGTCCTTGAGGAGTCAGGGGATGAAGCTACGGGCGGCGAAACCATTCCGATGGAGGAGGGTGAAGCAGTCGCTGCACCCAGTGACGCCCTTGTCGCGGTTTCGATCGGCGACTTACCAAGTAGATTTTGGGTCATTGCTTTCCTTTTTATTCTGCAATTACTTTCAATCTCTTCTGACAATATTTCTCTTGTGTCTAATGCAGGTGTGGTAAGCGTTGAGGTTGTGCCACCCGAGAAAGCATCGCCAGTTACTGCTTTGATGGTGGCCGCCCCTTTGCCTTCTCTCGTGTCCTCCCAAATGCTGGAAGGTATGGGTTTATGACTTATCGATTTCATTGTAGGCAATATACTTTATGTACTGACATCGAATTACTACATCGTTGCAGGAGTCCTTTTTTATCATCTATATCAGGTGCTGCGGCCCCATTTCTCCTTCATGCCGGAGATTGCTTCATCTAGTGGCGTTGGTGAGTATAGTCTTTAGCTAATATCTTCTCTTTTCTTTTATGGGCCACCAAGTCGTTGCTAATTCTTCTTTGTTTTGACTGCAGCACTACAGATTGAAGGAGGAGATGAAAGAATAGTCGCGCCACCGGTACTCCCGGCCTTGCCACCTGCCACAGCCGGTATAGTAAACTCCATTGTTCATGTACCTTCTCTATTTCTTGAGCCGTCATTTGACTATGATTTGTTTTGCAGCGGTGACACCGACTTCAACTCCGTTCGAGTCTCAAATCATAATGCCAGCGGGCCCCTTTTCCTGACGTCCATCTTCAAAAGGCGCTGTGACTAGTCTGCGCATGTTGAGCGATTACATCAAGGAGCTTGACGCGGAGGCTCCTACATTTGCCGCAGATTTTGCTACCGAGGTTAATCCAATGCTGGCGACGCTTGTAAACTTCCATAGCGAGGGCGTCGTTGAGTCCTGGGTTAATCACTGCAGGAAAATTGAGGCCTGTTTATATGAGCTCGAGTTCGGACGTCATGCTCGTGAGGTCCTGGCTGTGAACTCCCAGCGGGCTACGTGGGTCGAGCAGAGCACTCCCTATTTCTGCCATCTTGAATAAGAAGCGGCCTTAAAGCATAAGGAGAGTGAAGAGACTTTAGGCGAATCTGCTCGACTGCATGCTCAGGTTGACGCAAATGCTGTACAGTTGAAAGCTATCTTTGAGGGCCTTCTACGATGTATTTCTGACGGGCTAACACTGAGGCAGAAGCTCGACCTTATCGAGCGAGATGCGCAAAGTCGTGGGCCAGCTCAGCGGGTCGTTGATGAGCAACTTTCATCTTATTTGCAGCAACGGGCTCAGGTTGAAGCGGAGTTGGCCGCAGCAGCTGACCATGGAAAGAGGTTGAAGGGAGTGCGCGAGCAACTGACTGGTTTATTGAAAACGCCTCCCTCCCAATAGTTGTTTTTGTATCAATTAACATTTGTAATTTTTGAATAAAATGTATCCCTTTTTTTATTCTTTCGTATGAATGTATCTTGTATCCAATTGAACTTATAAATAAAAGATACATTTCTTTCGTACTATCTTGTGTTATCTCTTGCTTTCTTTTCTTTTCTTTGTTGCCGGCTTGCTACTTTAGTAAGCGTAGCCTGTAAATGATAGAGAGCATTCCATCTTGAACCCTTCGAGAGGTAACGATGGCTTAGGAAGCAGGTTCAGATATGCTATCTAAGGCTTTTCAACTTTATGAGCCGTGAGGTCTCATAAAGACTTTTCTCCCTATGAGCCGAGAGGATCCCGTAGGTGTATTTTCTCTTTAGAAATCGTGAGGATTCCTAAGTGTGCTTTCTCTTGAGAGTCGTAAGGATCTCACAAGAGAATTTTCCCTCTTACAAGTCGAGAGGACTCGTAAGTAGTTGTTTCCCTCCTTGTCGAGATTCGACTTTGAAGAGTGTGTCTCATGAATAGTATGCAAGAGTCCATTTTGGACCGACTTGCAGGGCCCCAGTGCTTAGGAAACATGTCTTTATCCCCATTGCCTCAGCGTTTTCCTTACGAGTCGAGACGAATCGAGTAGTTCTCGCAAAGACACTATTTTTTTTTTGCGAGTCGAGATGAGTCGAGAAGTTCTTGCAAGAATGTCCTAACGTCACAGTTAACCTCTGCTCTTTACGACAGAGGTCCGTTAGGGTCTGTGGTACTAGGGTTTTGCCCGTCGTGTTGACTGATGCATCCCTCGATAGGCAATCTTGCTGTTCGAGTAGCCTTGCGACTGTCGTGTCTCTGATCCCTTCGGGGGCTGGACAAGACGTCTTCAAGAAATCTTCCTAGGCAGTTTGACCGTCGGAAGATCAAGCGTTAGGAATTTTGCCATGCCGCTTTTTACTTAAGGTTAGGCTCGGTTTGGGGAGCCCCGATGAGTCATAACCACTCCGCGCTGGTGTGGGATGATCTCCGATAGTCTTTCAGGTTTTATATGAGTTGCCATCAAGACCCTGAAGCTAGGAATTTGGCCTTTGCTTCGTTCGCTGGCATTGCGTCTGCTGTATCGAGATGAATGTCGCGGTTGTCTCTGGGTTGTTGGTGAACCGTCGAGGGTTGGAACTAGGGACTTTGCCGTGGCTCCGTCGTTTGATTGTCGCGTCTGAGTCCTGCTGGAGGAAGGACGCTGTGGTGACATCTCGTCTGCTGTATCGAGACGAACGTCGAGATGGTGACCACTCCGCGCTGGCGTAGGATGATCTTCGATAGTCTTTCAGGTTTTATATGAGTTGCCGTCAAGACCTTGAAGCTAGGAATTTGGCCTTCGCTTCATTCGCTTTGGCGTGTCCGAATCCTGCTAGAGGAAGGACGCCGTGGTGACATCTCGTCTGCTGTATCGAGACGAACGTCGAGGTGGTGACCACTCCGCGCTGGCGTGGGATGATCTCCGATAGTCTTTCAGGTTTTATATGAGTTGCTGTCAAGACCTTGAAGCTAGGAATTTGGCCTTCGCTTCATTCGCTTTGGCGTGTCCGAACCCTGCTGGAGGAAGGACGCCGTGGTGACATCTCGTCTGCTGTATCGAGACGAACGTCGAGGTGGTGACCACTCCGCGCTGGCATGGGATGATCTCCGATAGTCTTTCAGGTTTTATATGAGTTGCCGTCAAGACCTTGAAGCTAGGAATTTGGCTTTCGCTTCGTTCGCTTTGGCGTGTCCGAATCCTGCTGGAGTAAGGACGCTGTGGTGACATCCCGTCTGCTGTATCGAGATGAACGTCGAGGTGGTGACCACTCCTTTGTTTCGACTGTGAGGTCTTTCGTTGACGTTGCATCTGCATCCTGCTGGACTGCGAAGGAACGCCGTTGTTGACATTGCATCTGCGAGACGGATGCTGAGGTGGAGCTGGGATTTTGCCGTCACTCCGCTTTGTTTCGACCATGGGGTCTTTCGTTGACTGTGAACCGTTGAGATTTGGAACTAGGGACTATGTCGTGGCTCCACTTTGGTGACGTTGTGTCTGAGTCCTGTTGGAATGAGGAGGATCACCGTTGCTGATTTTTAGGCTGTAGATATTGCCGTTAAGATTTGGAACTAGGGACTATGCCATAGCTCCGTTTCGTAGTGTCACTTCCGTGCCCTGCTGGTATAAGAAGGAACGCTGTTGTTGGTCTTCTGGGATGCAGATGTGACCGTCAAGACTTGGCTCTCTTTCTGATGGAACCTGGTGGGATGATATGGTTCTCTCTTTGTTTGTGCCCCTGGATTGTATATAGGGATCGATGTGATCTCACTTGTAGGGCAAAAAGTTTCATTTTTTATATTTTTCTTTCCACGATGCTCTACCATTTCAGCTTTTATATCGCGAAAGTCGCGATTGCCCAACCATTTTGGCTATTTTTCGCGGTGCCCAATCATTTCGGCTATTTGTTTTATTTACTCGCTGCTTTTTATTGCGAGTTGCCCAACCATTTCGGCTATTTTGTATGCATATATTTTTACTTTCTGATTTTGTTGCAAGTTGCCCCATCATTTCGGCTATTTCATATGCATTTTTGGCTCGCTGATTTTTATCGCGAGTGTTGAACTTGGAATCTGGTGCCGATCTTAGCATCAGCATCGCTACGACTGGAATATTGCCAGGAGTGAATTATCATTTGTCATGAAAGGGCTTGGAATTTTGATGCCGATTTAGGCATCAGCCTCGCTACCACTGGGACATTGCGAGGAGCGAATCATCATTTGCCTTTGTCGATTTAAACAAAGATGGCTTAGCAAACAGAGTTAGAATCCTATCGACTAAGGCTTTTGACTTCATGAGCCGTAAGGATCTCATAAAGGTATTTCTCCCTACGAGTCGTGAGGATCTCGTAGGTGCATTTTCTCCTTAGGAATCGTGAGGATTCCTAAGTGTGTATTCTCTTATAAGTCGTAAGGATCTTACAAGAGTGTTTTCTTCTTATAAGTCGAGAGGACTTACAAGTGTCGTTCGCCATATGAAGATATCCCTCGTCAGTGGTGGGACTCTGCTTGGGGAAACGTTTATTTGTGCCCGTATATTGTATACAATGATCGATATTGAAAGGCTTGTAGGGAAATGATGGGAAATGTGATGGCTTAAGAACAAGTTCAGACCCCTATAGCTTAAGACTTTTGAATCCTATGAACCGTGAGGGTCTCATAGGGGAATTCTCCTTACGAGTCGTGGGGATCTCGTAAGTGTATTTTCTCCATAGGAATCGTGAGGATTCTTATGTGTGTTGCTCCTTCGTGAGTCGTAAGGATCTCACTCGGGTATTTTCTCCTCATAAGGTCGAAAGGACCTTACGAGTGTTCATGACTATTTTTTATGAGATTGCGCCCTTTCAGATTTTCACAAACTCGCCGGCAGTCCTGCTGTTTTTACTCACGGCGTCCTTTCAGGTTTTCATCCGTGCCCATCTCGCTTATGGACGTACCATTTTTTTTACGTTATCCTTGGGATGCTGCGGTCCGTAGTAGTTTATAGACGTCTCGGTCAAATGGCCAGTTTTAGGACATAGTGGTCCCCTATTAGTTTTAGGATATTTCGGTCCACAACCAGTTTTAGGACATAGTGGTCCATTGTTGTCGTATTTGAGGCAAATTTGTAGTTTATGGACTTTTCGGTCCATCGCTGCCATATTTGAGGCGAATTTCTAATTTACGGACTTTTCGGTCCGTGGGGCTTTCTCTATGAATGAGCATGATGCCCCCGGCATGTCCATCTTTTTCGGATCATGTGGTTGTGGCGGGTTCACCTTCCAGTTTTTGGACAATGCGAACTTGCCTTGTTGGTATTGATCCTCAATCCAACCTTTGAAGACGAAGCAATCTTCGATCGGATGGCTCACTGTTTGGTGGTAAGGGCAGTAATTAGGATTGTTGACATCGCCTAGCTGCAACGGACGTTTTGGATCCGGCAGATCGATGAGTCTGTTGCGTACTGCCAGCTCGAACAGTCTTCTCGTTTTATCCCGGGGAAACAAGGACGTCCCAATCTCTCCTCAAGGGATGGGCGTGGACGCACGTTGTTTTGGCGAACAACCGGCTTTAAGTTGCTCGGCTGTTGTTGAGTATTGGCGACAAAAGTCGCTTTCCCTTTCCCTTTTTCATTCCGCAGCTCCGGCTTCAAAGAGGAAGGCCTGTGGCCCATCTGGTCCATTTGGGCCAGCTTATCAATCAAGGACTGGAAAATAGTCAGCTTAAAAAACATCATAAATTAGGATATGGTCGCTTGAGGGTCAAGAGTGCCCAAGAACATGCCCACCGCAGGCGCTTCTTCGATGCGCTGCTCGCACTTAGACCATAGATTCCGCCATTGTATTGCGTATTGGACCCATGTCTCGCCCTGCTTCACCCTGGCGTTAATTAGTGCGGTAATCGGAGTACGCTCGCTAGCGCTTGCGAATCTTTGCGTGAACAACAGCTCCATTTCTGCAAATGTCTTGACAGAGTCGTTCGGGAGTTCAGGGTACCATTCGAACGCTGTCTCCGACAAGTTGCCGACGAACTGGCGAAGTAGCAGTTTATCGTCACCTCCAGTGTTGCCACATAGACCCTGAACTGGGCGACATGCTGGTGGGGATTGCCCGTCCCTTTATATACATGGAATTTAGGGATCGTATATCCCGGCGGGTACCTTATTTGGTCATACCAGCCCGGATAGGGTCTAGTCTTAACGATCTGCCCGGCCGTTTCGCTCGCCTGATGAGCTCGTATTTGCTGAGCAATGTAATCATCCAGAGCGGCCTTGGAGATGGTCTCCTCTTTGGCTGCTGAAAGAGCCGGAGGAGGGTTCGATGTTTCCCTTCTGTCGTCTTCAATGATAATCGGGGGGTTTTCAGCTGGAGGTTCCGGCTGTAACATCATCCCAGCTATGTCTTGGAACAAAAGAGCCATTCGTTTTATGTTGGTCGCCTGTTCCGCGGCCTCTTTTTCTTTCCTCTCGACCATTCTTCGGAGGAATTCAACATCGATTTCTTGTTCCTGACGCTGCTTTGAGGTCTCTAGATTTTCTTTCGGCCCAGTGAGTGCGGCCATTGCAGTCAGCATCTCCTGAAGTTTTTGCTGCTGTTGCTCCTGAGCCTTTGTTATCGATCGGGTAAGCGGTCGATGACCCGTAGAGGCACGGCTTTCCTCTTTTCCGGAAGTCATATAAACGGTATGTGTTACCATGCCCCCAGACTTGGGGCGTTTAGATTCAGCGTCCTTACGGCTCGCCACGGTCACAGGGGCTTTCTTTGGCCTCCTTCTTTTCTGAGCGGTTGAAGTTGAGGGAGCCGTTGCAGCGGCATCCAGACAGACGACATCTTCTGTGGTATCACGGGATGGTCCTTTTCTTGCCGAGCTTTAATCTTCTTTGATCGGCGGGAATAGTCTTGGTCAATCACCGATTCTTGAACCTGTCGCCAGACTTTGTAAATTTTGGAGGACAGCCGCTGAGGGGGCTGCTCCGGCTTCTTTTCTGTAGCATTCTCCACAGGTGGAGGAGACCTTTTCAGCATGGCAGTTGGTGATTTCCTGCGCACCTTATTAAGCAGTTTAAAGTTGTTCCCGGTTAGAACAGCAGCATCGATTTCCACCGTTGGAGCTGGTGGAGTAAGTCCGGAAGGGGAGCTGCCCCTAGCCTTCCTTACTCGGCGCCAGTAACGACGGCGATCATGTCGTGCGGATGGAGTTGGTTCAGCTATGGGGATGGCTTCATCATGCCCCCTGTTTTGGCGAAGGGTTGTCGCCGGAATCAGCCTCCTGAAGATCGATGTCCGTTGAGAAGCAATGTCCAATCTGTCAAAGACAGACCTCTGGCAGGGGAAGCAGCTTTGAGGACTTCGCCTGGAGCGGAAGCCGGAACAGTCAGTCTTGTGAAGAACGACCCTTTGGCAGGAGAAGCCGCCTTGACGACTTCATGAGCAGGAATGGCTATCCGCTTAGGAATAACTCTTTCCGGTATCGCGGGCTTCTTCCTGGGCCCAAATGAATTTTGGCCCAGTCTGTCAAAGACCGAGGCGTTGGATTCGGACGACCTGTTGAGAGGGGCCGCGGTAGTGGTAAGTCGATCAAAGACCGACTTCTTTGGGGCTTCTTGCGACAGCAACGGGGCATTAAAGCTCATCGGTAGGATCATGGTCCCAAAAAATAGCCCAGTGGTGGCCTGAGTTACTTGCTTCACTGGCATTTTGAACAGGGAGGCCGCTTGGGGCCCGTAAGTTACACCTCCAGATGAGGCGGAACGGGAGTTGCAGTTGCAGCTGGAGCAGCTAGAGGCCATTTGATGTTCTGTTTTCTGCACGGAAGCAAAACCAAATCTTAGTACCTCGAACCCAAGGGCAACCATATTAAACCGCGATTCGTTCGCGAACACGACACACGAAGTGTGGAGTGGAAAGAGGTAAAGGTCCCACCGGGCGTTCCAGAATCTGTTCCCCTCCGAAACACGGTCTGTCTTTCCTGAATTCGGGGCAGATGCTAATTGGTGCTATCCATCCACCTCTCCGAAGATTCCAAGTTGATTTATGGCACCATGTATCGAAGGTTTAAATGGATGCGGCCGATGTAGCAGACTTCGTCAGATTCCCCCTCATTTGAGGTTTTTTTTATTGTGGGGACGTTCTTCCCTGCAGCGCAAGCCCCTGCAGTTAATTACGCTACCGCATCGCGGTAATCACTTTCTCCTTCTCCAGATAGTCACTTCGTGTCGTGGGTGTTTGTTTTGTTTTTGGTTGCCCATGGATTGTATACGGAGACTAATTTATGTTGTCGCCCATAAGGCGTGGATTAGTCCAAATCCGTATTTTCTTAGATTTGGGTTTGGGTTGGATTTAAGGATGCGTTAGTCTTATTTGAGACTAAGATCAACTTAAACGTTTGTTAAGGATACGTTAGTCTAATTTTAGACTAAGATCAACTTAACGGGATCATTTAAATCCAACAAGAGAGCATTTGGGCTATATAGTTTAGTTTAGGGACATTGCGGTCGATTACCAGTTTAAGGACATGGAGGTCCAAGGTTAAGGACATCATAGTCCATGGGTTTAAAGGGACCCCACAGTCCGAGGTTAAGGACATCATAGTCCATGTGTTTAAGGACCCTACAGTCCATGGAATGTTTGGTTATCGGGACCCGTCACCTCTCTGAAGACGTTGAAGGATTACAACGACAAATATCAGAGGAGTGAAGAGATGTACCCTTGAACCAATGTTGGCTGAGAGATCTGTAGTCCAATTGGGACTAAGATCAAAGATTTATGAGCACATGGGCTCAATTAATCTGAATGAGGGGTTTATAGCCAATTTGGGCTCGGCCCACTCAATTAAAATGTTAAACATTTGACAATGCAGAGCATTGATTTAAGTTCTGACAATATTTTTGTCTTTTATTGAATGCTGAGCATTCATCATAGCTCTGGGGCTTTATTTATAGAACAATTTATGTTCTTTTAGCGCACACGTGAGGAGCACGTGGTGCGCTTGACGCTTTGCGCCAGTCAAAGAGCGCAGAGCGTTAGTTTATGAGCGCATTGCGCTTTTGATGAGTATCGCACACGTGAGGAGCACGTGGTGCGCTTGGCGCTGAGCGCCAGATTATGAGCGCATTGCGCTTCTGCTGAGTGGCGCACACGTGAGGAGCACGTGGTGCGCTTGGCGCTGAGCACCAGTCCAAAGAGCGCAAAGCGCTTCTGTTCAAGTAGCGCGCACGTGGGAAGCACGCGGCGCGCTTGGCGCTGAACGCCAGTCCAAGAGCGCAGAGCGCTAGTTTATGAGCGCAAAGCGCTATCTGATCAGCTTCATGATCTGAGAAATAAATTCTCGTTCATAAGAGACTTTGTCTCAAGATCTTAAGAACAGAAGTTCTTATTTTGTAGGAGATGTTTTAATCTCTTATTTTGATGAAATGCTTTGCCTTTATGGATCTGTGATCCTTAAGAGAATTGAATTATTCTCCCCCCCTTTTATATTGAGATGTTCATGATCTCTTTTTGTAAAAGACCTTAGTCTTGTAGATCCATGATCTGTGAGAAGAATTATGTTCTTCTTCTTTTTTATTTTATGATGAGGTCTTTTGATCTGTTTGTGAAAGACCTTGGTCTTGTAGATCTATGATCTTAGAGAAAGTAGTGAATTCTTCTTTTTAATATGAGATGATTTCATCTCTCTGTTTATTTTTACCTTGAAGAAACTCTTCTTTCTCTGAGAGCTTGGCTCTTCTTTCTGAGATCTCTCAAAACTTATGGGGGGTTTCTCTCTATGCTTCTGTCTATTTGTATCTTCTCTCCCTGAGACTTGAAGTCTAGGGGCCTTTATATAGGCCAAGTTGATTTATTCAATCAGTTAAGGAGATCTTTTCTCCAATTGATTTGGGAAATTTCCCATCGTTGGATCTTTTTGATCCAAGGGCTTCTGATTTACAGAATGCAATTTTCTTATTTTTAACAAGATTGGGAAATCTTCTTAAACAGAATTTATTCTGTGTTTTTGGTGATTTTTAATCACCATTGGATCATTGATCCAACGGTGCTCTGATTTACAGAGCACAATCTTGTTGTTTGGAAAGATTTTGAGGAATCTTTTCTTAACAAAATTTAATTCTGATTAATTAATGATTTATCATTATTATTGGATCTTTGATCTGACGGTGGGGAGCTTTTAGTTCCAGCGCTAGTGCACCTGTGCTTTGCACGTGGTGCGCTGCTTAAGTGCGGCGCTCTTAGCGCTAGCGCATACATGCTTTGCACGTGATGCGCTGCTTAGGGTACAGCGCACTTAGCGCTAGCGCACACGTGCTTTGCACGTGGTGTGCTGCTTAGGACGCAACGCACTTGGCGCTGCTTCTGAAGCGTTGCTTCATTTCAAAATTTGAATTTTAAACAGAACTTTGCTCTGATTGGGGGAAACAAGGGTCTCCAGCATGTGCAGCTTTGATGCGATCTATAAGCGATGATTGAACTTGCAACTGCCAGAGTTGTCCGGGCACACCCGGAGTAACTACCTCCAACTCGAGTCTCTGAAGGTCATCGAGAACCCCCTTCTGACAAGTCAACAACGCAGCTGACGGCCTACGACTGAGAGCATCAGAAACGACGTTCACTTTCTCCGGGTGATACTACAGATCAATGTCGTAGTCTGTCATCAACTCCAACCATCTGCGCTGCCTCATATTCAGCTGCTTCTGAGTGAACATGTATTTCAAACTTTTGTGATCCGTGTACACCTCCACTCTTTCGCCTAGTAAGTAATGCCTCCAAATCTTTAAGACGAACACAACGGCCGCTAACTCCAGGTCATGCGTGGGGTAGTTCTTCTCATGAGTTCTCAGCTGACGAGAGGCATAAGCCACCACTCGACCATGCTGCATCAATACGCAACCCAAACCTTTTCCCGACGCATCACTGTGAACAACCAAGCTGTAGGGTTCCTAGGCACTCTAGTGAGGTCTCACAAGGCATCGATCATGCCAAATTAAAATTTCTAGGTGCCGAGAGACCCGACTACGGATCGTTTGCTAGAAAACTAGGCGAAAAAGCTAACTAGTTAACACTTAACTACAAGATACGGAAATACAACCTTTGTAGATCCGGTGCTCCACCTCCATAGCTCCGCAACGAGGTCCTCTCCGCTGTCCAAATCAAATCCGGGCTCAAGCGTCGGCTTCGTCGGAGAAGAAGCGGGCTAGGTCATCAACGACGTGCCGAAGATGATCGACGTCGAGGCATCGCTAAATCAAGCTCCACCTTCACCAAGCCCTAAAAACTTGTGAAGGAAACACACTCTACTACTTGGCAAGAGGTAGAGGATGAAGAAATAGGAAGTGGGTAGACTTTAGAATTGGATTTCTCACTCATTTCATCAATCTACCATTGATGAAGTGAAGGTTTTTCTTCTTGAGTTGAAGGAAGAAGAAGAAGAAATATATGATAAGTTAATTATATTTTGAAAAGAAAAATGAATACTTATCATATTAGAACCATGGTCAAGTGTAGAGAATTAACTAAGGTTAGATTAATGGTTAGGGTTAAAGATGAAGACAAGAATGGTTACAAAGTCAAAGCTTCATGAAGCTTCAACTAAACTCCAAAATTAGCAACCATTCTTTTCTTATCTATTCAAAATAAATAAATAAATAAATAAGTAAGAAAAGAAAAACCCTAATCATTAGTTTAACCATAGCTTAATCCATTACACTTAACTATAGTTAAACATGTATCATCAAACATGATACAATCAAGTGCACGAAAATATATCGAATATACAATGTGCACAACCGAGCGAGAAAATCCATTTAAAGTGAACCAATATTAGTTAATGCAAAGTAATATATCAAATATATAATTATACATTAAATCATTAAATCAACAATTGATTTAACGATCCGGTCATATCACATATAACCGACTAATATCCAATGTATCGATTTATCGAATCAATCTACGATTCGATAACTAGGTTATATCGCATACAACCATTCGACACATACATCGCGAGAATAGAATACGGTATCACATACACGCATTATTCTCGGTCCCGCACATATCTCATATGCGCTCCTATTTCATTTCGCTTGAGCCAGGAAACCTCTGTGTAGGACTCTAAAGACTCGTCAATACGCCGGCAGCAGATGATGATCATATCAAACACCCACAAGCCGCAAGCGGTCTGCTAAACGTAACGGCCACCCGGGTATTGAGCGATCTGAAGATCGACGAGCAAGCCCGCTCACACTCCAGTGAATCCGACCAGTAACACTACCGTACAGTCCGGTCTGATCGTCTGATATGTCGCATATCTCGCCTAGGGGTGGTAAACGTCAGACCCCAATAGCTCGATAAGTCATGTCGATATGAGGTCTATAACAATTCGAGAAACTACTGGTAACACTTACCAGTAAATCTCAGCAACCCTGGCCAGGGATTTCCTGTTATAGCCAATCGAACACAGCGCAACATCAACTCCCTATACCGGGAGAGACGAATCCCCTCCTATCGCTCATTGCCTCCATGTGACTCGGGACTGTACCCAAAAACCACCGTTTTGCACGCCCTCTTGGACGTGGTAAGATGGAAATCAAAGCACAGTGGGAACCACATGTTTCCTGATTTAAAATCAGGAAAGCATCTGGGAAAAGCTTCAGAAAGGGGTCACGTGTTGGCACGTGATACCTAAAAAAGCATCATCAAGTCAAGTTCAGTTTCCTGACTACGCTGAAGAAAATGGGCTTCAGAAAGAGTCACGTGTTCCCACGTGACCAGGGTCACGTGGCGACACGTGACATTTAAATGCAAGCGTCAAAGGCACACCAGTTCCCTGATCAAGTCAAGGAAAAGGCTTCAGAAGAGGTCACGTGCTCCCACGTGACCAGGGTCACGTGTTGACACGTGACGTTCAAGGCAGCAGACTCGTTCTCCAAATGAACCAAGGAAAGAGAGTTCAAACAAGGGTCACGTGCTCACACGTGACCGGGAGTCACGTGGTGGCACGTGACGTTTAAGCAACGATCAGAAGACAGAGCGCAAAAGAAAGGAAAAGGCTCATTCCAAAGGGGGTCACGTGCCCACACGTGACCATGGGTCACGTGCCCACACGTGACCATGGGTCACGTGCCCACACGTGACCGGCTCTCAAAGCCCATTTTGTCAAACAGAATTAAATTCTGAAGGAGAATCAAATCTTTCCAAAGGAAAGCGGCTATCTGGAACCGATCAAATTAAAGATTCAGAGGTGATGAAATATCATCTATCTATGGGAAAATCTCGGGTTTGGAAAGATTTCCCTTTTAAATCTAACCGAAATAATAAAGGGGAACCCCTGGATTTGAAATCCAATGGTGAATAAAATTCACCTAATAATCCAAAGGTCCAAAACAAATGATGGGTGCAAATCAAATCTCTTAATGAAGATTCGTCAAAAACTGATTGATTCGGCTGCTTCTCCTATAAATAGGAGCCAAGAGACACAGAGAAGAGATACATACGCAGAGAAGAAAAAAAAAAGGAGAAGAGCTTTGATACTTTGAAAAGACTCGGATCTTCTGCAAAAAACCCTAGGTAAGAAAGGGAAGGCCTTTTGAAAGAAAGAGAATTTAATTCTCAACAGAGTTTAACTCTGATAATGTAAAAACAGAAGAATATATTTCTTCTCTCTTTGATAGAGGATCTGCAAAGTGCACATCTCCCCTTAAGGTTGAGAATTTAATTCTCAATGGGTCGAGATCCTGCCATGCAGATCCAAAACATAGAGAGGGAATGCAAGCATGAGAATTTAATTCTCACAGAACTATAGGAATTTAATTCCTTTAAAATAAAATTAAGGCTTGACCCTGTATCATGGGAATTTAATTCCTTCAGAACAAAAAAGAAACAGGGTTTAACCCTAATTAAAAAACCCAGTTCTGTTGAAACATCGGGAATTTAATTCCCTTAATCATAATTTAACAGAGGATGGAAGTTTAAACTCCTTAAAAACTTTTATTAGGGTTTAACCCTATTCAGCCCTTCACATATATGAGGAATTTAATTCCTACAGAAAATTCAGAGTTAAACTCTATTCCAGAATACAAAGTCTTCGAAAGGAAGTAGGAATTTAATTCCTCTGAAATTTACAGTTCGAGGAATTTAATTCCTGAAAAAAGATTAACAAAGCCTCTAAACAAAAATATATAGAGGCAGGGTCACGTGTCATCACGTGACCCCCCAAGAGATCTACAGAAAGTCCCTTTGAGGCCGCACCCCACGTGACCCACGTGACCCTCGGCAGAAGCTCTAATACATAGGCATTTGAATGCCCATCACGTGATGGCACGTGATGCTCTGAAAGACACGATAATCTCAGAATAAATGAAGGGAGGGCGCTCTCACGTGCTGCCACGTGACCCCTCTTGTCTTAGTGTTTAACACTAAATTGAAACTCTCGAACTCAGTGTTAAAATACTGTTGGGCTTTAGTGTTCAACACTAATTGAAAAGCTTTATCTGCAGTGTTCAACACTGATTACCTTAGCGTTTAAACACTAATCTGAGATCTTCATTTGCAGTGTTCAACACTGATATGTTTTTAGTGTTTAACACTAATTCGAAAAGCCTTGTTGCTGGTGTTTAACACCAATTATCTCTTAGTGTTAAACACTAACTTGTCAACCTCATTCCCAGTGTTCAACACTGACTGCTCTGTAGTGTTTAACACTAGACTTTGGCCCAATTGGCCTAAATGGATAGAGGCAAAGCCTCTCCTGATTGGACTTAGCCCAAGATGGCCATAAGTCCTCAATTGGTGATTAACTGGTCCAATGGACTCATAACATAATTAATTCGTCTTGACCCCAAATTGGGCCAAGGACTATTTAATCCACTCCGGTTCTAGGGTACATCTCTTCACTCCTTTGATACTCGGCATTGTAATCCCTCAATGTCTTCAAAGAGGTGACGGGTCCCGACGACCACACATCGATATGGACTGTGGGGTCCTTAAACTCATGTCTAATGCAAATTCCTGGTTACGTGGAACACGGATAATGTCACTCTTTGACCCCGTAGAAAACGCCCAGAGCGGAGCCTGGTCCTCGCCAAGCACGGCAGTGAACCCGTGTGAAGCATCCAGAGCACAGTGGACTGTGGGGTCCTTAAACCCATGGACTACGACGTCCTTAACCTTGACCGAGATGTCTTAAAACTAACAATGGACTGTGGGGTCCTTAAACCCATGGACTACGACGTCCTTAACCTTGACCGAGATGTCTTAAAACTAACAATGGACCGCAACGTCCTTAAACTACCCATGGACCGCAACGTCTTTAAACTAGAACAATAAAGCCCCGTAGGCTCTTTTGTCGGATCTAAACGGTCCCGTTTAAGTTGATCTTAGCCTCAAAGATGGCTAACGTATCCTTAAACCTTCAAACAGACTGGACTATGAATCCCCCCAATTAACTCTGGCTCGAGGGTACATCCCTGAACTCCTCTGACATCCGTCGTTGTAATCCTTCAACGTCGTCAGAGAGGTGATGGGTCCCGACGGCTATACATACGATGGACCACTATGTCCCTAAACTGGAACAATAGAGCCCAAACGCTCCTTTGTCGGATCTAAACGATCCCGTTAAGTTGATCTTAGTCTCAAAGTGAGACTAACGTATCCTTAACAAACGTTTGAGTTGATCTTAGCCTCAAGTATGGCTGACGTATCCTCAAACTAAACCCCCAAACCCAAATCTAAGATAATACGGATTTGGACTAGTCCACGCCCTACGGGCGACGACATAACTCAGTCTCCGTAAACAATCCGCGGGCAACAAAATACAAAACAAACACCCACGACACGAAGTGACCATCTGGAGAAGGAGAAAGTTGTTACCGCAATGCTGTAGCGTAATTAACTGCAGGGGTTTGCGCCTGCAGGGAAGAGCGTCCCCACAATCAAAAACCCCTCAAACGAGGGGGAATCTGACGAAGTCTGCTACATCGGACGCATCCGTCTAAACCTTCGATACATGGTGCCATAAATCAACTTGGCATCTTCGGAGAGGTGGACGGATAGCACCAATTAGCATCTGCCCCGAATCTCAGGCGAGGCATTCCATGTCGCGCCGCCATTCGGAGGGGAACAGATTCTGGCACGCCCGGTGGGACCTTTTCCTCTTTCCACTCCACACTTCGTGTGTCGTGACTCGCGAACCAAACGTGGTTCGCTAATGGTTGCCCTTGGGTCTCAAGATACTAAGAATTGGCGTCTTGCTTATTGCAGAAAGCAAAGGATCGATGGCTTCTACTTCCGTGAAATTCTCCAACTGCTCAGACTGCAATTGCAACCAACGCTCTGCCTCGCCAGGAGGTATAGCCTACGGACCCCAAGCTGCTTCGCTATTCACAATGCCCGTGGAACAGGTCACTCGCGCCACCACAGGATTGTTCGTTGGGACCATGGTCCCGCCGACGAACTTCACCGCTCCAGTGCTGACAACGGAAGCTCTCAAGAAGTCGGTCTTTGATCGTCTTACCCCTGCCGCGGCTCCTCTCAACGAGTCGCCCAACGTCAACGCTTCGGTCTTCTCTAGATTGGGCCAGAAATCCTGCAAACCCATCATGGGGCCTACAATCTCAGAGAAGGCTGCTTCCAAGAAAGTGGCTGCTCCTGCTCCCGAAATCGTCAAGGCGGCTTCTCCGGCCAAAAGGTCGGTCTTTACAAGATTGACGGCTCCCGCTCCCGCTCCTGCTGCCCAAAGGACGTCGGTCTTTGACAGGCTAACACCAACAGCGACCCCCCACCCAGACAGGGGGCAAGACGAAACTATTCTTACCGCTGACCCTACACCGTCCGCTCGACACGCTCGACGTCGCCATTGGCGCCGAGTAAGGAAGGCTGGGGGCAACTCCCCCTCCGGGTTGACTCCATCGGCCCCGGTAGCAGAAGTTAATGCTGCTGTTCCAACTGGGAACAACTTCGAAATGCTAAATAAGGTGCGAAGGAATTCGGCTACTGCAGTGCTGAAGAGGTCTCCTCCCCCATTAAAAAAGGTTGTGGAAATAAAACCCGAACAGCCCCGATCTCCTCAACGGCTGTCTTCCAAAATCTATAAGGTTTGGCGGCAGGCCCGAGACTCGATCATCGATCCAAACTTCTCCCGCCAGCACAAGAAGCTGAAAATCCAACCGGAAGCTGGTCACCAGGCTAAACCCCAAAAGGCTGTTGATCAACTTACTCATAAAAGAAGGAGGCCAGAGAAGACCCCACAGCATGCAACGACGGCTAAAAGCACTGAGCCCAGACGCCCTAAGTCTGGGGGCATGGTGGTGCACACTGTTTACATGGCCTCTGGAAAAGAGGAAAGCCGCACTTCTACGGGCCACCGACCGCTAACCCGATCCGTGACGAAAGCCCAGGAGCAGCAACAAAAGCTTCAAGAAATGATGAATGCTATGGCCGCGCTCACCGGGCCAAAAGAAAACCCAGAAACGTCCTCAGACGCACGCCGGGAGGAAGAAACCGACACTGAATTCCTTCGCCGGACACTAGAGAAAAGGGACAAAGAGGCTGCTGAACAAGCGGCCAACATACAACGGATGGGCCTTCTCTTCCAAGATGTGATAGGAATGGTGATCCAGCAGGACTTACCCGCCGAGGATCCCCCAATCGTTCTTGAAAACGACCGAGGAGAAATGTCAAATCCACCACCAGCCCTCTCAACGGCCAAGGAGGAGGCAATCTCTAAGGCTGACTTGGCTGACTACATAGCTCAGCAAATCCGGGTTCATCACGCTACTGAGGCAGCTGGTCAAGTCGTGAAAACGGGGCGGCCGTATCCGAGCTGGTACGACCAAATCAAATACCCGCAAGGCTATACGATACCAAAATTCCACGTGTATAAGGGGACCGGCAATCCCCATCAACATGTCGCCCAGTTTCGGGCCCTCTGCGGTAACACCGGCGGTGATGATAAATTGTTGCTCCGCCAGTTCGTGGGCAGCTTATCAGAAACAGCGTTCGAATGGTATTCGGAACTCCCGAACGATTCTATCAAAACGTTCGCTGAAATGGAGTTGTTGTTCACTCAGCGATTTGCAAGTGCCAGCGAACGCACTCCAATAACTGCACTTATTAACGCCAGGGTAAAACCGGGCGAAACCTGGGTCCAGTACGCTATACGCTGGCGGAACTTGTGGTCGAGATGTGAGCAACGCATTGAGGAAGCACCTGCGGTGGGCATGTTCGTGGGAACTCTAGACCCTCACGCAACTATCTCCCAGTTTATGATGTTCTTTAAGCCAACCACATTCCAGGCCCTGATCGACAAGTTGGCTCAGATGGACCAGATGGGTCATAGACCACCTACACCGAAGTCGTAACCTCGGAATGACAAGGGTAAAGGAAGAGCAACCTTTGTTGCGAATGCCCAAGAGCAACCTAACGCCCCGAAACCGGCAGATCAACTGGAGGAAAGACGTCGGTATTATAATGAGAAGATGAAGCGTCCCTACTCCTTCCCACGGGACAAGACGAAACGGCTATTCGAGCTGGCAATACGCAACAGGCTTATAAACCTGCCAAATCCAAGGCGACCGCCGCAACCCACCGAGGTGAATAACCCTAACTATTGCCCTTACCATCAAACGGTAGGCCATCCGATTGAAGATTGCTTCGTCTTCAAAGGATGGATTGAAGACCAGTACCTCCAGGGGAAGTTTGTACTGTCCGAAAAGTGGAAGGTGAACCCACCACAGCCACATGCTCCTAGGAAAGCGGATACACCGGGGGCAACATGTTCTTTTATTGAAGAAGCTCCATGGGAGGTCGTGCTATCAACTAAAACCAAAAGAATGCTGAGAGACCTTCATGCGTTCCCTGCGATCGAATGGAAGGACCCTCTTGAACCTCAAATTATCGAAGGGATGCTAAGGCGCCGCCCGACTACAAAGACTCACGATAAGAGCCCAGATACTCACGCCCAATCGTCAAAATCTTCGAAGAAAAAGAAGAAGAAATCCAAGAAGTCCGTGAAGCCTGGAAAAGAGCACACGAACTTGCAGAAGCAAATCGACGCACTGGAAGAGTACAATCAAAAGGCGCGAACTCCTGTCACACTGCAAGAGTTCCTCAACCACATCTTTCAAGAGGAAGATGATGGAGAAAGCTCGTCGGATGAATCCGAAGGATATGTGGCGAGTTGTAACGTAATCTCCCACTCGTTTACCGATGATGGGAAAACTCCTGGCATTAAGAAGCTGGAGGCAGAGCCTGCACCAGAACGTGCATGGCCAACAGATGAAATGATCGACGCTTTTCTAGACGAGATTCGTCTAAAATGTAAAGCGGACCAGGAGCGTGAGATGGCCACATCAGAAGGAGTCAAGTGCGAGCAACTGAACGAAAGAGTTGAACTACCCCTGCCAGAGCGAAAGGCATCCGAAGTAGACAAGAAGATACTCAAGACGAGGAAAAGGTTTGCCAAAGCCATGTCAATGGGAATGAAGCTACCACCCTCGGAAGGAAACACACACGATGGGGTAGAGACGCACCCTGACTATTGCGCATATCATCGGAAAATATCACATCCCATGGAGGAGTGCGACGCCTTTAAGATATGGTGGCAAGGATATGTCGCTCGTCGGCAACATGTTAAGCGCATGAAACGCAAGAGCCGTCGGGAGCAAAGAAGTACTATCGATGGGCACGATAGAGCTACTGGCAACTGTTACATGGTAAACGCCAGGGGGTCACAAGTTCTCACCTTTGGGAGCGACTCTGATGAAGAAATCGCTCTGGGCCCTCTCTTCAAAGAATCCGTGTTGGGGAAAGAGGAGGAATCGGAGATCTGCGAGAACATTCAGCTGCGCAATCGCACACTCCCGGAAAAGAATCTCGGGCCCGGGAATAGAAAGGATAAGGGAAAGGAAAAGGTCACTGAAGATATCACTTTAGATGACCAAGTCATGAGAGAGCTGGCTGCCAAAGACCCGCCTAGGAAGGGTAAAGTGGACTACAACATCCTCACGCACCTAAGGAAGCTACCTTCTCAGCTTAGCATTCTCGATGCCCTCCTATTATCAAAAGAAGCGCGAGACTCACTAATTAAGGCGTTACAAGAACCTGAGCAATTCCAAGCCTTCCTCGCCACTGAAAAGATGAAGGATGAACTGGAGGAAGTGCATACGGCCGACGTCACTTTCGGTGATGAAGACCTCCTTCTCGGGACGTGCGACCACAACCGTCCCCTATATGTCTCCGGATACTGCCATGATATCAAGATAGACAAGATCCTGGTAGATAATGGATCCTCCGTCAACCTCCTTAATGTTCGGGTGTTGAAGGAAATCTGCATGAGTGTGCAACACCTCGCTCGTGACAAAATTACTATCTCCGGTTTCGATTCACAATCGTCACGGACTCTTGGATCTGTGATACTAACATTACGCTTTGGACTTCTCATCACAGACATCAAATTCCATGTCATCGACGCCAAGACCTGCTACAACGCCTTGCTCGGCCGTCCTTGGTTACACGAGTACAATATCATCCCTTCTACACAACATCAGTGTATGAAGTACTTTAAGGATGGTTTCGAGTATACCGTAACGGGTGAGTTAAACCCATTTTCCGTGAACGAAGTCCGCAAGTACGAAGATGCGAAGTACTTTTTGCCAGATTTCGAGGATACAGAAAGGAGTCGCAATCCGGGGAACAAAACCGCCGCCACCATCCCCGTTTTCGGGAGCGATACCGAAGACGAGGAAGAGATAGTTTATGCAGGGCCATCTCAACGCAACAACTTGGGGACGCCCGCCCCCGTGTTGGTCTTCGGAAGTGATTCAGAAGATGAAGTTAATGCTGTGTTCTCCAATCGGCTGTCAACACAAACACCCCCTGGCGATGACCATAGTTTGCAAATCACCATGGTACCGCGAGAACACTACAAGGATCTCGACACGCTTCAAGCTCACAGTGTGCAGGACCTGCAAACATTTTACATCCCTCCCAGGCGAAGGGGTGAGAAAGTGATCCTATTTTACCGATCCTCAGAGTCGAAAATAGAGGAAGAGATCTGGCATGGCGCAGATACTGCACTCGACAGGCTCCAACCCATCCGTCTGCCCAGATACTATACGGATGGATTAAAGAAGCTATTGAAGCGCCAAGGAGTACCTTTAGAACAGACCGTTCGGCAGGCGCGGTTCCACAACAAGATTTGGGATGTCCCCGGGACTCAACGCAAATTGCCCAACGGGAAAATGGAAACACTCGGGCTTGGATACGCAAGAGCTGGAAAGCGGGAACGGACTCACAGCAGCTACACTATATATACCTTTGATGAGGAAGAGGACGCCCCGTCCGGAGATGCCAACCCTTCATTAAAACTAGACCCCGCGATTGAAGCACCGAGTCCGTCGTTTGAAGAACGAACGAACAAGCCTATCAGGAAAATGGGTCAGAGAGCTCAGGAAGACCACAACCGCGAGATGGCCATCTACAAGAAGGCCAGGACGCAACGTCTATCTCAACGTACCGAAAAAGACAAAGACGCATATCCTCGTCAATCCGTTGTACGAAAGGCCCGACGCAGAGACGGAAATAAATCAAGAAGCGGCTCGGGTTTGCCCCTCGTGAAGAAGATGAGTCGAGCGTATTCCTTCCCCCGAGACAAGACGGAGAGGTTACTCAACCTCGCTATAAAACATCAAATGATCACGCTTCCAGAGTCTAGACGTCCTGAGCAAGCTAGCAAGGTCTCTCATCCGAGTTATTGCTCTTATCACCAAGCCATAGGACATCCTACCGAAGACTGCTTCACCTTCAAGAACTGGGTCGAGGACCAGTACCGACGGGGTAGATTCGCTTTATCCGACGGCTGGAAGGTAACGCCGCCGCGAAAGCATGAGCCCAAAACCGCAAGAGCAGAACCGGGTCCACCTCAGTCCAGGGAGCGGGTTCGCACTTGTTGTACGATTACGATATTAGGAGAAGAGCCCGAGAACGTAGATGACCTTCCCCGGTGCTTTGAGAACAGCAATGATGAGGTGATCTCAGAATTTCCGCCCGCTCCAAAAGAACTGGAAGATGGTATACATACTACTGCAGATAACCTCAAGAAGATTGAGTTGGGATCGGCAGACGACCCGCGACCGACATTTGTCAGCGAGCTATTATCCGAAGAAAAGGTGGCTGCGTTAAAGAACGTGCTTCTACGGCATAAAGATTGCTTCGCGTGGAACTACTCCGAGATGCCAGGATTGGATCCGGAGATTGCTGTGCATAGATTAGCAATATCCCCAGATATCAAGCCAGTCAAGCAGGCGCCAAGGAGGATGCGACTCGAGCTTGAAATGAGCATCAACGCCGAAGTCAAGAAGTTGATCGATTCTGGATTTATCCAAGAAGTCCAATATCCCGACTGGATTGCCAATATCGTCCCGGTAATGAAGAAGAATGGGACGGTACGCATATGCGTGGATTTCAGGGATCTCAATAAAGCCTGTCCAAAGGATGATTTCCCAGTACCGGTAACCGAGCTAATGATAGATAACACGTCAACTCACGAGTTTTTTTCCTTTATGGATGGTTCGTCAGGATACAATCAGATAAAGATGCATCCCGAAGACCAGAAGCATACCGCTTTCCGCACCCCTTTGGGTATATTTTGCTACAGGGTTATGCCCTTTGGTCTTAAGAACGCTGGCGCCACCTATCAAAGGGCCATGACAAAGATCTTCGACGATCTCATACACGACGTCGTCGAGTGCTATATCGATGACCTTGTAGTGAAAAGCATGTCATACGAAGATCATTTAAAGCATCTGGAGACTGTATTTCAACGCCTTCGGCAATATAATTTGAAAATGAATCCCCTCAAATGCGCGTTTGGAGTCTCCTCGGGCAAATTCCTAGGATTCATCGTTCGACACCGAGGTATTGAAATAGATCCGTCAAAGATTAAGGCGATCATGGAAATGCCTCCGCCAAGAACCCTCAAGCAGTTGCGGTCTCTCCAAGGGAAGCTCGCATACATCCGGCGGTTTATCGCTAATCTTTCGGGCAAATGCCGTCCTTACGGCCACCTGATGAAAAAGGGAACTCCATTCGTTTGGGATCACAAATGTCAAGGTGCACTAGACGAGATCAAGCAGTACCTGCAGAACCCTCCGGTGTTGGCCGCGCCGGTCAAGGGAAAACCCCTCATTCTTTATACGACCGCCCTCGAAGGTTCCTTGGGCGCATTATGGGCACAAGAGAACGATCAGGGGAAAGAGAGAGCACTCTACTACTTAAGTCGAGTTCTACTGGGGGCAGCAAGCAACTATTCCCCCATTGAAAAGCACTGCTTGGCATTGATCTTCGCAATAACAAAGCTTAGACATTACGCATTAGCACATGAAGTCCGTCTTATTTCGAAGGTGGACCCTCTCAAATATTTGATGTCGAAAGCCATATTGACGGGACGACTCGCTAAGTGGGCCCTGCTCTTGATGGAGTTCTCGATAACGTATCAACCCCTCAAGGCAGTGAAAGGCCAGGCCATTGCCGACTTCCTCGCCGAGCACCCGATACCGGCCGATTCTCCTCTGAACTGTGATTTGCCGGACGAGCATGCATTTGATGCGATTAGCGGCGGAAGCACCCGATGGGAACTCTATTTCGATGGAGCGTCCTCTATAAAGAAACAGAAACAAGGTATCCCAATGATCAAATCAGGGATAGGCCTCATCTTTGCAACTCCACGAGGAGGGATAATGCGCTTCGCCTTCTCCTTAACAGAGCCGAGGACAAACAATGAAGCCGAATACGAAGCCCTGATAGCAGGCCTCGAGATCGCCATCGACATGGGAATTGAAGACCTCCTCATATACGGGGATTCTCAGCTGGTCGTCAGTCAAGTAAATGGTGACTACAAAACGTGCAAGCCGGAATTGGTGAAGTACGGCGAAAGGGTGCAACAACTATTGACCCAAATTCCCTCCTATACTTTGGAGAACATACCGCGCGCGGAAAACAGCAAAGCAGACGCGTTGGCTAAACTTGCTAAAGAACTGGCTGACGAGAACCTCGATGACGTCAGAATCGTGGTACAAAGCCGTCGAGTGCTCGCCCCGGCAGAAATATCTCCGGAATCATGCGAAGAAAAGGGAACGACTGAGCAGACGACCCTACAAATAAAAGACCATGAGAAGGCCGAAGACTGGAGGGAAGTCTTCATAGACTACTTTAAGTCCCACCGAATGCCCGAAGAAGCGTCCTCAAGACATCAGCTCATGAAACGAGCTCTATCCTTCGCTTTCGTCAACGACATTCTATAAAAGAGATCGTTTGATTCTCTATGGCTCAGATGCTTAGGACTTGACGAAGCAGAAAGAGTCATTCAGGAAGTTCATGATGGACTTTGCGGTTCTCACCAAGCAGGCCCAAAGATGAAGTTAAAAATTAAACGGATGGGTTATTACTGGCCCACGATGATCCAGGACTGCCTCGAGTATGCGAAGCAATGCCACTCATGCCAGATCCATGGAGACTTCATCCACCAACATCCGAATCCACTGCACCCGACGCTGGCTAGTTGGCCATTCGAAATGTGGGGGACTGACATAGTCGGCCCCATTGAGCCAGCATCATCCCGGGGACACCGCTTTATCCTGGCGACAACTGATTACTTCTCCAAATGGGCAGAAGCAGTACCACTGAAGGAAGTGAAGACGGAGAATATCCTCCATTTCTTCAAGACGCACGTCATCTATCGGTTTGGGACCCCACGGCGGATTATCTCCGATAATGGGCCGGCCTACCGAAGCCATAAGATTAGCCGCTTCGTACAGCAGCACAATATAGACTGGAGATATTCTTCAGTTTACAATCCACGAGCTAACGGCCTGGCCGAGGCTTTCAATAAGACCTTGACGAAGATCATAAAAAAGACCGTTTCCAGGAATAAGAGAGACTGGCACGAAAAGCTGCAAGAAGCCCTTTGGGCTTATCGAACTACATTCAAGACGGCCACAAACACAACGCCGTACGCGTTGGTATTTGGGACAGAAGCAGTGCTCCCCCTCGAGATAGAGTTACCCTCTCTACGAGTAGCAGTCCACCACGAGCTGACGAACGAAGAAAATGCTCACCTTCGGCTTGAGGAGCTTGATGCCCTCGATGAAACCCGGCTCATAGCGCAACAACATCTAGAAGCCTACAAAGCAAAGATGACGCGCTCGTACGAAAGATTGACCAGGCCGAGGACATTCCGCCAAGGCGAACTCGTACTAGTGGTCAAAAGACCTATGATCCCCAATCGTGCCAAGCGAGGAAAATTTGAGCCAAACTATGAAGGCCCGTACATCATAGACAAGGTCTACCAGGGTGGAGCCTACCTACTCATGGACATGCACGGTGAAAGGCCTTTCAGGCCAATAAACGGCCGCTTCTTAAAGAAATACTACGCTTAATAAGCCACAGCCTAAGTCAATGATAGATGACGACGACTATGTCCGCTCACTATCTTTCTAAGCTCAGACTTTACAAGCAGCAGCCGGCCTTCCTATAACGACGGACCGAAACGTCCTTAAACTAACGGCGGACCGAAACGTCCTTAAACTATCGACGGACCGAAACGTCCTTAAACTAACAGCGGACCGAAACGTCCTTAAACTATCGACGGACCGAAACGTCCCTAAACTACTACCGCAACGTCCTTAGGTTGACGAGATGGATAAATAAAAAAAAATAATAAGTAAAAAAAAAAAAAACAAAAAAAAACGGTATGTCTATAAGCAAAATGGGAACGGATGAAAACCCGAAAAGGACTCCGTGAGTAAAAACAGCAGGACTACCGGCGAGTGTTTGTGAAAACCCGAAAGGGCGCAACCTCGTTAAAGGACACTTACAGAGTCCTCTCGACCTTGTAAGGAGAAACCACCTGCGTGAGATCCTTACGACTCACAAAGGAGCAACACACTTAGGGATCCTCACGATTCCTAAGGAGAAAATACACTTACGAGATCCTCACGACTCGTAAGGAGAATTCTCTTATGGGACCCTCACGGCTCATGAGATTTGAAAGTCTTAAGTTACAGAAACCTGAACCTGTTCTTAAGCAAATCCTCCACAACCTTCGATATTGCCCTACAAGAGGCTCAATACTGACCCTTGTATACAATCCACGGGCGCGAATAAACATTTCCCCAGCAAAGTCCAACCCTTGTAGGTCCCCTCGACCCATAAGGAGAAAACCCTCTTGTAGGATCCTTACGACTTACAGAGGAACATACACTTAGGAATCCTCACGATCCCTAAGGAGAAAATACACCTGCAAGATCCTCACGACTTGTAGGGAGAAATACCTTCGTGAGACCCTTACGGCTCGTGAAGTCAAAAGCCTTAGTCGACAGGACCCTAACCCTGTTTGCTAAGCCACCTTTGTTCAACATCGACAGAGGCAAATGATGATTCGCTCCTGGAAATATTCCAGTTGCAGCGATGCTGATGCCTAAACCGGTATCAAATCCCAAGTTCTTTCATGGCAAATGATGATTCGCTCCTGGCAACATCCCAGTTGCAGCGATGCTGATGCCGAAATCGGTGTCCGAAATCCGAGCTTGCGGCGAAAAAGCTAGCAAGCCACACATGCCTACGAAATAGCCGAAATGATGGGGCAACTTGCAATAAAAAGCAGCAAGTAAAAATGTATGCATGAAAAATAGCCGAAATGATGGGGCAACTCGCAATAAAAAGCAGCGAGTAAAAATAAAACAAATAGCCGAAATGATTGGGCACCGCGAAAAATAGCCGAAATGATTGGGCAATCGCGACCTTCGCGATATAAAAAGCTGAAATGATAGAGCATCGCGGAAAGAATAAAAAAAATGACGAAAGAATGAAATCTTTGCCCTACAGGTGATACTACAACAATCCCTGTATACAATCCAGGGGCGCAAACAAAGAAGGAGTCGTACTCCTCCCCCAGGTTTCATCATGAGAGGAAGCCAAATCTCGACGGTTCACAAATAACCTGGAGATCATCTCGACGCAGCAGACACAACTTCAAGCTAAGCGGAACAACAGCAACGCCCAGTTCCATGGCTCGGTGGTACACATATCGCCAAGAGTCAAACCTCCATTCCGTGAAATGCGGATACAATCGATAAAATTCCTGGTCACGTGGAACGCGGATAATGTCACTCTTTGACCCCGTGGAAAACGTCCAGAGCGGATCCTGGTCCTCGCAGAGCATGGCAGTGAACCCGTGCGAAGCATCCAGAGCGGAGCCTAGTCCTCGCCTAACGCGGCAGTGAACCCGTGTGAAGCATCTAGTGCAAAATTCCTGGTCACGTGGAACGCGGATAATGTCACTCTTTGACCCCGTGGAAAACGTCCAGAGCGGATCCTGGTCCTCGCAGAGCATGGCAGTGAACCCGTGCGAAGCATCCAGAGCGGAGCCTAGTCCTTGCCTAACGCGGCAGTGAACCCGTGTGAAGCGTCTAGTGCAAAATTCCTGGTCACGTGGAACGCGGATAATGTCACTCTTTGACCCCGTGGAAAACGTCCAGAGCGGATCCTGGTCCTCGCAGAGCATGGCAGTGAACCCGTGCGAAGCATCCAGAGCGGAGCCTAGTCCTCGCCTAACGCGGCAGTGAACCCGTATGAAGCATCTAGTGCAAAATTCCTGGTCACGTGGAACGCGGATAATGTCACTCTTTGACCCCGTGGAAAACGTCCAGAGCAGATCCTGGTCCTCGCAGAGCATGGCAGTGAACATGTGCGAAGCATCCAGAGCGGAGCCTAGTCCTTGCCTAACGCGGCAGTGAACCCGTGTGAAGCGTCTAGTGCAAAATTCCTGGTCACGTGGAACGCGGATAATGTCACTCTTTGACCTCGTGGAAAACGTCCAGAGCGGATCCTGGTCCTCGCAGAGCATGGCAGTGAACCCGTGCGAAGCATCCAGAGCGGAGCCTAGTCCTTGCCTAACGCGGCAGTGAACCCGTGTGAAGCGTCTAGTGCAAAATTCCTGGTCACGTGGAACGCGGATAATGTCACTCTTTGACCCCATGGAAAACGTCCAGAGCGGATCCTGGTCCTCGCAGAGCATGGCGGTGAACCCGTGCGAAGCATCCAGAGCGGAGCCTAGTCCTCGCCTAACGCGGCAGTGAACCCGTGTGAAGCATCTAGTGCAAAATTCCTGGTCATGTGGAACGCGGATAATGTCACTCCTTGACCCCGTGGAAAACGTCCAGAGCGGATCCTAGTCCTCGCAGAGCATGGCAGTGAACCCGTGCGAAGCATCCAGAGCGGAGCCTAGTCCTCGCCTAACGCGGCAGTGAACCCGTGTGAAGCATCTAGTGCAAAATTCCTGGTCACGTGGAACGCGGATAATGTCACTCCTTGACCCCGTGGAAAACGTCCAGAGCGGATCCTGGTCCTCGCAGAGCATGGCAGTGAACCCGTGCGAAGCATCCAGAGCGGAGCCTAGTCCTCGCCTAACGCGGCAGTGAACCCGTGTGAAGCGTCTAGTGCAAAATTCCTGGTCACGTGGAACGCGGATAATGTCACTCCTTGACCCCGTGGAAAACATCCAGAGCGGATCCTGGTCCTCGCAGAGCATGGCAGTGAACCCGTGCGAAGCATCCAGAGCGGAGCCTAGTCCTCGCCTAACGCGGCAGTGAACCCGTGTGAAGCATCTAGTGCAAAATTCCTGGTCACGTGGAACGCGGATAATGTCACTCTTTGACCCCGTGGAAAACGTCCAGAGCGGATCCTGGTCCTCGCAGAGCATGGCAGCGAACCCGTGCGAAGCATCCAGAGCGGAGCCTAGTCCTCGCCTAACGCGGCAGTGAACCCGTGTGAAGCATCTAGTGCAAAATTCCTGGCTACGTGGAACGCGGATGATGTCACTCTTTGACCCCGTGGAAAACGTCCAGAGCGGAGCCTGGTTCTCGCCGAGCACGGCAGTGAACCCGTGTAAAGCATCCAGAGCAAATACCGGACTGTGGAGTCCTTAAAATCCACGGACTATGACGTCCTTAACCTCGACCGTGATGTCTTAAAACTAACGATCAACCACCCCGATTCCCTACAGATTTTGCCTTGGTTTAAGGGTACATCTCTTCACTCCTTTGATGCCCGGCGTTGTAATTCCTCAACGTCTTCAAAGAGGTGACGGGTCCCTGCAACCAAACACCGGACTGTGGAGTCCCTAAATCCACGGACGATGAGGTCCTTAACCTTGACCGTGATGTCTTAAAACTAACATCGGACTGTGGAGTCCCTAAATCCACGGACTATGAGGTCCTTAACCTTGACCGTGACGTCTTTAAACTACGATACCTTGAGAGATCCCTGACCCCGGGAAACACGGATAAGGATGATCACATCCGGCACTTGCAGGCCCTCCCGACCTGTAAGGAAGAAAAAACTCTCTTGTGAGATCCTTACGACTCTCAAGGGAAAACCCGCTTAAGGATCCTCACGATCTTTAAGAAGAACTCACACCTATGGGATCCTCTCGACCTGTAGGGAGAAAAACTCTTTATGAGACCCTCGTGGCTCGTAAAAAGCAAAAGTCTTAGGGAGCAGATCTTAACCCTGAGTCCCGAGCCACTGCTGTCCTGCAAGAAGATCAAGATAGAATATCCACAGAATACATTCAATGAAAAGGAGACACACCATTTAGAAGAAAAATGTATCTTTTATTCATAAACCAAAATGAGTACAAAGTACAATTTATGAAAGAAACAAAAAGAAAATACTCTCATCCATGAATATGTACGAAAAGGAAGGAAAAGATACAAATGTCTCAAGCCGGCGGGCGATTCAGCAGCTTGGTCAGCTCATCCTGCTTTTGCTGAGCCACGGCTTCATGACGCAAAATCTCCAGAAGACGAGCCTCCGCTTGAGCTTGCTGAGCCTGATACGAAGCGAGCCGGGCTTCAAGCTCTTTCTCAGTGGCCTTATGAGCCTCAACTCTCTCACGAGTGAACGTGACAGCTTTGTCTCGAGCCACCACTTCTTTGATGAACTCCTGAAGCAACCGTCAGAGTTCATACACTTGGTTGGCCCTGGTAATAAGGGTAGCGCGAAGCTCGCTCAGCGCCTTGGAAGCTAGCTCCCTCTCCGAAAATTTATGGCCGAGCCTTTTTCTCGCATAACGATATGTTCGCTACGTGGCCACATAAGCTCGCTTTCGTGACCACGGCCTTGCAAACATGACATTTACAAGACCGTATAAATGGGCTTCCAGCCGACGGGAATAGTCGATCTAAAACGCGCTCATGTCACCTGACGTGAAAGGCAACAAGAAGGATTTCCGACATGTTTCAAGCATGCGTTCGCAATCATATAGTAACAGCATTTGCAATTGCATGAACATTCATAATGCCAAAAAAAGAAGGGGTCTGATGTGCAGGAAAGTGATGATAGCATTTGCAATTAAAGAAAGTTCTCACGAGAAGAATCCAAAGTTTATTTATGCAAGCGGAAACATACATACTAATACCAAGCCTACATCGAAGTTCTGCATAAAGCGTAAAAAAGGAGAGACTAATTAAAAAAAAAAAAATGGTCTACGCTAACGAAAAAGGTCACTGAACATGGGATCAACGGCACAGGGGTTAACGAAGCAAAGGACAAAATTCTCCATCTCTCTCTCTGCTTTCTCCAGCACATCAAAGCGACGGTTCTCACGAGGAGTCGCTCCCCATCGATTGGCGTCGTGTTCGTCCGCGAAAGCAAACATAATAGCTCGCCGGGCCTTGATCTGGCCCAGCAGATGAATCGAGCAATCCTTCAAGGCCTGAGTAATCAGGCACGCTTCATGAAAGCCCTCGAGCTTCTCTTCCGCCGCATCAAGCATCGCCAGGGTCATCTCTGCTGGGTGAGGAGGGATGTCGGCAAGCACGGCCGCGAGAATCATCTGGAGCCAGAGGGAACCCATCGGGAGGAGAGACCCTCTACGGATCGAGAGCTCGTGCATGGCCGAGTCACATTCGTTGTCAGAAAGGAGGGGGTCCACCAACCGAGCAGCAAAGCGGGGGATCATCTCCTCAAGAGGAACTTCCCACGGCTGTCGACGAGCATGAGGGCGATTACAAGCCATGGCACTCGTTTCTCCCTCAAGAAAAAAAAAATATATGATATGAATCTCTCTGTGGAAGGAAAAGAAGGCTATAGCCTCATATATAATGAAGTGCATTAAGTGCTGTGCGCGGAAGATCTTGCATGGTGAAATTATTTCCAAGGCCTAAAAAAAGGAAAGGCACCGAAAATCAAGGAGATGGAACTATTTCCAAGGCCCTTTTCCTGCACCTAACATTGTGCACTGAAAATATGGCATGAGGAAAATCTTGTGAACAGCCACATCAAGGGATCCCACGTGTAGAACACGTGAGGCCTAAACCTGATGTTCAGTTAAAAGGAAAATATGGAGTGATACCCTGCATGTTAAAAAGCACAAACAACAATAGTAGCAAAATAATAAAATCTCAGAGAAAAAGCGTGCAAACATACAAGGACACAACAAAACTTATCATCCAGACTTCAAAAAGGCGATACAAAATAAAAAGAAAAACTTTTACAATGGTAAGGCTTCAGACGCGGGGCATGGGTTGAGAAACTCGAAATTAACTTTATTCAAGATCTTCCAAGCATTTCGAACCTCCCGAGTATGCTTTCTCTCACGGTCACAAGCATCGGGGTCCCCGCGGATGTCCTCTACCCTCCGGTAGGCGCCCAATATGGCTGATTGCTGAAAAATCTGATGAAGGAGATCGATGAGATTATCCCGCCTTCTCTTTGAGATCAAGCCCATAAGGTACACCGAATGCACCTTATCCTCGGCAGTGTCCAAGGCCCCGAGCGGTATGCCGGCGCAAAAGAGAGGAAGTGCCTCCCGGATCGCCAGCACGATCAGCCTCAGGAGAGAAGAGCGACGGGGGAGTAGCCTATGGTTGTACTCGTCGAAGCGGCTCATGATCTCGGCACACTGAGCATCAGTGAACTCCTGGTTCTGACTGCGGCCCAGCGCACGAATATTCCCATAGGAAATGATCTCGTCAAGACTATACAGATGGGCATCCATGGTACCTAAAATAAAAGTCATGAGATTCATTACAAAGCCCCCATTGCATTAATTGCAGGAAGAACAACCTCGGGCCAAGAGACCCCAGGAAGCCTCTGTGTGAAGAAATCGAGTTCTTCGTTGGAATTAAATTCCTTATTAAGAAAAGGGAATTAAATTCCCAGAAACATTTTTGGATGGAATTAAATTCCATGGATCTGAAACGCCATCTCCCCAAGGATCGTCTAAACCCTAAAAGACCTACAGTTTGAAGGTTAAGCGGTTTCATGTTCTTATGGAAAATATGAAGAAAAAAGGGTAAAAACCCTTGTTTTGGATTTAAAATCCAGAGAAATGTGAAGGTCCATCGTTGTCCAAGAACATTACCTGAGGAAAAAGGATTCCTTTTGAACAGAGTTAAACTCTGAAGATTGTTTCAAGACAGAGAACTAAGCTCTGAAAGCGAGAATTAAATTCTCAAAGAAGAAGTTCTCAGAAAAAGAAGATGAACAAAGTGAAGGATCTTATGAAGAGACAGAGGTATTTATAGAAGACAATGAAAACGTTTCGTCTCCCCAGATCCCTAGAGGAATCCAACGGTCACAAGAGGTGACAGCGTTGCACTCACGTGCAGACATGTGAGAACAACGCTGTGGGGGCATTTGTTTCCTGATTTAAAATCAGGAAAGCTTCTGGGAAAAGCTTCAGAAAGGGGTCACGTGTTGGCACGTGACACCTAAAAAAGCATCATCAAGTCAAGTTCAGTTTCCTGACTACGCTGAAGAAAATGGGCTTCAGAAAGAGTCACGTGTTCCCACGTGACCAGGGTCACGTGGCGACACGTGACATTTAAATGCAAGCGTCAAAGGCACACAAGTTCCCTGATCAAGTCAAGGAAAAGGCTTCAGAAGAGGTCACGTGCTCCCACGTGACCAGGGTCACGTGTTGACACGTGACGTTCAAGGCAGCAGACTCGTTCTCCAAATGAACCAAGGAAAGAGAGTTCAAACAAGGGTCACGTGCTCACACGTGACCGGGAGTCACGTGGTGGCACGTGACGTTTAAGCAACGATCAGAAGACAGAGCGCAAAAGAAAGGAAAAGGCTCATTCCAAAGGGGGTCATGTGCCCACACATGACCATGGGTCACGTGGTCACACGTGACCGGCTCTCAAAGCCCATTTTGTCAAACAGAATTAAATTCTGAAGGAGAATCAAATCTTTCCAAAGGAAAGCGGCTATCTGGAACCGATCAAATTAAAGATTCAGAGGTGATGAAATATCATCTATCTATGGGAAAATCTCGGGTTTGGAAAGATTTCCCTTTTAAATCTAACCGAAATAATAAAGGGGAACCCCTGGATTTGAAATCCAATGGTGAATAAAATTCACCTAATAATCCAAAGGTCCAAAACAAATGATGGGTGCAAATCAAATCTCTTAATGAAGATTCGTCAAAAACTGATTGATTCGGCTGCTTCTCCTATAAATAGGAGCCAAGAGACACAGAGAAGAGATACATACGCAGAGAAGAAAAAAAAAGGAGAAGAGCTTTGATACTTTGAAAAGATTCGGATCTTCTGCAAAAAACCCTAGGTAAGAAAGGGAAGGCCTTTTGAAAGAAAGAGAATTTAATTCTCAACAGAGTTTAACTCTGATAATATAAAAACAGAAGAATATATTTCTTCTCTCTTTGATAGAGGATCTGCAAAGTGCACATCTCCCCTTAAGGTTGAGAATTTAATTCTCAATGGGTCGAGATCCTGTCATGCAGATCCAAAACATAGAGAGGGAATGCAAGCATGAGAATTTAATTCTCACAGAACTATAGGAATTTAATTCCTTTAAAATAAAATTAAGGCTTGACCCTGTATCATGGGAATTTAATTCCTTCAGAACAAAAAAGAAACAGGGTTTAACCCTAATTAAAAAACCCAGTTCTGTTGAAACATCGGGAATTTAATTCCCTTAATCATAATTTAACAGAGGATGGAAGTTTAAACTCCTTAAAAACTTTTATTAGGGTTTAACCCTATTCAGCCCTTCACATATATGAGGAATTTAATTCCTACAGAAAATTCAGAGTTAAACTCTATTCCAGAATACAAAGTCTTCGAAAGGAAGTAGGAATTTAATTCCTCTGAAATTTACAGTTCGAGGAATTTAATTCCTGAAAAAAGATTAACAAAGCCTCTAAACAAAAATATATAGAGGCAGGGTCACGTGTCATCACGTGACCCCCCAAGAGATCTACAGAAAGTCCCTTTGAGGCCGCACCCCACGTGACCCACGTGACCCTCGGCAGAAGCTCTAATACATAGGCATTTGAATGCCCATCACGTGATGGCACGTGATGCTCTGAAAGACACGATAATCTCAGAATAAATGAAGGGAGGGCGCTCTCACGTGCTGCCACGTGACCCCTCTTGTCTTAGTGTTTAACACTAAATTGAAACTCTCGAACTCAGTGTTAAAATACTGTTGGGCTTTAGTGTTCAACACTAATTGAAAAGCTTTATCTGCAGTGTTCAACACTGATTACCTTAGCGTTTAAACACTAATCTGAGATCTTCATTTGCAGTGTTCAACACTGATCTGTTTTTAGTGTTTAACACTAATTCGAAAAGCCTTGTTGCTGGTGTTTAACACCAATTATCTCTTAGTGTTAAACACTAACTTGTCAACCTCATTCCCAGTGTTCAACACTGACTGCTCTGTAGTGTTTAACACTAGACTTTGGCCCAATTGGCCTAAATGGATAGAGGCAAAGCCTCTCCTGATTGGACTTAGCCCAAGATGGCCATAAGTCCTCAATTGGTGATTAACTGGTCCAATGGACTCATAACATAATTAATTCGTCTTGACCCCAAATTGGGCCAAGAACTATTTAATCCACTCCGGTTCTAGGGTACATCTCTTCACTCCTTTGATACTCGGCATTGTAATCCCTCAATGTCTTCAAAGAGGTGACGGGTCCCGACGACCACACATCGATATGGACTGTGGGGTCCTTAAACTCATGTCTAATGCAAATTCCTGGTTACGTGGAACGCGGATAATGTCACTCTTTGACCCCGTGGAAAACGCCCAGAGCGGAGCCTGGTCCTCGCCAAGCACGGCAGTGAACCCGTGTGAAGCATCCAGAGCACAGTGGACTGTGGGGTCCTTAAACCCATGGACTACGACGTCCTTAACCTTGACCGAGATGTCTTAAAACTAACAATGGACTGTGGGGTCCTTAAACCCATGGACTACGACGTCCTTAACCTTGACCGAGATGTCTTAAAACTAACAATGGACCGCAACGTCCTTAAACTACCCATGGACCGCAACGTCCTTAAACTAGAACAATAGAGCCCCGTAGGCTCTTTTGTCGGATCTAAACGGTCCCGTTTAAGTTGATCTTAGCCTCAAAGATGGCTAACGTATCCTTAAACCTTCAAACAGACTGGACTATGAATCCCCCCAATTAACTCTGGCTCGAGGGTACATCTCTGAACTCCTCTGACATCCGTCGTTGTAATCCTTCAACGTCGTCAGAGAGGTGATGGGTCCCGACGGCTATACATACGATGGACCACTATGTCCCCAAACTGGAACAATAGAGCCCAAACGCTCCTTTGTCGGATCTAAACGATCCCGTTAAGTTGATCTTAGTCTCAAAGTGAGACTAACGTATCCTTAACAAACGTTTGAGTTGATCTTAGCCTCAAGTATGGCTGACGTATCCTCAAACTAAACCCCCAAACCCAAATCTAAGATAATACGGATTTGGACTAGTCCACGCCCTACGGGCGACGACATAACTCAGTCTCCGTAAACAATCCACGGGCAACAAAATACAAAACAAACACCCACGACACGAAGTGACCATCTGGAGAAGGAGAAAGTTGTTACCGCAATGCGGTAGCGTAATTAACTGCAGGGGCTTGCGCCTGCAGGGAAGAGCGTCCCCACAATCAAAAACCCCTCAAACGAGGGGGAATCTGACGAAGTCTGCTACATCGGACGCATCCGTCTAAACCTTCGATACATGGTGCCATAAATTAACTTGGCATCTTCGGAGAGGTGGACGGATAGCACCAATTAGCATCTGCCCCGAATCTCAGGCGAGGCATTCCATGTCGCGCCGCCATTCGGAGGGGAACACCACACAAGACTCTATGATGATCTCGGGTCAACAGACTACTCTGTACCAGTGTCACCAGAGAACTGCCATCTGACGTGAGGTATAATACCATCTGGGAGTTCTCGGCGAGTCCGTCCAGTGTACCCAGTCTCTACTGAGCACCCGTATATCATCTCTGATGTCAAACACCGATGGATATGGGATCATCCATCGCCCATCTGTATGAGTCGAGAAGGTATACGCTAGTCTACTCTGGTATATCGATGCCCCGTCTCGATATACCCACGACTAGGGACTTTGAAGGATGTACTTATGGACTACCATGTCCCCACTAGTATGATCCGCATCATAGTCCAGGTAGTCAAGCACACATCCTAAGGGCTTTACCAACATGTAACAGAGAGACAATCAGCATACACGTTAAGGTAAAGGTCAACCAGATAGCATACTATCATGTCGAGCAAGAAAGTCCTCCCTATATATGTCCCAGCATCCACTACAATATACATCCTATGTATAGTAATGGCCTCTAGGGCATACATATAACTAACAATCTCCCACTTGCACTAGGGTCATCTGATAGTAGTGGTTGCAGTATCTCATACTCAACCATCCCATAAAAGTCTCTCTCTGGGAACAGGCCTTTGTGAGTGGATCCGCTGTGTTGTCCTCAGAATCTACTCTCCTTACCTCGATCACCTTGGAGATCAACTATCTCCGTGATCAGGTGATACTGCCTTAGAATATGTCTGGATCACTGATGGGACGGACGTTCCTTGGCATAAGCCACAACTCCATTGTCACACAATGGGAGGAACTAAGTTCATCTCATGAACCAATATACACCCAGACTGCCTCTTTGATAGCATCTTAAGTAGCGATGTATCCTGCCTTTATCGTCTAGTATGTCACGGTATTTTGCTTGGAACTCTTCCAACATACCGTCCCTTTACTGAGGGTATAGACAATGCCTGTGACTGACACTCAGTCGTCATTATCACCCTGGAACCCTTCCAGTGATTCTCCCCAGGATCGGTTGATACCGTCTCACTACAACTAGTGAGAATCCTAACATCCATTTAGATCTATCTCATAGATCCAAAATCCAGGAGTTAGTAGGTATCATTATGATCCTATATGGAGAATCATTGTGATAAACGGAGATTGACCGAGCGTAGCATAGGAAACTCCTTCCCTATCAAGAGTATGTCATCCACGTACTCTACGAGGATCGTTACCATACTCCCTACTACCTTTTTGTTTATACAAGGTTCATCTACCATTTTGATGATGTCAAACTCTTTGACTAATTCATCAAAACAGATGTTCCAACTCCGCGATGCCTGCTTTATCCTATAAAGCATCTTGCACACGTTTCCGCTGCTCCCACTGTCTACGAAGCCCTCTGGCTGTGTACTTATAGACACTCTCTTCTAAACATCATTTAGAAAAGCTGTCATGACACCCAACCACCAGATATCGTAGTCATGGTATGTAGCCGTGGCAAGTAGGATCTGGATGGACTTAAGCATAGCTACTTGAAAAAGGTTTCATCATTATCCACACCTGGTCAATGATTTTTACTTTTAACAAGTCTAGCTTTGAAAGTCTCAACCTTTCCATGTACACCAAGTAATCTTCTCAAGATATACTTGCTCCTGATGGGGATTTAACCCTTCAGATATAGCAACCAAAGTCCATACTTTGTTGGTGTATAAGGATTCCATCTCAGATCGATAAACATCCAGCCATTCTTACAGAGTCCTACTCCTGATGGCCAGCTCGAAACTAGTTGGGTCATCATCTCATGATGCAATCCTCGCTCCCACTGTCATAGAGAAACCGAAGTATCTCTCATGTGGGTGAGGAACCCTACTAGATCGGCGGAGAGGCTGAGGTTCGTTGGTTTCCACTGAATCCTCTGGTTGTACCAAATCATGCTGTAGTTTGTATAGCTGGAACACTTCCAGTTCTACATAACAGACCTTGCCTCGAGCTTGTCCGGATTTTGCTTTTAGACATAGGCCAGAAAACCCCAAATCTTAACTAGCTTAAGACATGGGCTCTTCCCTTTCCATATCTCATATGAAATGGTAGGCAACTGATTTGATTGGAACCTTATTCAATAGGTATGCTGCTTCTCAAGTGCATAACTCCCAAAAGGAAAAAGGTAACTCAGTATTACTCATCATAGAGCACACCATATCAAATAGGGTGTATCTGCTCCGCCCCGATATACCATCGTGCTATGGTGTATACGGAGGAGTAATGCTGAGAGAGAATCTCATTCTCCTTTAGAATAGTCCTGGAATTCCGTGCTCAAGTATTCTCCTCCTTGATCTCATCAAAGGACATAGTACTTATACCCGTATTCTGGTTCTCTACTTCTCGCTTATATTCTGTGAATATCTCAAAAGGTTCGGACTTGTGTTTCAACAGGAACATATGTCTGAATCTTGAGAGATTATTAGAGAATATAATGAAGTATAAAGAACCAGTCCTGGCATGTGTAGACAGGAGACCTTACATACATCATCATGTATCAGTCCTAAGAGTTCATTAACTCTTTCTCTGTTTCCAGTAAACGGAGTTATGGTCATCTTATCTTTGTGACATGACTGGCGAGTTTCACAAGATGTAAATTCAAACTAATTTAAATATGCATCTTTATGTAACTCTAGCTAGTCAGGTCGCATTGATATGACCTAGTCTACAATACCTCAAGAAGAATTCGTTCATTTCTGAACTCTTCCTCTTGTGTGTGTTCCGTATACTAAGAACTGTAGTTTGATTTAGAACATTAATGCTTTTAGATAACGTGCCTGAACCGATCAACTTTTGATATAGGAAATGTTCAAAACATTATCCAACAATACAAAATTATATCCTTTCTTTACTAATAAAGAGACTGATATGATTTTGTATATCAGGTTCGGTATCTAATAACATTCGTTCAGAATCAATGTATTGATAATACAGGGTGACAGTGACCAACAGACTTGGCTGCAACACTTGCCCCGTTTTCTGCCTCATGAAACTTATCACCCGTTCTCAGTTCTCTACTTTTCTGTAGCCCTATGTAACAGATTATATATCTGGGATCCTGATCTGGTATCACATACCCAGGACGTAAAGGATACTGAGAAACAGTTCTGTATAATGAACACACCCGAAGATGATGCATCAGCATGCACTCTCTTCGTTTGGGCGGCACGGGAATTCTGGTAATCCCCAATTTCCTGCTCTGTCTTATAACAATTATAAGGTGGAGCGGGACCAACGTTCCCCAGCTCAGTATAACAAGCGGGTTCGGTCAATAATCCGTATTATTATCTTGATTAAGGCGTGATATGGTCGCTACCTGGAGAGAGAGAGAAGAAAACACTCAGCGTGCGCTCTGTCAAGAATAGATTGGTTATTATTTTATCTAATCAGGATGGCTCCCACTGCTTTTTATCAAATCTTCCTTCAAACCCTAAAAGGAAAGACTAGCCGGAATTAATTACACACTACAAGTTCGCCAATCTTTCAGCCAGGCCAGTGTCGGTACTTTGAGGGAGGTCCCCCGTGCTTTCGCACGAACCTAATTAATGTAAACCTCGTTTTCCCAGAGGCGTAACCCCGTTGACACCTTTCTAGACACCTACTTGATCGGCTAATTGTAATGTATAAAACTCTCCCAGGAGTAACTCTTACTCGCAGCGGGTATCGGGATCCAACTATCTCATAGAAGGTATGCAATCTCATTGCAAATTTCAACACTTGAAATTCCCGATAATATTTTGCCCCTAGCTCGCTATGACCTTGACGGAGGTCAAACAACCCATAGTCCGCTAGTCAAGTTCAACCCGTCATTTCCTGATTGAATTAAACCCACCCGCACGACCCTTGACGGAGGCCAAACAACGCCGTACGAATACCCTAATCCAATCGCATCATATGCTAGCAGATAAGCACTAGTTAGCTACCGTACACTACGCCTTGACGGAGGCCAAACAACCGCAGCACGAATACTAACTAGTACGTATCTGAAATGACGGAGGGCTACGACAGGTTTTTCTGAAAACCTATTGCGTAATGAACTTGATATCGTTGTAGAATCAAATGATTTTTAAAATGGAGTGCTTTTGAGGCTTTTCTAGTTTTGCTAAAGGAGTCACTCCCGGTGAAGGGATCGTCGGTCCTTTCCTCGTCGAATGAGGTGCGGGATATATCGTATATATCACTGTGCAAAGCAAAACACTTAAAAGCAATCAAAAGACAAACCGAATGTGTAGCATCTGCCAGTTATTGCTAAAGGAGTCACTCCCGGTGAAGGGATCTCGGTCCTTTCCTCATCGAATAAGGTGCAGGATATATCATATATACCGCTGTGCAAAGCAAGAACTGTAGCTACCTGTTTTATTTTGAAATTCGATTCTACAACATCTTAGGTTTCTTTTATTTCATTAATCACATTAATGAAGTCCCATCATTTAAGTTACCTAAACATCACAGATAAATACGACGTACACTTATGCCATCCGCATTCGCCTCGATGTCCCCTCGTGCACCGTTAGGTTAGGTGACTAACGGCAGAGTGGGGCAGGGCTAGCGCGGGTGTAAAACATAAGTAACGTCTATATAATATATCATATATACTATATACTGTATCTATCACAGAACATCACATGATCACATCACAGATATCGCAGCAGAAGAATCATATGAAATATTGGATATACTAGGACGTCCGTGTTTTCAATACGAGCCAGTATAAAACACGGATTCCACGGTCGTGATGAATAGCCAAACCCACACCCCTAGACCCCTACGAGAGCGGCAAGCAACCCTACCAATTCTAGAGTTAGGAGACCCGGACTCGACTCCTCGAGTTGGTCTCCCACTGGACTCCAGAACCCGGTTACTTGTGCTCCCCTCCTTGGGTCTATCCTAGTGCGGAAAAGTAAATAATATACAAACGGTGACATCTTCCGCAACCTGGAAGTGCCCCAATAAAAGAATATTACATACAAGTTTTTACATGAATGAAAATGAAAAACACTCATCTCACATAAAACCCCCCCGGATATTCAAACACGACGATCCAATATAACATATCCAGCAACACATAACATCACATGTCATCAACGTAAGTAAATATGCGCATCCCAATTGTCGTTGACATATAGCAACGAAACCGGCGATATCACATATTACACTTACGGTCACAGAAAAGAAAGTGTAAAACTACAACAGTTGGAATCCGCAACCACCTCAGACATCGCATGCCTGACCAAATGAATTACTTAGACATCACATGCCTAACAATTATAAACCCCGCATTTTAGTCTCATTATCGAAAACACTTTTCAATATCAAGTCGGGCAATTCAACAAGATTCCCGACATCCTGATCGAATGCTCGTCGCAAACTTTAGCAGGCGGCCGCACCCCTGATACCGTCAACGAAGTGCACCAAGACGGAACACCGCTACCGCGAGCATCCGGACGGATGCTTTCGGCGACGGGGTTCTCCTACAGTCACTTGGTCGGGGCTATGGAGTGAGGCTGTCTATTAAGTTTACCCGGCGAGTATCCGCGTACGCTACGTGATTGCGACGGACTTTTGATCACATCAAAATTCCGTGGCAACCGATCAAGTGAGACTAAACTGCTATGTTTATAACTTTCATTCAGTTATCTCATAACTTATTGTGAATTCCAATTATTGTATCCCATTCCGGATAAATAGAAAATGTCAAACTTTCCGATCGAACAATCGAACACCCAACTTTTCCCGATACAGATCAACACATGAAATAAGTTTAACAACATTCAGTTCGTGCCTCAGTACCGACGGTCCAGCCGTAGAAGGGTCAAGCCAACGCCTCACATGTGGCACGCCGTACTGCCCCAAACCCGAAAGTTCAAAGGGCAGTTCAAGACGGTCACATAATCGAGTTAAGGTTTGTTGTCTTCTAGAGGGTCCATCGCGTTACTTGCACTACTTAGAACGTCGTTAAACTTCGGAAAGATCCAACACTTGGAAATTTCCCGACAGGGGAAAAATTGGGTATTTATATCCGGTCGAACTTTTTAACATATTCTAAAATTTATCCGGAAAGCCACATAGACAAAATCTGATACTCCGATCGAAACACCGAATCCCCAAAACAACTCCAGAAAATTCAACTCTTGAATAAATATTAAAAATTCCCAGAAACACCAGAAATAATATATAAGAATTACTGTGCAGAAAGGGATGCACAAAACGACAAAAGTAGCGCGGATCCGCCGCATCAGCCTACTATAAGGCCGCGGATCCGCGCCCACTTTAATGAATCAAGCCCTCGAATTTAAACAGTAATTCTTAGATTATTTTATTGAGTTTTCTGAATATTTTTAATCTGGAAAAATCCCAGTTTTTCAAAATCGTCCAGAGAGCAACTTTAGGGTTTTGGTTTTGATTCGATCGGAGTTCAAATTCCGTCAAGACTTCGCCTAAGGCTCTAGCTAGGCTCTGATACCACTGTAGGGTTCCTAGGCACTCTAGTGAGGTCTCACAAGGCATCGATCATGCCAAATTAAAATTTCTAGGTGCCGAGAGACCCGACTACGGATCGTTTGCTAGAAAACTAGGCGAAAAAGCTAACTAGTTAACACTTAACTACAAGATACGGAAATACAACCTTTGTAGATCCGATGCTCCACCTCCATAGCTCCGCAACGAGGTCCTCTCCGCTGTCCAAATCAAATCCGGGCTCAAGCGTCGGCTTCGTCGGAGAAGAAGCGGGCTAGGTCATCGACGACGTGCCGAAGATGATCTACGTCGAGGCATCGCTAAATCAAGCTCCACCTTCACCAAGCCCTAAAAACTTGTGAAGGAAACACACTCTACTACTTGGCAAGAGGTAGAGGATGAAGAAATAGGAAGTGGGTAGACTTTAGAATTGGATTTCTCACTCATTTCATCAATCTACCATTGATGAAGTGAAGGTTTTTCTTCTTGAGTTGAAGGAAGAAGAAGAAGAAATATATGATAAGTTAATTATATTTTGAAAAGAAAAATGAATACTTATCATATTAGAACCATGGTCAAGTGTAGAGAATTAACTAAGGTTAGATTAATGGTTAGGGTTAAAGATGAAGACAAGAATGGTTACAAAGTCAAAGCTTCATGAAGCTTCAACTAAACTCCAAAATTAGCAACCATTCTTTTCTTATCTATTCAAAATAAATAAATAAATAAATAAGTAAGAAAATAAAAACCCTAATCATTAGTTTAACCATGGCTTAATCCATTACACTTAACTATAGTTAAACATGTATCATCAAACATGATACAATCAAGTGCACGAAAATATATCGAATATACAATGTGCACAACCGAGCGAGAAAATCCATTTAAAGTGAACCAATATTAGTTAATGCAAAGTAATATATCAAATATATAATTATACATTAAATCATTAAATCAACAATTGATTTAACGATCCGGTCATATCACATATAACCGACTAATATCCAATGTATCGATTTATCGAATCAATCTACGATTCGATAACTAGGTTATATCGCATACAACCATTCGACACATACATCGCGAGAATAGAATACGGTATCACATACACGCATTATTCTCGGTCCCGCACATATCTCATATGCGCTCCTATTTCGTTTCGCTTGAGCCAGGAAACCTCTGTGTAGGACTCTAAAGACTCGTCAATACGCCGGCAGCAGATGATGATCATATCAAACACCCACAAGCCGCAAGCGGTCTGCTAAACGTAACGGCCACCCGGGTATTGAGCGATCTGAAGATCGACGAGCAAGCCCGCTCACACTCCAGTGAATCCGACCAGTAACACTACCGTACAGTCCGGTCTGATCGTCTGATATGTCGCATATCTCGCCTAGGGGTGGTAAACGTCAGACCCCAATAGCTCGATAAGTCGTGTCGATATGAGGTCTATAACAATTCGAGAAACTACTGGTAACACTTACCAGTAAATCTCAGCAACCCTGGCCAGGGATTTCCTGTTATAGCCAATCGAACACAGCGCAACATCAACTCCCTATACCGGGAGAGACGAATCCCCTCCTATCGCTCATTGCCTCCATGTGACTCGGGACTGTACCCAAAAACCACCGTTTTGCATGCCCTCTTGGACGTGGTAAGATGGAAATCAAAGCACAGTGGGAACCACACAAGACTCTATGACGATCTCGGGTCAACAGACTACTCTGTACCAGTGTCACCAGAGAACTGCCATCTGACGTGAGGTATAATACCATCTGGGAGTTCTCGGCGAGTCCGTCCAGTGTACCCAGTCTCTACTGAGCACCCGTATATCATCTCTGATGTCAAACACCGATGGATATGGGATCATCCATCGCCCATCTGTATGGGTCGAGAAGGTATACGCTAGTCTACTCTGGTATATCGATGCCCCGTCTCGATATACCCACGACTAGGGACTTTGAAGGATGTACTTATGGACTACCATGTCCCCACTAGTATGATCCGCATCATAGTCCAGGTAGTCAAGCACACATCCTAAGGGCTTTACCAACATGTAACAGAGAGACAATCAGCATACACGTTAAGGTAAAGGTCAACCAGATAGCATACTATCATGTCGAGCAAGAAAGTCCTCCCTATATATGTCCCAGCATCCACTACAATATACATCCTGTGTATAGTAATGGCCTCTAGGGCATACATATAACTAACACAAGCCACCTGAGCTGTCTGGTACGGTCAGGATTGGGGCCATGGTCAACTTCAGTTTCAACAACTCGAACGCCTGGGTGCATTCCTCCGACCAAACATACGACACCTCCTTCTGTGTGAGCTTCGTCAAGGGTTCCGCTACTCTGGCGAAATCTTGGACAAACCGTCTATAATATCCCACCAATCCCAAGAAGCTTCTTATCTTAGCAACTGATTTCGGTGTCGGTCAGTCTTTGATAGATTCGATCTTCGTCGGATCTACTGAAATGCTGTCACTCGAAACGACATGTCCCGGAAATTGCACCTTGTCGAGCCAAAACTCACACTTGCTTAGCTTAGCATAGAGCTTCTCCTCCCGTAGAACCTGCAATACAATTCGTAGATGCTCGGCGCGCTCCTCTCGACTTCTGAAATATACTAGAATGTTATCGATGAATACGACAACAAACTGATCCAAGTACTTCGAGAAAACCCTGTTCACCAGATCCATAAATATGGCCGGTGCATCGGTAACACCGAGCGGCATCATAAGAAACTCATAGTGGCCATATCGGGTTCGGAAAGCCGTCTTGCATACATCTTCTGCCTTGACCCTGATTTGGTGGTACCCTGACCGAATGTCTAATTTAGAGAATACTCGAGCACCACCAAGCTGGTCAAACAAGTCGTCGGTGCGGGGAATGGGATACTTTTTCATCACGGTCACTCGGTTCAACTCCTGGTAGTCGAACATGCGCAAGGAACCCTCTTTCTTCTTCACCAATAGCATAGGAGCATCCCACGTGGAAACACTTGGACGGATAAATCCCTTGTTCAAAAGATCTTCTATCTGATTCTTTAATTCTGCCTATTCAACCGGCGCCATCCTGTAATGAGCTTTAGAAACTGGTGCCGTCCCTGAAATCAGGTCAATAGAGAATCCCAAGACGCGAGGAGGTGGTAGACCTGTTAAATCTTCAGGGAACAATCAAGAAAATCCCGAATGATCTCTGGGGCTGGACTCTCATCAATCTCCATAGCCGTCAACGCTTTTGGCTCGGCTCTAAACTTGGTGGGCTCCAAGGACTCGCTCCCGCCTTCGAAAACAAACTCAGGATGATTGGGAATGCGGAAAGTCACTTTCTTAGCTCGGCAATCAATGATCGCATGGAAGGTACTCATCCAATCCATCCCGAGAATTGCGTCATAACTGCCCGTCCCAATTAAAAGAAAATTTGAATAGAATTTCCTGCCGCATACTACCACCGGACATAATCTACACTCTTGGTTGGACACAATAATTCCGTTGCCTGTATGTATCTCCCAATCCTTGGTCGACGGCTCGTGAGGTATAGAGTGTGTGTCAACAAACCGCGTGGAAATAAAGCAATGCGAAGCACCTGAATAAAAAAGAACTCTAGCTGGTACAGAATAAACAAGGATGGTACCTGTAACCACTTCTCCAGAAGCCTCTGCCTGCTCGGCGGAAAGGGTGAAAGCCCGTCCCTAATTCCGACCCGTACCAGCCTGATCAAATAACCGCTACTGGGATACCTGAGGTGGACCCCTCTGAGATGAAGTGCCGTACAACGGTTGTTGCTGGTCGAACCCTCCCTGTAGCTCAGATATCTGGGGACACCCGCCGACCCCATGCTCGCTGGATCCGCAAATCAGACACTGCCCCTTAGCTCTGTGACAATCTCTCTGCATATGTCCTGGCCTCTGGCAATAATCGAAAAACAGGGCCCTCCGCTGTGGCTGCTGAGGTGAGAAGGTGCGATTCATCGGTATGACACCCGTCCTGTGAACTTGGATCGCTCCAAGGAGGAAGATGGTAGCCGTGCTGGGACCATGTGGGGTCTTCTGTCCATCGATCGTTGGCCCTTGGCCTTCTCCGCCAATCTTTCCTGCACTCTGGCAGTCGGTAGATCGAGAGACGTGATAAGTTGCTGTAGTTCAATATCAAGCCCTTGCTGGAACCGTCTTGCCCTGGCGGCTTCAGTGGCTACCATGTACGGTGTGAAGCGACTCAGCTGGTTAAATTCCGCGGCGTAAACATCCACTGAACGTCCATTCTTTTTTAACATGATGAATTTCTCCTCCATCTCGGCCTTGGCAGCATCCGGGAAATAGTGATCTAGGAAGCATGCGGAGAATGTGTCCCATCCAATAGGTTTCTCTAGCTGGCTTTCCTCCACGGACCACCACGTGTGGGCCTCGTCTTCCGGTTGGATCTTCACTACGTCTACTCTATCATCGTCAGGAACTCGAGCGGCCGTAAGAAGGTTCTCTATGTTGATGAGACATTGCTCGGCCTCAAATGGATTTGCTGATCCAATGAACACCGCTGGATGAAGCCTCCTGAAGTCCGAAACCGTACCAACCCTAGCCTGGGTAGTCTGTACGAGGGTGCCTTCGGGGACAGCCGCAGATCTCTCCAGGGTGGTAATTGCGGTCTCCTGTACCGCCTTCAGTCCCTCGGCCAGGAGATCGGTCTTCCTCTCTTGAGCCTGGGCCAGGGTCGTAAGTGTGCTGAGGATCTTCTCGGTACGATCATGGGAACCGGCAGCTGAGGAGTTGCCCGAGCAGTCCATATTTCTGAAAAAGATCAAAAGAAATTAGATTCAAACAAGGGCTACACAATGGTTCAACGAGTGTTAGAAGGTGAACAGAAATGTAGTAAAGCACACGTCAAGGGTGTAACTCAATCTGGGGATCTCTCGACGGAACTGTAATTTCATCCGTAACTTGGGTCTGATACCAACAAAACCACGTCACGTCCCGCTTCTCGAAAATACGGAATACGAGGGGTGACTAGGCCAGCCATGCTCCTACGGTTAGGGAATAATCCCGCCGTAGTCACACTTTGGCTTCTAGCATTACATGGCAGTCGGCAAACAGTACCAGAGTAAAGGAAAATCACAGCTCACAACTTTATTACATTGCAATATAAAGAGTTCGAAATACACTTATTTTGCAGAATAAAACTAACCAACGAAATACAAAGTGCTGAAAGCAAAAAAGATGGCGCTGATGAAGCAGTCTAGACCTCCGCGATCTCGAATGGCATGTCCTGCTCCTGGGCTGGATCCACTTCGTCCTCTGAGAATGCACACTTAAGTCGTTAGGGCGACACATATAGCAATAAATATATATTATGGGTATGCAATATTATTAAACATGAGAGGTGCAACAAAATGCAGAACATGAGTATAATAACATCAACTGAATATGAATAGTGCAATATAGGTATCCTGTCAGTAAACTAGGCAATATGTACGTCACTACTTATCGGTCAGTAAGTCAATGGAATCAAATGGTGGAAAGGATACTCGTGTTTAACAAGGGTCTCGTGCATGTCCGAGACTATGGTCCGCTGTGCCCGGGACATAACCCTGTCAGCTGTGCCGCTAGACCTACGACCTAATGTATGCATATGTATATATATCACTAATAGCGAATGATCATCCTCTAAATCTCTATACCTCGCTAAATACGAGTTCAATTCCATCTTGATTTCCCCATCCTCCAGGTTATAGCATGAATTTAGGTATTCGATGGGTTGCGAACAAATACATATCACTTTCACTTCCAATCACGTTTCCACTTCTCAATAACACTTTCGTATTTACCACAACCCAATCACTAACACTTATATCGACGATGCACAACAGTCGTTAGGTTTCAATGCAACTATCACTATGCAGAAGGTATACAACAAATATATAATAGGCAGAAATGCACTGAACATATATTCACTAAATTATAATACCTATAGCCATATAACTTGCAAAATTACCATAATTTACATGTATAGAATCGACCAAAATAATACAAAAGGCATACGGAGCACACTTGATTATCTAAGCAGTAAAATTAGTTTCATGTCAATCGGAATTCAGGCTAGGGAATTATCATCATTTTAAATTAGCGATCGGTTGTTGAAATTCCAGTTTCAGAACTGAAAGTCCAACTTCGCGCGCTGTTTTCTGGTGGTTAAGTTTAGATTCAGGTGTTGCCCCAGTGGAATGAAATCTAGTTCTATCCGTTAGGTTTCCAACGCATCAAATGGATTATCAATAGCATTTTTGTATTAGAAGTTATGTCCTGTTTAATGTCACAGTGTAAGAGAGGTCACTGCAGAAACTGCAGAACACATCGGTACTATAAAATACAAATTAAATATCAAACGACGGTGAAACGGCACGGGAATAGATTCATGTGTTATCTAATTAAATTATATACGTGTTCATATGGGGTTCCGTGCATTTTCAGTCTAAACCGGGGATGTACATGTAGTCAAAGTCTGGTATCCAAATCGATGTGCTGCCCCGGACTGCAGTCCAGTGCCGCGTTCGCAACCAAGTATCGTTACAGTGATCTAAAATTGTCGAGAAAAAAACTATGGATGGTTTTAGGTTATCGAGTCGGATTCGATGTGAGCCGTAGAACGTTACGTTCCAAACTGTATTTAATTTAGAATGATTTTAACGAGGCAGCATGCGCGGTAAGGTTCAGATTTTGTGTCGCCTTTAGGAGGCGACTCTACAAGGTTATGAACACAATATTTTGCATCCAAATTATTACACGATATTCGCAACCAGTAACGGAATCGAACTATCGCAAATTCCACCATCACAAAATATATTTTGGTTTATAGTTTGCATCGAACACTAGGCCAATGTTTAGTAATCGGTCGAAATCACATATTTACACTACTATATAGCAAAATAATCTAACATTATTGTCTAGTCTAGGTATTAAAATAGTATGAATAACAAGAGATGGTTTTCTCTTGCCTTTAGCGAAGGTGGCACGACTTGAGACTGAGGCACAACACGGGCACGATCACGGCACGACACACGCGCGACTCGGCTGGCTCAGGGGAGGACTTGGGGCTCGGCAATGGCGTGGAGGCGGGCATAGGCAGTGGGTCCGCAGTGGCTCCGATGAGGCGTTCGGGTGCTGCGGTTGCAGGGAGCTCGGGCTCGTCGGTGATGGAGTAGGGTGCAGGGGGTAGTGGGTTTAGTCACAGTGGAGGAGAAGGGTGGCTCCGATGAGGGTGGAGCTGCCGGTGGTCGTCGGTGATGGAGATACTCGGTGTTTGGAGCTTGGAGATGGTGAGTTGGGGAGCTCCGACTATGGTGGAAGCAGAGGTGATCGCGCTCGTGTGCGAGGAAGCTCGGCACGCAAAGGATGGTGCTGGAGTTTTGGGTCTTGCGGGTGTTGGTCGACAGGGGTAAGGCAGTGGCGATGGCTAGGGCGGTCGAAGGTGAGGAAAGGGATGAAGTGTGGCTGGCGATGGGTTCGTGGTGGTCGTCGACGATGATGAGATCGGGGCTCGTTGTCGATGGATGAGTAGGCGGGTGTTTGGAGGAGACGGCTTGGAGGAGACAAAGAAAAAATGAGAACGAGGTAGAAGGTGCGAGAGGGAAAAGAAGGGAGAGCTCGGTTGAGACATGGGGGAATAGGGATGTGGGGGAGCGGGTCTCACGACGATGGCGCGAGAAGAGGGGAGCCGTTGGGGTAAGGACGTTAGGGGGAGCGAGCGGGGCGCGGGGGAGTTGGCATGCGGGCGCGGTCGTCGCAGAGGTGGGCGCGAGGAGCAGGGAAAGACGTCGGAGAAGAGGCGGGAAAAGAAGTGAGTGGGGGAGAAGAAGTGGGGGGTGAGCGGGTCCTGTCGGGTCGGGTGAGTCGGGTCGGGTAGGTTAGGATTTGGGTTTAGAATTTAGGTTTAGGAATAATTTAATTATAATATAAATATAATAAATATATATATATATATATATATATATATAATGAAAAAAATGGAATAAAATACGGAAAAATACGGAAAAATTATATACGGAAACTGAGGATTTACATAATCAGTGCAATGTAACTAGAGTATCACGATATTCGATATTTCAGTGCTACTAACTATAAGTATAAGCTCGATTGTGGTAGTTTTATTATATAGCTAAGATATTCCGTAATGCCACGGAACAACAGCAACACGAGATTCATGATATATATATATATATATATATAATGCAATGTACCATTTTTCTCCGGTACCACGAGGAACAAGACATGATCCAACATTGCACATAAATACCCCTATTTTCGAGCTACCCTATCCGCATGATATATATATATATATATATATATATATATATATATCCAATAAATAGTGTACATGTTATATTCATGAGATTCAAAATTTACGGATTCATGTCAGGTTCATATCAAGATAGTATAATCTAACACAGGAGTACTCACCAAGCTAAGGATGTCATCCAGGGTTAAGCAAACACGGGCCCATTTATGAGTTAGTAATGCGACTCCTGAATTGCCGTTGAGTGTGAGTGTCAATTACCAGGAGTATTCACGGACCCAAGACTATTATCCAGGGGCAAGAAAACATGGGCTCATTCATGAGTTGGTCATGAGACTCCTGATAATACATGTCAAGTCTTATATATAATTCTAAGTCTCCATATATGTGACATGTAATTGTAGTTCAATTTAAGGCCAGAAATAAGCATAACTTCGCATGCAGAAATATATGGTTTTGGTTTAGAATTTGGAAATCTTACACATGAATAAATTGTAGTTCAGAAAATCATGTAAATAACGAGATAGAGTTTGCCTTGATCGGGTTTCTAATGAGAGAGTTATGGAAGTTTCCGTAACGCTACGCAGAGCAGGCCTGTGCAGATTTCAAAATCCATACACCGACAGTATTTTGCATTTTTAGTAGGTTTTCGTTCATATTCTCGTTTTTCCCGGTAGTCAGAAAATTGAGCGTCTACGATTCGTGAACGATTTGCGACAAGAAAATCCTGATCATGATCAACGAGTAGGGAGTTATGTCTATTTTATTACAACCGTGTGGATAGTTTCTGCTGCAATTTAGATTCGTCATATTTTGTTAGGATCATATTTTCATAAAGTTCCATAATGTTTCAGGTAAATTAACCGAGGAATAAGATATAGCTAACTCTCTGTAGATATTCCAACAACTTGAGTTTTGCTAAAATTGGAATCTGGAATTAGGAGATATATCTATTCTAAGTCAAGGAAAATCAGTTTCAGCTTATTAACAAAAACAGTTTTGAATTAGTAACAAGTAACAGTTAAACACTTGTATAATTATAACACCCGAGCCCAATGCTACTAATTTCAGTTACTGTTTGAACGTAGTGTGGCACTTATTTCATTTATCTTGCTTGATTGTTATTTACTGTAAATTTTACCCGGCAAATTCATTTCTGCATATAACAATTTTTGGCATCTAAAATAAAATTAACCCCTAGCCTTGTGGTAGCGTCCGTGCATCGTGTTCTCGTCCCGTTCAGTGAAACGGGCGAGTTTGGATGGCTACGTGCACGTACGTGTGTCCGTCTTGGGGGTATGCTTTTTGATCATAAAACATTTCATTTTAAAATTTGGATCCCGCTTAAAATCCTATTATTTCAATTTCAAATTTTCGGACCCGACCCGGGCGCGATTTGGAAATGTTTTACTTTGCGCCAAAATCCCAAATTTTAATATATTTTAATCTTTCGTATATTCCTTTTCCTTTAACAAACCTATATATATTCTAACTGTATAAGATTTCTAAAATATTTTAAATCTTTAAATAAATTCCTCCACCAATCAACTCCTTCCATTTCTTCTCTGGGCCCCACTCTATTTTTTCCCTACGTCTTTATCTCTCTTCTCTCCTCTCTCTCTCACCCCCTCTCTCTCTATCCCGTCGTCATCTCTCTCTATATATATATTTACTTTAAACTCCTATTTCTCCCTCCTCCTTTTCTTTTTCTTCAGCCGCGCAAACCCAACCCATCGCAGCCCTAGCCACCGCCGTCTCCCTCCTCGCCGCCGCAACCCCAACACCGACGACTTCTCACCACCCTCCTCACCTCACCTCCTCTCTTCTCTTATCCCTGGAAACCCACAACTCTCCGACCACAACCTTGCAATCCCCGACCTCACACCTCCAACCCTCGACCTCGCCGCCGACCTCTTCGTCCCCTCACCCTCATCATCTCCTTAACCTCACCCTCACCTATCTCCAACCCCCGACAAAACCCTGCACCCAGCTTCAACGACCGTGTTCCCTGCACCAGCGCCGCGGCCACCTGAGCATTCCCTACACGCGTCTGTGCCGCCCCGGGTCGCCGCCGACGATCACCAGACCCCCTTGAACGCCCTGTAAGCACTTTCTCCATCTCATTCTTCCTTTTTCTTCTGTACTTGCTTCATGGATCTTTACTGTTATGGGCTCATGAAGGTGCTACTGTTCACCGCCGGAACACCGTCGTCGCAACCGACGATCTCGACCCCTGTACTGATCATCGTGAGCACCCTTCTCAGATCTCCTTCCCTCCTTCCTTGTATTTCTTTATATTTCGTTTCCTTCTTATGCATGTCTTGATGTTTTTACAACTGTTCATTCCTCGGCCGGAAACCGACGATGCCGACGACGCGTCCCGACGTTCCAGCGAGGTACCCCGACCCGTGTGGTTCCATTGTTCGTCGTTTGGGTTCATTCCGTGAACCGTGCGCCCATCGCGAGTTTCCCCGCCGACGTTTATCGTTCCGTTTTTCCGATCCGCGACCCGTCGAGGCAAGTACCCCTTTCTACATGCTATACTATATTTACTTATATATTAATGACACCCTAAATCTGTAAATTTAGTTTTGGTACAATCATTTCTCATTTTCATGTACAATATTGTATTATATCATTTTATCTTTAAATTTGGAACCTACAGTCTGCAATTGAACCTAACAACCACATTTACCTGTTTAATCACATTTTAATATTGACATAGCTTATGGCAACTATCTCTATAGTTTTGTTCCATTTGGACACCCGTGTGCATTTTAACCTGTAATAGCTGTATTGAATCTGTATATATAAATCATTGCACCTCTCAAGTTCTTAAACTTGTTAACATGATTAAAAGGCCATAATTGGCATCCTGCATTCGCATAACATTGAAATCATCTCTGTGACACAACTGATAGCTGTACTGCAAATTGAGTAAATCTGCCTATTGCTTAATTCATTGCTTATATCATGTTGATGATAACCATGCTTGATTATATAACTAATTGCATACCTATGACATTGTTTACATCTTGACTTGACTTGCTACACGCATATTGATTGACCCGACATGGTACCGTACACTGCTTGACTTGACCTGATGTACCATGACCTGATCCGTTACCTGATCTTGTGTCTAATGCCAACAAACCTGACATGTAGTCCTCATGGACCGTTCCTGTTGTCTATCCAGACAAACCTGCTTTTACCTGATCCTGTGTTGGCATTAGTTCTTGATTACTGAATACCTGACTTGACATACATAACTTGGGGGTATGGGGAAATCAAAGGTGAAACCTAACTTGTAACTCAACAGTTCGATACCTGTTCTGATCAGTCTTACGGGCTAGGCCAGCCCCGGAGTGATGATGCTGACATCACTCGCTTGTACCTGCTACCTGTTACTGCTTAGCGGCACGTCTCGGTTTCAGCCCGAGAGTCTTAGACCGTGGTCCCGGGCTTGCACGGGATACTATTGAGTTACATCGATGGTTCATCAATTGGTTTCAAAGACTTTAGAACAGAAAACCTGATAGAACAGTTCAGTTTACCCACTGCACATTACCCTGCACTGCTCTGACTTATATTGTTGTTACTCTTGTTCTATTCATGTTTATATTGCATTGCCTACTACACTGTTCATATTATATTACTTGATGACATGACGCGCTGACGTCTGGGTTTTGCATGGCCCAGATTCCGTACCGCTGTTGCAGTCCGAGCAGGAGTACTTCAGCCAGCAGGCTGAGCTGTGAGTCCTGTATTAGTTAGTTTTTTTTCTTTCCTGCATTTTATTCCTGATGTGAGCCCGCATTATGGGACATACATTTCAGTTATTTGTATTGGATCATTTGCTTCCGCATTTTATTATTCTTGACTCATGATTTATATTGGATTATGGACATATTTTAGATAGTGTTATTTTGTTCTTGATATCTCTACAGCCGTAATGTGACTGTGGATGGATACTTCCTACCCACAGGTAACATGGTTGGCTATGTCACGTGTCCATTTTAGCGTACTCTGGGAAGCGGGGCGCGACAATAATAATCTGAAATATCAAAATGACATGAACTGTAATACATAAATAATAATTTATTGTCATGTCAAAATATGAGTATTTAGATAATCACATGTTATATGTGATGATATTAAACTCAACAAACCATATATATCTAATGAAACCAACATAACAAATTAATATTAAATATGCAATATTAAATCCTTATATTAACATAAGGAACCAACATAACAAACAAACTAATATTATGAAACAACAATATAAAACTGAAAGCTTTGATGACGCCATATGAAGCAAATTGATTATGATCTACTTACTAAATCTTAAATATTAAATCCTAGCCACTTCTTAAATCCCATAATATACGTATTGATAATTCACCAAAATAAAGGTAATGCATTAATAGTTAACCACCACCATAAAATAATGTACTTATAAAAATTTATCTTCTCCTTACAAATAAGAATTAGGGTTTATGTTCCTTTATAAAAATACCCATTTTTATAAAACTACAACTTTATACCAAAAAGAACAATCCTTTTATTAAATTAAATGAGTTTTTTATATATAGAAAACAAAAAAAATCGTGAATTATCAATTCTTGAAAAGTGACATCAAAAATTATTTTGTTTAGATCTATAAACCCAAATGCGTGCAAACACTTCCTTTATTTAAAACAATTTAGGATTTGATTAAAAATATTTACTTTTGTTTAAATTTCAAATTTTAAACATGTAAAAGAGATAAAAGGTGAGAGGAACTTACAAATATGATCAGTTATAAGAAATCTACTGTAAATATGATCACAATGACTAACCATAACAACAAACTGATATGCTAATATTAACAAAATAAGTATGAATAACACAATTTCTAATTTATATTCATAACTCAACACTCATGAATCTTTAGTAAACATTGACTACGATTTAACAATTTTGACAACTATTGTACTTAATTAGTTTTATCATGGTATTAAGAATAATACAATAGCAAATGTTAATCAAATAATTTTAGGCATGCTAGTCTAAGTAATATAACAATGTAGACAATGTTTTGATCATAGTTAATCTTATGTAGAAAATATTTTGATCATAGATAATCTTTGTGGCCTGGTTTACTAGCAGTCAGTGTAAATTATACACACATACTTGTTATATAGATACAACATTCGACCTAAATAATAACACACACAATATTATTTACATATTACGACTAGCTAATAATGCTACTGATGTATGATTATAAATGTGATCCAAAGTGTATAATATTAACATTATCAAAGAATGTGATAGTAACACAAAAATAAAACATATTAAGTGGAGACAAAATAAATATATTTAATACTATTAAAAATTGAATCAATTAGCTATAGATGAATTTAGTTGAGAAAAATAATTTGACGAGAGAGAAGAAAATAAGACTTACAAATAAGGAGAATTTAAGATCGTTCTTATCGGGTAGAGGATATCTCGATTCGATCGAGGCGATGGGGTTAAAGTCTTCTTCTTCCTTCTTTTGTTTCTTTTGGTTAGGGTTTCAGATCCGCAATTAAGAAAAGGCAGGGAAGGAAGAGCAATTCGGAGTTGGGAAGAAAAAAAATATACGGCAGTGAAAAGGAATTAGATTTTCTGCTAATTTAAAAGGAAAACAGATCATGCGATTCAATCTAGAAGAATCCAGAGAATAAAACTAATTCTAACCAAAAGATAAAATCTTAAACTCCTTAAATTTTGTTGAGAAAATAATTACTTCAACTTCAACTTATTTTATATATTATATTTTATTATAAAGTTATTCTACATACTACATCCATCCTTTTTTTAAATGAAATAAAATCTAATGACATCTAATAAAATCCCAATCAAACCAAACAAACCAAAATCTTCTATTTTTAGAATATTTTTTAATAATAATAATAACCTATGACCGAAAATGCTCATATAAAACAATATAAATTAATAATACTAAACAAAATATAAATAAATTAGTATAATATAACCACACTATATGAAAACTACAACAATAATTAAAGCATATTGCTAACTAATAAGAATATAAATACAAAATAAAAATACAACAATAAAAAATATAATCATACAAAACAATATAATAAACTAATAATTAGAATAAAGAAATAAATAATTTAGGGAGACTGGGAGTTTGAACTTGAGACCTATGAAATAGGAATAAAGCGTCTCAACCAATAGGATACAAATAATGATCACACCTATGTTCCGATAGAAATGAATATATAACCGAGTTCAGAAAGAAATTATCTTATTATAAAGAAAAGAATACCTGAATTTTGTGGTCGTTACAGTTTGAAAAGGTTTGATGCATAAATTGTTCCTGAATATTCAAAAACCATTTCTCTATCTTGAGCATAAACAAATGCTAGTGGTTTCCAGTTTGTAGTTATATAAAATAGCCAATATGTTTCACATGAGGTCATTAATAATAGCCAAAAAAATTGCAAATGCTGTGAAGGTTTGTGTTATGGATGATCGAGATAAACAGAAACACAGGAAAGATTAACTACAGCGAGAGACATATTTTTACGAGGAAAAGCCAAATCGGGAAAAACCATAGGCAGAGTGGAGATAGTTTTCATTAATTCGGATGGAGAGATTACAGATTTTCGATGAGAGATTACAGACACTCTCTCGCAGATCTCTACCCTTTATGAGAGGAACTTTCATAGATATCAAGGCTACATTGTGGCAGCTCTCTCTCGATTTTCAGATGGATCTTCTCATAACCCTTAAATAGCACTTATGGTTTGTTATAGACAAATATCCCAAAATAATTATAGTATATAATAAGCCTTCTTCTAATTAGATAAAGATCAATATAAATTTCTTTATTTTTATCTAATAGAATATATTCTCTAATTTAAATTGATCTAAAATCATATTTAAATGAAAGACACATCTTTTTCTATCTATATTAACTACTATTTAAATTTAAACTATATTAAAATTTAAACTAATCTTTGAACCAGCTTGGAATTATGACATAATTAGGATTCAGTACATCCTAACAGTTTGCGTTACATGCAGCGTGCAGACCTTGCTTGCTATTATTTTCAAGAAATAATTTCCAATGAAAATTTGAAAAGGGACGACTGACATCAAAATTTATTTTATCCTTAAAATCTTAAACAATAAAATTATGTGAATTGAATTCCTGCTCAAACGCACCTGTAGTAAAAACTTGAAAAAAATACTACTCATAGAATTAATAAATTATTCTTACGAAAATATTTTAAAACATAAATCTTTATGGAAAAATAGAACTAAAGCAGTAATATAAATTGTAGCATTTTGTTACTATAAAAGGCTCAATCACAAAAAGGTAGTGGATTTTGTCATTTTGATCCTCGAATCTGAGATGAAAATACTAGTATTGACTTTCTTGCAAATGCTAGAGTTCTGGATGACATTATCGGGTTTGGAGAGATTGGGTCCGCATTAATTGACGGTCAATGTTGCTTCTTTGTCGGCTCTTAAGAAGTGTTTTGCATCAAAAAAGAAAAGAAAAGAATGAACCTTAGATTCTTACCCTCCAATGTCCGTCATGCCATGTGTACATATTCTTATAATTCCTAATACGCCAACGCCCACATCCATTCGTCATTTTGAGGGAGAGAGTGAGATACTTGTGTACGGTGTGTCTCCTTTACTAAATTTAGGGGTTCTTTGGTGGTTTGGAAATGGAGATGCATGCAACATTTGTTGCAAAAAATCTTCATTTCTTATGTTTGATTAGCAACAAACCTGAGTTGGAAATGGAAATGGAGATACAAAAAACATCAAATTCTTGCAACATTTGTTACACTCATTTTGGTTGTAACAAGAGTTGCAAATTTGGTAATGGTGAGCATAACAATAATTATAGATGCCACATAAGCTTTGTATATGCTGTCTAAGCAAATTTGCAAAAAATGTTGCATTTCCTTTATGTTGTGATCAACCAAACACAAAAAATGGTTTGGATTTGGAAATCCAATTACAAAACTTGAACATAACCAAACAATGGACCTGGGCTCTTTTTTTTGGCAACATTTGTTGCATGTAACAAATGTTGCAATTCTTTTTTGCTGCTAACCAAACATTCCCTTAGTGGAGACACCACTCATCTAATCTCACCATCCATTTATGAATGGATGGTGAGATACAAATCATCTCACGATCAACTCACAAATTGGTGAGGTGAGATCACTGTTCAAGAATGCACCTTTAATTTTTCTCATCTTTGATTTGTTTGCAATTGGACAATTTATATTCATTTATGTAATGTGATGAAGCTTTAATCGTTGTTCTTTATTAAGATCTTGATGCTATGTACGCCACTTATTTTCACAATGCTATATTATCGATTATGTTCAAAATTTTGAAGCTGATGCATGAAGGACTATTGTTGAAGGACTATTGTAACATGACATACATGTTAAAAAGGCCATCTTTTCAATATGAACTGTGAAAAAGAGATTTATCATTAGCAGTTAAATATTAACATAATTTGAATGAAGCTCACTTCTTAGCTAGGAAGCATACACGCTTTTATTTGCTCATTGTGCCCGTGTCCGACACATCGAATAGTTTGACACTTGCTCGGCACTGTGTCCAGCACAGTTGGGCCGTATCCGCTCAAATCAGACGTGTTTGACACTTTTACATAGTATAGGGGTTGAGAAATAAGAATGTGTATATGTGAGAACAAATTTGATAACTTTGAAGATACAAGAAAATTTACTATTAAAAAATACTCTTGTCAGACTAGAGCTACGAATAGAGGTTCAAATTGATGCAAATGATGAAGTCGGGTCTATAAAGACTTCAATAAAAAAGGGTAAATATTATGTTTGTTTTAATCCTTATCAATTGTTTTCTTGTGTGTTTTATTAGTAGTTTTATACTTGTAGTCGTTATTGCTTAAGAAAACTTTACTTTTGGATGAAAGGCATAAGCTTGATTTTTTTCTTTTGTGCACTTAAGGTTATACTAACGTATATTTCATTTCTTCTCGTAATCTATTTATATTTTGATTAATACATATATAATATAACCAAGGCTTAATTAAAAAAAAACCAAATCTATTAGCTAAACTATGAAAAACTGGGCATTGTACAATTTTTTAATCATTTTTTTGGCAATTTCGGGCAATTTATTGTTGATGTGTGTTAATATGCGGAGATTACTTCTTTAGATGTCTGATGAAAGGGGTTTAGACGTCTGGACGTGCACATAATCATGTCAGAAGAACATAGCAACGGCAGACGTCTGAAGGCAAGGATGCAGACGTCGGGAGAAACTTAGCCAAAGAACAGAGCATAGCTAGACGTCTTTGGCAAACGTCTGGAGAAGCATGAAGTCCAACCTAGAGCGCTGGCAAACGTCTGATCAAGAAGGTGCAGACGTCTGCCCAAAGAAGACAAAGCCTAACAGAGAGGAGAAAGACGTCTGACTATTCCTTGGTCATACGTCCGTCGACGGGTTTTCTGCGCGAATCGAATATTTATAATTTGGGTTTATCTCTTTATTGAAGTTGGATTAGGGTTTGCCTATATATAGGGATCTCTCTTATGTTATATATACTGCCAATTTGAGAGACTATTGTATGGAGAGGGTGGCGGCTATAATCTAGAGAGATTTGAAAAAAATTCCCTAGGGTTGCTTGGTGTAAACTCGATTCAAGGATATAGTAGACGTTTGCAGATTCCGCTCTGTCGAGAACTAGCCATATGGTGGGTGGGCCTCGTTAACAAATCCTTGTGCCTCTCTCTGGTTTCTGATTCTCTTATTCTCGCGTGTTTATCGTTTTATATTTTTCGTTTGTATTGCGTTGTTGCGTGATTGGTCGCTAGCATTTGTTCCGTGTATCATCTATCTCCGCTATTTTATCCACAACAACCGGTATCAGAGTGTGGTTAGGAAACCAAAGGGTCTTTCGATTCTACGGTCTAGCTTAATGGTGGGTAACGACGCTTGTGTTCTCTTCCCCATCTTAGATTATAGTTTTGAAGGTGTTGATTCAGATCCGAAGAAGTTGAGTTTGCTGTGATAATAGACGAAAGATGACGGAGGATAAGATAAGAATCGAGAAGTTCAATGGTCACAATTATGGTTGGTGGCGCATGCAGATGGAGGACTACCTATTCCAGAAGGATTTGTATCTTCTGTTGTTGGGTGAAAAGTCTGAGAAGATGTCTGATGAGGTGTAGAATCTACTGGATAGGAAAGCCTTGGCGACGATTAGACTATCGTTGCCTCCGCAAGTGGCCTTTAATATCTCGAAAGAGAAAGAACCATGGGACTAATGACGACATTAGCAAAGTTGTATAAGAAGCCTTCGAGATCAAACAAGATATTCCTGATAAAGAAGATTTTCAACATGAAGATGGCAGAGAATGGTTTGGTGATAAAGCACCAGAACAAATTCAACAACGTGATAAACCAACTCGAATCGGTTTTAATCATGTTTGAAGTTGAGGTTCGAGCCCTGTTATTTCTCTGTTCGTTGCCGGAGAGTTGGGAAAACCTCATGATGGCGGTAAGTAATTCGATCTCAAAGACTTTCACGTTTAATGATGCGGTGAGTTGCATATTAGACGATGAGATGCAGAGAAAGGCTGTGAGTGGGAGTTCGGAAACTTCTGCACTCTCGGTGGAGAATCGCTGCAGAATGATAGAAAGGGGAAAAGGGAAGAAAGGAAAGTCTGAGAGCCGAGAAAAATCGGAAGGGAAGATCCAAGATGACTGTTGGAATTGCGGAAAGAAGGGTCACAGAAAAAGCGAATGTAGGCTTTGAATAAAGGCTCAGATGAGAAGGCATATGAAAAGAAAGCCAATATGATGTCTATACATGAACACGGAGAACAAGAGCTTTATCTATCAGCGAACGAGAGCACAAATGTAGATTCACGGATCCTAAATTCGGGGGCATCCTTTCACTGCACTTTTGGTTGGCATTATTTTAGTGAGTATGTGGAGATCTTGGGCACGTGACGGTGGGAAACGGTCAGTCGTGTAAGATCGTTGGAAAAGAGACGATCATACTGCAACCGTCAGGAGGAGGTCAAATAAAGCTAAAGAATGCAAGATATATACCAGATCTGAAGAAAATCTTAATTTCTATAAGTCAGCTGGACAACGAAGGTTTTATTACGGTGTTTGGAAATTCTCAGTGGAAAATTTCCAAAGAATCGTTGGTAGTCGTAAGGGAAAAGTTGAGCGGTTCATTGTACTTATTCATTAGGAGCAGTGGTGATTTGGTTGCATTGACGACAGGATGAGACACAGATTCGGAGATTTCGTTGTGGCACAAAAGATTTGGGCAGCTCAACGAAAAGAATATGAAAATTCTTCAGGGTAGGGGGATTCTTTCTGGGCTGAAAAGATAGAGTTGGGACTTTACGAGAGCTGCGTTTATAGGAAGCAAAGCGCACTCAGATTTCATATTAGAGGCATAGCAAAGAAGACCAATACGCTAGAGATGCATTCGGATGTATGGGGACCGATCTCGGTGGAGTCTTATGGAGTATATCGGTACTTTATAATTTTATTAGATGATGCAAGCATGAAGACCTGGGTTTATACGATGAAGAAGAAGACCGATGTGCTTGGTCTCTTTAAAATTTAAACACTGGATCGTACAGGTGGAGAACCAAATAGGGACGAAGGTTAAGTATCTAAAGTCCGATAATGGCAGGGAATATTGCACACAAGAGTTTGAGGGGTTTTGCTCTCAGAAGGGTATACGTTGGTTGAATACGGTACCGTGGACGCCGCAACAGAACGACATCGCTGAAGGGATGAACATGACAATCCTAATAGGAATAAAGTTATCATTTCTAAAATTTTGTCTAGGATATGCCGCAGGAGAGAACCATGACCTTGGTTGCGGATGTGCTAAAATTCCTATGGGCAGTAGGTGTCGATACTGCTGTGTATCTGATCAACAGAAGTCCGGCAAGTGCGCTCGATAGAGGTATCCCGAAAGAAATTTGGTCAGGTAAACCAGTAAACCACTCTCACCTCAAAGTGTTTGGTTGTATTTCTTATTCGTTGATTGATAAGGCGGAAGGGAGTAAGCTTGACTCCAAGTCTAGAAAGCGTGCTTTCATCGGTTATAGTGGAGATGAGTTCAGATATCGACTGTGTGATTACACAAGGAAGAAGGTAATACGAAACCGGAACGTCGTTTTTGATGAGCAACACTTGTATAAGGAAGCGAAATAAGTCAAGGATGGTGTAGTATCTGAGTTCGTCGAGTTAAATAGAACTCAAGAGAGTAATCGGGCGCCTACAAGTGGAAATCAGAATATGGAGGAGACGAGCACTGCAGTGCAGGATCGGGTTTCAGATGAGGTTGAAGACCAAGTTCAGCAACCAAATGTACCAGTTCTGAGAAGATCTACACGAGGAAGGAGGCTAACTAAAAGACTTGTTACCGACTTCATTTTGTACACAGATTCGGAAGAGCCTGAATCCCTTGCAGAGGTGACGCAAGATAATGCTAGCAAGCAATGAAGCAAGTTAAGAATGAAGAGATGGATTATTTGAAGAAGAACCGTATGTAGGATCTAGTGAAGCTACCAAAGGGTCGGAAGGAGTTGCTAAATAGGTGGGTGTATAGGATCAAAGATGAGGCTGATGGCATAAAGCGGTATAAGGCTCGCTTGGTAGTTTAGGGTTATGCGCAACAGTATGGTATAGACTATCAAGAGATATTTTCCCCAGTTGTGAAGATGACTTCAATTCGGATGATACTCAGTATCATGGCGGTGGAGGATTTGCACTTGGAGCAGCTGAATGTGAAAACATTACTTCATAGAGATTTGGAGGAGATCTATATGATGCAGCCACCGGGATACGAGGTGAAAGGGAAAGAAAATATAGTGTGTAGACTGCGAAAGAGATTGTATGGTCTCAAACAAGCTCCAAGGCAATGGTATCTCAAATTCGATCAGTTCATGTTAGAGACATGATTTGTGCACTGTGATTCAGATCATTGCATTTACGTTCAGACTTTCAAGGATGGCGACTACATTATTTTGTCACTTTATGTGGATGACATGTTGGTAGCGGGTCTGAATTTTGAGAAAATTCAAAATCGGAAGAATCTGAAGGCTAAAAAATTCTCTATAAAGGATTTGGGAGCGGCCAAATAAATTCTGGGCATGAAGATCATAAGAGATAGAAAGAAACGAAAGTTGTGGCTATCGCAAAAGAACTATGTGGAAAATGTTTTGAAACGGTCAACACGGACAAGTCAAAGCTTATGAGTACGCCTTTAGCGAAGCATTTCAAACTCAGTAAAGAGTTATGCCCGACAACTCAAGCACAGAAGGATGACACAGTAAGAGAGTTTTATGCATCTGCGGTGGAGAGTTTCATATATGCAATGATGAGTACAAGACCGGATATTGTACATGCAGTAGGAGTTGTACGCAGGTACATCCAAAACATGAGGAATGAGCATTGGAATGCGGTGAAGTGGATATTGAGATATCTTGGGGGAACATCCAGTCATTGTTTATGCTTTGGGGGTGACTCTCTCAATGTGTAAGGTTACGTTGATGTGGACTACTCATATGATCGAGATAGTGGGAAAAGCACAATGGGATACGTATTCACTGTGGGGGAACAACGGTCAGTTGGGTCTCTCAGTTGCAAAAAGTTGTGGTATTGTCAACGACGGAGGCCGGATATGTGTCCATCACGGAAGCCAGCACGGAGATATGGTTACAAGGGTTACTCAAAGTGCTGGGTAAGAAACAAGATTTCAATATCTTTTGGAGCGACAGCCAAAGTGCGATACACCTGGCCAAGAACACAGCATATCACTCTCGAACGAAGTATATCAAGGTGCGATACCATTTCATACACAGCGTTGAAAGATGGTGAGTTGACACCGCAAAAGATCGCGAGAGAAAAGAATCATGTGGACATGTTCACCAAGGTCGTAAACAGAGATAAGCTGGATCTCTGTTGCATTTTGGTGAATCTCTCTATGAAAATTTTATAAGGAGAGAGTAGATAGCGGAATCGTATGACGTCTACTAGTTTTGAGAGTCAAGACAGAAGAATATCCAAGTAGGAGAATGTTAATATATAGAGATTACTTCCTCAGACGTCTGATGAAAGGGATCAGACGTCTTGACGTGCACCAGAACTATATCAGAAGAACAGAGCAACGACAGACGTCGGAAGGCAAGAATACATACGTCTGGAGAGTCTTAGCCAAAGCACAGACATAGCGAGACGTCTGTGGCGGACGTCTGGAGAAGCATAAAGCCAAATCCAGAGCCCAGGCAGACGTCTGATCAAGAAGGTGCAGACGTCTGCCCAAATGTGATGAAGCCTAGCAGAGAGGAGGGAGACATCCGACTATTTCTTGGTCAGATGTCTGTTGACGGGTTTTCTGTGCGAACCGAATATTTGTTATTTGGGTTTATCTCTTATTTTAAGTAGGATTAGGGTTTTTCTATATATAGAGATCTCTTCTATATTATATGTACTGCCAATTTGAGAAACTATTGTATAGAGAGAGGGTGACGGCTAAGATCTGAGAGATTTGAGAGAAATCCCCAACGGTTGCTTATTGTAAACTCGATTCAAGGATATAGTAGATATTTGCATATTTCGCTCTGCCGGGACCAGCCGTACGGTGGGTGAACCTCTTTAACAAATCCTTCTGTCTCTTGCTGGTTTTTGATTCTCTTATTCTCACGTGTTTATTTTTTTTATATCTTTCGTTGGTATTGCGTTGTTGCGTGATTGGTTGTTAGCATTGTTCCGTGTATCATCTATCTCCGCTATTTTATCCACAACAATGTGGCATCTTACTTCTGGTAGTTTTTCGTAATTTTTAAAAGTTTTGTGATAGTTTCTTCTGTATTTTAAAAGTTTTATGGTAGTTTTTTTTTGTATTTTAAAAGTTTTTAGGTGTTTCTCCTAGTTTAGCTAAAAGGTTTGCGGTTTTTTGGAATTAAGCCTATAACTTAATAAACTAAATATATAAATTATATCGCCGTGTCCAGTGTCCTCTTTCTTACAAATTTTCCGTGTCTCGTGTTCGTGCTTCATAGCTTCTTAGGAAACCATGTGAAGGAATTATAAATTTTGAAAAATAGCCGACGATTGAGATGCAATATCTTGCGAACTATTTTTTCCAGTCAATTTTTTTATATTTTTACACGTGGTTGTAGTGAAAGGGAAAGTAAGGATCGATTCAAGATGGAAGCCTATGAAGTTGTCGTTTAGGGGCAACACGTGGAATGTAGCAGCGGGGATAGTAAGGATCGATTCAAGATGGAAGCTTCTGAAGTTGTCGTTTAGGGGTAACATGTGGAATGCATGTCGATTAGCAAAATCTAGCCGTATGTATCCAATTTCGTAAACTTTAAAATATGAGGAATCAATACCATTATGAATAAGACAAGCATTAATAAATTGTTTTGGCAAGGTCCTAAAACAAGTTTAAAAGAATTAACTTATGCTATAAAGGTGCGCAATATATTATCTTCTTCTTTATGATCTTCTCTTTATAAGCATCTTGTAACAAGACTTTAGAGATTCTTAACCAGTCTTGCCAAATCTGATTAGGCACCATCTTTCACAAAACAAGTTTAACCTGAACCTTGTGCATGATGATATCCACTCAGAGGAAGTGTTGAAACAATAAGTATAAATATTGAAAGAATCTACTGGCTCTATTTTCATAGCTTATTTTTAAGGTTACTTCTGGTGCAGTTCTTAATTTGATGGAGATTCTATATCATTCTAGAAGCACTTCTCCCCTTGCACTAGGTGCGTGTATCAGTTTCAATAACATAATGATTATGATAATTAAATGAATCAGAACATTAGACTTTGATCGTTGAGGTAGTATTTTGTTAAATGAGAAATTACTTCACCGTTTTGTTTCTTAGGTTTCCTTTCTTCATGGTAGAGGAAATAAATAGTTTATAATTATAGTCCAACGACAAACTCAAGCGTGGCACATTTGAGTTATAATCGAACGGTACCAGAAGTGTTGGCAGTGTTTGCTGGCTCTATTTTCATAGCTTATTTTTGAATGTTACTCCTGGTGCGGTGGAGATACTATGCCATTATACCACCACTTCTCCATTGGCACTAGATGCATGTATTGGATTCAATAATTCATAACGTATGATTTCATAATTAAATAAGTCGGAACATTGGACTTGGAACATTAGGCTAGCTAGCACTTGTTTTACGTTTGTAAATAGTGAGATTATTTTACAATTATGCTTTTTAGGTTTCCTTCATGGTAGAGCAATCAAATAGCATATGGTCATAGTCTAATGACAAATTCCAGCATGGTGCAGTGAGTTATAACCATAAAAGTATATGTTTATATTCTTGGTTATCTTAGTCAAGAGAGGATTAATGTTATGTTGACAGCAAGTAACAAATTCTTTTGTACAGACTTTTCAGCTTTACATGACCAATAATGCAAGGAATATATCTACTTTACTTTTTTGTTAGTTCAAGATTCAAAGTGACACGGGATACTTTAAATTTGGTTTTAGCCATCTGGTCTCATGATCTGTAAGATCGACCTACAAGAATGGATTTTGTTTCTCTCGGCTTTGATATTTTTTCCGATTAATTATTTTTCCCCCATTGATGGTTTGCTCTTCTACTGCATAGCTCTTGATATTGTCAAATGCTAGTGGCCATGATGCTTTCAGAGGTGGATCTACATAGAGCCGAGGTTAGGCGGCCGCCCCACCTAGATCCGTGTTATCGATATGAATATGTACATTTAATAAGTTGTTTATATATAAAAGAATATTCTATAGCTTACAACAAAAAGAGCAAACGGATCAACGGTTTGTGCATTTTGTCCCAATGCTTAAGATCATAGGTCATGGGTTTGAGCCCTTGGGCATCATTAATTTTTAACAATATCATTTTTTAATAAAAGACCCTAGTTTCTAAAATAGAAGTAGAAAACAAATAATTTTGTTTTGTTTTAGCATAAAAGTACATCCTAGAATAGAAACTGAGTGGATGCATTCATTTGTAATGTTTCTTTATGTTATTGATCCGTAAATCCCATATAATACATTTACGTTTTTTTTATATGTTCACCGAAACAAGAAATATACTATATTTAACCATGTACATATGACATATCATAATATATGTTGAAACTTAAGCCCAACGATCGTATAAATAAGAAGCTAATTGGTATTTCATTTTATTAATCATCGGAAAAAGGTTTTTGGCAATAATGAACTTAGTTTGGAAAATGTTGTCCAAATTTTGATGTACATGATGTAACACCCTAGTTCAGTTATACTATATTCTCTTTCATTATTTTCTTGTGGCTATTTTCTGTTTTAATTCGCTTTTGTATTTTGACTGACACGTATATTATCCGTATTTTCAAACAGTAATTTTAGACCCGACTCAGACGTCTTTTGGACTATTTTGTATTTAGCCCAAAGCTCAAGTTTTATTAATATTATATTCTAATATTCTCAATCATATTTTAAACAAACTAATATTATGTTATACTTTTATCCATTTAAAATTTTACCAAACTAAATAATTTTACCAAACCAAATATATTTTTAAATCTTTTAAATTCTAAACTAAACAACTCACCCACTCTGTCTCTCTCTGTTACTATATATATATATATATATATATATATTATTATTATTTTTTTAGAAAACCCTATTTTCCTTAACCCCATGTTCCCTCTCTCTCTTCCCCTTCTTCCTTCGTGCCGCCGCCTCTCGCGAACCCATGCCCTAACCCACGCCTCGCGCTCGTCGTCGTCGCCTCCACCGTCTCCAATCCTACTTGACCACCTCTTCTCCCTCTTTCCTCGTCTCTCCTCTGCGAACGCCGACGAACCCAACCTCGTCGCCCTCGCCTCTGTTCTCACGTCGCCGCCTCACCTTCAACTCCGTCTCTTTCCCATAAACCCTAGACGCCGCTCAAGCTTCGACAACGATGGTGAAGTCATATCTTCGATACGAGCACGCGCTCTCCTTCGGCATCATCGCCTCCATCGAGTCCAACGTCTGCCATGATTCAACAGGCAAGTTCCTCTACGCTGGAGCCCTTGATCAAATCATGGCGTGGGATCTCAAAAAGGGCGTCGCTTTCAAAACCCTAGCCCCTTCTGTTGAATCCTCTCACAATCTCGCCGTCACCGCGATCGCATCGAACCCCTCTGCGTTGGCGAGTGGGCATGCTGATGGCAGCGTTAGGTTTTGGGATTTGGAGAAAGGGTTTTGTGAAACAACGCTTAATGGGCACAGTAGGGCAGTTGCTGCGTTGAGGTATTATCACAATGGGTCGATTTTGGCGTCTGGGAGTAAAGATTGTGATATTATTGTATGGGATGTGGTTGCTGAAGATGGACTTTTTCAGCTTCGAGGGCATGGAGATCAGGTGACTGACCTTGCATTTCTAGATTCAGGGAAAAAGATGGTGAGTTGCTCGAAGGACAAGTTTGTAAGGGTGTGGGATCTTGAGATGCAGCGTTTCATGCAGATTGTTAGCAGACACCAGAGTGAAATCTGGTGTTGGATATAGACTGCGAAGAGAGGTTTCTGGTCACCGGTTTAGCCGACCGTGAGTTCAAGTTTTACCAAATAAAGAACTCACATGATGAAATTGATTCTTCGAGTAAGTGGGAGGTTTTAAAGCACTTTGGGGAGATTTCACGGCAATGTGAGGATAGAGTGGCTAATGTAAGGTTTAATAAATCCGGAAGTCTACTTGCATGTCAAGCTGCACGGAAAACTGTTGAAATTTACCGTATTTTGAATGGCTAAGCGCAAGGCTAAAAGGAGAATTCACAGGAAGAAAGAGAAAATCTCAGCAAAAGCAACTTCTGAGGAAAAAGAAAATGGAACTGTGGAGAATCCTATAGATAGCCAACACCCAACAGTTACAGTCTCAGATGTCTTTAAGCTTTTACAAATTTTACGTGCGAGCAAGAAAATTTGTTCAATTTCTTTTTCTCCAACTGTTATGATGAAAGGGACCCTTGCCACGTTATCCTTGCCCCTCAACAATAACATGCTGGAGACTTATTCGGTTGAAGATGACAAGATTTCCAAAACTCATTCGGTTGAACTCCAAGGACATCGCTCTGATGTGAGGAGCGTCGCTTTGAGCTCAGATAACACCCTTTTGTTGTCAACAAGTCATAATTTGGAATCCAAGCACTGGTGCTTGCATCAGGACTATTGAATCTGGGTTTGGAATGTGCATTCCTTTGTTCCGGGGGATCGATATGCGCTAGTTGGGACAAAGGAAGGAACACTAGAGATCATTGATGTTGGTAACGGGAATTGCGCTGAGGTAATTCAAGCTCATGGTAAGGATAAGGAGATTGTGTCGATTATTCCAATCCCAGATGAGAATGGCTCAGTTAGCAGCAGGGGTTTTGTTACTGGAGGGCAAGATGGTCTCGTCCATTTCTGGGAGTATCAGCTGAAGAAGAAACCTGATAGCGGTACAAAGCAGCTATCTCTGACAAAAGTCAGAACACCTTTGGAAATGAACAGTGAAGTTCACGCTGTTACCATCAGCCCAGATGCCAAGTACATTGCAGTTTCTGAATATGAGTTTTCTGCCTGTGTCAAGGATGAGCGTATAACTCTGATCCCAAGTGAATCCTAGCTGAGTTCGTGCCTCGCATCTTCGTACATCGTTCTTCCGTGATCCTTATCATCCAGACAAGTACTCTTTCTTTACTTTTGGTCGATATACATCGACATTCCTTTGTGGTTATATGTATATATATTTCTTGCACTGTTAGAATAAAAGATGAATGTGTTAGTATCTATTCTTCGTTATATCATACAAATATATATAGGCAAACTTTTATGTAGCAAGTGAGAATAATTAGCAAGTATGGTTTTAAAATTAGATTCATGTTTAACTATAAATAAAGTTTGAAAGTTGATAACCTATCTCACATTTATATATTTCTAGTCAGATTGTGATTAATATACCCATATTAAGGTTAACGGTAAAGATAACAATTATGACTCATACCAGCTGGTACACCACCTTTATGCAGTTATTATTACCTGATAACTATTACCACTGACATGTCTTGGCTATTCACTACTCTAATCTTATTGGGCGAGATCGCTGATAAGGATGCTGAACTACATTACATGACATGACACAATCAGTACTGTTTACAAGTTTTATTTCCATACAATTACCATACCACAAGTTCCTGTCTTTTCAGCATTCTTAATTAGTGCTCTAGTCATTACCATAGTAGCTATAAATACGTGGGTGTTGGGGTAGTTTGAGTGTGCATTGTACAACAGGATCTCAGGAGTCTCGTGCAGGCAGCTCGTACCGGGCTATAGCGGTCTCATGTTTACAGCTCGTACCGGGCTATAGCGGTCTCATGATTACAGCTCGTACCGGGCTATAGCGGTCTCATGTTTACAGCTCGTACCGGGCTATAGCGGTCTCATATTTACAGCTCGTACCGGGCTATAGCGGTTTCATGTTCATTCCACAGTTGGGCCCGTGTTTTCTAGCCCTCGGGGCACCACTCTTGGGTTAGGAATACTCCTGCAGAGGTTGACGCACACACTCGAGCTTACAATAGGATAGTTTACCTTTTAGTGACCAGTTAGGTTATGACCTGACCCCCTTATATACATGTTTCATAGTGTTAATGCATCTAATTATTTATATACCTGTTTTTCTTGCGCACCGGGCTTCATTATTTTCATATATTCATGTTATTATGCTACACACACACTTTTTACGTTGAGTACTTGCTGTGATGTTCTGACATCCCTGAGATTTGCCATCTCAGGTTTTCAGGCCGAGCAGGATCAGAGCGGCTACCGGGACTTTGCTGAAGACCAGTAGCCGTAGGCTTATTTTCACCCTTTTTAATTAGCTTTTAGCATGTGCGTCTTTCTGGGACATTAGGACTTATGTATCTTTCCGATTTTGTTTTTTTTTCGAACCTATTGTATTGGATCTTTTTGCATCAATTATTTAGTGGACCCATTTTTAGTATTCCTTGTAGTTTCATTGCAGCATGATTATCAGTATTATTCCTTTTGGTATTGGATTTTATTTTTGACAGGTTAATCTAGACAACCTTATGTGACTATAGAAGGATCTTTCCTTACCGTAGGTAGCACGGCTGGCCTTCGTCGCTCTCCGTATTCCGGATTTTGGGAAGCGGGGCGTGACACATGAGAAGATCTTTTTTTTTAAAAATTTCGAAGCTTATTTATAATATTTTAAGGCCATTTAATTCCGCTTTACGTGACCAAATTTCCTGGATCTGCCATTGGATGCTTTGCATGTGTTGTTGGATGCATATTTTTTCTCCATTTTTTGAAGTACATCTGGATCGAGGAGGTTTTCGTTGGATATATATCAATCTTATTCCAAATTTAGATGGATGATGGTAGGAGGGCTTGGAGCACTTTACATGCAGTTCTCCAAATTTCTGAACCCTGTGAAAGTAGCTGGTAGATAATGTTAAATAATATTGGATTGTTTAGAAGAGACCTGGAATGCAGCCTTCTTCCAAAATGTCTAGCTAGGATATTATTTGTTGCTTTCAATACAAAAGCGTGTGAATTTCTCTCTCTGAATTGAAATAGTATCTTTTATGAACCCTAGAGAACCCTAGAGGACTAGTGTCCTAGGCGCCAGGTTTAATAGCCATCAACGAGGCTGCAGATTTATAATTTGTTTAATGTCTCATAAAGCGTGATGGCTTAAGATACATGGAATACTTGGGTGATGAGGATTAATATAAGAATCATTGGAGTGTGATGTTTCCCCCTCGCTCGAACATGTCTTGAACTTGTTTGATTCCTGTTTGATAATTAATATTTCATAACAGGTAATATACTGTGTTATCTTCTTTGTTTCTGTTGCTCTCAAGAAGTATCATGTATTACCATTTCAGTATCCAGTCTGTCGACGAAAATTCATTTCTTTAAATCTTAGCTTGACCTTCAGGAGGAATCTTAGCTTGATCTTCAGGAGGAATGTTGTTGATCAATGGAGGACCTTGAGAACACGACTTAACATGTTAAAAGTGCCATCTTTTCAGTACGAACCGTAAAAAGAGACCTGGTATTACAGTTTATATTAACAAAATTGGAATGAAATTCACTTTTTACAGGAGGCATGTAAGAAGAGAATAGTTGATAGTTTGAATGCAAAGCACGCAAACCTCTTTTCTCCTTCAATTTATTTTCTTACACGTGGTTGTAGTAATGGTTTAGGAGAGTAAGGGTTGATTCAAGATGGAAGTTTCTTGGTTTAGGTGATGCTATTCGCCGAGCGTTGGATATCACAAGGGTGGGAACATGTGCATGTCGATGACTAGAAAGCTAGCCCTGATCAATTTCCTCATCTTAGAAACATGCAAGGAATAATTACCGGTTGTGAATGCCTCTCATTCTATCCTGATAAGATCTGACGTTATCGCGAAGCTGTTCGAGATTTAGAGTTATCTATAAGAAAGCAGGTCAGATGTTTGGAGCCAAAATCTTCATACGTTTGCCTAGGCTCTGTATGCGCGGGCATATTTTGGGCAGACGTCTGCCTAGATGAGGGTCAGACTTTTGCAAGCACTCTGGTCTTTTTGGACGTAAAGGCCAAACGTCTGAACATCTTTGTTCATACGTTTGGGTATACTTTGTGGATTCGATGATACTTGGGCAGACGTCTGCCCATTCCTTATGCAGACATCTGCCGTATTAGGCTGGTCAAAAACTGCTTAGTTAGGAAATTTGTTATTTGGGAATATCTTTTGTATCCTATATATATTGTAGCATGTTTTAGCCCTAGATTTGGTAGCTTGGTGATATTTGTGAGAACCCATTATTATTTTGAGAGAGCTAGGATTATTGAAGGGATTTGTATTCTCCATAGGTTTATACTCCACCGAATTTGATTATTAATAAAGTTTCGCCTTTGCCTATTTGTAGGTTCTCGTATTTTCTATTTTGCCTGTGGCTTTGCTGCTTCTCTATATCGATTAGTTTGTCTTCGTGATCGTCTTGTTGCAACAAACTGGTATCAGAGCATTTTGTTGTTGTCTGGGACCCTTTTGTATTGAACTATTAGGTCTTCAATATTGTGATCTAGGTCAACGGTGGGTAAAGAAAACTACGTTCTCTTTCCCACTTTCTTAGATCGTTATTTTGAAGTTTAGGGTTCGTTAGCACATCGTGTTTTTATTTGATCCCACATCATGTCTCCGACAATCATGAAGTTCGATATCAAGAAATTTGATGGAAATATGAGTTTCAGTTTGTGGTAAGTCCGTATGGTTGTCGTTTTGACTCAAACAATTTGAAGAAGGAGATTGCAGGAAAGGATAAAAAGCCTTCCACTATGACGAAGGAAGCTTGTGAGGAGATGGATGAGAAGGCCCTCACGGCAATCCACTTATGTTTGACAAATGAAGTTATATAAGAAGTTTTGGTGGAGAAGATGGAGACTGATTTGTGGAAAAAATTGGAGGAGTTATATTTGAGGAAATCTCTCACAAATCGACTCCTGTTGAAGCAGCGTCTCTACACACTTCGAAGGCTCTGCAATCAAATCTCACGTCGGTGAGTTTAATTCAATCATTACAGATCTGGGTAAGATTGATATTAAGATTGATGATAAAGATCAGGCTCTTCTCTTGTTGTGTTCGTTGCCACCCTTATATAAGCACTTTCGTGACACTATGGTTTATAGACGAGATACGATCTCAATCAAGGATATCAAAGAGAACTTGATGAATAAAGAGAAGATCGACAAGGAGTTGACTTCTATTGAAGCGGATGGTTTCATCGTCTGGCTTATTTGTTCGAGAGCGTGCGGAGAAGAGAGATCGGGAAGAAAATAGAAAGAAGTCGAGGTCGAAATCCAAGACTAAGAACGTGACCTGCAATTACTGTAAGAAGAAAAATGCACTTTAAGGTCGATTTCTTTAAGTTGCAGAACAAACTAAAGCAGGAAAACAAAACGAAGGAGTCTTTGGCTGCGGCGAGTATAGCGGAAGGAGAAGGAGATCTTCTTATGGTTCTTGACAGCTCACATCAATTCAAGGATGAGTGGATTATGGATTCTGGTTGTTCCTACCATATGTGTCCCAGTAGGGATTTGTTTACCACCTATGAGTCAGTTGATGGTGGAGTAGTTTAATAGGCAACAATAGTTCTTGTTGAACTATTGGCAAAGAGACGATCCAAATTAAGATGTTTGACTGTGTTGTGAGGACATTGAAGGAACTCAGGCATGTACCTGATTTGAAGAAGAATCTCATCTCTTTGGGTGCACTCGACGACAAGGGTTATCAGTTTTCCGCTGAAGGTGGGATTTTGAAGGTAACCAAAGGTGCTCTCGTTGTGATGAAGAGCTTGAAGAAAGGGTCCCTGTATTCATTGCAGGGTTCGATGACTACCGGATTGGCGGCTATTTTATCATCCAAATCTATGATGAATTCAGAAACTACCAGATTGTGGCACATGAGGCTCGGGCATATGAGTGAGAGAGATATGCCCGAGTTGTCGAACCAGGGTCTACTTAGTGGGAAGAGTACGACGAAACTGGAGTTTTGTGAATATCGCGTCTTTGGGAAGAAATAACATGTTAGCTTCAGTTCGGCGGTGTACAACACGAATAGTACTCTAGATTACATCTATTCGGATCTTTAGGACCCTTTCCAGTTGCTTCTAAAGAAAGCGGTGTCAATTATCTGCTTACTTTCATTGATGATTTTTCGAGAAAGGATTAGGTCTATTTCTTGAAGCACCAATGTGATGTGTTTACTATGTTCAAGCAATGGAAGACGTTGCTTGAGAAGGAGACATGGAAGCAGATCAAGAGACTGAGGACGGACAACGGGTCAGAGCTTTGCGATGGAGATTTCAATGATTTCTGTAAAAATGAAGGAATAGTTCGGCATCATACCGCTGTCTATACACCACAACAGAATGGAGTCGCAGAGCGAATGAGCTGGACTCTTTTGGAGAAAGCGCGGTGCATATTGTCTAATGCTCAACTCGACAAGGAGTTTTAGGCAGAAGCGGTAAATACGGCGTGCTATATTGTGAATCGGTCACCTCATATGACGCTAGGTAGTTAGACACTGGAGCAGGTATGGTCAGAGAAACACGCCGATTATTCAACACTTAAGGTGTCTGGTTGCCCCGCTTATGCACATTATCCTCGATCGAAGAAATGTATATTTCTCGGTTATGCTGCCGGCGTTAAAGGTTATAGATTGTGGCGTTCGGATCCTAAGTCGTCTAAATTTATGATTAGCAGAGATGTAACTTTTTATGAATCTGCTATGTTGAAACCGAACAACAAGGAATCTTCAGTTGTAGACGATTCAAGGAAGAACGAGCCGAGAGTTGATATTAAGGTCGGTGAAAGCTCGGATTCTGTAACAACTCCATTTTTAGTGTACAAAAATTTGATTTAAAATTAATGTATACTTAGGGTATTTACTTTTGCTGTGACCACTTTAAGTATTTAATTAGCTCCATAATTACAAGAAGGAGCTTGTGGCTCATTGGTAATACCTTGCACTGCTGAACCAAGCCATCAGAGTTTAAATCCCATACCCCACATTATTTTTAATATTTATTTGTTTTAAATTTTTAGAAGCCCAACAGTCAACACGTGATAACCCCAGATTTTCCCACTACACCCACAAAACTGAAAGTACCAGTGACTACCTCCGGCGACCCTCCACCTTCCGAGCCCTCGACTCGGCCGGACTCGGCCGGTCGGCCGAGTCGTTAACTACAAATTGGTGCCTCTTCACATGCCCTACCCCCTACATACTTTAATTCTGTAGACCACTTCCAGAGAGCTCATTATACCCTATTTACTCTAATTTTTAATGATTTTTAATACATTTTACAATTTTTTTAAAATTAAAACCCTACATCTACCCTAACCCTAGCCTAAGCTTATCAATACCATCTCTACCCTCTCACTCCAAACTCTGAGCCAACTCTCTAGAATTCTCAAGAAAATCTTGTGTGTAATCGAAGTGAGCGAAAGGCAAAGCTCCGACAAATTCTTCGGCGGATTTTCCGGCAACGTCCGTAGGAACTCCCGGCGATGAAACGACGCACCGCCGACTCCTTCCGAACCATCTCCCTCTTCTAGTTGTCCAAAACCCGTAAGTCCCCAAATTCTACCTCTCTTTTCTTTTCTAAAATACGGATTTACAAAACCCGACGGAATCGGAACCAATCCGATTTCCTATTCGGTTTTTTTATAAAACTTCACTTCTCGTTAATACAATTATGCTTAAACTCTCTCATGTTGACTATTAAACACTAATCAAACAAATTGATCAAGTTTCATATCACAAAACAATTGCTATTTCATTTTACCGCATTTTTTCATATAAATACCACATAGTTTCAATTCCACCTTCAACATCACAAAACCTTGCTATACCTTTAAGTAGATCACGAGGTAACGACTTACCTCCTTACACACTCATATGCAATATAGCACCATACCCTTGGGAACATAGAATACGGGAAAGCGACACATTTTCATTTAAACACTATTTACTTAATAAAACCGTTTTCTAAAGGATTTAGTATTTATACAATCTTTGCAAAGCGCGGCTACAACCCATTTTGTGGAACCCTTTCGGGATGGTGCGGATTATCGCACATCCTCGAGCTTAGTAATGCGAGATTCAGACCTCTGCAAGGAGCATTCGGTCTCGAAAGATTTAAAATACGACATCTTAAGAAAATAAGATTTTTAGAATATAAAATATATGTTAAAATTATTTTTGTATAAATATATGTATATTTATCATTAAAATACCTATTTTGTTATAATATAAATATTCCACCTTTTTCTAAAAATATCACAAGAATCATTTTACACTAAAATACCATGAATTCCATACAAAACCAATATTACAAATAAATACCATTTATTATGAAAATAGGATATTTTCACTAGAAATATCACAATATAAAATCTACATTCATTACAACTCTAAAGACGATTAATAAATACTTGGGTTGTATTTTGAAAACTATACAAAAGTATTTTTACATAAAACCCCCTCAAGTTCTATAATTTTCCCTAAGGACCCTAGTAAATATAGGTTTAAGCGGGACCAATCTCTTGCGCCTCAGGGAACCGGAGAAGTTGGTGCTTGCCTATCTAAGGTAGACAACTTTGAAGGGTTCCCGCAGCGCCCCGGCCATCGAAACGTGGCCAAAATGCGGAACAAAAATTTCTAAACCGGCGCTACCGTTACCTGAATCCCGGATCGACCTTAAACTCTAAACTAGCAAACTAACTAAGAGTTAGAATCATTATACTGAGTTGATCCGTGTCCTTCGGTCTTCATTCCAAGCTCCTAGCGGCTCCTTGATGTGGTTTGGTTGCCGGTCTTCCTCCATCTCCGATGATCCACCCGAGGGAAACGACGCAAGCTCCAGCCTCGTCGAACGAGACAACCGATGCTCCAAAGTTGCTAGCGATGGAGAGTGGGGGTGTATGAATGTGTCACCATAATTTTCTCTCAACCCAAACTCAAATGAGCAATGCAAGAAGAAGATGAAAGAGGTGATCTTTGGCATGAGCAAAAATTGGCTAAGTATTTTTCTTGAGAGCATGAGAGAGTGAGGGTGTAATCAATCATGTATCCAAATGAAATGAATCCCCCACCTCAAAATAGTGGCTGCCCCCCTCTCCCATTTTCTTTTTCAATTAAACAATTGCACACCATACTTTGAACCATGCCATGGTCCATGCCTCATGCCACCTCACACCCTCCACCTCATTATAAAACAAATGAATTTCCATAAATGGAAAATCAATAATGAGGTGGCAAAACTTCTAGAAGCTATTCCGTATAAAATATGGAATACTTCCCGGTACATGTACCGAAATACATATACGCGTATTCGTACCAAAATACAAATAGCCAAGAGAGAAAATGAATAGTGAACAATAATACTAGAATACATATATATAAATACATATGTAAATTATTAAATCAAAAACCTGATTTAATAATCCGGCTTAATCCTAAGCCGCTAGTATTATCAACCGTCCGATTAAAGTCTGCGCAGCATGCACATATTTAATCGGACACCTGTATGTACCAACATACGTCATGTACACCATATCGCCTGAACCGTGAAGACCCTCTGTGTGGGACTCTAAAGACTCGTCAATACGCCGGCAGTGGGTTTAACCACAAGCACGTCAGCGGCACTAGTTGTACGTAACGGCTACCCAGGTATTGAGCGAAAGGGAGGCCGACGAGCAAACTCATGCAGAACCCCTACTGAGCCTGACAGTGACAATATCCGTATAGTCCGGTCTGTTCGTCTAAGAGTATCGCATATCGAGTCTAGAGCGGTGGATAAAGTCAGACCCCTAACAACGCGATATTTAATGTCGGCATGATACCCATCATCTCCTGAGAAACTATCGATCCTGGATCGATAATCCTCGTCTACCATGGCCATGGATTTGTGGTGATGGCCACCCGTACACAACGTGACATCAACCCCCAATACCGGGAGAGACGAATCCTCGACGATCCGATCACTGCCTCCATGTGGCTCGGGACTGTACCCAACTAAAACCTGTTTGCACGACTCCTTTGAGCCGTGGTAGGGTAGTTATCAAAGTACAGTGGGAACTCACACGAGACAAATGACGATCTCAGGTCGACAGACTAACCTGTACACATGTCACCTGGGAACTGCTATTTGACAATAGGTATAATACCAACTAGCAGGTTCCCGGCGAGTCCGTCCAGTGTACTCATAACCCAATGAGCACCTGCATACTATCTTAGGTGAACAAACTAACACCAATGGCTTGTGAGACCTGGCCACCGCCTCTCGTCGGGGTCTCGATCAGTATACACTAGTCCACACTGGAGTATCGATGTCCGGTCTCGATACTCCTACGACTAGGGACATTTAAGGATGTGCTTATAGACCCCAGCTTTCATATATATGATCGCCATCATAATGCTGGCAGTCAAGCAAGAATCCTATGGGCTCTATCAACATGTACATGATGATAAAAACAAACCAGATAGCATACTATCATCTTGAGTAAGACTGTTTTATCGGTATAGGTCCTGCCTCAATCATCATAATCACAAGTCCGCGACTATGATAATTGCCTTGAGGGCACTATAGCCAACAATCTCCCACTTGCACTTAAGGCTAATTATTGCGATGTCGCATACTCACAGCCCGTTTGATACCGAACACCCAACTTCTGTACTAATCAGTTTCGCAAAGCCCGTTTACGAAAATGATTGCGTTCGAGAAATAGTCTCATTGAGTGGATCCGCTCCAATGTTTCTTTCTGTATCTCTCTATATCTCAATTTCGCGGAGAAAACTATCTCCCGAAATGAGCAATACCAGTCTTAAAATTTGTCTGGATATCTGATGGGACCCAGTTCACAAATGAACTCCAAATCCAGCAAACTACTCAGACTGTATCGTCCACTGAATTTAATCAGTATCTTGCGCTATGCCTTTCCTCAGTATTCGCTTGGACCACCTGTCCAACATACTGTTCCTCAAAGGAGGGAAAAACTGTAACTCTGACAGTTACTCTGTCATCCAGGTCACCTTGGAAGCCTGAAATGATAACCGTCTCCTGAAGGAGGCTGCCGTTACCATATCCCAAGAACATTTACTTATGTTCATAAACTGCTTCCTAATGTTTCTCCTGAATTGGATTAATATATGTTTATTGCAGCTAGTGCAAAAAACAATATCTGGTGTGGTACTTGACATTTCATGATTAACTCAATTGCCTAAGCAAGTGATATGCTAATCATGTAGATCCCTCTCCCCTTTAGTCTGTAAGACACCTTCAGAGAGGTTGACCCCATCACCTGCAGGTAGACCACCATGCCAGGAGTCGTCCATTTAATGTCAAAATACCCAGATTAGGATACTTTCCAAATCTAGATCTAAAACCATAGATCTAGTAACCAGAAACCCTGATATTACATCCATATCCTGTGTGGAGAAACAACTTTATGACAACCATAGTACAACCGATCGTAGTATAGGAATATTTCTTCCTATCAAGTGCATGTCATCCCAATACCTGGACATCACTCTCTACTACCTTCTTACCAGATCCATCTCCTATTCTGATGAGGTCAAAGCCTATGACTGTCACATCAAAATTAGATGATCTATTTCCACTATACCTGCTTTAGTCTATAAATAGACATATGCTACTTGCCCACTATTCTTCCGCTGCTCCCACTGACTACAACAACCCTCTGGCAGAGAGTCATATACACATGCACTTCTAAAGCCAGTTTAGAACGACGCTATACTCATCCTCCTGCCGGGTCTTATAGTCTAGAACAGCAGCAATGGCAAGTCTGGGTAAACAAGAACCTCCATGTCATTGTCTCCGAGAAGACCGAAGTACCTCTCGGGTGCCTGAGGTTACCCACTAAATCTGCGGAGTGGCTAATGGAACATCAAATCCAATTGAATCTTTAGGTTCTATTAAATTTCCAGCAATTGTTTATGGTTCTGGAATAACTTCCAGTTCTACCATACTCCCACTTTTGTTTTTCTTAAAAAATCCATTTTATTTAAACCGTGGCGAGTCAAGAACAATATAAATATTGATCTTCTTGATGGTAGAAAGTTAACCCTCGTCAAAGCCTGGGATAACCCACAAACAGCCATTATTGAAACGTGCCTTGAGTTTATCCGGATTCTTGTTTTAAGCATCAGCCGGACAACTCCCTATACCTTAGCATCGTTAAGATATAAATTGATTCTATATATATCTAATATAGAAACAAAAGCACTATTCTAATTTGAACCAGATTCAAAATCATGCAGCTGTCTCCAGTGCATATCAACCAAATGGAAAGAGGACAATCAGCATTACTCATCTAGGAGTGCATCCATATATGAGTAACCTGAAAGAGAAGCAAGTTCTCAAAACCATCACTATCAACGGAATACCAAACACAAGTATTTACATCTTCGAATACTTCGAAGAATCCCGATACTTCTAATAAATGGTTCTCTACTTTATTCTTATACCTATAACATCTCAAAATCTGAACCTTGCATTTCAACGAAATACATGTCTAGAATCAGAGAAGTTATGAGTAAACAGAATACAGTGCGAGTACCAACCCCATTGTCCTAATGGACACTGGACAACATACAATACTTTGTATAAGTCCCCTGAGTTCAATAACTCAAACTCCGTACGTCGTAGGTTGAAAAACTGTACTATGGTTAAGAAGAATTACACCGCTGTTGAATGCACCTTACCTAATCACCAGCTGATATAGGTAAATGTCACAGACATAATATCTAAAAGTTATATCTCACTTTATAAAATAAATGTACAGATATATCAGTTTGAAATTGGTGCATAACAACGGATATTCAAAACCAAATATTTGCCATCCGGCAAAAACCAGATGATTTCCTCAAATATCACCAATTACAACGAATTCCGATATAATGAGGATCTAATCACTCAATTCCCAATATTTTACTCCCACTCACCATCCGCAATAACATACAGATGTGAGAAACTGATCTGGTAAATACATATCCTGGAGTTAGATTCCAATTGGGAAAACAGTTATCAATTAACATCGCATAGTAAAACTGAAACATGAAAATGTTTCAAAAGGGTTAACTGGTATTCCTAGTAATGCCTCTTCCATTATCTTGAATCATGACAGTAACCATATACTTACCTGCCCTCACTGCAATCCCTTTATTATGTCTTTACTTATTACCTTCTGTACACCTCCTTTACGCTAATTAGTTTTCTTCATTCCCTACCTTTCGGCACCAGCCTAAGGTTTGGAAGAAGACTATCCAATAAGTGTAATAGGTGTACTCTCCTAATCCTAGGAGCCCTTACAACCTGAGAGAAGGTAAAGAGAAAAGACATATGAATAATCCTATTCTATTTCTCCTGAACTAGAATCCATCCTCGAAAAAGTTCCTTCAAGTTCGTATATAACTATACGATGGATTTATCCAATGAAAGTGGATATCCTAGTGATACGGAGTGTCCTAGAGAAATACAAAGTGGATGTAGGAGTGACAGGGGTATACCTGGTTTCGTCGTGAATGATGGTGATCGCAATTTCCTTTGCCATTATTCTAATCCCTTTATATGTCTTTACTTATTACCTTCTGTACACCACACTTAAGCTTAATTGGTTTTCTTCCTTCCCCACCTTTCGGCACCTGCCTATGGTCTGGAGGAAGACTGTCCAATAAGCTCAATAGGTGTACCCTCATAATCCTAGGAGCTCTCACAACCTGAGAGAAGGTAAAGAGAAAGGATAACCGAATAATCCTATTCAATCTCTCCAGAACCAGAATCCATCCTCGAAAAAGTTCCTTCGAGTTCGTATGTAACTATACGATGGATTTATCCAATGGAAGTGGATGTTTGTAGTGATACGAGGTGTTCTGGAGAAATGTAAAGGTGATATAGAAGTGGCAATGATGTATGCGACACCATGACATTCCAAAAGTCAAAGTGTTTTAAGAAGGTTCGGTTAACTTGGTTTCATAAGTTTTAGTCAAAGGTCGGGTCATAGTCGCAGCCAGAGAGAGAGAGAGAGAAGAAACACTCAGCGTGCACTCTAACCTAGATCAGAATGGTTAATTATTTTATCTAATCTGGATGGCTCCCACTGTTTCCTCGAATTCTCCTCCAAACCCAAAAGGAGAATTAGTCGGAATTACCCGAGGAGTAATCCTACTCATCAGTGGGAATCGGGATCCAACTATCATTGCATGTTAACCTGATGGAAGCCACTCAAGTTACCACACTCCAGAAGGTATGCGCAAGCCTGGCAACTTTCCTATATGTTTGAAACTCCTGATGTGATTTTTACCCCTAGGACCTAAGTGACCTTGACGGAGTCAACAAATTAAAGAGTCCTAGTCAAGTTCAACTCGTTATTATCTTGATTGCATTAAACCCACCCGCACGAGCCCTTGACGGAGTCAACAAGGCCGCACGACTGTCCTAACCAATCACATATCCATGCTACAAACAAGCACCACTCAGCTACCGCACACTACGCCTTGACGGAGTCAACAAACGCAGCACGGATACTAAGTACTACTTGTAGGAAATGGGAGGGCTACAGCTGGTTTTTGGCGAAAAACCTTTAACGTAATGAACTTGATCTCGTTGAAGGAATCCAAGTGGTTTTATAAATATATAGTGGCGAAAACTTTTGCTAAAGAGGTCACTCCCGGTGAAGGGATCTTGGCTCTTTCCCCGTAGAATGAGGTACAGGATGTTCAAACTGAATACCACGATGCAAAGCAAAAGGAAACGACTATAGTGAAGTTATTACGTTGACGCAAACTTTTACTCAAGGAGTCACTCCCGATGAAGGGATCTCGGCCCTTACCTCGTCGAATGAGGTGCAGGATATTCCAAAATGAATACCACGATGCAAAGCAAAAGTGTACGTCTGTAATGTCAGTTTTTAAAAAAAACTTGGTTCCAACAACATCATATGTGGGTTTGTTTTATCCTTGCATTGATAAGAATCTATGCAGTCCCATCAATTAATCACACCAGAAAAGAGCGAAAATAAAATGTACGTATATGCCATCCGCATTCGCCACTGGGCCCCGTCATCACCCGTTAGGTTACTTAACTAACGACAGAGCGGGGGATGGACTAGCGCGGGTGCAAAACATATACAACATCTACTAATATATATAAATATATATATAACATTCGTCCCAGGCATGATATAAAGCAACATCACAGAAACATCACAGAAGCAACACAGAATGGTGGATAATCTGGAGCCCCGAGTTTCACTTGAGCTGCAAGTGAGACCCGACGTTCCCTGTCGTGTGGATAGCATGTACAATGAAACCTAGACCCCTACGAGCGCGGCAAGTTACCCGCCAAAACCAGAAGTGAGGCAGCCCCCTTCAACAACGTGAATGGGCCACCCGGCACTTCTCGGAATCCGGTAACTTGAGCAGCTCTCCTGGGTCAACCTATACCCCCTACGAGTGCGGCGAATAGCCCGCCAATTCTAGAGTAAGGTCCCCTTCGTCTCAACGCCATATGATGCGGACCAGTTGCCCTCCAGAACCCTGCTATTCGTGCACTCCACCTCGGGGTAATCCTAGTACAGAAAATAAAATAATATACAAGGGTGACATCGACCTCAGCCCGGTCGTGCCCCAAAAGAATAACATACAAACAGGTAGTGACGGCAGTCCACATGTCGGACGCTCACCCCGCAATATCAAATGTACAAATGAAAACAACTGTACTATCATTGCACCATTGCTATCCACCATGATGATCCAACCAACATCACAGCACAACACAGAACATCAACGTGAATGTCACGTTCGCAAACCCGTCTAAAAGACATATAGCAATTAGACGAGTTTACCGATCAAGTGATATTCACGGTCGCAGATAGAAATGTATGTACTGTTAAACGCACACTTAAAATATCGATCGACTAAGTTCCAAATTGGCCCCAATAGCAAAACAACACTTCACTGAAACCTGGACCAAAACAGAATATCACAAAAATCACAATTCCAAGTAAATGAGCTACAGAAAAATTTTGGACGCCCGTTGCCACTAAATAGCCGCGGAACCGCCACCAATAGGGGCTAAGTGCGGCGGATCCGCGGTGCTTTAGAGGAATCACGAGCCCAAAATTTTTATGTACCCATAAAATTACCTGCACGGATTTTTAAGATGCTTGAAATAATTTTTTGACCACTTTGGAAAATCGACAGCAAACCCAAAAATGAAATCGTGATTTTGGTAAATTCCGTTGATCGATCTTTTAAGTACGTTTAAACAAGCTAGTAAGGGGTTTAAAGGGTGGCTCTGATACCATGAAGGGTTCCGGGAGCGCCCCGGCCATTGAAACGCGGCCAAAATGCGGAACAAAAATTTCTAAACTGGCACTACCGTTACCCGAATCCTGGATCGACTTTAAACCCTAAACTAGCAAACTAACTCAGAGTTAGAATCGTTATACCGAGTTGATCCGTGTCCTTCGGTCTTCATTCCAAGCTCCCAGCGGCTCCTTGATGTGGTTTGGTTGCCGGTCTTCTTCCATCTCCGATGATCCACCCGAGGGAAACGGCGTAAGCTCCAGCCTCGTCGAACGAGACAACCGATGCTCCAAAGTTGCTAGCGATGGAGAGTGGGGGTGTATGAATGTGTTACCATAATTTTCTCTCAACCCAAAACTCAAATGAGCAATGCAAGAAGAAGATGAAAGAGGTGATCTTTGGCATGAGCAAAAATTGGCTAAGTATTTTTCTTGAGAGCATGAGAGAGTGAGGGTGTAATCAATCATGTATCCAAATGAAATGAATCCCCCACCTCAAAATAGTGGCCGGCCCCCTCTCCCATTTTCTTTTTCAATTAAACAATTGCACACCATACTTTGAACCATGCCATGGTCCATGCCTCATGCCACCTCACACCCTCCACCTCATTATAAAACAAATGAATTTCCATAAATGGAAAATCAATAATGAGGTGGCAAAACTTCTAGAAGCTATTCCGTATAAAATACGGAATACTTCCCGGTACATGTATAGAAATACATATACGCGTATTCGTACCAAAATATGAATAGCCAAGAGAGAAAATGAATAGTGAACAATAATACTAGAATACATATATATAAATACATATGTAAATTATTAAATCAAAAACCCGATTTAATAATCTGGCTTAATCCTAAGCCGCTAGTATTATCAACCGTCCGATTAAAGTCTGCGCAGCATGCACATATTTAATCGGACACCTGTATGTACTAATATACGTCATGCATACCATATTGCCTGAACCGTGAAAACCCTCTGTGTGGGACTCTAAAGACTTGTCAATACGCTGGCAGTGGGTTTAACCACAAGCACGTCAGCGGCACTAGCTGTACGTAACGGCTACCCAGGTATTGAGCGAAAGGGAGGCCGACGAGCAAACTCATGCAGAACCCCTACTGGGCCTGACAGTGACAATATCCGTACAGTCCGGTCTGTTCGTCTAAGAGTATCGCATATCGAGTCTAAGGGGGTGGATAAAGTCAGACCCCTAACAACGCGATGTTTAGTGTTGGCATGATACCCATCACCTCCTGAGAAACTATCGATCCTGGATCAGTAATCTTCGTCTACCATGGCCATGGATTTGTGGTGATGGTCACCCGTACACAACGCGACATCAACCCCCAATACCGGGAGAGACGAATCCCCGACGATTCGATCACTGCCTCCATGTGGCTCGGGACTGTACCCAACTAAAACCTGTTTACACGACTCCTTTGAGCCGTGGTAGGGTAGTAATCAAAATACAGTGGGAACTCATACGAGACAAATGACGATCTCAGGTCGACAGACTAACCTGTACACATGTCACTTGGGAACTGCTATATGACAATAGGTATAATACCAACTAGCAGGTTCCCGTCGAGTCCGTCCAATGTACTCATAGCCCAATGAGCACCTGCATACTATCTTAAGTGAACAAACTAACACCAATGGCTTGTGAGACTTGGTCACCGCCCTTCGTCGGGGTCTTGATCAGTATACACTAGTCTACACTGGAGTATCGATGCCCGGTCTTGATACTCCTACGACTAGGGACATTTAAGGATGTGCTTATAGACCCCAGCTCTCACATATATGATCGCCATCATAATGCTGGCAGTCAAGCAAGAATCATATGGGCTCTATCAACATGTACATGATGATAAAGACAAACCAGATAGCATACTATCATCTTGAGTAAGACTATTTTATCGGTATAGGTCATGCCTCAATCATCATAATCACAAGTCCGCGACTATGATAATTGCCTTGAGGGCACTATAGCCAATAATTAACAAACGGTGTTATCGATACGGTAGTCGTCTTTGAAAAAGACACAAAACTTGTCACGCCCCGCTTCCCAGTATACGGGCAGAGGACGCGACGAGGCATCGGAGATAGGGAACTTCTTGGACCAGAGATGATAGTAGCGACTGTTGATGTAGTTCGTACTATCAGGGAAAGGATGCGCATAGCCCAAGATCGATAGAAGCACTGGGCTGATGCAAAGAGACGTCACTTGGAGTTCCAGCCAGGAGATCATGTGTTCTTAAAGATATCTCCGAACCGCGGAGTGATTCAATTTGGAACGCGGGGTAAGTTAAGTCCGAGATATATTGGACCGTTCGACATACTCGAACGAGTCGGTGAAGTGGCGTACCGCTTAGCGCTTCCACCTTCATTGGAAGGAGTGCATAATGTGTTCCACATATCCCAACTCAGAAGGTATGTGAGTGACCCAGCCATGTTCTCGATCATTCCGAGCTCACTATACAGCCTGATTTATCTTGTGAGCAACAACCTGTGGAAATCCTGGACAGGAAAGTGAAGACACTTCGGAATAAGGAAGTCAACTTGGTCCGAGTGATGTGGAGGAAAGACACTCCAGGAGAGTCCACTTGGGAAAGGGAAGATGGATGCGTGCAAGATATCCACACTTCTTTGTAAACTAGTCCTCAAATAAAAGTTGTAAATTTCGAGGACGAAATTTTTGTAAGGAGGATAGAATGTAATAACTCCATTTTTAGTGTATAAAAATTTGATTTAAAATTAATGTATACTTGGGGTATTTACTTTTGCTGTGACCACTATAAGTATTTAATTAGCTCCATAATTACAAGAAGGAGCTTGTGGCTCATTGGTAATACCTTGCACTGCTGAACCAAGCCACCAGAGTTTAAATCCCATGCCCCACATTATTTTTAATATTTATTTGTTTTAAATTTTTAGAAGCCCAACAGTCAACACGTGATAACCCCAGATTTTCCCACTACACCCACAAAACTGAAAGTATCAGTGACTACCTCCGGCGACCCCCCACCTTTCGAGCCCTCGACTCAGCTGGACTCGGCCGAGTCGGGCGGCGGACCGGCCGACTCGGGCCGGCGCCGCCGGCCGGACTCGGCCGAGTCGTCAACTACAAATTGGTGCCTCTTCACATGCCCTACCCCCTGCATACTTTAAATCTGCAGACCACTTCCAGAGAGCTCATTATACCTTATTTACTCCAATTTTTAATGATTTTAATACATTTTACAATTTTTTTAAAATTAAAACCCTACATTTACCCTAACCCTAGCCTAACCCTATAAATACCACCTCTACCCTCTCACCCCAAACTCTGAGCCAACTCACTAGAATTCTCAAGAAAACCTGGTGTGCAATCTAAGTGAGCGAAATACGAAGCTCCGGCAAATTCTTCGGCGGATTTTCCGGCAACGTCCGTAGGAACTCCCGACGACGAAACGACGCACCGCCGACTCCTTCCGAACCATCTCCCTCTTCTAGTTGTCCAAAACCCATAAGTCCCTAAATTCTACCTCTCTTTTCTTTTCTAAAATACGATTTACAAAACCCGACGGAATCGGAACCAATCCGATTTCCGATTCGGTTTCTTTATAAAACTTCACTTCTCGTTAATAAAATTATTCTTAAACTTTCTCATGTTGACTATTAAACACTAATAAACTAAATTGATCAAGTTTCATATCACAAAACAATTGCTATTTCATTTTACCGCATTTTTTCATGTAAATACCACATAGTTTCAATTCCACCTTCAACATCATAAAACCTTGCTATACCTTTAAGTAGACCACGAGATAACGACCTACCTCCTCACACACTCATATGCAACATAGCACCATACCCTTGGGAACATAGAATACGGGAAATCGACACATTTTCATTTAAACACCATTTACTTAATAAAACCGTTTTCTAAAGGATTTAGCATTTATACAATCTTTACAAAGCGCCGCTACAACCTATTTTGGGGAACCCGTTCGGGATGGTGCGGATTATCGCACATCCTCGGGCTTAGTAGTACGAGATTCAGACCTCCGCAAGGAGCATTCGGTCTCGAAAGATTTAAAATACGACATCTTAAGAAAATGAGATTTTTAGAATATAAAATATATATTAAAATTATTTTTGTATAAATATATGTATATTTATCATTAAAATACCTATTTTTTTATAATATAAATATTCCACATTTTTCTAAAAATATCACAAGAATCATTTTACACTAAAATACCATGAATTCCATACAAAACCAATATTACAAATAAATACCATTTATTATGAAAATAGGATATTTTCACTAGAAATATCACAATATAAAATCTACATTCATTACAACTCTGAAGACGATTAATAAATACTTGGGGTGTTTTGAAAACTATACAAAAGTATTTTTACATAAAACCCCCTCAAGTTTTATAATTTTCCCTAAGGACCCTAGTAAATATAGGTTTAAGCGGGACCAATCTCTTGAGCCTCAGGGAGCCGGAGAAGTGGGTGCTTGCCTATTTAGGGTAGACAACTTAACAAACAGTGTTATCAATACGGTAATCGTCTTTGAAAAAGACACAAATTCTGCCGCCCATATGCAGCGGTTACCGATAACATCAAAACAATCAGGACTTCAATTTACCTTTCTAATTGTCTGACTCAGTTTGAGTCTCATTATAATCTGACTTGAATATGATTCAAGTACAAGCTACAATCTACAATTTACAATCTACAATTTACAATATTACAATTCAACATGAATCCATGAATCTATTATTCCATATATTTAATCTATCAACTTGACTGAACCGAACCATGGATATACATCCATTTACATGATTCTACAGTTATTCCATTTACATGATTATATAGTTACATCCGTTTACTGATATCATGGTTTGGTCAGTCATCCAACCATACAACCTATACAATACAATACAACATTACAATCAAAATACTACGGGGTTTAAGGGGTAGATTGGTACGGAAGGTGTTAAAAGTGGCACGGGACAGTAAGATTAAGACACCTAACCTATATTCCGTTGCTGTTGTACCATGGCTTAACGGTTCCTTGTACATTCCGTTTGCCCTGGTCTTTAGCATATAGAGACCCCTCTCGTATACACTGGCATTCTTCTGTACCAAACTACAAACAACAACGTTAACACAACATTACAACAATATAATACAACTTTAAAAGATACCTTCTTATTCTGTCTATTCTATTTCTTCCTTATCTTTGGGACTTACCGGACGACCTGTTCGCTGACGACATTCTCTTTCTTTTTTCTTTGAATGTCGTCAGGTGATCTGGACACTTCAGAGATCGAGCCCACTGCTGAAGACTTGGACCAGTTCAGTGAAGACCCCGAGCTCTAGTCATTGTACACTTTCCATTTCAGTACTTTTTCATTTCTGTTATGCTATTGTTTAGGCATTGTTTTTTTATCAGTTGTATTTACTTTCCATGCATTGTACAGAAAGAATGTGAATAAATAAAGTTATTGTTTTTATTATATCTTGTCTCTTGTGCTTTACTTTTATATTGCTTAGATACGCTTAGCGCATTTACTTACACAGTAAATACGTAGCGGCCTCGTCGCGTTCTCTGCCCGTATACTGGGAAGCGGGGCGTGACAGATTCGCTGGAAAACTCTCCTTCACCATCGTCTGAAGAAGCAGATCATGATGAGCAGTTCCAAGATGAGGAGTATTTGCTCGCTATTGACCGACAAAGAAAGGACATTAGACCGCCATAAAGATATGACTACGATGATCTAGTGTCGTATGCGTTGTCTGTTGCAGAGACAGTTGATAACAGTGAACCGACGAACTATAAAGAAGCCATCTAATCCGATGAGTCAGCTCGTTGGTGAGTCGCTATGAATGAAGAGATCGAGTTTCTTCATAAGAACCAGACTTAGAAGCTCGTGAAGCCTGAAGGAGGAAGGAAAGTAGTTGGTTGCAAGTGAGTTTTCAAGAAGAAAGAAGGTGACCAAGGGGCGGTTGATACGAGATATAAGGCATGGTTGGTACCTAAAATCTATTCGCAGATTTGGGGAGTTGACTTCAATAAGGTATTTTCTCCGGTCGTTAAACACACCTCTATACGTATCTTATTCGGTTTGGTAGCTATGCAAGATTTGGAGCTTGAGCAGATTGATGTGAAGATAACATTCTTGCATGGTGATTTGATAGAGAAGATCTATGTGCAACAGCCCGAGAGTTTTGAAGTTGAAGGCAAATAAAACCACGTTTGTTTGCTAGAGAAGTCTCTCTACGGTTTGAAGCAGTTGGTATAAGAAGTTTGACTCCTTCATGATAGATATTGAGTTTACGAGAAGTAAGAACGACAGTTGTGTTTATTGTAAGAAGAACGCCGATGGTTTTTTCATATACTTACTAATTTATGTTAATGATATGTTGATAGCAGTAAGGTATATGGTTGATAATCAGAATTTGAAGGAACGGTTGAAAGACAAGTTTGAGACCAAGAATTGGGGAGCAGCCAAGAAAATACTTGGTATGGAGATAAGGCGCGATCGCAAAGAAGGAAATCTTTACTTGTCTCAACAGCGATATGTTGAGAAAATTTTGAAGCATTTCGGTATGTCAGACGCTAAATCTGTAAGTACTCCATTGACAGCTCATTTTAAACTTTCAGCTCGTTCATCACCGCAAACAGAGCATGAGATTAAGTATATATCCAATGTTCCATATGCGAAAGCGGTGGGTAGCATCTGTATGCCATGGTTTGTATACGACCCGACATTCACATGTTGTTAGTGTTGTTAGTCGCTATATGGTATCTCCCGGTAAAGGCCATTGGCAAACTGTGAAATAGATTTTACGATACCTGCGAGGTACGTTTGACGTGAGGTTGATGTTTGGGAAGAACAACAACATTTTGGTTGGATTCAACGATTCCGATTATGTGGATGATCTTGACAGACACAGATCGATCACCGGTTATGTATTCTCTTTGGGAGGATGTGCCATCAGTTGGCATACTTTGTTACAGCCTACGGTTGCGTTGTCTACGACGGAGGCAGAATATATGGCCATTGTTGCGGCCGTTAAGAAAGCGATCTGGTTGAAGGAACTATTTTCGGAATTTGGTATTCAAAAGAATACCATAATAGTTTACTGTGATAGTCAAAGCGCGATTCACTTGATGAAAGATCGGATGCATCATGAGAGGACAAAGCGCATTGATGTGAGGGGTTGGTTCATGCAGGAAGTCGTTGAAAAATAAGAGATTATTATGAAGAAGGTTGGCACAACGGATACTTTGGCCAACATGTTAACGAAATCTCTTTCAGTTGTGAAGTTTGAGCATTGCTTGAACTTTATTGGAGTGTGTCGCACTTATTGATCCCTTTAGGGTTTTGTGATGAGGGTGAAGCTACTATTAATTTTGTGGAGGAGTTTGTAGGAATGCGAGGTAAGGTAGAGATTTGTTGTGAATGCCTCTCATTCTATCTCTGAAGATTTCCCATTGATCCAGCGTTATCGCGAAGCTGTTCGAGATTTAGAGTTATCTACAAGAAAGCAGGTCATACGTCTAGAGCCAAAAGCTGGCTCTGTATGCGTGTGCATATTTTGGTCAGACGTCTGTCTAGATGAGGGTCAGACGTCTGCGAGCATTCTGGTATTTTTTGACGTGAAGGCCAGACGTCTGAACATCCTTGTTCAGACGTCTGAGTATACTCTATGGATTCGATGATATTTAGGCAGACGTCTGTCCATTGTTTTTGCAGATGTCTGCCGTATTGGGCCGGTCAAAAACTGCTTAGTTAGGAAATTTTTTATTTGGAAATATCTTTTGTATGCTATATATATTGTAGCATGTTTTAGCCTAGATCTGATAGCTTAATGATATTTGTGAGAATCCATTGTTATTTTGAGGGAGTTAGGGCTATTAAAGGGATTTGTATTCTCCATTGGTTTGTACTCCTCCGAATTTGATTATTAATAAAGCTCCGCTTTCGCCTATTTGTAAATTCTCGTATTTTCTATTTTGCTTGTCGCTTTGCTACTTCTTTATATCGATTGTTTTGCCTTCGTATTATTTGTCCCAACAATACTGTTATGAATGAGACTAGCATTCTTGCATTGTTTTAGAAAGATCTTGAAAAATCTACCTAATTCATGCTTTAAAGAGGTGTGATGATAATGCACTGCGCTTCTTCTTTATGATACTTTCTTTTAATCATCATGCAAATAAGATCAATGGGGTTTCATAATCAATTTTACTATAACTGATTACACATTGTCTTGCATAAAACAATTTCATCGATCCTGGAGCTCATGGATAGCAATACACTTTGAAGGAGTATTGACACAAACATAAGAAGTATTGAAAGTATCACTTGATTCTATTTTTCATAGCTTATTTCAAGGTTCTTCTAGTTCTGTCTGTGGTAATATTCAAACAAATAGGCTTCTATTATCACAAAATCGCGCTTCACGACTTGCAGTAGGTGCACATATTGGATTCAATAAATCATTAATATTGCCAGAAGCACCTTTCCTCTTACAGTTGGTGCATGTATTGGATACTATAAATCATAATATAAATATGTGACCATGCGAGGTTATCCTGTTGAAGACTTGAAGTCTGGAAAACAAGGTGACGGTGACAGATTGAAAAAAGGCAATCATTTCCAGTGCAAAATATGAAAATTCATAGAAAACTTTTCATTTTTGCATACGTATTTTGCAAACAGAGAAAGGAGCCTGCCTTGTTTTTATATTTTTCAACAAGGTGTGTAACACCCCAGCCTGATCGTACATTTTTTATATTAGATGTTTTGGTTTTTGTATTGTTATTGTTACTGATTTGGAGTTTAATATTTTAGATACAATATATTATAATTATCTAGATTAAATAAATGATATTTGATGTTTTAAGTTTAGTTTGTTAATATATTTTATATGCAGACAATATTTTGTCTAATATTAGTTTGGTAACTAAGCATATATTTGCCCTAGTTTTAAATCTAGTAATATCCTAATTAGTATGAATATAATATTTAATTGTATAACATTTAGTTATATAACCACATCTATCTTTTAGTATTATAATTAACAAAAGATATTTAATAATTAAGGTTGTTTGATATTTTAGTAATATCTTATTTTAATTTGCATCTAAAATATTTTCAAATACTAGATACGTAACCAAATGTAGTATGGTTATCTAAGTTAGTTAAGTATATGATATTTAGCTTTTAAAACCTTGTTTTGCTAAGTCTAATAATATCTTATTTTTAATATGCATACAATGTAAGGTCTATTATTGGATATTGTAGTATGCTAGTTTTGAAGATATGATATGATATGATATATATTTTAGAATCCTTTTAATCGTTATAAAAATCCTTTTTGAAATCTTCTTGGATTAAACTGTTGTGGGGGTTGTGTGCATTTTCAAAAACCTACACACACACACACACACTAATTTATCTTTATTTTTCCCTTTAACAATTATTCTATCTTTCTCCAATAAACCCTCTCCTTCTCAGATAATTCTCTGTCATCATATTCATAATATCTCTTTATCCGTACAACAACTATTTCATCTTTCTATTTCTATCATTAACAGACCTCTCTCAATCTCTCTTTCATAATTCTTTCTTTCTCCTCTATTTTTAAATCATATATATATATATATATATATATAAACCATATATATTTCTTCTCCCCCCTTTCACAAAAATTAATCTCTCCCTCATCAACTAAACCCATCTTGCCCGCAGCCCTTTACCTTGCCGCCGCATCCGTCTTCAACCCTCAACTCCGGCCACTTCCATCCCCTTCTTCCACCTCTCAACCAACCGAGCTCATCCCATCGCCTTTACCGAACCAATCACCCTCGAGCCCCTCCCTTGCCGCCGACCCAGATCACCCTACCATCGTTCTCGTCTTAGAATAAACTGTTGTGGGGGTTGTGCATTTTCCTAAACTTACACACACACATGCTAATTTATCTTCATATATCTCCTTAACAATTTTTCTCTCTCTCCAATCAACTCTCTCCTTCTCAGATAATTCTCTGTCATCATATTCATAATATCTCTTTCTCTGTACAACAACTATTTCATCTCTCTATTTCTATCATCAACAGATCTCTCTCTCATAATTCTTTCTTTCTCCTCTATTTTTAAATCATATATATATATATATAAACCATACATATTTCTTCTCCTCCTTCTCACAAAAATTTATCTTTCCCTCATCAACTAAACCCATCTCGCCCGGAACCCTCTACTTCGCCGCTACATCACTCTTCAACCCTCAACTCCGGCCACTTCCTTCCCCTTCTTCCACCTCTCAACCAACTGAGCTCATCCCCGCGCCTTTGCCGAATCCATCACCCTCAGGCCTTCCTTTGTCGCCGACCCAGATCACCCTGGCATCGTCATCGTCTTGTCGTCACCATCGCAGCAAACCCTCACCAGCGCCGACCTCAATGCATCCAGCAACCCATCCTCCTCTTTTGAAATACCACGACCACGGCACACCCTTCAACAACCAGCACCACCTCCATCGTCGAGCACCCACCTTCGAACCCATCAACCCCCACCGAGCACCTTGCTCCTCGTTTCCACCAACATCGCAGCAACACCCAAGCCAGCATCCTAAAACCTCCGACCTCACCTCCTTCACCCATCACCAACCTTGACCGCACCCATCTCCTTTCCGTCGCCTTCATCATCTTCGACTCTATCACTTTGCTCCCCCCATCCTCTCATCGCCAACACTAGGAACCCATCAACCTAGCACCCTTCACCAACTGCTGCCGTAGCACCCTATGTGAACAGCTACCTCACTTGCACCACTGCCGTCGCTTCCATCTTGCCGACACCACCTGAACTTGATCCAAACTCGAGCACAACTGTTGCCTAGCCGAGCCAGATCCAACCCGAGATCAAAGCTTGTGTTGTGTTGCTTCCGTGACCGTCGTCTTCGTCGTTCCGCTCATCACGTCCGTCTCCTAGGCAAGTATTCTTGCCCTTTTTGGTTGATGCAACATCGACGATTCTTCAAATATATCCTTAACCTACATTGTTGAAATAAAACCGTGTTAGTTCGCAACTTTATAAATCTTAATAATACGAAATCATATATTTCTTGTATGCAAGTTAATAATTACAAGTAAAATTGACGGAATTAGATTAAGCATGGATCTATAAGGAAATATAATTAAATACAAATAAAGTTTGAAAGTTGTTAGGCTATCTTTAATATATATGTATACTAGCCATTCAGTGATTAGGAAAATATAATTAGTTAACATAATAGTAAATATGACATGTTATTTTCAACACTTTATTGTATATCAATATACCGACTGTATTTAACATGCTACTTGAGACTAGTGCTATTGACATGCTAGAATAACCCTTACATGTTATTACTGTTCATGGACACTATTACATGATAACGACCGTACTTGACATGCCATGAAACGAGATCTCTAATTAGAATGCTGAATTACATGCCATGACACAACCTATACTATTTACAAGTTTTCTTTCTATACAATTAACATGATATTAAAATTTTCAGTCTACTCAGCATTCTTAATTAGTGATTCAGTTATTACCATATTAGATATGAATACGCGGGGTGTTGGGATAGTTTGAGTGTGCATTCATACAACAGGATCTCAGGAGTCCCATGCCAGCAGCTCGTACCGGGCTATATCGTTCGCTTGTTACTATAGCTCATACCGGGTTATATCGTTCGCTTGTTACTACAGCTCGTACCGGGCTATATCAGTCGCTTGTTCATTCCACATTTTGGGCCCGTGTTTCCTTGCCCCTGAGGCCCTACTCTTAGGTTGGGAATACTCCTGCAGAGGTTGACGTACACACTCGAACTCACGATATAATAGATTATCTTTTAGTGACCAGTTAGGATATGACTTGACCGACTTGACCTGTTTACATGTCCGTTTCATATTATTACTATATCTATATATATAAATATACACACACGGGCTTCACAACACTCACACATTCATGCTGTTACACCACATACACACACTTTTGCGTTGAGTACTTATTGGGATGTTCTGACATCCCTGAGACTTGCCATCTCAGGTTTAGAGACGAATTTTCAGGCCGAGCAGGATCAGAGTGATTATCAGGAGTTTGCAGAAGATCAGTAGTATTTGTAGGTTATTCCTATTTTATTTCAATTGCTATTAGAATGTGCGCTCTCGCGGGACGTTAGAAGTGATGTATCTTTATTTTGGATCATGTATTTCGTTTATTCGGATCTTTTATTTTCCATGGGTATTTTATTGGATCTATCATCATCTTGTGATTTCATTTTTTATATTACTCGTTATTCTTGCAGCATGATGTTAGTATTATATCTTGGGATATTATCGTACAGGTTTAGCTAGAGCCTTAGGTATGACTACTGTTTACCATCGAAAACTGAACTGAGACGTTGGGACGTCGAGCCTGAATTTGGGGGCAGATGCTATTTGGACATATTCATCCACCTCTCTGAAAATACCAAGTTGATTTATGGCACCGTATATTAGAGGTTTGGATAGATACGACCGATGCACCATACTTCATCAAATTCCCTGTTCATATCAGAATTTTGCATTATTATATCACCCATTCTTAATCATATTACAAATAAATAGGTGCTTTTGATCCATGTCTGCTAAATAGTTGCAGGTTATAGGTTCTCAGAACAATACAGTGAAATTCATGAAAAGACGTTACAAATGTGAGACTACGACCAACAATAAATGAATCCATATGATACCGCATACCAGTTCAAGGAACAAATGAAGATCAGTAGACAGTTCAATGCATAGAGCACAAGGGTAGCAACAGATTCAGGACTTCAATGCAAAGCTCACGGTAAAAGTCCACATAATTCTGCACTGTTGGAAATCTGAAAGAAAGTAGAAAAGATTCTGATGAACCAAGTGAAGAAAAAAGAAAGAAAAGGCAACATGAAGTATCACTGAAGAATTGAGCCCAAGAGCCCACAATACGGCCGCGGAACCGCGGCCAAACATGACTTTCTGCTACGGAACGGCGGCCGTGCAGTGTACGTGTCGGTGGGTGTCGTGCTTTGACCCGGCTTTCTTAGGGTAGTCTTGTAATTTCATGTATGGATCAGATGTAAAACCTAGGGTTTCTCCTATCTATAACTAGGAAAGCCGAAAGCCTAATTAGGCATGCCTCTTTTTATTTTCTAGATCTAAATTTTAATTTCATTGTAATCGTGGAGAGGTATCAATAAAGTAAGTTTCTTTTTCTGTCTTGCATTTTTTATCTGAATTTAATTCGTGCAATTTTTTATCTGTCTTTTATTATCTGCAACTTAGATAATCTTTTAAAATAAAAAATTATAAAAATGAATTCTTTTGTCAATTTCCTAATGAGTGAGTAATTCCTCACTTGTTAGGGTTAGGATAGGGAAGGTTTGAGAGAAGGAAATCTCTCTCACTCCTTTCTTTGCCCATTTATATTTTAAAATACAGACTCTTTTTAATCCAACCACACACCGCTCACTATGGCACCCTATCCTACATGATAGCGGTGATTCCCTAGTTAGATCGGCTGTGGTTGAATTAATTGGAGGTTAGGGCTAAGAGCCAAGAAAGGACGGACAAGGACCAAAAGGAAGAAACTACGTTTCTTTCTAGTCGTGCTAATCCCCTTTGTTGACTATTACCCTAACACCTATATTCTTGACTAGGGCATTAAAAGCAGTGAGTAGAATCCCTATTCCAACTAACTTAATCCTAACCCCAGCAAGACTTTAAATCAAATTAATCCGATTCTTAGATTTTAAAACAAAACTTACCAAAAATAGGACTTAACTCGTTAGAACTTAAAAAGAGAACACCATTTCCCTGTGGACTGACCCGTACTCAACCGGCTAGCTACCAAGCGACACCGTCTTAATTGCGGTTAATTTAAATTTTAAAACGCACGTACAACATGCTAATCAATCATTCCCCTTCATTTGTGAGGGTTTTTTTGATTATGGGGACGCTCTTCCCTGCAGGCGTAAGCCCCTGCAGTTAATTACATTATCGTGTTGTGATAACAACTTTTTCCTACTCTAGAAGTTCATCTCGTGTCATGTCGTGTTTAATTTATTTTGGTTGCCCGTGAATTGTATACGGAGACTAGTTTATCTCGTGTCGTATTAACATCTTAATCTAAGTATGTCCCGTCAGTTCAAAAAATATTTTATTTTATTTAACGACCGTTAATCTGTTTTTAGATTAAGATCAACTTAAACATATGAGCATTTAGGCTCAATTTACTTTAACCAAGGATACGTTAGTCCTATTTGAGACTAAGATCAACATAGCAATATTTTTAGGATCATTAAATTTAGTTAAGATCCAACAACAGAGCATTTGGGCTCAGCTGCAAGCAACTTTAGAGAGACTTAGCCAATTTGGGCTCGGTCTGCTCGGTCTTGGGCTTTCTCTCTTTATTCAGAAGTGTTAAGCACTTATTTGTGGCTCTGTCGTTTACTGAACAGCACGTGAGGCGCTCAGACATGGGCATTGCCCAATCAATGCTAAGCACTTGGTCATTTTGACTATATATAGCGCTAAACACTTTTATATAACGCTCAGTGTGTTTCACGTGAGGCGCTGAGTCTTCACCTCTGAGCACTCATGTGGGAAGTGTTGGAGATAGTGCCCTCAGAGTCAATTATTGGATCACAGGCACGTGATTACAATGATTGAGAGAGGACCTATACCGGTGGGACAGTCTTTCTCAAGATGATAGTACGCTATCTGGTTTATCTTTATCATCGTGTACTATTTTAGGTGACCTTACAAGTCACTATTGCACGTTGATAGAGCCCTTAGGATTCTTGCTTGACGGCCATCAGTATGATGGCGATCATATATGTGGAAGCTGGTAGTCTATAAGCACATCCTTAAAAGGTCCCTAGTCGTGGGAGTATTCGAGACAGGGCATCGATACTCCAGAGTAGACTAGTGTGTACAGTCGAGACCCCGACGAGGGGCGGTGGCCGGTCTCACAAGCCACTGGTGTCAGTTGGTTCACCTAAGATGTATACAGGTGCTCATTGGATTATGAGTACACCCGACAGGACTCGCCGGAAACATGCTAGTTGATCTTATACCAGACGTCAGATAGCAGTTCCCTGGTGACATGTGTATAGGTTAGTTCATCGACCTGAGATCGTCATTTGTCTCGTGTGAGTTCCCACTGTACTTTGATTATTACCCTACCACGCTCAAAGGAGACGTGCAAACAGGTTTTAGTTGGGTACAGTCCCGAGCCACATGGAGGCAGTGAGCGAATCTTCAGGGGTTCGTCTCTCCCGGTATTGGGGGTGAGGTCGTGCTGTGTCTATGAGAGCCCTTATACGAAGTCCTTGGCCAAGGAAGGAGATTTACTGGTAGGTATTCAAGTAATATCTCAGGGTGTTCTGGGCTACACTCCGACACGACTTGTACCTCTTTTGGGGGTCTGACTTTTACCAACCCCTAGGCCCGCCATGCGATGCTCATAGACGAACGGACCGGACTGTACGGATATTGTCACTGACAGGCTCAGTAGGGTGTCAGGATGAGTTCGCTCATCGACGTCCCTTTTGGTCAATACCTGGTAGCCCGTTACGTATGGCTAATACCTCTGACGTGCTAGTGGTTAAATCCACAACCAAAGTATTGACGGGTCTTTAGAGACCCCACAGACCGTTTCTCAAGTTTCGGGCGTAATGCTGTAGAGGCCGTATGGAGATATCGCAGGGTTCGATCATATACGTGCGGTATTGAACGGATCATGATCGGACGGATAATACTAGCGGGCTTTGGTTTAAGCCGGATCCTAGTATTGTACAGTGTAGATTTTGTCTCATTGCATTTGTATTCGGTCGGAATACAAATGCGGGTATGTATATACAGTCGCGAGGTTTTCCTGTAATTTATTACGGGATCGGTTTTTTGAAGTTGCCAGTTTGCATTCCGTTTCGGCCATTTTCCTTTGTTTCTTTCTTTGGCTGAATTTTGGCGGAGGGGGGTTATTTGCAGTTGTGCTTTTTAATAATGGGGAAGACTTTTAGTAACACATGGTTGCTTCATGATTGTTCATCATCATTGTTTGACTTTTGTGATGAGATGTGAGATGGTTGTTGAAGGGGAGACTTTGTTGCGATCATTGTTTTTTTTCTCATCATCACTTGCTCGCATTATTGTTTTCCCACCACCCTTTAGTTTTTCTCTCTCCCTTCACAAAGTCTTGGCCGGCCATTCTTTGATGGGGCTGTCCCAATTTTTGAAGTGGGGATTTTGGTATCTCATTTGCTTGCAAAATCATATAGCTCCACAAAAAGCTTGCATCTCCTTCTCCACTAAAACCATGGCAACTTCTTAAACCCCTTGAGACAAAGAGTACTACACTAGCCTACAACATTCTTGGACACGTCGACTCGCCAACTTCGTGCCCGAGTTGCCTCGGTCCAGAGGTGGGAGCCCGTAAAAGAACCCGGCGATGTGGTGCCCTTCCGACGAGGAGGTGAAGACCGGAGATTCCGCAGGGAGATCGGGACGACGACGAGAAGACCGAAGGACACGGATCGCTCGGTATATCTCTTTACCCCTTCTCTAGTTTGCTAGGATTAGGTTAATGGCCCGATCCGGGTTTAATAGTGCGCGGTGGTGCCGGTTTTAAAAGTTTCGTAAAAGTACCGTTTCCGCATTTTGGCCTCGTTCAGACGGCCGGGGCGCCGCCGTGCACTTACACTGGTATCAGAGCCACGCCATTAACCTAGTCTAGCTTGCTTTAACGTGTTTACAAGTTCGATCGAACGAATTTTCCGAAAACCCGCATTTTCTGGTTCTGTTCTCTGTCGAATTTTTTTGGCTCGAAAAATTATTTGATACATTGCATAAATACAGGCAGGGTTTTTAATTGAATCTGGGAAAATTTCGTGGAGTGATCTTCCTCTTTAGCCGCGTAACCGCGGCCGTACCCCTGCTTTGGCCGCGGTTCCGCCGCAGTAAAGAGGAAACACTGCACAAAATTTTTTCCAGTGATTCCTGAGTTGAAAATGGGGGTTTTGGAATATTATTTTTGGGCCCAGATTTTCTTTGAGTGCTACAGTTGTGCTTGGGACCCACTTCAGTAAATTTAGTCGATCGAAAATTTTAAACATGGTAGTTCACAGTATTTACATTATATCTGCGACTGTGAATGTGATTTGATCGGTAAATCCTGTCTAACTGCTATAGCCCTTTTAGACGGATTTGCGAACGTGACATTCACGTTGATGTTCTGTGTTGTGCTGTGATGTTGCGGATTTGTCGTGGTGGATAGCCTGGATGCAATGGTAGAACAGTTTGGTTGTATATGTACATTTGTTATTGCGGGGCGAGCGTCCGACATGTGGACTGCCGTTACTGCCTGTTTGTATATTATTCTTTTGGGGCACGACCGGGCTGAGGTCGATGTACCCGTTGTATATATATTTTACTTTCTGTACTGGGATTACCCCGCGGAGGGGTGCACGGATAGCCGGGTTCTAGAGGGCAACGGGCCCGCATCTCATGGCATTGAGACGGAGGGGGCTTACTCTAAAATTGGCGGGCTATTCGCCGCACTCTTAGGGGGTACAGGTTGACCCAAGGAGGGGTGCCCAAGTTACCGGATTCCGTGAAGTGCTGGGTGGTCCATTCACGTTGCTGAAGGGGGCTGCCTCGCTTCAGGTTTTGGCGGGTAACTTGCCGCGCCCGTAGGAGTCTAGGATTTCATTGCACAGGCTATCCACACGACCAGGGGAACGTCGGGTTTCAGTAGCGGCTCTATGAAACCCGGGGATCCCAGATATCTGTATTGTTTTGTGATGCTTATTACATTTCTGTGATGTTGCATTTTTTTTTCACGCCTTGAGCGAATATTATATATTGATATATATACTAGTAGATGTTGTATATGTTTTGCATCCGCGCTAGTCCAGTCCCTGCTCTGTCGTTAGTTAACTAACCTAACGGGTAATGACGGGACCCAGTGGCGAATGCGGGTGGCATATACGTACATCATTATTTTCGTTCTTTATTGGTGTGATCAATTGATGGGACTGCATTGATTCGGATCAATGCAAGTTAAACAAACCTATTTTGATGTTGTTGGAACATTTTTCAAAAAGCTGTTATTGCAAGGACGTTCACTTTTGTTTTGCACAGTGGTATTCGGTTATGAATATCCAGCACCTCAGTCGACGAGGCAAGGGCCGAGATCCCTTCACCGGGAGTGACCCCTTGGACAGAAGTTTGCGTCAGGGCAATGACTTCATTATAGTCATTTACTTTTGCTTTGCATCGTGGTATTCAGTTGGAATATCCTGCACCTCATTCTACGGGGAAAGAGCCGAGATCCCTTCACCAGGAGTGACTTCTTTAGCAAAGGTTTTCGTCACTATATTTTTATAAAAGCTATCCGATTCCTTCAACGATATCAAGTTCATTACGTTAAAGGTTTTTCACCAAAAACCATTCGTAGCCCTCCGTCATTTCAGTTAAATATTCGGTAGTAATCAAGCTATGTATTTTGACCTACGCCAAGGCATAGTGATTGGTAGCTACCGGATATTTATCTGTTGCATAGATAGATGCGTTAGTTTGGGACAGTCGTACTACTATTTTGGCCTACGTCAAGGGTATGTACGGGTGGGTTCAAATTAACCTGGACAATGACGGGTAGAACTTGACATATGACTTATGATATTTTGGCCTACGTCAAGGTCATAATACCATGGGGCAAAAATCACATCGGGAGTTTCTAAAGAAACTGAAACTTGCCAGATATGTGCATACCTTCTGGAGTGGGATAACGTGAGTGGATTCCATCACGTTATCATGCGATGATAGTTGGATCCCGATTCCTACTAATGAGTTGCTTTACTCCTCGGGTGATCCCGACTAATTCTTCTTTCAGGTTTGGAGGAGAATTTGACGTTACAGTGGGAGGTTTCCTGATTAGATAAATTGGTAACCATTCTGATCTAGGTTAGAGTGCACACTGAGTGTTTCTTTTCTCTCTCTCTTTGGCAGAGACCATGACCCGACCTAGACTATGACTCAGTAACCAAATTAACCGAACATTCTTAAACACTGGCTTTTGGATTGTTAGAGTTGCAGACCTCATTGCCACTCCTACTTTTATCCTTTTCTCCAGGACACCCCGTATTACTACGAACGTCCACTTCCATTGGACAAAACCATCGTATGGTTATATACGAACTCGAAAGAATTTATTCGAGGATGGTTTCCGGTTCTGGAGAAAATGAATAGGACTATTCAGTTGTCTTTTTCTTTTACCTTCTCTCAGGTTGCGAGTACTCCTTGGTTTAGGAGATAGTACACCTATTACGCAAATTGGATAGTCTTCTTCCAAACCTTAGGCTGGTGCCGAACGGTGGGGAATGAAGAAAACCAATTAGCATAACGATGGTGTACAGAAAGTATTAAGTAAAGACATATCAAGGGATTAGTAAGAGGGCAAAGTAAATTGCGACTGCTATTCACGACCAAACCAAGTATTTCATTACCACTCCCACTTCACCTTTGTATTTCTCCAGAACACTCCGTATCACTACGAAGATCCACAGTTATTTGGATACTCCATCGTATGGTTATATACGAACTCGAAAGGAACTTGTTCCAGTTCGGGGATGGATTCTGGTTCAGGAGAAATAGGAATAAGGTTTATTCGGTTGTCTTTTATCTTCACCTTCTCTCGCATTGCGAGTGCTCCTAGGATTAGGACAGTACACCCATTATGCTTATTGGATAGTCTTCTTCCAAACCATAGGCTGGTGCCGAACGGTAGGGAAGGAAGAAAACCATTTAGCCTAAGAGGGTGTACAGAAGGTAATGACTAAAGACATATGAAGGGATTTGGAGAGATGGCAAAGAAATATACGGTTACAGTTGTGAATCTGATAATGGAAGAGGCATTACCCGGATACCCTATCGAAACATTTCAATGTTTCAGTTTCACTGTGTACTGTTAAAAGAAAACTGATTTCCCAATTAGACACTTGCTCTAGGGTATATATTTACCAGGTATGATTCTCACATCTGTATGGTTTTACAGATGATGAGTGGGAGTAAGTTATTGGGAATTGGGTGATTATCCTCATTATATCGGGATTCGTTGGAATTGGTGATATTTGAGGAAATCGCCTGGGTTGTTTGCCGGACGGCAAATATTTGGTTTTGAATATCCGTTGTTATGCACCAATTTCAAATTGATATATCTGTACGTCTATTTTTATAGAGTGAGATATACCTTTTTGAAATTATGTCCATGACATTTACCTATATCAGTTGATGGTTAGGTAAGGAGTATTAAACAGCGGTGTAACTCTTCATAACCATAGTATAGTTTTCAACCTACGACACACAGTGAATGAGTTATTAGACTCAAGGGACTTATACAGAGTATTGTATATTGTCCAGTGTCCATTAGGACAGAGGGGTTGGTCCTCGTACTATATTCGGTTTACTTATGACTTCTCTAGTTCTTAGACAAGTGTTTCGTAGAAATGCAAGGTCTAAGTTTTGAGAAGTTATAGGTATGTGGATAAAGTAGAGAACCAAGTGTTGCAAGTATCGGGATTCTTCAGGGTGATCGAAGATGTAGATACTTGTGTATAGTATTCAATTGATAGTAATGATTAAGAGAACTTGTTTCTCTTTCAGGTTACTCATATCTGGATGCATTCCTAAGTTAAGTAACACTGATCGGCCTCTTTCCATTTAGTTGACATGCACTGAAGACAGCTGCATGATTTGAATCTGGTTTAATTAAATCAGTGCCTCTGTTTCTGTATTGGATATAGAACAGTTCATATCTTGACATTGTTAAGGTACGGGGAGTTGTCCGGCTTATGCTTAAAACCAGACTCTGGATAACTCAAGGCACGTTTCTGTAATGGCTGTTTGTGGGTTGACCCGGGCTATGACGAGGGTTGATTTTCTACCATCTGGAAGATCAATAGTGATATTGTTCTTGACTCGCCACAGTTTTAATAAAAATGGATTTTTTTTTCCAGAAAACAGTAGTGGGAGTATGGTAGAACTGGAAGTGATTCCAGAACCGCAAACGATTACTGAAGGTTTGATAAGAACCTAAAAATTCAATCTGGTTTGACATTCCATTGGCCACTCCGCAGATATGGTGGATAACCTCAGGCACCCGAGAGGTACTCCGGTAGCCTCAAGAACGGTGACAGGGAGGTTCTTGTTTACCCAGACTTGCCATTGCTGTTGTTCCAGACTGTGAGACCCGGCAAGAGGATGAGTATAGCGTCGTTCTAAACTGGCTTTAGAAGTGTACGTCTATATGACTCTGCCAGAGGGTTGTCGTAGTCAGTGGGAGCAGCGGAAGCATTGGTGGACAAGTAGCTTATGTCTATGGACTAAAGCAGATATAGCGGAGATAGATCATCTATTTCTGATGTGACAGTCATAGGTTTGACTTCATCAGAATAGGGGATGGATATGTTAAGAAGGTAGTAGGGTGTAGTATTCTGGTATTTGGATGACATACACAGAGTAGGAAGTGATGTTCCTATGCTACTATCGGTTATACTTTGGTTGTCACACAGTGGTTTCTCCACATAGGATATGGATATTAAATATCAGACATTCTGGTTACTAGATCTATGGTTTTAGATCTAGATTTGGGTAGTTTCCCAATCAGGGTACTTAGACAGCATTCTAAAAGTATTTAGAATGGACGACTCCTGGTACGGTAGTGTACCTGCAGGTGGTGGAGTCACCCTCTCTAAAGCTGTCTTACTGACTAAAGGAGAGAGGGATGTGCATGATTGACAGATCACTTGCTTAGGCAATTGAGTCAATCATAAGATGTCAAGTACCACACCAGATGTTTTTTTTGCAGTAGGTGAAATAAGTTGATATTGATCCAATCCTAGAGAAACGATCGGAAGCAGTTTTAGAACATAAGTGGATGTTCTAGGGATATGATAACGACAGCCTCATTCGAGAGACAGTTATCATTCCAGGCTTCCAAGGTGACTTGAATGACAGAGTGGCTGTCAGAGTTATAGTTTTCCCTCTGACGAGGGGCAGTATTTTGGACAGGTGGTCCAGGCGGATACTGAGGGAGGCATGGCGCAGGATACTGATTAAGTTCAGTTGACGATACAGTCTGAGAAGTTTAGATTTGGAGTTCATTTATGAACTAGGTCCCATCAGATATCCAGACATACTCTAAGACAGGTATTGATCATTTCGGGAGATGGCTTTCTCCGCGAACTTGAGATAAAGAGAGACATAGAAAGAAACATTTGAGCGGATCCACTTACTGAGGCTATTCCTCGAACGCATTAGTTTCGCAAACGGGTTTTGTGAGACTGATTAGTAGAGGAGTTGGGTGTTTGGTATCACACGGGCTGTGAGTATGCGACATCGTAATAATTAGCCTTGAGTGCAAGTGGGAGATTGTTGGAGATAGTGCCCTCAGAGTCAATTATTGGATCACAGGCACGTGATTACAATGATTGAGAGAGGACATATACCGGTGGGACAGTCTTTCTCAAGATGATAGTACGCTATCTGGTTTATCTTTATCATCGTGTACTATTTTAGGTGACCTTCCAAGTCACTATTGCACGTTGATAGAGCCCTTATGATTCTTGCTTGACGGCCAGCAGTATGATGGCAATCATATATGTAGGAGCTGGTAGTCTATAAGCACATCCTTAAAAGGTCCCTAGTCGTGGGAGTATTCGAGACAGGGCATCGATACTCCAGAGTAAACTAGTGTATACAGTCGAGACCCCGACGAGGAGCGGTGGCCGGTCTCACAAGCCACTGGTGTCAGTTGGTTCACCTAAGATGTATACAGGTGCTCGTTGGGTTATGAGTACACCCGATAGGACTCGCCGGGAACATGCTAGTTGGTCTTATACCAGACGTCAGATAGCAGTTCCCTGGTGACATGTGTACAGGTTAGTTCATCAACCTGAGATCGTCATTTGTCTCGTGTGAGTTCCCACTGTACTTTGATTACTACCCTACCACGCTCAAAGGAGACGTGTAAACAAGTTTTAATTGGGTACAGTCCCGAGCCACATAGAGGCAGTAAGCGAATCTTCAGGGGTTCGTCTCTTCCGGTATTGGGGGTGAGGTCGTGCTGTGTCTAGGAGAGCCCTTACACGAAGTCCTTGGCCAAGGCAGGAGATTTACTGGTAGGTATTCCAGTAATATCTCAGGGTGTTCTGGGCTACACTCCGACACGACTTGTACCGCTTTTGGGGGTCTGACTTTTACCAACCCCCTAGGCCCGCCATGCGATGCTCATAGACGAACGGACCGGACTGTACGGATATTGTCACTGACAGGCTCAGTAGGGTGTCAGGATGAGTTCGCTCATCGACGTCCCTTTTGGTCAATACCTGGTAGCCCGTTACGTATGGCTAATACCTCTGACGTGCTAGTGGTTAAATCCACAACCAAAGTATTGACGGGTCTTTAGAGTCCCCCACAGACCGTTTCTCAAGTTTCGGGCGAAACGCTGTAGAGGCCGTATAGAGATATGGCAGGGTTCGATCATATACGTGCGGTATTGCACGGATCATGATCGGACGGATAATACTAGCGGGCTTTGGTTTAAGCCGGATCCTAGTATTGTACAGTATAGATTTTGTCTCATTGCATTTGTATTCGGTCGGAATACAAATGTGGGTATGTATATACAGTCACGGGGTTTTCCTGTAATTTATTACGGGATCGGTTTTTTGAAGTTGCCAGTTTGCATTCCATTTCGGCCATTTTCCTTTGTTTCTTTCTTTGGCTGAATTTTGGTGGAGGGGGGTTATTTGCAGTTGTGCTTTTTAATAATGGGGAAGACTTTTAGTAACACATGGTTGCTTCATGATTGTGCATCTTCATTGCTTGACTTTTGTGATGAGATGTGAGATGGTTGTTGAAGGGGAGATTTTGTTATGATCATTGTTTTTTTTCTCATCATCACTTGTTGCATTATTGTTTTCCCACCACCCTTTAGTTTTTCTCTCTCCCTTCACAAAGTCTTGGCCGGCCATTCCTTGATGGGGCTGTCCCAATTTTTGGAGTGGGGATTTTGATAGCTCCACAAAAAGCTTGCATCTCCTTCTCTACTAAAACCATGGCAACTTCTTAAACCCCTTGAGACAAAGAGTACTACACTAGCCTACAGCATTCTTGGACACGTCGACTCGCCAACTTCGTGCCCGAGTTGCCTCGGTCCAGAGGTGGGAGCCCGTAAAAGAACCCGGCGATGTGGTGCCCTTCCGACGAGGAGGTGAAGACCGGATATTCCGTGGGGAGATCGGGACGACGATGAGAAGACCGAAGGACACGGATTGCTCGGTATATCTCTCTACCCCTTCTCTAGTTTGCTAGGATTAGGTTAAAGGCCCGATCCGGGTTTAATAGTGCGCGGTGGTGCCGGTTTTAAAAGTTTCATAAAAGTATCGTTTCCGCATTTTGGCCTCGTTCAGACGGCCGGGGCGCCGCCGTGCACTTACAGGAAGCACGTGAGGCGCTGAGTTTATATTTTTGGACGCTCACATGGAAAGCACGTGAGGCGCTGCGCTCCATTTGTTGGGCGCTCACGTGGGAAGCATGTGATACGCTGAGTTTTTTTTTGCTTTTAGAGATTTAATCTCTGTTAATGGCATTTTTATCCATTAATGATAATCAAGATATCTGTTTTGAAGATCTGAGATCAAGTTTTCTTTGAGAACCAAGTTCTTATGTTATTTATTATAAGAATTAAGTTCTTTATAGGGTTAAACCCTGTGTTCAGAGGAATTAAATTCCTGGAACATGTCTATTTTCTCTCTTTTCCTTTTTATCTAGTTTTCCCTTAAATTTTGAGTCTGAAGAACATAATCTTCCTGATGAGAATTAAATTCTCAACTTGTGGAAGATTTGTCTTACGGATCTCAGATCCAGAGAAAGAATGAAGTTCTTTTGTGAAAGGTTAAACCCTTATTTTTGTTTATGCTAGGCAATGAGATATATTTTTTATCCTTTCTTTTTCTTTACCTAGGATTTGAAAGAATAAGGAGATCTTCTTTGAAAGGAGAATTAAATTCCCAGCTTTATGATTTCTGTCTTTTGTTTGCAGAAGCTTATGGGGCTTCTCTCTATATGAGACTTGAAGTCTCAGGTCCTTTATATAGGTAAGGCAAACTGCTGATCAGTTTTGAGAAAATCTCTCATTTGAGGGATTCCAATTGATTTAATTGGTCTCAAAAATTATTTGGGGAATTTTATCCACCGCTGGATCTTTGATCCAGTGGCTTGCGCCTTTACAAGATTAGGGAAATATTTTCCCATATATAGAATTTTATTTTATTAAACAGTGATTTTTAATCATCATTGGATCTTTGATCCAAGAGCTCTCTGTTAAACAAAGCATTTCTTTTTTATTTAGAAAGATTGGGGAAATATATTCCTAAAAATATGATTTAATTCTACCATTGGATCTTTGATCTAACAGCTCTCTGTTTAACAGAGAATATCTTTCTCATTTAGAAAGATCAAGGAGATATTTTTCCCTAATAGAATTTAATTCTATAATTTGATAATTTTTAATCACCATTGAATTTTTAATTCAACGGTTCTGTTTAACAGAGAATATCCCCAGATTTTAGGGAAATATTCCCCATGTAGAATTTAATTCTACCCGCTTTAGTTTGGGTGCTGACGCTCACGTGCTATGCACGTGGGCGCCGCTCATGAATTTAATGCTTACACATAAACAGGCATACACGTGCTTTGCACGCCGGTGCTCACGCGTGTATCACGTGGGGCGCTGCCATAGGATTTAATCCTATCAGAGATTGGCGCTGGCGCTCACGTATCTTTCACGTGAGGCGCCGTCAAATTGTGTTTATTTAAACAAAGGGTAATTTTTATGAGGGAACAAATGCCCCCACCATTGTTTTTACATGGTTTGCACGTGAGTGCAATGGTGTGCAGTTTTGAGCTATCGAATCCGTCTTGGGATACGGGGATCTGAACTGAACGCTATCCCTTTAAATAGGGCTTCAAGCCCTAGGTGACTGCTGTGCTTTCATCTCTTCTTCTTCCTTGAGAATTTTATTCTCCATTAGAGCGTAGCTCTATTTTCTTAAAGTTTAGTTATTCACTCTTCTCATATCTACATTGTAGACCCATTCTGCCAAAATTTTCGTGGCAAGACTCTTTTTCTACTGTGCTTAGCTCTTGTATTTGAAACATTCCTCTTTAGGAATTTTGGAGTTCAACTCCATTTCGATCACAGAGCTTGGCTCTAACATATTCCTTTTAAGATTTATGGTTACAGAATTTGGTTATGATTTTCTTGAAGATTTAATTTAGCAGAGCTTTGCTCTGACAATTTATTATAGAACTTAGTTCTCAATTTTAGGTCTATTTTCCTTCGGGGATTTTAATTTAACAGAGCTTTGCTCTGACAATTTATCACAAAACTTAGTTCCGATTTTTAGATTTTCTCCTATTTTGAAGATTTTCTTGAAATTTTAATTTACCAGAGCTTTGCTTTGAGAATTTTAATATCAAATCCCATTGGGGATTTTCGTTCTTTTTTTTATCACTAACTCTCGACCTGGTTTCTTTTCAGGTACCATGGCTGGTCATTTATACGACCTTGAAGAGATTGTGTCTTATGAGGAGATTCGTATCCAAGATTGTCTTCAAGGCCAAGAATACACTGCGGCCAAATGCGACGAGGTGATGCGTCGCTTCGATAATTACAACGGTCGATTACTCTCCAGCCGTTCTGCCCTTTTGAAGATCATTGTTGGATCGATCTGGGAAGCTCTTCCTGAGCTTGATGAGGCTATGCCACTTCAGGCACTCGATGACACTGAAGACAAGGTGCATTTAGTATATCTGATGGGCATGATTTCGAAGAAGCGAAGAAATGACCTCGTCACTATTTTGCATCGTGTCTTCCAACAGAAAGCGATAATATCCTCGTACCAGAGGATGGAAGACATTAGCGGTGATCTTGAAGCTTGCCTTCGGGAGAAGATGCATAAGAAGATGGTTAATGAAGGTAGAAGTGCTTTACTCAAACTTGCCTTTAAGTTTGAGAATCCATGTTCGAAATTTAGCGTCTTGCCATTGTAGACCTTCGATGATGTTTGTTTCTTTTTTATTTCCTTTGCGATCATCCTCATTACCAATGTATAAATTTCTTTGAAGTATGAATGACAAACCTCTTTCCCTTTAATTTTGTTTCTTTTTTTTACGCCAACGCTCACGTGCCTTTCACGTGAAGCGCTGCTATAGGATTTAATCCTATAAAAGACTAGCGCCGGTGCTCACGTGTGCTTCATGTGAGGCATTGCCCTGTTATATGAGGGAATCGTTTCACCTTCTTGCTCGACAGCTATGGGAGGTGCCCATCGAGGAGATTATTCCTCGTTTTGCTGCTCGTCTGGCGAATCCCGATCTTACGGATGATCAATGCGACACGGTGATGCACGAGCTCCTGACATGTAGGGGATCTCCTCTTCCCGCCGGCTCTATTTGGTTTCGGATGATCTTCTTGGCCGTCCTCGATGATATTCTTCCTCATTCAGCGGAGATGACTCTGGCGATGATCGACGCAGTGGAAGACAAGATCGACTGCGTTCATGAGGTATGCTTGATTACAAAGCCTTTGAAGGACCGCTCCATTCATTTGCTGAGCCAGATACGGGCTCAGCGGGTCATCAAGTCAGCTTTCGCTGATGAGCACGACACTGATTGATGGGGAGCGATTCTTCGTGAGGATCGTCGTTTCACTATAGTGAAAATGGCTGAGAGTGAATTAGAGAACTTTGTTTATTGCTTTGTTAACCCTTGTAATTCTGATCTCATGTTTGGTGATCTCTTCGTTGTAGAATAAGATATTTATTTAAATGCATTTCTTTATCGTTGGCTGCTGAATGTTTCATCCCCAGCACATATTCATGTGTGCATCTTGCATCTGCGCATGTGCTTTGCACTTTACCCTTAGGTTTTTCTGCTAAGTGCGAACGCCAATGATGCGTGCGTATGCTGTGCATATATATGTAGGTGAACACTGGACTGGTGTGAACAAATCTTCCTAAATGTTGCGCGTCTCTTAGTCATCTTCCTAAATCTTCATTGCTATAATTTCATAGGAATGGAGCTGAAGAGGGACCTTGATTTTACAGAGTAAGGAGTGCAGGGCCACAAAGTTGCTAAACAGGAGTTTTTTGAGAAGTTTAATGCGTGCCTGCAACAACAAGCTCAAACCGAACGCTGCTGGATGCACTAGCGGAGCGCGAAAATGAGCTCCAATAAGAGAATGAGCGGGTCACCGTTTTGCTGAAAACCCCACCTTTTAAACAGTTGTCATTGTATCCTTTTTTTTATAGATTGTATCTTTTAAACATTTTATTTGTGAATAAAAGATATTTTATTTTCAACTTTGCGTCTTTATTTCTTGATTGTCTTGATTTGGCAGGGACTAGTTTATTCACTCGTTTCAGAGTTTCTAGTTTATTCACTCGTTTCGGGATTTCTAGTTTATTCACTCGTTTCGGGATTTCTAGTTTATTCACTCCTTTCGGAGTTTCTAGTTTATTCACTCATTTCGGAGTTTCTAGTTTATGTATTCATTTCGGAGTGTTTTTAGTTTACCTCTCTTAGGTTTATAGGCAAACTCGCTCTAACATTGGATGTAGATAACCCCCACCTTTTATGACAGGGATCCGTTAGGTTTGTGGTGCTATGTTTAAGTCCATTGCACCGTCGCGTTGCCTGATATATTTCTCGATATGCAGTCCTTTAGGTTGCTGCTCGAGTAGCCCCGCGACTGTCGTGTCTCTGATCCCTTCAAAGGCTGGACAAGACGTCTTTAAGTAATCTTCTTAGGTTGGAATATCCGTATTACCGTCGGAAAGTCAAGCGTTAGGTATTTGCCGTGGTGCTTTTTACTTGAGGTTAGACTTAATTTGAAGCCCTGATGAGTCATAACCGCACCCTTCTGGGGTGGGATGATCTCGAATGGTCTTTAGGCTTTGTATGTGTTGTTGTCAAGACCCGAAACTAGGAAATGCCGTCACTTCATTTTTGTTTTGATGATGTCGCGCCAATTCTTCACTGATGTAGGGTAGACATCCAAATGACCTCTATGATGTATGTATTGCAATCGAGATATGGAGTTAGGAATATGCCATCACTCCACTTTTGTTCGACTTTTGGGTCCTTGTTGACGTCACGTAAACACCGAGAAGGAACGTCGAGCTGGAGCTAGGATTTTGCCATTACTCCTCTTTTTTTGACCCATGGGTCCTTGTTGACGTCGCGTCTGCACCGAGAAGGAACGTCGAGTTGGAGCTAGGATTTTGCCATTACTCTGCTTTGATTTGACTCTTGAGTCCTTGTTAATGTCGCGTCTGCACCCTGTCGGAATGAGAATGGCGTAGAGCTGATCTCTAGGCTGTAGATGTTGCCATCAAGATCTGAAGCTTGGATTTTACCATAACTCCACTTTGCTTTGACCTTTGGATCTTTTTGATGACGTTGCGTCTGCATCCTGCTAGAATGAGAAGAACGTCGAAGTGATCTCTAGGCTGTAGATGTTGCCATCGAGACTCTGTTCTTCTTTTGATGAAGTATGGTGGGAAAATATGGTTCCCTCTTCTTTCATTTGTGCCCATGAATTGTATACCAGAGTTGATATTGACCTACTTGCAGGGCAGAAATTTTTTATTTTACTAATTATTTTTATATTTCCGTGACACTCTATCTTTTCAGCTTTTTTATATCGCGAAAGTTGTGATTGCCCAATCATTACAGCTATTTATCGTGGTGCCCAATCATTTCGGATATGTCATTTTTTTTATTTTTTTCTCGCTATTTTTTTATTGCAAGTTGCTCAAACATTTCCGCTGTTTCATACGCATATATATTTTTTGCTTGCTGATTTTTATTGTGAGTTGCCCTATCATTTCGGCTATTTTTATATACATATTTTTCCTTACTCACTGATTTTTTGCGAGTTAGGGATTTGGAATTTGATCCCAATCTTGGCATCAGCATCGCTACAACTGGAATGTTGCCAGGAGCGAGCCATCATTTGCCTTTGTTGATTTGAACAAAAGAGGCTCAGCAAACATGGTTAGGATCCTGTCGACCAAGGCTTTCGAATTTATGAGCCGTGAGGGTCTCATAAATGTATTTCTTCCTGTGAGTTGTGAGGATCTCATAGGTGTGCTCCTTAGGAATCATGTGGATTCCTAAGCGTGTTTTCTCTTATAAGTCATAAGGATCTTATAAGAGTGTTTTCTCTTTGTAAATCTAGAGGATTTACAACTAGTTCACCATATGGGGATATTTCTCGCCATTAGTGGGACTTGGTAGGGAATATATTTATTTATGCCTGTGGATTGTATACAAGAGTCGATATTGGACCACTTATAGGGCAGAAAAGCTTTGTAGGGTTTTGGTGGTTTAAGAACAGGTTTGGATCCCTGTAACTTAAGATTTTTGAATTCTATAAGCCGTGAGGGTCTTATAGAGGGTATATTCTCCTTACGGATCATGAAGATCTCGTAAATGCATTTTCTCCTTAGAAATCGTGTGGATTTCTAAGTGTGTTGCTCCTTTGCGAGTCATATGGATCCCACGCAGGTATTTTCTCCTTACAAAGTCATGAAGACTTTGCAAATGCATCTTTTTTTTAACGAGTTTGCGCCCTCTCGGATTTTCACAAGCTCGCCAGCAGCCTTGCTGTTTTTACTCACGGCGCCCTTTCTGGTTATCATCCGCACCCATTTCGCTTGTGGACATACCGTTTTTTAGGCGACCTGTAAGCTAACGCACCATTAGCTATAGGTCTCGATCTTTTTTGAAGGACCCCATCATATAAGACGTGGAAGAGTTATGAATTATTTATGCTCGTAGATTGTATACGGTGATCAATATGGGGGTCTACCACAGGGCTAAACATGTTAGTTTAGGGACATGACGGTCCATTATTGGCGTATTTTAGGGCGAGTTTTTAGTTTAAGGACGTTTCAGTCCATTATTAGTTTAAGGGCTTTTCGGTCCAATATCGCCGTATTTTGGGCGAGTTGGTACTACTTTCAGAGTTTTAACTTAGGAAGATAGCGAGCGGATACAAGCGTCGTCATCTATCATTGACCTAAATCATGACTCATCAAGCATAGTACTTTTTGAGGAATCGGCCGTTTATTGGCTGGAATGGTCTTTGGACATGCATATCCATGAGCAGGTAGGCTCCATCTTGGTATATTTTGTCTATGATGTATGGGGCTTCATAATTTGGCTCGAACTTTTCTCGTTTTGCATGATTGGGAACCATCGGTCTTTTAACAACCAGCACAAGTTCGCCTTGGCGGAATATTCTTGGCCTAGTCAGTTTTTCATATGACCAGGTCATCCTTACCTTATAAGCCTCCAGATTTTGCTGTGCTATAAGGCGGGTTTCGTCGAGGGCGTCGAGCTCCTCGATCCTAAGATGAGCATTTTTTTCATCTGTCAGCTCATATTGAACTGCTACTCGTAAAGAGGGTAGTTCTATCTCCAGTGGGAGCAATGCTTCCACGCCAAACACCAGTGCGTTTGGTGTTGTATTTGTGGCCGTCTTAAACATTTTTAGGTACGCCCAAAGTGCTTTATGCGGCCTTTCATGCCAGTCTTTTTTGTTTCTGGACATTATCTTTTTTATAATCTTGGTTAAGGTCTTGTTGAAGGCTTCAGGTAGACTGTTGGCCCGAGGGTTATAGACTGAGGAGTATCGCCAGTCTATCTTATGTTGCTGTGCGAAGCGGCTTATTTTATGGTTTCTGTAAGCTGGCCCATTATCCGAGATTATCATTCACGGAGTCCCGAACTGGTATATGACATGGGTCTTGAAGAAATGAAGGATATTCTCCGTCTTCACCCCCCTTAGCGGTACAGCTTCCGCCTATTTTGAGAAGTAATCGGTTGTTGCTAGTATGGACCGATATCCTTTGGATGATACTGATTCGATAGAGCCAATTATATGGGTTCCCCACATTTCGAACGGCCAGCTGGCTACTGTCGGGTGTAGCGGATTTAGGTGCTAATGTATGAAGTCCCCATGAGTTTGGCACGAGTGACACTGCTTCGCATATTCTAGGCAGTCCTGAATCATTGTGGGCCAATAGTAGACCATTCTTTTTAGCTTCAGTTTTATTTTTGGCCCATCTTGATGAGAACCGCAGAGTCCATCGTGTATTTCTTGGATAACTTTCTTTGCTTCTTTCGGCCCCAGGCATCTTAGCCATAGGCAGTCGAATGATTTCTTATATAGAGTATCATTGACGAACGCAAATGACAAAGCTCGTTTCATGAGCCGATATCTCGACGACACTTCTTCGGGCGTTCGTTAGGACTTAAAGTAGTCTATGAAGACTTCTCTCTAGTTCTTGGCCTTCTCTTCGTCCTCTATTTGAAGGACTACCTGTTCGGTCGTTTCTTTTCCTTCAGACGGCTTTATCAGGTCTTCCGAAGATACATCTGTTGGTGCGAGGACCCTGCGACTTTGCACAATGAGCCTTACGTCATCGAGGTCTCCATCGGCCAATTCTTTAGTCAATTTGGCTAACGCATCCGCTTTGCTGTTTTCCGCTCGTGATATGTTTTCCAAGTTATAGGAAGGGATTTGTGTCAGCAGTTGCTGCACTGTTTCGCCATACATCAGCTCTGGCTTGCATATTTGATAATCGCCGTTTACTTAACTAACGATCAGCTGAGAATCTCCATATATAAGGAGATCCTTGATTTCCATGTCGATAGCGATCTCAAGACCGGCTATCAAAGTTTCATATTCTGTTTCATTATAAGTCCTGGGCTCCGTTAAGGAGAGGGTGTAACGCAATATTCCTCCTCGCGGGGTCATGAAGATAAGACCCATCCCGGTTTTGATTACGGGAGTGTTTTGCTTTCAACGTTTCATGGAAGATACCCCATCGAAGTAGAGTTCCCATTGGGTATCATTTTCTTCTTTTTTTCTTCGATTGCGTCGAATGGGTGCTCATCCGGCAACTCATAATTTAAAGGGGAGTCAGCTGGTATCGGATGTTCTGCAAGAAAGTCAGCGATGGTTTGTCCTTTCACAACTTTGAGGGGTTGATACTTTATCGAGAACTCCATCAGCAAGAGAGCCAATTTGGTAAGCCTTCCTATCAGTACGACCTTTGACATCAGATATTTGAGAGGATCCACCTTTGATATGAGATTAACCTCATGTGCCAAGGCATAATGTCTGAGGTTCGTTATTGTGAAAATTAGCGCCAAGCAGTGCTTTTCGATGGGGGAGTAGTTGCTTTCTGCCCTCAGGAGAACTCGACTTAAATAGTACATAGCTCTATCTTTTTCTTGATCATTTTCTTGTGCCCATAGTGTACTTAGAGAACCCTCAAGGGCTGTTGTATATAGGATAAGAAGTTTTACCTTAACCGGAGCGACTAATACCGGTGGATTTTGAAGGTTATGTTTGATTTCGTCCAGTGCGTTTTCGCACTTCTGATCTTAGATGAACGGGGTCCCTTTCTTCATCAGATGATTGTAGGGATGACATTTCAGGAGAGGTTGGTTATGAACCGCCGGATATATGTGAGCTTTCCTTAGAGAGACCGCATTGTCTGAGGGTTCTTGGCAAAGGCATTTCCATAATCGTCCTGAGTTTTGAGGGATCGATTTCGATGCCTCGGTGGCGTATGATAAATCCTAGGAATTTGCCTGAGGAAACTCCAAACGCACATTTTAAAGGGTTCATCATCAGATTATACTTCCGAAGACATTAGAACACTATTTTTAGATGTTCCCAATGTTCCTCATGAGATTTGCTCTTCACCATAAGGTTGTCGATGTAGTATTCGACGATCTCGTGTATGAGCTCATCGAAGATAGCACCGGCATTTTTCAAGCCGAAGGGCATCACCTTGTAGCAGAATATGCCTAACAAGGTCCAGAAGGCAGTATGCTTTTGATTCTTAGGATCCATTTTTATCCGGTTGTATCCTGAAGATCCATCCATGAAGGAGAAGACCTCGTGGGTGGACGTGTTATCGATCATCAGCTCGGTAATGGGTACTGGGAAGTCATCTTTCGGGCATGCTTTGTTAAGGTCCCGAAAGTCTACGCAGACGCGAACTGTCCCATTTTTCTTCATCACCGGAACGATATTAGTGATCCAGTCGGGATATTAAATCTCTTGGATGAAACCGGAGTCGATTAGTTTCTTGACTTCAGCGTTGATACTCATCTCAAGTTCGACCTGCGTCCTTCTTGGTGCCTGCTTGATTGGCTAAAATGTTTGGCGATATGGCCAGTTTATATACCGCTATTTCTGGATCTAGACCCAACACTTCGGAGTAGTTCCATGTGAAGCAGTCTTTATACTGCATAAGCACGTCTTTGAGTGTGGCTACTTGTTTTTTCGATACTAGCTCACTAACGAATGTTGGCTTTGGATCGTTCTCCGTCCCTAAGTCAATTTTTCTTAGGTTTTCCGCCGTGGTGTGTATCCCATTCTCCAGCTCTTTTGGCGCTGGTGGAAATTATGAGATTTGATCGTCATCATCTTCATTTATGAAGCATCCGAAGAGGTCAATCATATTCTCATGCCTTCCCTCCCTTGAGAGAGTTATCATATGACAGGTACGAGTCCGCTTCCATTCTCACGACCAAGCTAGTCCTATCTTGATGGTATAGGTCCTTTTTGGCTCGTGCTTTTGTGGCGGACTTATTTTCCAGCCGTCGGATAAACTAAACATGCCTTGTTGATATTGGTCCTCTATATAGTCCTTGAACGTGAAGCAGTCTTCAAGGGGGTGACCTACTGCTCTGTGATAAGAGCAATAATCCGGGTGATGGACCTCATTATTTGTTCGGGATGCCGAGATTCCGAAAGCGTCAACATTTGGTGCTTCATGACAAGGCCGAAGATTTTCCTATCTTGTCTTGAGGGAAAAAATATTCCCGACCCATCTTCTTTATAAAAGACAGGCTCCAATCGAGCTTTTCTCGATTGAATGGAATATTGGACCTGTTTTGTTGTCCTTGAACGTTGTTTGCGTTCTTCGCCTTATTTTTATCTCCGTTTCGGGATTTTCTCTCTTCGCCAAAGTACTTAACGGGCTGTGGATAAAGAGCATTACAGTCTACTTCTCCCACCGATTGTTGATTAAGCCGCTGCGTTTTGGCCTTTTCATATATAGCCATTTCACGGCTGTAATTGTCCCGGCTCACTTGGTAAGCTTCTTTTATTAGCTTGTCAATTTGCTTTTCAAGCGACGGACTTAGCGTTCTCAAAACGGGATCTCGCTCCGATTCGACGTCATGGCTACTTGGAAGACATTTTTCACTTCACTCGAGCTGTTTACAACATAGCAGCTGTAGATTTGCCCCCGTTTCTTGGACCGAACGTATCCCAGCCCAGTCATTTCCATTTTTCCATTGTGCTTCTTTTGCTGAGTCCCGGGAATATCCCAAATCTTTTTGTAGATCGGGTTTGCCGAACCGTTTGTTCGAAAGGTACGCCTTGGAATTTTAACAGTTTCTTTAATCCCTCCGCATAATATCTTGGCATACGGATGGGACGGAACTTGTCAAGAGTAGGGTCGACACCATGCTAGACTTCTTTTTCTACCCTGGTCTCCGTAGATTTGTAGAAGAAGATCGCCTTTTCACCTCTTCGCCTAGGAGGCACGTAAAAGGTTTGCAGTTCTTGTACGCTGTATATGTCGAGCACATCAAGTTCCCTGTAGTGTCGAGACAAAGCCATCATGATTTGTAGACTCTGATCTGCTTCGGCAAGAGTCTGCAATGACGGGCGGATGGAGAACACTGCATTGGCATCGTCCTCAGAGTCGCTGCCAAAGACCAAAATAAGAATAGATGGTCCGAGCTTATTATTCTGCCTTTGGGGTTGCCCCGAGTAAACTATTTGTTCGTCTTCCTCGGTGTCGCTTCCAAAGATCGAGATGGTGGCCGCAGAGTTTTGTTTATTCTCCGGCTTGTGGCACCTTTCAGTATCCTCGAAGTTCGGCAAAAAATACTTCGCATCTTCATACTTCCATACTTCATTTATGGAGAACCGATTGAGTTCTCTCATGACGGTGTACTTCGAGCCATCCTTAAAATACTTCATACACCGATGTTATGTAGAAGGGACGATGTTGTACTCGTGTAATCAAGATCTGCCGAGTAAAGCGTTATAGCAAGTCTTGGCGTCAATGACGTGAAATTTGTTGTCAATGACGAGTAGCCCGAAGCATAGCGTCGGTATTATGGACCTAAGTGTCCGTGACGACTGTGAGTCAAACCCAAAGATGGTAATTTTATCTCGGGCAAGATGCTGAATATTCATGCAAATTTCTTTCAGCACTCTCACGTTGAGAAGATTGACGGAGGATCCGTTGTCAACAAGGATTTTCCCTATCTTGATGTCGTGGCAATACCCAGTGACATAGAGCGATTGATTATGTTCGCATGTACCGAGAAGTAGATCTTCATCGTTGAATGTAATATCAGTCGTATGGACCTCTGCCATTTGTTCATATCATAATTTTGCATTATTATATTCCCCATTCTTATTCTTTTTACAAATAAACATATGCTTTTGATCCATGTCTGCTACATAGTTGCAGGTTATAGGTTCTCGGAACAAAACAGTGAAAATGATGAAAAGACGCTACAAAAGTGAGACTTCGACCAACAAATAGAAGAATCTTGATCATGCTTACAGTTTGAGGAACAAACGAAGATCAGCAAACAGTTCGATTGCACAAAGGCAGCGCAAGGTTCAAGACTTCGACACGAAGCAAACGGTAAAAGTCCACGACATTATGCACTGTGGAAATCTGGAAGAACACTGGAAGACAATCTGATAAACCAAGTGAAGAAAAAAGAAGACAAATGCAACTGGAGAATTACCAAGAGAATACAGCCCAAGATACCAATATATGGCCGCGGATCCGCGGCCAAACATGGCTTTTGGCCGCGGTTCCGTGGCCATGGTAAGCCCTTGTCGGTGCGTCGTTTGACGGTTTGGCGGTGCGTTGACTAGGCTTCTTAGGGGCAAGTTTGTAAATGCAGATATGTATCGAATGTAACCCTAGGGTTTTTATGATCTATAAATAGAAACCCTAAACCTCTTTTTGAGGTATGTCTCTTCTTGTGCCTCATTTTTATTTATCAAATTTAGATTTCAATTCCTGTAATGTATGAAGAGTGCATCAAATAAAAAGTAGGAAGTAAGTTTTCTTTACCTTGCCCTAGTTAATTTTCCTTTCTGCCCTAGTATAACTTTATTTATCTGCCTTAGTTTAGATTTTATTTATCTGCCGTAGATTAGATAATTAGGTTATTAAAAACAATCATAAAAAATGAAATCTTTTAATTCCCTAATGAGTGAGTAGTTCCTCACTTGTTAGGGTTAGCTTTGGGGAAGGTTTGAGAGATGAAAATCTCTCACCCCTTTCTTGCCCATCATATATTGTTATAGGACTCCATGCATACATACACACACCGCTCACTACGGCACCCTATACCACGAGGTAGCGGTGATACCGTAGTTTAAAAAGATCGGTTGTATATGTTTTTCATGGAGGTTAGGATAAGAATAAGAAAGGAAGGACAAGAACCTAGAGGAAGAAACCTAGTTTCTTCCTGATGGTACTAATCCACTTTATTAATTATTACCATAACATCTAATAGATCTAAATTAGGGCATTGAAAGCGGTGAGGAATATTGAATTTCCAAACCTAACCTAAACCTAACCCTAAAAAGATTTTAATCTTAATCAACTCATTTCAGTTTTTAGCGTTAATCAATCCTACACCAATCGGAATTAACTCGTTAGAACAAATTGAGAATACACAAAATCCCTATGGACCGACCCGTACTCACCGGCTAGCTACCAAGCGACGCCGTTCTTGATTGCGGTTAACAATTCTTTGATTCATCTTTTAAAAGCGAAAGCGCATAAAATCATCGCACAATCACCAGTTCATCTTTCATCTTCTCTTCTGGGAGGAAAGCTTGGAACTGATCGTGCTCTTGTAAATCCTTGATCAGGGAATCTCGTGCCTCTCTGGACAGGAGGAGAGCGTCCAATATGCTTAACTGCGAGGGTATTTTTCTTAGATGAGGTAGGACATTGTAATCCACCTTATTTTTCTTGGGCGGGTCATTTGCTGCGAGCACTTTACTGCTTCTTCATCAAGGGCAATTTCCTCGGGCATCTTTCTTTTCCCTTTGTCTTTTTTGTTCAAACCTTTGTTTGCAGGTCCGAAGTTTCTCAGGTAGCGTATGGTTACGCAGCTGAATGTTTTCGCAATTCTTCTCCTCCTCTTCTTTTCCAGAGGCGGAGTCTTCAAAGAGAGAGTCAAGGGGTATTTTGTCCTCAGAATCGCTCCCGAACGTGAGAAATCGGGGTTTTTCCCTTTCCGAACTGGTACCAACCATATGACGGTTGCTAGTTATTTCTTTATGCGTTTTCATCTTGCCACTTTCACATCGGCGAGCGTGAGCTTCGCGCTTCTCCTTCTTGAAGTGTTTTCGATGGGCAACATATCCTTGCCACCACTTATTGAAGGCACTTCATTTCTTTATGGGGTGGACGACCCTTCGATGATATAGGCAGTATTTTGGATATGATTCTCCTCCGTCGGAGTATGGGACTTCAGGAGTGTACCTCATGAGAGATGTTAGCTTCATCCCCATTGATAGGGTTTTGACGAACCGCTTCTTAGTTTTAATCCTGCTCTTATTTATTGCAGGTAAGCTTTGGTTTGGTCGGAGTGCTTTATGACTCGTTCTCACCGCAGCTTCTTTATTCAGACGCTGACGCTTAGCCTTTTCATATATGGCTGTCTCATGTTTTCAGTCGTCTTTGCTTTTTTGGAATGCTTCGTTTAAAAGTCTCTCAATCGGGTTTTCTTCTGGCAGTTTCGAGGATTTTAGTGCCGATTCTGCTCCCAGTTCCTCCACGTTGTTTTCTGCCGCCGAGGGAGCTTCTTCATCATATAACGGCGAATGGGAAACCATGTGGAAACTTACTACATAGTCTTCCGCTTCTTCTGATGAGTTATTTCCCTTATCATTGTCGCTGTCTCTGTGCTCAAGAATATGCTTAAGGAATTCTTTGAGTGTGACTGGTGTCCATGCCTTCTGGTTATATTCTTCCAATGCGTCTATATATTTCTGAAGCTCTGTGTGCTTGTTGTCATAATCGGTAGGCTGCATGGATTTCTTGGTCTTCTTCTTCTTCTTAGAAGACTTTGAAGGCTTGACTTGGGGGCTTTCCCCCTGTCAACAACTTTCGGTGTGGGACCTGGTTTCAGCATCCCATCGATAATTTCAGGTTCAATCGGGCTCTTCCACTTGATCACCGGACATGCTTGTAGATCTTTCAGCATTCTTTTAGTTTTCGCTGAAAGGACTACTTCCCATGAAGCTTCTTCCATAAGTGAGCATGATGCCCCCTACGCGTCCACCTTTTTCGGAGCATGCTTTTGGGGCGGGTTTACCCTCTAGTTATCAGACAGCACGAACTTTCCCTGCTGATACTGGTCCTCAACCCAATTTTTGAAGATGTAGTAATCTTCAATTGGGTGGCTCACTATTCTATGATAAGAGCAGTAGTTGGGGTTGTTGACGTTGCCGGGTTGTGCTGGACGTCGTGGGTCTGGCAATGTGATGAGATTATTTCGCATCACCAGCTCGAACAATCTCCTCGTTTTATCGCGAGGAAATGAGTATGCACGTCCCAACCTTTCTTCTAAGGACGGGCTTGTACGTGCGTTGTTTTGGCGAGAAGCCGGTTTTAGACCGCTTGGTTGCTGTTGCGTATTGGCAACGAATGCCGCTTTCCCTTTACCCTTGTTATTTCGAGGGTCCATATTTGAGGAGGAGGGGCCTTGACCCATCTGATCCATTTGGGCCAACTTGTTTATCAGTGCCTGGAAGGTTGTGGGTTTGAAGAATTTCCTGAACTGGGACATAGTCAATTGAGGATCGAGGGTCCCGATGAACATGCCCATGGCTGGAGACTCTTCAATGTGCTGTTCGCACTTAGACTATAGGTTCCACCACCGGATCGCGTATTGGACCCACGTTTCTCCCGGCTTTACCCTGGCATTGATCAGTGCCGTGATTAGGGTGCATTCACTTGCGCTGGCGAACCGTTGCGTGAACAGCGGTTCCATTTCGGAGAAGGTTTTCACGGAGTCATTTGGGAGCTCCGAGTATCATTCGAAAGCTGTCTCGGACAAACTCCCGATGAATTAGAGAAGAAATTTTTTTCGTTGCCTCCAGTATTGCCGCACAGAGCTCTGAATTGTATGACGTGCCGGTGGGGATTACCCGTTTCTTTTTAAACATGGAACTTCAGGATCGTATATCCCGGTGGGTACTTGATTTGGTCATACCAGGCCAGATATGGTCACCCGGTTTTGACGAGTTGGTTAGCGGTTTCATTGGCCTGGTGAGCTCTGATTTGCTGAGCAATGTAGTCATCCAGGGCCGCCTTGGAGATTTTTTCCTTCTTTGCCGCTGATAAGGCTGGGGGAGGATTTGATGTTTCTCCTCTGTCATCCTCGATAATCACCGGCAGATCTTCAGCCGGTAGTTCTGGTTGGATCATAATTCCAACCATGTCTTGGAATAAAAGAGTAATCTGCTTGATGTTAGTAGCTTAATCCACAACTTCTTTGTCTTTTCTCTCCAACACTCGTTGTAAGAACTCTGTATCGGTCTCTTGCTCTTGGCGCTGTTCGACTTCATTGTCCGGACTTTCTTTTAGTTCGGTGATTGTTGCCATTTTGGTCAGCATCTCCTAGAGCTTTTGTTGTTGCTCTTGAGCCTTTGTCAGCGATCGAGTATGCGGTCGGTGACTCACCGAGCCACGGCTCTTTTCTTTTCCGCTAACCATATAGACCGTATGTACGGTTATGCCCCCAGACTTGGGGCGTCTAGAGCTTTCGCCATTGGATTTTCTGCTAGCGGTAGAGTTTCTCCAACCTCGTTCTTTTTTGAGAGGTTAGTGTAACAATCCTAAACTTTCTGTACAGAATTTTTTAAAATACAGAAAGAAACACCTAATCCTGAGCACAAGTTATAAATTTGATTTGCTTTTCAACAGTAAGAAAGCACTTGTAGCTCATTGGTAAAGCCTTGCACTGATGTGACGTAGCCCCTGTGATCGAATCCCCCAGCCATATATATTTTTAATTGATTTTTCTTTTAATCTTTTACAAGCCCAAAGGTTTACACATGCACTACACGTAAAATGAAAAGTCACACAGAAATCAAACATGTGCATTAGGCTAGTTGAAGCGACTAGGACACGTGGCGAAGATCCGAGCCCATCTCGCCGGATTTGGACAGGCGATATTCACTTAGAGGCCGGCGCCGCCGGGCCCCCCGAGGGTAATGCTCCAATTTTTTTGTTGCCCTAACCCTTTGGCCTCCCCCCTTAACCCCTGTACTGTTTGTTTTTATTAAAAATAAACAGAGAATTAAAAAGTAGCATTAAACCAAATTTTAATGTATATTTTAATTCTCAAATTCATTACCCTAAACCCTAATTTTCCCTATAAATACCACACTACATTTCACCCCTCCTCATTCAGAATTCCATTACAAAAACTTTCTAAAGATTCCAAGTCCTAAGTTGTGCAAGTGGAGTTAGCAAATGACAAGGTTCCGGCGAAGTTTCGGAAAGAATCCGGAGACGAAATGACGCCCCGACGGTTCCAATAGCTTTTTCTCTCTCCCCTCTTATTTTACCATCAGTAAGTCCCCTCTCCCCTCATCTTTTGATATTCTTAAACTTCTCCTTTTCAAAACCCGTCGAAAGCGTAGTTATTCCGGCTTCCGATTCTCTTTTCTTTAAAAATCTAATTTTTCTTAATAACAAACCTACAAATTTTTAATAGATTTTTTAGTAATCATTAACAAACACATTAGAATAAGTTTCATCTCAAAAGAATCTATTATGCAACTTTTATTGCATTTTTACGGTTAAATACCATATACTTTACTTTCAACACAATTCAACATATTCCCTTGTATTACCTTTAGAAAACTCACGAGGTAATGACCTACCTCATCACAACACATATTTTTGACATAGCACGATAACTCTTGGGACATTAGTTTATGGGAAAATACGAATTTACGATTAAATACCTTAAACATTCAAAAACCGTTTAAAAACTATTCTAAGTTTACACTAAAATACCATATACAATGAAAACTAGGTTATATTCATTAGAATATTTCACTTTATAAAAAAATTATAATTATGAAAACCCTAAAGACGATAATTAAATACTTGAGGTGTATTTTGAAAATGTATCAAAACTATTTTTCATAAAACCCCCCAAGTTATATTAATTTACAATAAGGACCCTAGTAAACATAGGTTTAAGCGGGACCAGTTCTCTTGAGCCTCAGGAAGCCGGAGAATATGGGTGCTTGCCTATCTAAGGTAGACAACCTTACAACGGTGTTATCAACACGGTAAATGTCTTGGAAAAAGACACAAATCCTGCCGTCTATGTGCAGCAGTACCGATAACATCAGAACTAATTCAGGACTTCAATTTCTTTTTAAGTGTCTGACTTAGATAGAGTCTCAATCTAATCAATCTGATTTGAATTCAATCCAAGTATAACTACAATACAACATGAATCCATTTAAACCAGAATTCAATCTATATTGACCGAACCGAACCATGGATATACTATGATTACATGACTATCCATTTATATCCATTCTGTTTACATGATATCATGATTTCGGCAAGTCATCCATCTATATAACAAAACAATACAATCAATACAAAAGACATTACGGGGTATTAAAGGGGTGGACTGGTATGGAATGTGTTAGAAGTGGCATGAGACGGTCACTTTAATACACCTAATCTGAATATCCATTGCTGTTGTACTATGGCTTAACATTTCTTTGTGCTCCGTATACCTTAGTCTTCGGAATAGTGGGACTCCTCTCGTATACACTGGCATATTCTGTACCAAGCTACAAACAAATGCGTTAATAGAACAAAGATAACATTATACAGTTATATTCTCTTTTTTGTCTATTCTACTTCTCTCTTTCTTTGGGACTTACCGAGCGATTGTTCGCTGACGATATTCCTATTTCTCTTTTTCTTTGGAATGTTGTCAGGAGGACCCGACTCTGAGGAGTTTGAGACCATCCAGGAGCACTTGGAGCAGTTCACAGAAGACCCTGAGCATTGACTTTACTTGTACTTACTTTTCATTCAGTTCATGCCATTGTTTAGGCATTGCATTCCAGACTTGTATTTATATTTCCAGTTGTATTGTAAAGGAATGTTGAATAAATAAAATTTGCTGTTCATTTACATTCATGTCTCTTGTGTACATTTTATTTTATATTGCTTAGATACACTTAGCGTGTTTACTTCTGAGTAAATACGTAGCCGACCTCGCCGTGTCCCCTCCCCGTACACCGGGAAGCGGGTCGTGACAGGTTTTGTTGGCAGCCCATGCAGGTCAGTGCTGCATGGAACCCTATCATCCAGGTCAGTTCTGCATGGACATGCAGGTCAATTCTGCATGAAGTCCTAAGCAATATAACACAAGAATCAGCAACTAAAAACATTCTTTACATTTCATATATCTTGAATCTTACAATTTCATATACTTTGAATCTATCCTAACTCTATTTTTATTTCAAGGTTACGGATTTTCCAAACAATATCAGCACCAACTTCAAAAACACACCACCACCTCTACCGCTTACGCCTACCGTTACTGCTCTGATCAATGAGTAGACGGTACTGTTTGAGGCAATCTGAAGCCCCCTGGAAGGACAGCAGCAGCAGACTGCTATATTACTGAACCGCCCAGAAGCGGAAGCACCCGGATTGAAGCAATTACGGGCATTGCATCGAAAGCAATTTTTGGGGAAAGAGAGCCCTCTGGAAGCTGAAGAATCGGCTCAGAGCATTGAGGACGATCTGGCAGCAGCACAAGTGCCAGAGATCGCTTGGGTACGAGTTACGAAGCTGCAACTCACCAACAATGCCCGAGTTTGGTGGAAGGCGGAAAAAAGTCGTCTTGACCAGCCGATCGGATGGAAAAACTTTCGCGACATGTTCGATGTGAAGTACTTTCCAGAGACTGCCCGTTTTGATATGGAGCAGTAATTCATCCATCTGCAACAGGGTTCGATGTGGACCAAATCTGTGGATGAGTATGATGCTGAGTTTACTATGCTCAGTAGGTAAGATATGTCTCAATATTCGATTTTCTAAATATCACATACTACACAGGTATCATAAGACCGCAACAGATTCGCAGCACACTTGATACCGATTGTTGAGATCAGGTCCAGTCAATTTCAGCAAGGGTTAGATCCGGAAATCCAAGCCGCCTTAGCTACAGGGGATTTCCCAACCCACGACCTGGCCCTGAAAGCTACTCGTCGATACGAGGCAGTAGTGAGGAAGAATGGCAGATCTCAATCTGCCGGAGTGAAGCGCCATGCCACTCAGATGGCAGGAGAAGCCTCTTTAAGGCCAACTTTTGAACCCAAGAGACCGGAAGAAACAAATAACCAACCAAGTCCAGATTTTTGCTTCTACTGCAAGAGGGATGGACACCTGTGGAAGGACTTCAGGCGCGCAAAAGGCCTGTGCTTAGTTTGTGGCGCATCCAATCATGGAATTGGAACATGTTCTTATAGACGCAACACAGTTCCAACTCACAACACTTATTTGCAGCGGCCAGCTATCCAGGCTCCTGTACCTCGTCTTGCTCTTCCAGCTCCACCTCTACGTGGACGTCCTGCACAGCCTAATCGCCAATTCCATTAAGCACTGAGGAACATACCTCGAGGGCAGAGAAACATGCCCCAAGGACAGAGGAATGTGCTTCCAGCTAGGAGAAATGTACCCCGGCGTCAGGCTTTCACATTAGCAGCCGTAGAATCCGAGAATGTAAACCAAGGTAACCCTGATATTTCCCTCACACCTTTTCAATCTTTCCAAAACCTTTGCATTCTCTCGTTCTTCCAAATATTTTTATGCGTTATCACTAGTTCTATCACCATTACTATCACCAAATTGTTTAAAATCTGTTATACTTTCCTTCTATAAATTTCGAGGACGAAATTTTTATAAGGAGAGTAGAATGTAACAACCCCAAACTTTCTGTACATAATTTTTTCAAAATACAGAAAGGAACACCTAAGCCTGAGCAAAAGTTATAAATTTGATTTGCTTTTGAACAGCAAGAAAGCACTTGTAGCTCATTGGTAAAGCCTTGCACTGCTGTGACGTATCCCCTCTGATCGAATCCCCCAGCCACATATATTTTTAATTGATTTTTCTTTTAATCTTTTAGAAGCCCAAAGGTTTACACGTGCACTACATGTAAAATGAAAATTCACACATAAATCAAACATGTGCATTAGGCTAGTTGAAGCGACTAGGACACGTGGCGGAGATCCGAGCCCATCTTGCTGGATTTGGACCAGTGAGATTCACTTAGAGGCTGGCGCCGCCGGGCCCCCCCGAGGGTAATGCTCCATTTTTTTTGGTTGCCCTAACCCTTTGGCCTTCTCTCTTAACCCCTGTATTGTTTGTTTTTATTAAAAATAAACAGAGAATTAAAAAGTAGCGTTAAACCAAATTTTAATGTACATTTTGTCATGCCCCGCTTCTCGGTATACGGTAAAGGGACGCGGCGAGGCCCGCTACGTAATTACTCAGAAGTAAACACGCTAAGTGTATCTAAGCAATATAAAGTAAATGTACACAAAATACAGGAATATAAATGAATAACAACTTTATTTATTAAACATTCTTTTACAGGTACAACTGGAATGTAAATACATAAATAGAAAGCAATGCCTAAAAAATGGCATAACTGAAATGAAAAGTATGTACAAGTGCCTACAGCACTGGGTCGATAGCAAACTGCTCCAAGTCCTCAGTACTGGGCTCGGTCTCTAGTGCGTCCAAATCACCTGACAACATTCCAAAGAAAGAAGAAAAAGAATGTCGTCAGCGAACAATCGCTCGGTAAGTCCCCAAGATGAGAAGAGATAAAATAGACAGAAAGAGAATATGACTCGTAATGTTTGATTATATTGTTAACGCAGTTGTTTGTAGCTTGGTACAGAATATGCCAGTGTATACGAGAGGAGTCCCACTATTCCGGAGACTAAGGTATACGGAGTACAAGGAACCGTTCAGCCACGGTACAACGGCAATGGATATTCAGGTTAGGTGTATTAAGGTTACAGTCTCGTGCCACTTCTAACATATTCCATACCAATCTACCCTTTTAAAATCCCCTAATATATTTTGTATTGATTGTATTGGTTTTTTATATAGATGGATGACTTGTCGAAACCATGATATCAGTAAACATAATGGATATAAATGGATAGTCATGTAGACGGAGTATATCCATAGTTCGGTTCGGTCAATATAGATTGATATAGATTGAATAGACCGATTCATGTTGAGTTGTATTTTATACTTAAATCATATTCAAGTCAGATTGATTAGATTGAGACTCGGTCTTAGTCAGATACTTAAAAAGAAATTGAAGTCCTAAATTAGTTTTGATGTTATCGGTAACTGCTGCACATGGACGACAGGATTGTGGCCTTTTCCAAGACAATTACAGTGTTGATAACACCGTTTGTTAGATTGTCTACCTTAGATAGGCAAGCACCCACATTCTTCGGCTCCCTGAGGCTCAAGAGAATTGGTCCCGCTTAAACCTATATTTACTAGAATCCTTATTATAATTTAGTATAACTTGAGGGAGTTTTATATAAATATAGTTTTGATACATATTAAAAATACACCTCAAGTATTTAATTATCATCTTTAGGGTTTTCATAAATGTATATTTTATAAAAGTGAAATTTTTAGTGAGTAGAACCTAGTTTTCATTGTATATGGTATTTTATTGAAATATTGGAATTGTATTGTATTTGGATAATAGTTTCATGTAATGGTGATTCCTTTGATTTAGAAAACATGGAATATTTGTATAATATATTTAAAATAGATCTTTTGATATTACTCATGTATATATATTTATATATTTAATACAAATAAATTTTATAATTTTGTAGAAATCTCATTTTCTTAAAAATAGCATTAAAAATTCCATCGAGATCGAATGCTCCTTTCGGAGGTCTGCATCTCACTCTACTAGGCCCAAGAACGTGCGATAACCTGCACCATCCTGATCGGGTTCCCCAAAAGTGGGTTGTAGAGGCGCAATTGCAAGGAATTTAATTAACACTCTTTTTAAAGAAAACTGTTTTGTAATGGTTTAGGGTATTTTTTTGTAACTCATAATATTCCCAAAAAATATTGTCCAAAAGTAGATCGTGCTATGTCCAATATGTGTGTTGTGATGAGGTAGGTCATTACCTCGTGAGTTTTCTAAAGGTAATACAAGGAAATATGTGAATTATGTCGAAATATAAAGTATATGGTATTTTATCGTATAAATGCGATAAAAGTTGCATAAAAGATTCTTTTGAGATGGAACTTGTTCTAATTTGTTTATTTATATTTGTTAAATATTATATGAGAGTATGGTATTTTAGGGTTTAAGAAAATAGAATTTTTAAAGAAAAACGAAACGACGGTCGGATTAACTTCGCTTCCGTCGGGTTTTAAAAATGAAAGTTTTTAGAATAGGAAAAGAAAGAGAGGGGACTTACAGGATACAAGGATAGAGGGGAGAAGGGGGAAACTTGGGAAAGTGTCGGGGCGTCGTTTCGTCGCCGGAATCTCTTCGGAACTTTGCCCTTTGCTAACTCCACTTGCACAACTTCTTGGACATGGGAATTTTTGCGAGTTTTGGCACTTGATTTCAGAATGAGGAGTGCCAAATGGTAAGGTTGTATTTATAGGGTAGGATTAGGGTTTAGGGTATGAATTTGAGAATTAAATGCATTCAATCATGGAGAAATGCTCAATTTTAATTCTATGGAAAATGTGCAGAGAAAATAAACAGCATGAGAGAAGTGGGGTAGGCCAAGGGGTGCTCGGGTGAAAAGATAGGGAGCATCCCCTACAGACGGCCCGGCGGTGCCGGTCCCCAACGCAAGCGTCGCCGGTCGATCCCCGGTGGGGGATCTTTGGCCACGTGTTGGTGTCGCTTGGTTTTCTTCAGTGCACATGTTTGTTTATTCTGTAACTCATCATCTTACGTGTAGTGCACATGAAAATCCTTGGGCTTCTAAAAGATTAAAAAAAAATTAATAAAAAGATAATGTGGCTAGGGGGATTCGAATACAGGGGCTATGTCACAGCAGTGCAAGGCTTTACCAATGAGCTACAAGTATTTTCTTACTGTTCAAAAGCAAATCAAATACTTATAGTGTACATAAGATTGCAAATGCCCCAATTGTACATTAACTTTTAAATAAATTTCTGTACATTGAAATTGGAGTTGTTACACATTTTAATTCTCAAATTCATTACCTTAAACCCTAATTTTCCCAATAAATACCACACTACATTTCACCCCTCCTCATTCAGAATTCCATTACAAAAACTCTCTAAAAATTCCAAGTCCTAAGTTGTGCAAGTGGAGTTAGTAAAGGACAAGGTTCCGACAAAGTTTCGGGAAGAATCCGGCGACGAAACGATGCCCTGACGGTTTCAATAGCTTCCCTTCTCTCTCCTCTTGTTTTATAATCAGTAAGTCCCCTCTCCCCTCCTCTTTTGCTATTCTAAAACTTCTCCTTTTCAACTCGTCGAAAGCGGAGTTATTCCGGCTTCCGATTCTCTTTTCTTTAAAAATCTAATTTTTCTTAATAACAAACCTATAAATTTTTAATAGATTGTTTAGTAATCATTAACAAACATATTAGAATAAGTTTCATCTCAAAAGAATCTATTATGCAACTTTTATTGCATTTTTACGGTTAAATACCATATACTTTACTTTCAACACAATTCAATATATTCCCTTGTACTACCTTTAGAAAACTCAAGAGGTAATGACCTACCTCATCACAACACACATTTTTGACATAGCACGATAACTCTTGGGACATTAGTTTATGGGAAAATACGAATTTACGATTAAATACCTTAAACATTCAAAAACCGTTTTCTTTAAAAAGTGTGTTATTTAATTCCGTGCAATTGCGCCTCTACAACCCATTTTGGGGAACCCCGATCGGGATGGTGTGGGTTTTCGCACATCCTCGTGCCTAGTAGAGTGAGATGCAGACCTCCGCAAGGAGCATTCGATCTCGATGGAATTTTTAATGCAATTTTTAAGAAAAATAAGATTTCTACATAATAAATAAAATTTATTTTTACTATATATATATATGTATATAAATACTATGAAAATATCTACTTTAAGTATACAATATGTATATTCCATGTTTTCTAAATCAAAGGAATCACAAATTTCATGAAATTGCCTTTACAATTTAATACCATTCCAAGTTTACACTTAAATAACATAGACAATGAAAACTTGGTTATATTCACTAGAATATTTCACTTTATAAAAAATTTACAATTATGAAAACCCTAAAGACGATAATTAAATATTTGAGGTGTATTTTGAAAATGTATCAAAACTATTTTTCATAAAACCCCCTCAAGTTATATTAATTTACAATAAGAACCCTAGTAAACATAGGTTTAAGCGGGACCAGTTCTCTTGAGCCTCAGGGAGCTGGAGAATATGGGTACTTGCCTATCTAAGGTAGACAACCTAACAACGGTATTATCAACACGGTAATTGTCTTGGAAAAAGACACAAATGCTGCCGTCCATGTGCAGCAGTTACCGATAACATCAGAACTAATTCAGGACTTCAATTTCTTTTTAAGTGTCTGACTCAGTCAGAGTCTCAATCTAATCAATCTGACTTGAATTCAATCCAAGTATAACTACAATACAACATGAATCCATTTATACCAGAATTCAATCTATATTGACTAAACCCACCATGGATATACTCTAATTACATGAATATCCATTTATATCCATTCTGTTTATATGATATTATGGTTTCGGCAAGTCATCCATCTATATAACAATATAATACAATCAATACAAAAGACATTACGAGGTTTTAAAGGGGTAGACTGGTACGGAATGTGTTAGAAGTGGCACGAGACGGTTACTTTAATACACCTAACCTGAATATCCATTGCTGTTATACTGTGGCTTAACGGTTCCTTGTGCTCCGTATACCTTAGTCTCCGGAATAGTGGGACTCCTCTCGTATACACTGGCATATTCTGTACCAAGCTACAAACAACTGCGTTAATAGAATAAAGATAACATTATACAGTTATATTCTCTCTTTTTTCTATTCTACTTCCCTCTTTCTTTGGGACTTACCGAGCGATTGTTCGCTGACGACATTCCTATTTCTCTTCTTCTTTGGAATGTTGTCAGGAGGACCCAACTCTGAGGAGTTTGAGACCATCCAGGTCAATTCTGCATGAAGTTCTAAGCAATATAACACAAGAATCATCAACTAAAAACATTCTTTACATTTTATATTCCTTGAATCTTACAATTTCATATAGTTTGAATCTATCTTAACCCTATTTTTATTTCAAGGTTATGAATTCTCCAAACAATACCAGCACCAATTTCAACAACACACCACCACCTCTACCGCTTACGCCTACCGTTGCTGCTCCGATCAATGAGTTATATAACCTTTAGTTATATAACCACATCTATATTTTAGTATTATAATTAACAAAAGATATTTAATAATTAAGGTTGTTTGATATTTTATTAATATCTTATTTTAATTTGCATCTAAAATATTTTCAAATACTAGATATGTAACCAAATGTAGTATGGTTATCTAAGTCAGTTAAATAGATGATATTTAGCTTTTAAAGCTTTGTTTTGCTAAATCTAATAATATCTTATTTTTAATATGCATACAATGTAAGGTCTATTATTAGATATATTTTAAAGATATTGTAGTATATTATTTTTGAAGATATGATATGATATATATTTTAGAATCCTTTTAATCTTTACAAAAATCCTTTTTGAAAACGTCTTAGATTAAACTGTTGTGGGGGTTGTGTGCATTTTCCTAAATCTACACACACATGCTAAATTATCTTTATATATCCCCTTAACAATTATTCACTCTCTCTCCAACTAATTCTCTCCTTCTCCTATAATTCTCTTTCATCATATTCATAATATCTCTTTCTCTGTACAACAACTATTTCATTTCTCTATTTCTATCATCAACAGATCTCTCACTCATAATTCTTTCTTTCTCCTTTATTTTTAAATCATATATATATATATATATATATATATATATATATATATATATATATATATATATATATATATATATATAAACCATACATATTTCTTCTCCTCTTCACAAAAATTTATCTCTCCTCATCAACTAAACCCATCTCGCCCGCAACCCCCTACCTCGCCACCGCATCCCTCTTCAACCCTCAACTCCGGCCACTTCCTTCCCCTTCTTCCACCTCTCAACCAACTGAGCTCATCCCCTCGTCTTTGCCGAACCCATCACCCTCGATCCCCTCCCATGCCTCCGACCCAGATCACCCTGCCATCGTCCTCGATTGCCATCGCCATCGTCTCGTCGTCACCATCGCAGCAAACCCTCACCAGCGCCGACCTCAACGCATCCAACAACCTATCCTCCTCCTTTGAAATCCTACGACCACGGCGCACCCTTCAACAACTAGCACCACCTCCATCGTCGAGCACCCACCTTCGAACCCATCAACCCCCACCTAGCACCTTGCTCCTCGTCTCCACCAACATCGCAGCAACACCCAAGTCAGCATCCAAAAACCCCCGACCTCACCTCCTTCACCCATCACAAACTCGACCGCAGCCATCTCCTTACCGTCACCTTCATCATCTTCGACTCCATTACCTTGCTCCCCCCATCCTCTCATCGCCAACACCAGGAACCCATTAACCTAGCACCCTTCACTAACTGTCGCCGTAGCACCCTACCTGAACAGCCACCTCACTTTCACCACTGTCTCGCTTCCATCTCGCCGACACCGCCTGAACTTGATCCAAACTCGAGCGCAACTGTTGCCTAGCCGAGCCAGATCCAACCCGAGATCAAAGCTTGTGTTGTGTTGCTTCCGTGACCATCGTCTTTGTCATTCCGCTCATTGCGTCTGTCTCCTAGGCAAGTATTCTTGCCCTTTTTGGTCGATGCAACATCGGCGATTCTCCAAATATATCCTTAACCTACATTGTTGAAATAAAACCGAGTTAGTTCGCAACTTTATAAATCTTAATAATATGAAATCATATATTTCTTGTATGCAAGTTAATAATTGCAAGTAAAATTTACGGAAATAGATTAAGTGTGGATCTATAAAGAAATATAATTAAATACAAATAAAGTTTGAAAGTTGTTAGGCTATCTTTAATATATATATATACTAGCCATTCAGTGATTAGGAAAATATAATTAGTTAACATAATAGTATAGATGACATGTTATTTTCAATACTTTATTGTATATCAATATACCGACTGTATTTAACATGCTACTTAAGACTAGTGCTATTGACATGCTAGAATAACCCTTACATGTTATTACTGTTCATGTATACTATTACATGATAACGACCGTACTTAACATGCCATGATGATTCATTACTCCAGTCCACTTATTTAAAAATGAGATCTCTAATTAGAATGCTGAATTACATGTCATGACACAACCAGAGATGGTAATTTTATCCCGAGCCAAGTGTTGAACGTTCATGCAAATTTCCTTCAGTACTCTTACTTTGAGAAGGTTGACGGAGGACCCATTGTCGACCAGGATCTTCCCTATCTTGATATCGTGATAATACCCGGTTACATACAGCGGACGGTTGTGCTCGCACGTTCCGAGAAGGAGGTCTTCATCGCTGAAGGTGATATCAGCCGTGTGGACTTCTTCCAGCTCATCCTTCATCTTTTCTTCAACCAGGAAGGCTTGAAACTGGTCAGGCTCTTGTAACGCCTTGATCAGGGAATCTCGTGCCTCTTTAGTCAGGAGAAGGGCATCCAAGATACTCAATTGCGAGGGTATCTTTCTCAGATGTTCCTGGACATTGTAATCCACCTTGTTCTTCTTGAACGGGTCCTTGGCTGTGAGCTCTTCGACAACTCTATCACCGAGAGCAATCTCCCTAGGGACTTTTTCCTTTCCTTTGTCCCTTTTGCCCGAACCTTTGTTTGAAGGTTTGAGATTCTTTTCAGGCAACGTACGGTTACGCAGCTGAATGTTCTCACAGTTCTTCATCTCCTCTTCTTTTTCAGAGGTGGATTCCTTAAAGAGAGGGCCGAAGGCTATTTCTTCGTCAGAATCACTCCTGAAGGTAAGAACTTAAGGTTTTGCTCTTGTCGGGATGGTATCAACCATATGACAGTTACCGGCTGTTCCTTCACACTCGTCTGTCACGCTTCTCTGTTCCCGACGGGCTTTGCGCTTCATTCGCTTAAATTGTTGTCGATGGGCAACGTATGCCTGCCACAACTTCTTGAAGGCATTACACTTTTCGGTAGGGTGCGTGACCTTCCGATGGTATAAGCAGTAGTTCGGATGTACATCTGGTTCGTCGGGGCACATACTCCCGGAAGAATTTTCTTTGAAAGGTGGCGGTTTCATTCCCATTGATAGAGCTTTGGCGAACTGCTTTCTTATCTTGATTTTACTCTTGCTGGTAGCAAGGGCACTTTGATCCGGTTGAGGTAGTTTATGGCTTCTCATCACCGGAGCTTTTTCGGCCTGACACCGACGCTTGGCCTTTTCATAAATGGCCGCTTCACGATCTCGATCAGCTTTGCTCTTTTGAAGAGCTTCGTTCAGCAGCTTGTCGATGAGGTCATCCGACGGTTCTATTGGTTTTGGTTCTGGATCTGCCCCCAGTTTCTCTACGTCAGAAGCCTCTTTTCCATTTATCGATGAGTGAGATCATGTGGCAACTCGCTATATAATCTTCGAGTTCTTCATCAATGTCACTGTTTCCGTCCTAAAGAACATGCTTGAAGAACTCTTCCAGTGTGACTGGGGTCTGTGTCTCTTGGTTGTATTCCTCCAGTGCATCGATGTATTTTTGCAGACCCATACGGTTGTCGTCGAGCTGGACGGGCTTCTTGGCCTTCTTCTTTTTCTTTGAAGACTTCGGAGGCTTGGCCTGGAGGTTTTTTCCATCATTACCAACTTTTGGCGTTGGGCACGGTTTCAGCATTTTGTCAATAATTTCAGGCTCCAGCGGGCTTTTCCACCTAATCGCCGGACATGCTTGAAGATCCTTCAGCATTCTTTTAGTTTTAGCTGAAAGGACTACTTCCCACGGAGCTTTTTCTATAAATGAGCTTGATGCCCCTGGCGTATCCACCTTTTTAGGAGCGTGCTGTTGTGGCGAGTTTACCTTCCAGTTTTCGGACAGCACGAACTTGCCCTATTGGTATTGGTCTTCAACCCAGTTTTTGAAGATGTAGCAATCTTCGATAGGGTGGCCCACTATTCGGTGATAGGGGCAGTAATTGGGATGGTTGACGTCGCCCGATTGCAGTCGGCGTCTCGGATCCGGCAGAGTGATGAGCCTGTTGCGTACCGCCAGTTTGAATAATCTCTTCATTTTATCCCGGGGGAACGAGTAAAGACGTCTCAACTTTTCTTTGAGGGATCTTAGTTTGTTGCTTTGGCGAACAACCGGTTTCGGGTCATTCGGTTATTGTTGAGCGTTGGCGACGAAGGTCGCTTTCCCTTTGCCCTTTTTATTCCGAAGATCTGTCTTTGAAGAGGACGGCCTATGGCCCATCTGGTCCATTTGGGCCAGTTTATCAATCAAGGCCTGGAAGGTGGTCGGCTTGAAAAATATCATAAACTGGGATATAGTTGTCCGAGGATCAAGGGTCCCCACGAACATGCCCACAGCAGGAGTTTCTTCTATGCGTTGTTCATACTTTGACCATAGGTTCCGCCATCGAATTGCGTATTAAACCCAGGTCTCTCCCGGTTTCACTCTGGCGTTGATTAATGCCGTGATTGGGGTGCGCTCGCTTGTGCTTGTGAACCGCTGTGTGAACAGTAGTTCCATCTCCATAAATGTCTTGACAGGGTCATTTGGGAGCTTGGAGTACCATTCAAATGCCGTCTCCGACAAGCTGCCAACAAACTGGCGAAGCAACAGTTTTTCATCGCTCCCATATTCCCACACAAAGCTCTAAATTGAGCAACGTGCTGATGCGGATTGCCTGTCCCCTTATACACATGGAATTTGGGGATCGTATATCCTGGCGGGTACTTAATTTGGTCGTACCAGCCTGGATAAGGTCGCCTAGTTCTGACGACTTGTCCTGCCGTTTCGTTCGCTTGATGAGCTATGTAGTCATCAAGGGTAGCTTTGGAGATCGTCTCCTCCCTGGCTGCTGATAAAGCCGGAGGAGGGTTTGATGTCTCCCCTCTGTCGTCTTCAATGATTATTGGAGGGTCTTCGGACGGAGGATCCGGTTGGATCATCATCCCCACCATTTCTTGGAAAAGAAGCGCCATTTGTTTTATATTAGCCGCTTGTTCCGCGTCCTCTTTGTCTTTCTTTTCAAGAATCCTCCATAGGAATTCGGTGTCGGTCTCCTGCTCCTGGCGTTGTTTCGATGATGCTTCTGGGCTTTCTTTTTTCCCAGTAAGTGCGGCCATCCTTGTCAACATCTCCTGGAGCTTTTGTTGTTGCTCCTGAGCTTTCGTCACAGACCATGTGAGTGGTCGATGACTTACGGAAGCATGCCTATCCTCTTTTCCGGATGCCATGTAGACAGTATGCACAACCATGCCCCCAGACTTAGGGCGTTTGGGTCCACTTCTTTTGAAACTTGCCGCGAGCAGGGGGATCTTCTCCGTCCTTCTCCTCTTATAGGAGGTCGAAGTTGAGGGGGCCGTTGCAGCAGGCACCCATACAGACGATATCTTTTGTGGTATGGCAGAGGGATGGTCCTCCTCTTGCCGAGCCTTCGTCTTCTTCAGCCGGCGAGAGTAATCTTTGTCAATTACAGAGTCTTAGACTTTCCACTAAACTCAGTGGATCTTGGAAGACAACCGCTGATGAGGCTGTTCCGGATTCACCCGTGTTGTGTTTTCGACAGGCGGAGGAGACTTCTTCAAGATGGCGGTTGGAGAGTTCTTGCGCACCCTCCTGAGCAGCTCAAAGCTGTTCCCGGTTGGAACAACAGCGTTAATTTCCACCATTGGAGCTGGTGGGGTGTTTCCCCAATCAGAGCAAAGCTCTGCTCAAATTTCAAAATTTGAAAGGAAGCAGCGCTTCATAGCAGCACCAAGTGCGTTGCACTCCGTGCAAAGCATGTGTGCGCTAGCGCTAAGAGCACTGCACTCCAAGCAGCGCACCACGTGCAAAGCACGTGTGCGCTAGCGCTAAGAGCGCTGCACTCTAAGCAGCGCACCACGTGCAAAGCACGAGTGCGCTAGCGCTGGAACTAAAGGCTCCCCACCGTCAGATCAAAGATCCAATAAAGATGATAAATTATCAATTAACCAGAATAAAATTCTGTTAAGGAAAGATTCCTCAAAATCTTTCCAAACAAGAAGATTGTGCTCTGTAAATCAGAGCACTGTTGGATCAATGATCCAAAGGTGATTAAAAATCACCAAAATACAGAATAAATTCTGTATGGGAAAATTTCCCAATCTTGTTAAAAACAAGAAAATTGCTTTTTATAAATCAGAAGCCCTTGGATAAAAAATCCAATGGTGGGGAAATCGCCAAATCAATTGGAGAAAAGATCTCCTTAACTGATTAAACAAATCAGCCTTCACTATATAAAGGCCCCAAGACTTCAAGTCTGATATACAGAAAGGATATACAAAAACAGATAGAGGAACCCCCCTATAAACTTTGAGAAATCTCAAAAAGAATAGCAAGCTCTCGGTAGGAGAAGAACTTTTCTTCAAGGTAAAAAAAACAAAGATAAGAAAAATCTCATTAAAGAAGAAGAAAATAATTCTTCTCACAGATCATAGATCTATAAGACTAAGGTCTTTTACAAAAAAGAGATCATGAACATCTCATTATAAAAAGGGGGGAGAATAATTCGATTCTCTTAGGATCACAGATCCATAAAGGCAAAGTCTTTCACCAAAATAAGAGATTGAAACATCTCCTATAAGATAAGAACTTTGTTCTTAGAATCTTGAGACAAAATCTCTTATAAACGAGAATTTATTTCTCAGATCATAAAACTGATCAGAAGCGCTTCTGTGCTCTTTGACTGGCGCACAGCGCCAAGCGCACCACGTACGCCTCACGTGTGCGCCACTTAATAAATAGCGCTTTGCGCTCATAGACTGACGCTCAACGCCAAGCGCACCACGTGCTCCTCACGTGTGTGCCACTGAACAAATAGCGCTTTGCGCTCATTAGCTGGCGCTAGCGCCAAGCGCACCACGTGCTCCTCACGTGTGCACTGATAGGACATAAACTGTTCTTTAAATAAAGCCCTAGAGCTATGATGAATGCTCAGCATTCAATAAAAGACAGAAAGGCTGTCAGAACCCAAATCAATGTTCAGTATTGTCAAATGTTTAACATTTTAACTGAGTGGGCCGAGCCTAAGTTGGCCATAAAACCCCTCATTCAGATTAATTGAGCCCATATGCTCATAAATCTTTGATCTTAGTCCCAAATTGGACTACAGATCCCAACCAATATTGGTTCAAGGATACATCTCTTCACTCCTCTGATATTTGTCGTTGTAATCCTTCAACGTCTTCAGAGATGTGACGGGTCTCGACAACCAAACATTCCATGGACTATGATGTCCTTAATCTCGGACTGTAGGGTCCTTAAACCCATGGACTATGATGTCCTTAACCTCGGACTGTGGGGTCCTTAAACCAATGGACTATGATGTCCTTAACCTTGGACTGTGGGGTCCTTAACCTTGGACTGTGGGGTCCTTAAACCCATGGACTATGATGTCCTTAACCTTGGACTGTGGGGTCCTTAAGCCTATGGACTATGATGTCCTTAACCTTGGACCGTAATGTCCATAAACTAATGGACCGCAAAGTCCCTAAACTAAAACAATAGAGCCCAAATACTCTTTTATTGGATCTAAACGATCCCGTTAAGTTGATCTTAGTCTAAAATTAGACTAACGTGTCCTTAACAAACGTTTAAGTTGATCTTAGTCTCAAATGAGACTAACGCATCCTTAAACCCTACCCCAAACCCAAATCTAAGAAGATATGGATTTGGACTAATCCACGTCCTACAGGCGACAACATAAATTAGTCTCTGTATACAATCCATAGGCAACCAAAAACAAAACAAACACACACGACACGAAGTGACCATCCGGAGAAGGAGAAAGTGGTTACCGCGATGCGGTAGCATAATTAACTGCAGGGGTTTGCGCCTGTAGGGAAGAGCGTCTACACAATCAAAAACCCCTCAATGAGGGGGAATCTGACGAAGTCTGCTATATCGGCCGCATCCATTTAAACCTTCGATATATGGTGTCATAAATCAACTTGGCATCTTCAGATAGGTGGACGGATAGCACCAAATAGCATCTGCCCTCGAAATTCAGGCCGGACGTCCCAACGTCCCGGTCGCGTCTTTTCAGCAGAGAACAGATTCTCGCACGCCCGGTGGGACCCTTTCCTCTTTCCACTCCACACTTCGTGTGTCATGTTCGCGAATGAATCACGGTTTAATATGGTTGCCCTTGGGTTCGAGATACTAAGATTTGGTTTTGCTCCCGTGCAGAAAAAAGAACATCGATGGCTTCAAATTGCACTAATTGCAACTGCAATTCTCGCTCTGTCCCGTCCAGAGGAGTGACTTACGGGCCCCAAGCGGCCTCCCTTTTCACAATGCCGATGGAGCAAGTGACCCAAGCTACCACTGGGCTATTCTTCGGGACCACGATCCCACCAATGAGCTTCAACACACCACTGCCATCACAAGAAGCTCAGAAGAAGTCGGTCTTTGATCGGCTCACAACTACTGCGGCCCCTCTCAACGGGTCGCCCAAACCAAGCGCCTCAGTCTTTAACAGATTGGGTCGAAGCTCTAATGGGCCTGTGAAGATGCCCGTGATACCGGAAGGGTTTACCCCGAAGAGGATAGCCATTCCTGCTCCTGATGGTGCCAAAGTGGCTTCCCCTGCTAAGGAGTCGGTCTTTGCAAGACTGACTATTTTGGCTCCCGCTCCAAACGAAGTCACCAAGACTGCTCCTCCTGCTCGAAAGTCTGCCTTCGACAGGTTGGCTATCCCCGCTCAGCGGACGTCCGTTTTCAATAGGCTGGCACCAATAACAGCACATGACCAGAACAGGAGGCACGATCAAGACACCCCTATAGCTGAGCCAGTACCGTCGGCTCGACACGCTCGACGTCACCACTGGCGCCAATTAAGGAAGGCTGGGGGCAATTCCCCTTCTGGATTGACTCCGCCGGCTCCAACGGTGGAAATTAATGTTGCTGTTCCAACTGGGAAAAGCTTTGAACTGCTTAGGAGGGTATGCAAAAACTCTCCGACTGCTGTGTTAAAAAGACCTCCTCCATCAATGGAGAACGCTACAAAGGCGAAGCTAGAGCAGCCCCCTCAGCGGCTGTCCTCTAAAATTTATAAAGTTTGGCGATAGGTCCAGGACTCCATAATAAATCAAGACTATCTCCGCCGACAGAAAAAGATGAAGGTTCAGCAAGAAGAGGACCACCCTGTCAAGCCACAGAAGGCGACAGGTACTTGGGTGCCCACTGCAACGGCCCCCTCAACTTCGACCGCTCACAAGAGGAGAAGGCTGGAGAAAATCCCAGTGCCTGCGACGAATCGCAAGAACACTGAATCTAAACGCCCCAAGTCTGGGGGCATGGTAGTACATACTGTCTATATGGCATCCGGGAAAGAGGATAGCCGTATCTCTACGGGCCATCGACCACTCACCAGATCTGAAACAAAGGCCCAGAAGAAACAACAGAAGCTCCAGGAAATGTTGACGCAAATGGCCGTACTCACAGGGCTAAAAGAAAGCCCAGAAGCGTCGTCGGAGCAACGTCAAGAACAAGAAACTGATGCTGAGTTCCTCCGCAGAATCCTCGAAAAGAAGGACAAAGAGGCCACAGAACAAGCGACCAACATAAAACGAATGGTGCTTTTATTCCAAGATATGGTTGGGATGATGATACAGCTGGATTCTCCAGCTGAAGACCCCCCGATTATCCTTGAAGACGACCGAGCGGAGACGTCAAACCCTCTTCCGGCTTGTTCAGCAGCCAAAGAGGAGACCATCTCAAAAGCCGCCCTGGATGATTACATCGCTCAGCAGATACGAGTTCATCAGGCGAATGAAGCGGCTGGGCAAATTGTCAAGACTGGACGACCCTATCCGGGTTGGTACGACCAAATAAAGTACCCGCCGGGATACACGATCCCCAAATTCCACGTATATAAGGGGACAGGGAATCCATACTAGCACGTTTCTCAATTCAGGGCTCTGTATAGAAACACTGGCGGGGATGACAAACTATTGCTTCGCCAGTTTGTTGGCAGTTTGTCGGAGACAACGTTTGAATGGTACTCTGAGCTCTCGAACGATTCCATTAAGATGTTTGCAGAAATGGAGTTACTGTTCACGCAGAGGTTCACAAGTGCTAGAGAACGCACCCTAATCACCGCATTAATTAATGCTAGAGTGAAGACAGGCAAAACATGGGTGCAATACACGATACGGTGGCGGAATTTATGGTTGAAGTGCGAGCAGTGCATCGAAGAAGCGCCTGCGGTAGGCATGTTCGTGGGTACTCTCGACCCTCAAGCGACCATTTCCCAATTCATGATGTTTTTCAAGCCAACTACTTTCCAGGCGTTGATTGACAAGTTATCCCAAATGGATCAGATGGGTCATAGGCCATCTTCTTCAAAGTTGGAATCTCGAAACGAAAAAGGGAAAGGGAAAGCGACCTTCGTCGCCAATGCTCAACAGCAGCCCAGTGGTCCAAAACTAACTGATCCCCAAGACGAGAGACGGCGATTCTTTAATAAGAAAATGAAGCGCCCTTATTCGTTTCCCCGGGATAAAACGAGGAGATTGTTCGAGCTGGCGGTGCGCAACAGGCTCATCAACTTGCCAGATCCAAAACACCCATTGCAAACCGATGAGGCCAATAATCCCAATTATTGCCCCTATCACCAAGCGATAGGCCATCCAATCGAAGATTGCTTCATCTTCAAAGGGTGGATTGAGAACCAATACCAACAGGGCAAATTCGCACTATCCAAGAATTGGAAAGTAAACCCGCCCCAGCTGCACGCTCTCAAAAAGGCGGACACACCCGGGGCATCATGCTCTTTTATAGAAGAAGCTCTATAGGAGGTCGTTCTTTCATCCAAAACGAAAAGAATGCTGAAGGTCTCCAAACATGCCCGGCGATCAAATGGAAAAGTCCGCTGGAACCCGAAGTCATCAAGGGAATGCTGAAGCCGCGCCTAACTCCAAAAATTGTTGGTGATAGTCAAAGCGCCCATACCTAGCCGTCAAAGTCTTCGAAGAAGAAGAAAAAGACCAAAAAGCCCACGCAGTTTGATGACAAGCGCACGGACCTGCAAAAACATATTGACGCGCTGGAGGAATATAACCAGAAAGCGCGGACCCCAGTCACACTCCAAGAATTTCTCAGCCACATCCTTGAGGACGGAGATGATGACAATGGAGAAGAGTCATCTGATGAACCTGAGGATTATGTGGCAAGCTACCACGTGATCTCTCACTCGTTAATAGACTGTGAAGAAGCTCCCGACGCAGAGAAACTGGGGGCAGATCCCGAATCGGAGCTTCTAGGACCATCAGACGAGATGATTGATGCATTCCTGAACGAAGCTCTTTTGAGAAGCAAGGCTGATCGAGAGAGCGAAACGGTCATATTTGAAAGAGCCAAACGCCAGCGACTGGACAAAAGGGTTAAAACACTCCCACCAGATCAAAGCACATCCGCCGCAAATAAAAACAGGTTCAAGACGAGGAAAAGGTTCGCCATAGCTATATTAATGGGAATGAAGCTGCCACCCTCCGAAGGAAACACTCCTAATAGGATACACCTTAACGGAGAGGACGTACATCCTAACTTCTGCTTATATCATCAAAAGATTGCACACCCTACTGAAGAATGCAATGCCTTTAAAAATTGGTGGCAAGGGTATGTCGCTCACAGGCAACACTTCAAGAGGATGAAGCGTGAAGCTCGTCGACAACGGAAAAATGCGACGGACGAACCTGGAAGAGCTGCCGGCAACTGTCACATGGTTGATAGCAGGGGATCGCAAGTTCTCACCTTCGGGAGTGATTCTGAAGAAGAAATGGCTCTCGGACCTCTCTTCAAAGAATCCACCTCAGGAAAAGAGGAAGAAACGAAGAGCTGCGAGAATATTCAGCCGCGCAATCGCACGCTACCTGAAAAGAATCTCGGACCCGCAAACAAGGGATCGAACAAAAAGGATAAGGGGAAAGAAAAGGTCCCTAAGGATATTGCCCTCGATGATCGAGTCGTCGAAGAGCTGGCAGCCAAGGACCCGCCCAAGAAAAACAAGGTGGATTACAACATTCTGGCACACCTGAGGAAGATCCCCTCGCAACTAACCATTCTCGATGCCCTTCTGCTATCTAAGGAGGAGAGAGATTCTTTGATCAAGGCATTACAAGAACCTGACCAGTTTCAAGCTTTCCTTGCCGAAGAAAAGATGAAGGAAAAGCTGGAAGAAGTGCACACGGCTGACATCACTTTCGGCGATGAAGATCTCCTCCTCGGGATGTGCGAGCATAACCGTCCCCTTTACGTCTCTGGATATTATCATGATATCAGGATAGGCAAAATCCTGGTTGACAAAGGGTCCTCCGTCAACCTCCTCAATGTAAGAGTGTTGAAGGAAATCTGTATGACCGTTCAACACCTCGCTCGTGATAAAATCACCATTCCGGGTTTGACTCCCAGTCATCACGGACGCTCGGGTCCATGATACTGGCGTTACGCTTTGGGCTGCTCGTCACAGACATTAAATTTCACGTCATTGACGCCAAGACATGTTACAATGCTTTGCTCGGCAGGCCTTGGTTACACGAGTACAACATCATCCCTTCTACACAACATCAGTGTATGAAGTATTTCAAGGATGGTCTCGAGTATACCGTGATAGGGGAGTTGAACCCATTCTTCGTGAATGAAGTCCGAAAGTACGAAGATGCAAAATACTTCTTACCAGATTTTGAAGACACGGAAAGAAGACACAAACCGAAGAACAAAGCTATCACCACTATTCCGGTCTTCGGGAGTGATACCGAGGAGGAAGAAGAAATAATTTATTCAGGACTGCCCCAATGCAACAAGCCGGGACTGTCAACCCCTATTCTGGTCTTTGGCAGTGACTCAGAAGACGAGCTCAATGCAGTATTTTCTGTTCGACCATCAATACAAGCCTTCACTGGAGATGATCAGAGTTTGCAGATCGCCATGGTTCCGCAAGAGCATTACAAAGAGCTCGACGCACTTGATACCTACAGTGTGCAAGAACTGCAGACGTTCTACGTCCTTCCCATGCGAAAAGATGAAAAGGGGATCCTCTTTTATCGATCCGCGGAAACCAAAGTGGAGAAAGAAATCTGGCATAGCGCCGATTCTACGCTCGACAGGCTCCAGCCCATCCGTCTGCCCAGATACTATACAGAAGGATTAAAAAGGCTGTTCAGGCGCCACGGCGTACCCTTTAAACAGACTGCTCGAAAAGCTCAGTTCTACAACAGGATCTGGAACATCCCCAGAACTCAGCGAAAATTGCCCAACGGGAGAATGGAAACAATCGGGCTTGGATATGTTCAATCCAAAGAACGGGAGCGATTCCGTGGCTGCTACGTCATACATGACTTTGACGAAGAAGGAGATACTCTGTGGGAAGACACTAACCCTGAACCAGAACAAGGTCTCGCCATGAAAGTGCCAAGTCCGTCGTTTGAAGAACAGATGGATAAGCTAATAAGGGAAGCAGGTCAAAAGGTCCGGGACGACCATAATCGCGAAATGGCTATTTACGAGAAAGCCAGGACGCAGCGCCTCCTTCAGCAATTTACAAAGAACGATGATGCCCTTCGTCGCCAGCCCATCACGAAGAAGACTCGACGCGGAGGCAAAAATAAACCAAAGAATGGAAAAAATGTTCGATGGCGGCAAAGCGGGTCCAAGACGCCATGCGATCGAGAATCGAGCAGCCAGGATCCGTCTCTTATAAAGAAGATGGGTCGAGCATATTCTTTTCCCCAAGACAAGACAAGGAAGATATTCGACCTCGTCATGAACATCGGATGATTATGCTCCCAGAGTCCAAGCACCCCGAGCAAACAGACGAGGTCTCTCATCATCCGGACTATTGCTCCTATCACCGAGTGATAGGGCATCCTCTCGAAGACTGCTTCACATTAAAAGACTGGGTATAGGACCAGTATCAGCAAGGAAGATTCGCTTTATCCAATAGTTTGAGGGTAACCCAGCTATAGAAGCATGAACCGAAAGCCACATATGCAGTAAGAACAGAGCTGGATCAACATTGGTCTTAGAAACGATCTCATACCTGTCACGCGATAATGCTGTCAGAAGAAGGAATAGGCAAAGATATGGATGACCTCTCCTGGTGCTTCGAAAATGAGGATGAAGATGAGTTGATCTCAGAATTTCCACCAGTGCCAAAAGAGCTGGAAGATGGGATACACACTACTGCAGATAACCTCAGAAAGATCGACTTGGGAACGACAAACGACCCACGGCCGACGTTCGTCAGTGAACTGTTGTCTGAAGAAAAGGTGGCTACGCTTAGAGACGTGCTCATTCAATATAAAGATTTCTTCGCATGGAACTACTCCGAGATGCCGGGACTAGATCCAAAAATAGCCGTGCACAGATTGGCGATATCTCCGGACATCAAGCCAATCAAACAAGCACCAAGAAGAATGAGGCTCGAACTTGAAATAAGCATCAACGCCGAGGTCAAGAAGCTAATCGACTCCGGATTCATCCAAGAGGTTCAGTACCCTGACTGGATTGCCAACATCGTCCCGGTGATGAAGAAAAATAGGACGGTGCGTATATGCGTGGACTTTCGGGATTTCAACAAAGCTTGCCCGAAGGATGACTTTCCAGTACCAGTCACCGAGCCGATGATAGATAATACGTCCACTCACAAAGTTTTCTCCTTCATGGACGGCTCATCAGGATACAATTAGATAAAGATGCATCCCGAGGACCAGAAGCATACCGCTTTCCGGACCCCTTTGGGCATATTCTGCTACAAGGTGATGCCCTTCGGTCTAAAGAACGCTGGTGCCACCTATCAGAGGGCCATGACGAAGATTTTCGATGACTTCATACATGAAATCGTCGAATGCTATATCGACGACCTCGTAGTTAAAAGCAAATCATACGAGGAACATTTAGAGCATAGGAAGATCGTGTTTCAGCGCCTTCGGAAATACAACTTGGAGATGAACCCTCTCAAATGCGCGTTCAGAGTTTCCTCGGGCAAGTTCCTAAGATTCGTCGTCCGACATCGAGGCATCGAGATAGACCCATCAAAGATCAAGGCGATCATGGAAATGCCTCTGCCAAGAACTCTCAAGCAACTGCGGTCTCTTCAAGGAAAGCTCGCATATATTCGGCGGTTCATAGCTAATCTCTCCGGCAAATGCCGTCCCTACAGTCACCTGATGAAAAAGGGACCCCGTTCGTCTGGGATTGTAAACGCCAAAGCGAACTGGACGAAATCAAGCAATACCTGCAGAATCTGCCAGTACTGACCGCTTCCGTTAAAGGAAAACCTCTCATCCTGTACACAAGAGCCCTCGAAGGTTCTTTAGGCGTGCTGTGGGCACAAGAAAACGACCAAGGGAAGGAGAGAGCCCTCTACTATTTGAGTCGAGTTCTTCTGGGGGCAGAAAGCCACTACTCCCCTATCGAAAAACACTGCCTGGCATTAATCTTCGCGATAACGAAGCTCAGACACTATGCTTTGGCACATGAGGTCCACTTCATATCAAAAGTGGATCCTCTCAAATATTTGATGTCAAGAGCTATACTAACGGGACGACTCGCTAAATAGGCCCTACTCTTATTGGAATTCTCGATAACATACCGACCTCTCAAGGTAGTGAAAGGCCAGGCCATCACCGATTTCCTCGCTGAGCATCCAATACCTGCTGATTCACCCCTAAATTGCGAATTGCCCGACGAGCACGCGTTTGACACGATCGGCGGGGAGAGAAAAGAGAATGATACCCGGTGGGAACTCTACTTCGATGGAGCATCTTCCATGAAGAAGCGCAAACAAAGCACCCCCATAATCAAATCAGGAGTAGGCCTCATTTTCGTGACTCCACAAGGAGGGATAATGCACTTTGCCTTTTCCTTGACAGAGCCAAGGACAAATAATGAAGCCAAGTATGAAGCTTTGATAGCAGGTCTTGAGATCGTTGTCGACATAGGAATCGAAAGCCTCCTCATATACGGAGACTCCCAACTAATCGTTAGTCAAGTAAACGGCGACTATCAAACGTGCAAGCCAGAGTTGGTGAAGTACGGCGAGAGAGTGCAGCAACTGCTGACTCAAATTCCTTCCTACACCCTGAAAAGCATACCGCGTGCAGAAAATAGCAAAGCGGATGCATTGGCCAAACTCGCTAAAGAGCTGGCTGACGAAAACTTCGATAACGTGAGGATTGTAGTGCAAAGCCGTCGGGTTTGTTTCCCCCAACCTGAGCAAAGCTCTGTTTTAAAATTCAAAATTTGAAAATTGAAGCAACGCTTCAAATTCAGCGCTAGGTGTGCTGCGCGCCACGTGTCATACACAGACGCGCTAGCGCCAGGTGCGCTACGCCCTAGGCAGCGCATCCCAATCAGAGCAAGGCTCTGTTTTAAAATTTCAAAACTCAAAAGTTGAAGTAACGCTTCAGATTCAGCGCTCTGCGCTGCGCGCCACGTGTCAAACATGGGTGCGCTAGCGCAGTTGCGCTGCGCTCTGCGCTGCACGCCACGTGTCGAACGTAGGTGCGCTCGCGCAAGGTGCGCCAGCGCTGGAATTAAAAATTCTCCACTGTTAGATCAAAAGATCTAATAATAATAAATTATTAATTAATCAGAATTAAAAATTCTGTTATGGAAAGATCTTTCCAATCTTATTAAAACAAGAAGATTATCTTCTGCAAAGCAGAAGCCCTAGGATCAAAGATCCAACGGTGGGAAATATTCCCAAATCAACCAGAAAAAAATCTCTTAAAACTGATTTAACAAATCAATTGGCCCTATATAAAGGCCCCAAGACTTCAAGTCTCATATAGAGAAACCCTCCTACAAACTTTAAGAAAACTCAAAAAAAGAAAGAGAGCAAGCTCTTGAAAGAAGATCATTTCTTCAAGGTAAAAAAAATGATTCTTGCACAAAGAGATGAAATCATCTCATTAAAACAGAAGAATTATCTTCTTAAAAGATCATAGATCTACAAAAGACCAAAAGATTTTATCACATAATAAAAGAAGAACATATTCTTCACACAGATCATTGATCTATAAAGGCACGCCTTTCAAAAATAAGAACTATTATTCTTGAATCTTGAAGCAAAACCTCCTTTATAAAGAACATAAACTTGTTCTCTGGTCATAAATTTGGTCAACTGCGCCTTGCGCTAATGAAAAGTGCCTTGCACTCATGAACTGCGCTTTTGCGCTCCTTGGACCGGCGCTCAGCGCCAAAACATGCCACGTGTCAACCACGTGTGCAACTTGCGCTTTGCGCTTCTGAAATAGCGCACTGCGCTCATCATCTGGCGCTCAGCGCCAAGCGCACCACGTGTCACTCATGTGTGTGCTACTCAGTAGAGGCGCAATGCGCTCATCATCTAGCTCTTAGCGCCAAGCGCGCCACGTGTTACTCACGTGTGCGCTACTTGGCAGAAGTGCAATGCGCTCTTTAATTGGCGCAAAGTGCCTAGCACGCCACGTGGCGTGCTGTCAGAACACACATTATTCTGATGAATGCTATGCATCCAATACAAGACAAAAAAATGTTAGGATCTAATGCTCAGCATTATTAAAAGGGCCAAGCCCGAGTAAAGGCTCAACAGCCCAGAACAATAAAATGTTAAACATTTTAGTATTATTGGACTTAGCCCAATTCTGGCCATAAGTCCTCAACCTATATTGAACTGAGCCCATCTGCTCACGAATATTCGACAGATCTTAGTCCCAAACTGGGCCACAGATCTTCCAACCAACTCACACCGGTTCGAGGGTACATCTCTTTACTCCTCTGATATCTGTCGTTGTAATCCTTCAACGTCTTCAGAGAGGTGACGGGTCCCGACAACCATACATTTCTACGGATTGTGGGGTCCTTAAACTCATGGACTACGATATCCTTAACCTGGACCGAAATGTCCTTAAACTACCGATGGACTGAGACGTCCTTAAACTAACATTGGACCACTACGTCTTTAAACTGGTAATGGACCGTAATGTCCCTAAACTAACTGACCGCAATGTCTCTAAACTAAACAATAGAGTCCAATTGCTCTTTTGTTGGATCTAAACGATCCCGTTAAGTTGATCTTAGTCTAAAAATTAGACTAACCTATTCTTAACAAACGTTTAAGTTGATCTTAGTCTCAAATGAGGCTAACGTATCCTTAAACCCAAACCCCAAAACCCAAATCTAAGAAGATACGGATTTGGACTAATCCACGCCCTACGGGCGACAACACAAATTAGTCTCCATATACAATCCATGGGCAACCACAAACAAAACAAACACACACGACACGAAGTGACCATCTGGAGAAGGAGAAAGTTGTTACCGCGATGCAGTAGCGTAATTAACTGCAGGGGCTTGCGCCTGCAGGGAAGAGCGTCCCTACAATCAAAAACCCCTCAAACGAGGGAGAATCTGACGAAGTCTGCTACATCGGCCGCATCCGTTTAAACTTTCGATACGTGGTGCCATAAATCAACTTGGCATCTTCGGAGAGGTGGACGGATAGCACCAAATAGCATCTGCCCCCGAATTTCAGGCAAGACGTTTGTCTTCCCGGTTTCCGACGGTAAACAGATTCTGGCACGCCCGGTGGGACCTTTTCCTCTTTCCACTCCACACTTCGTGTGTCGTATTCACGAACGAATCGCGGTTTGATATGGTTGCCCTTGGGTTCGAGGTACTAAGATTTGGTTTCTTGCTTGGCGCAGAAAATGAAACATCGATGGCGTCTACTTTCGCGAAGTGTTCTAACTGCAATTGCAACTCACGCTCCGCCTCATCTGGAGGCATAGCTTACGGGCCCCAAGCGGCCTCCCTGTTCATGATGCCGGTGGAACAGGTCACTCAGGCCACCACTGGATTGTTTTTCGGGACCATGGTCCCGCCAACGAGTTTCAGTGCTCCTATACCAACACAAGAAGCTCCCAAGAAGTCGGTCTTTGATCGGCTTGCAACTACAGTGGCCCCTCTCAACGGGTCGTCCAGCTCCAGCGCCTCAGTCTTCGCTAGATTGGGCCAAAATTCATGTGGGCCCATGATGAAGCCTGCAATTCCAGAAAAGGTTATTCCGAAGAGGATAGCCATCCCTGCTCCCGATGTCGTCAAGGCGGCTTCTCCTGCCAAAGGGTCGGTCTTCATAAGACTGACTGTTCCGGCTCCCGTTCCTGCTCGAAAGTTTGTCTTTGATAGATTGGATACCGCTACTCAACGGACGTCGGTCTTCAAGAGGCTGGTACCGGCAGCGCCTCACCTGAACAGGAGGCAAGACGAAGTCACCCCTCAAGCCGACACTATCCCAACAGCTCGACGCACTCGACGTCGCTACTGGCGCCGATTAAGAAAGGCTGGGGGCAACTCCTCCTCTGGGCTAACTCCACCAGCCCCAACGGTGGAAGTCAACGCTGCTGTTCCAACCGGGAACAGCTTCGAATTGCTGAACAAGGTGCACAGGAACTCTTCTACCGCCGTACTGAAAAGATCTCCTCCACCCATGGAGAGTGTTACAGAAACAAAGCCGGAGCAGCCCCCTCAGCGGCTGTCCTCCAAGGTTTACAAAGTCTGGCGACGGGTCCAGGAATCAGTGATTGATCAAGACTATCCCCGCCGACAAAAGAAGCTGAAGGTTCAGCAGGAAGAGAACCGTCCTGGCAAGCCACAAAGGATGACAACCACCTGGGTGCCCGCTGCAATGGCCCCCTCAACGTCAACTGCTCAAAAGAGAAGGAGGCCAGAGAAAGCCCCTGTGACTACGGCAGATCGAAAAGACGCAAAGCCCAAACGCCCCAAGTCTGGGGGCATAACGGTCCATACTATTTACATGGCTTCCGGAAAAGAGGAAAGCCGCACTTCGATGGGTCACCGGCCGCTCACCCGATCCGTAACCAAAGCCCAGGAGCAATAACAGAAGCTTCAGGAAATGCTGACGCAAATGGCCGCACTCACCGGGCCAAAAGAAAGCCCGGAGGAGTCATCAGAGCAGCGTCACGAATAAGAAACTGATGCTGACTTCCTACGCAGAGTCCTCGAAAAGAAGGACAAAGAAGCTGCAGAACAAGCTACCAACATAAAACGAATGGCGCCTCTCTTCCAAGACATGGTCGGGATGATGTTACAGCCGGATTCTCCAGCTGAAGACCCTCCGATCATTATTGAAGACGACAGAGGGGAAACATCGAACCCTCCTCCGGCTCTTTCAGCAGCCAAGGAGGAAACCATCTCAAAAGCCATGCTCGATGATTATATAGCTGAACAAATACGAGCTCACCGAGTAAACGAAGCGGCTGGCCAAGTCGTTAAAACTGGGCGACCATATCCAGGCTGGTATGATCAAATAAGTTACCCGCCAGGATATACGATCCCTAAATTCCATGTGTACAAGGGGACAGGCAATCCCCATCAACATGTCACTCAGTTCAGGGCTCTTTGCAGCAATACTGGAGGTGATGATAAACTTCTACTTCACCAGTTTGTCGGTAGTTTAACAGACACAGCTTTTGAATGGTACTCGGAGCTTCCCGACGACTCCGTCAAAACGTTTACAGAAATGGAGTTGCTATTCACTCAACGGTTCGCAAGCGCTAGTGAACGCACCCCGATCACGGCATTGATCAATGCCAGAGTAAAGCCCGGAGAGACGTGGGTGCAGTATGCAATCCGGTGGCGGGACCTATGGTCGAAATGCGAACAACGCATAGAAGAAGCTCCTACCGTGGGCATGTTCATGTGGACCCTTGACCCTCAGTCGACTATCTCTCAATTCATGATGTTCTTCAAGCTGACCACCTTCCAGGCCTTGATCGACAAGCTGGCCCAAATGGACCAGATGGGCCATAGGCCTTTCCCTTCAAAAATGGGTTTCCGAAATGAAAAAGGTAACGGGAAAGCGACCGTTGTTGCCAACGCTCAGCGACAGCCGAGTAACCAGAGACTTTTTGTTCGTCAGAGCAGCAAGCCGTGATCCCTCGATGAGAAGTTGAAACGTCCTTACTCATTTCCCAAGGATAAAATAAGGAGACTATTCGAACTGGCAGTGCGCAAGGGACTCATCACTCTGCCAGATCCAAAACATCCGTCGCAACCGGGTGACGTTAACCATCCTAACTATTGTCCCTACCACAGAGTAATGGGCCACCCACTCGAAGATTGCTACGTCTTCAAAGGCTGGATTGAGGATGAATACCAAAAAGGCAAATTCGAGTTGTCTGACAACTGGAAGGTGAACCCGCCACAATCACATGCTCAGAAAAGGATGGACACGCCAGGGGCATCATGCTCTTTTATAGGGGAAGCTCCATGAGAAATTGTTCTTTCGGCAAAAACTAAAAGAGTGCTGAAAGATCTTCAAACATGTCCGACCTATGAACAAAGAGACCGAAATGTTCTTAAACTAACAACGGACCGGAACGTCCTTAAACTAACAATGGACCGAAACGTTCTTAAACTAACGATGAACCGCCATGTCCTAAAACTAGCTGTTGACCGAGATGTCGATAAACTACGGTGGATTGCAGCATCCCAGAGCTGATACAAAAAAAAAAGAATAAAAAAAAAGAAAAAAAGGGTATGTCCATAAGCAAAATTGGCACGGATGAAAACCCGAAAGGGCTCCATGAGTAAAAACAGCAGGGCTACCGGCGAGTTTTGTGAAAACCTGAAAGGGCGCAATCTCGTTAAAAGACACTTGCAAGGTCCTCTCGATTTTGTAAGGAGAAACCACCTGCGTGAGATCCTTACGACTTACAAGGGAGCAACACACTTAGGGATCCCCACGATCCCTAGGGAGAAATTACACTTACGAGATCCTCACGACTCGTAAGGAGAACCCTCTTATGAGACCCTCACGGCTCATAAAATTTGAAAGTCTTAAACTACAGGAATCTGAACCTGTTCTTAAGCAGCCACTACAACCTCTAATGCTGCCCTAAAAGCGGTTCAGTATTGACCCTTGTATACAATCCACGGGCGCGAATAGACATTTTCCTAACAGAGTCCCATCCATGACTAGGGATATGTCTACCCGGTGAACAGCCCTTGTGTTCCCCTCCGAAAGACGGTGCATAAGACTGCGATGTCCTGACGCTGAGATTCGGGGCAGATGCTATTTGGTTTTATCCGTCCACCTCTCCGAAGATGCCAAGTTGATTTATGGCACCGTGTATCGGAGGTTTAGACGGATGCGGCCGATATAGAAGACTTCGTCAGATTCCCCCTCGCTTGAGGGGTTTTTGATTGTGGGGACGCTCTTCCCTGCAGGCGCAAGCCCCTGCAGTTAATTACGCTACCGCATCGCGGTAGCAACTTTCTCCTTCTCCCAAAATTTCACTTCGTGTCGTGTGCGTTTGTTTTGTTTGTGGTTGCCCGTGGATTGTATACGGAGAATGAATAATGCCGTCGCCCGTAGGACGTGGATTAGTCCAAATCCGTATTTACTTAGATTTGGGTTTGGTGTTTTTAGTTTAAGGATGCATTAGTCGCGTTGCGGCTAAGATCAACTTAAACGTTCGTTAAGGATACGATAGTCCTGTTTGAGACTAAGATCAACTTAACGTGATAATCCATTTAATATCTGGCCATCGAGACTCGTCACCTCTCTAACGTCGTTGAAGGATTACAACGGCAGATATCAGAGGAGTTCAGAGATGTACCCTTGAACCAAGGTTGATTTGGAGTTTTATAGTCCATTTGAATGTTTAAGGATACGTTAGCCGTATTTGGGGCTAAGATCAACTTAAACGGGATCATTTAGATCCGACAAAAGAGCATTTGGAGGCTCTATTATTCCAGTTTAGGGATGTAGTGGTCCGTGTTCCAGTTTAGGGACATGGGGGTCCATTGCCAGTTTAGGGACGTGGTGGTCCGTATTCCAGTTTAGGGACGTGGTGGTCCGTCATTAGTTTAAGGACATTTCGGTCCAACATTCCCATTTAGGGACGAATATTAGTTTAAGGACGTTTCGGTCCAATATTAGTTTATGGACGTTGCGGTCCAATATTAGTTTAGGGACGTTCCGGGCCAATATTAGTTTAGGGACGTTCCGGTCCAATATTAATGTGTGGCCGTCGGGACCCGTCACCTCTCTGACGTCGTTGAAGGATTACAATGACAGTCGTCAGAGGAGTTCGGAGATGTACCCTTGAACCGGATATAAATTGATTTAAGAGAGAGCTGTGCTCAGTCAATTTTATTTAAGGACTTGCGGCCAAAATTGGGCTAAGTCCAGTGGAAAATGTTCAACACCTTTATTTATTTCCGGTCTATTAGACCTGTGCTAGGGCTTTGCCCACACTTAAATAATGCATTGCATTACTTCAGGCCATTTATGCCCATTTTGACTGGGCTCTGCCCTTTTTATTATGATGCAGATCATTTGTTTTGGTCCACTGGACCTTTCAATTGGGCTCTGCCCTTTTAAATAATGCATAGCATTTTATTTATTAGGCCTGTTAAGCCTTTTAATTGGGCCTGGCCCTTCAGGAAATGAAATGCATTGCATTTGTCAGGCGCTGTGCGCCCATCAATGAGCGCAAGCACTTGTGGTGAGGACACGTGTCATGCTCTGGCGAGCGCAAGCGCAACAGCGCAGTGCGTTGCGCTAGTGCGTTGCGCTGTTGCGCTGCTGACACGTGGCGCGCTCTGGTGAGTTGCCAACAAAGGAGCGCAACAACGCAATTTTTCAAGTGCAAAGCGCTGTTTTATATTCTGGTTGATTTTAAATCAAAGAAAACAAGTTTTCTTTTGTTTTTAAAGAACCAATGGTTCATAAGAAAGTGCAAGGCACTACTATTACTTATTTTTTTTTATTTAAGATTATTGATCTTGTTCTTAGATCAATAGTCTGTCCATAAGAGAATTTTCTCTTTTTTCCTAAAGGTTTTACCTTCTGTTGTTCTTGAGGAGTTCTCAAGAGTTCTCTTCTCTCTTTTTTTTAGAAAGATGTTGATGATTGAATTGAGGCTTGGGGTCCTTTTTATAGTGCTCATAAATTAGTTAAATTTGTTAAAGAGATCCTTCTCTGAGTGATTTGGGGAATTTTCCCCACCGTTGGATCTTTGATCCAAGAGCTTCTGCTTTGCAGAAGAAAATCTTCTTGTTTTAAAAAGAACAGAAAAGATTTCTTAAAATTTTAATTCTGTTTGGTGCAGATGCCCCAGCGCGTGACACGTGTCGCGCAGCGCACAGCGCAGCGCAACTGCGCTAGCGCATCTGCGCTGACACGTGTCGCGCAGCGCACAGCGCAGCGCAACTGCGCTAGGGCATCTGCGCTGACACGTGTCGCGTAGCGCAACTGCGCTAGCGCATCTGCGCTGACACGTGTCGCGCAGCGCACAGCGCAGTGCAACTGAAGCGTTGCTTCCTTTAATAGAGTTTTGCTCTGATTGGGTGCGCTCCTTGGGCGCTGCGCTGATGCATCTGCGCCTGACACGTGGCGTGTTTCGCAGCGCAAATAATCTGAAGCGTTGCTTCATTTATTAAATTTTTAAATTTTCAAAGCAGAGCTTTGCTCTGATTGGGGGAAGATGAAGCGTTGCTTTATCTCCCGCCTCAGAATTTGAACAGAGCTTTGCTCTGATTGGGGTAAACAAATGCCCCCCCACCGTTGCGCTTACGTGGCGCTCCAAACGTGAGCGCGGCGGTGGAAAAATTCCAACCGTCGCGGCAACTCTCGGAAGTTGCAAGGGCGCTTGGTGCCTATAAATAGGACCTTTGGTCCTCAGCAGATGATTATCATCCTTAAGACTTTTATTTTCAAAAAACTTCAGAGCTTTGCTCTTGCCTTCAAGAACTCCAGAGCTTTGCTCACTTTTCCAAAGTTTCTTAGAAAAACTTTAGGTAAAATTGATTCTTTGATTAAATTAATTTTAATTAATCTTAACCAGCAGAGCTTTGCTCTTATAGATCTTTTGATCTAAAGAGATCCCCATTGGGGTTTCACTAGCAGAGCTTTGCTCATTTTCAAAGTTAGAAACTTTAGGTAAAATTAATGTAAATCAAATTAATTTAAATTAATCTCAGTCAAAGAGCTTTGCTCTCACAGATCTTTTGATCTAAAGAGATCCCTATTGGGGTTTCATTAAGCTTTTGTTCATGGGTTTTAATCCCTGAACAGAGCTTTGCTCTCTAGGAATTTAGCCCTTTATGTATATTATTTTTCTTCTATCGCTAATCTTCCTGTGGTATTTCCTCTAGGCATAATGGTGGTGCATCTATACAGTTTGCACGAGTTCATCACCTATGACGATATCCGCGCACAGGGTCGTCAACAAAACCAGGAGTTTACAGACGCTCAATGTGCAGAGGTCATGGGTCGTCTGAACGCAAGCGGTGGTTGGCTGCTACCCCGTCGTTCGGCTCTTTTGAAAGTCGTGCTGGGAGCAATATGGAGAGCACTTCCGGGTCTTCACGAGGCCCTGCCGCTCAATGCGCTGGATGATGCCGAGGACAAGGTGCATTCAGTGTACCTGAAGGGGCTGATCTCGAAGAAACGGCGGGACAGCCTCATTGACATCCTACACCAAATCTTCCAGCAGACGACGATAGTTGCTGCTTATCGAAGGCCGGGAGGGCTTGCCGAGGATCTTGACACAGAGGAGCGTGAGAGGCTGCGCATAAGAATAATTAGAAAGGCCAGAAGAACTCTGGATGGCCTTACTTTTGAATTCCTCAATCCGTGCCCCGGATCTGAGGTTATACCGTTGTAATAATTTGAATAATGTTTCTTATTCATCGCTCTTGTGATTGTAAGAATTTTTAGCAATATGAATGGAAACCCTCCTTTTTTTTATTTCAGCTTGTCTTATTTCTCGTCCTGAGTCTTCTGCCCATGCATAAATGAATGCGTCTCGAACGCCTGATCAAATGTAAATCGGATGTTCTTTCTGTAGCTTTCTTCTTTCTCTTATTATCGGCATGTTATCTTAATAAAAATGGTTGACGGATAATAGAGCACGCATCTTGACTTTCTTAAGAAATAGCGATGGCTTAGGCCGCAGGTTCAGATCTGCTGCCTAAGACTTTTCAACTCTATAAGCCGTGAGGGTCTCATAGAGACTTTTCTCCCTACGGATCGAGAGGATCTCGTAGGTGGGTTTTCTCCTTAGGAATCGTGAGGATTCCTAAGTATGGTTTTCTCTTATAAGTCGTAAGGATCCTATAAGAGAATTTTTCCCTCTCATGAGTCGAGAGAACCCACAAGCGGTTGTTTCCCTCCTCGTCGAAACCCGACTTTGGAGAGTGAGACCCGTGAATAGTATGCAAGAGACCATTTTGGGTCAACTTGCGGGGTCCCAGTGCTTAGGAAACAGGTTTGTTTTATGCCCACTGCCTAAGGCTTTATCTCACGAGTCGAGCCGCCTCGACAATTTTTTCACAAGTCGAGACTAATCGAGCGTTTCTCACAAGAACATCTTAACGTCGCATTTAACCTCTGCTCTTTACGACAGAAGCCCGTTAAGGTTGGTGGTACTTAGGGTTTTGGCCATCGTACCGTCGCATAAGCTGATATAGTCCTCGATAGGCAATCGTGCTGTTCGAGTAGCCCTGCGACTGCCGTGTCTCTGATCCCTTCGGGGGCTGGACAAGACGTCTTCAAGCAATCCTCCTTGGCAGTTTGACCGTCGGAAGAGCAAGTGTTAGGAATTTGCCATGTCGCTTTTTACTTGAGGTTGGGCTTATTTTGGTGAGCCCCGACGAGTCATAACCACTCCGCGCTGGTGTGGGGATGATCTCCGATAGTCTTTCGGGCTTTATGTGAGTTGCCGTCAAGACCCTGAAGCTAGGAATTTGGCCTTTGCTTCGTTTGCTGGCATTGCGTCTGCTGTATCGAGACGAATGTTGCGGTGGGAACTAGGGATTTTGCCGTGGCTCCGTTTGTTTGATGACGTTGCGTCTGCTGTGTCGAGACGAACGTTGGGGTGACATCTCGTCTGCTGTATCGAGACGGACGTCGAGGTGGTGACCATTCTGTGCTGGTGCGAGATGATCTCCGATTGTCTTTCCGGTTTTATATGAGTTACCATCAAGACATCGAAGCTAGGAATGTGGCCTTCGCTTCGTTTGCTGGCATTGCGTCTGCTGTATCGAGACGAATGTTGCGGTGGGAACTAGGGATTTTGCCGTGGCTCCGTTTGTTTGATGACGTTGCGTCTGCTGTGTCGAGACGAACGTTGGGGTGACATCTCGTCTGCTGTATCGAGACGGACGTCGAGGTGGTGACCATTCTGTGCTGGTGCGAGATGATCTCCGATTGTCTTTCCGGTTTTATATGAGTTACCGTCAAGATGTCGAAGCTAGGAATGTGGCCTTCGCTTCGTTTGCTTTGGTGTGTCCAAATCCTGTTGGAGGAGGAACGCTGGGGTTGACATTTCGTCTGCTGTATCGAGACGAACGTCAAGATGGTGACCACTCTGTGCTGGTGTGAGATGATCTCCGATTGTCTTTCCGGTTTTATATGAGTTACCGTCAAGACGTCGAAGCTAGGAATGTGGCCTTCGCTTCGTTTGCTTTGGTGTGTTGAAACGAATGCTGAGGTGGAGCTGGGATTTTGCCGTCACTCCACTTGGTTTCGACCATGGGGTCTTTTGTTAACTTTGCATGTACACCCTGCTGGACTGCGAAGGAACGTCGTTGTTGACATTGCGTCTGCTGTAACGAGACGAATGCTAAGGTGGAGTTGGGATTTTGCCGTTACTCCGCTTTGTTTCGACCGTAAGGTCTTTTGTTGACGTTGCATCTGCCTCCAGCTGGATTGCGGAGGAACGCTGTTGTTGACATTGCGTCTACTGTATCGAGACGAACGTTGGGGTGACATCTCGTCTGCTGTATCGAGACGGACGTCGAGGTTGTCTCTAGGTTGCTGATGAACCGTCGAGTTTTGGAACTAGGGATTTTGCCGTGGCTCCATTTATTTGATGATTGTTGCGTCTGCTGGGTCGAGACGAACGTCGAAGTGGTGACCATTCCGCACTGGTGTGAGATGATCTCCAGTTGTCTTTCAGGCTTTATATGACTCGCCGTTAAGACCTTGAAGCTAGGAATTTAGCCTTCGCTTCGTTTGCTTTGTCACGTCCGAATCCTGTAAGAGGAAGAATGCTGGGGTGACAATTCGTCTGCTGTATCGAAACGAACGTCGGGGTGGAGCTGGGATTTTGCCGTGGCTCCGTTTGTTTGATTGTTAGGCCGTAGATATTGCCGTTAAGATTTGGCTCCGTTTTCTGATGGAGCATTGGGAAGGAAAGGGTGCCTCCTTCTTTGTTTGTGCCCCTGGATCGTATACAGGGATTGCTGTACTATCGCCTGTAGGGCCAAAGTTTCATTCATTCATTTTTTTTATTTCCGCGATGCTCTATCATTTCAGCTTTTATATCGCGAAGGTCGCGATTGCTCAATCATTTCGGCTATTTTTCGCGGTGCCCAATCATTTCGGCTATTTATTTTATTTTTACTCGCTGCTTTTTATTGCGAGTTGCCCAATCATTTCGGCTATTTTGCATGCATACATTTTTACTTGCTGCTTTTTATTGCAAGTTGCCCCATCATTTCGGCTATTTCGTATGCATGTGTGGCTCGCTGATTTTTTATCGCGAGTGTGGAACTTGGAATCTGACACCAATCTCAGCATCAGCATCGCTACAACTGGAATATTGCCAGGAGCGAATCATCATTTTCCATGAAGGGACTTGGAATTTGATACCGTTTTAGGCATCAGCATCGCTACAACTGGGATATTGCCAGGAGTGAATCATCATTTGCCTCCGTTGATGTTGAACAAAGGTAGCTTAACGAACAGGGTTAGGGTCCTGTCGTCTAAGGCTTTTAACTTCATGAGCCGTAAGGGTCTCAGAAAGGTATTTCTCCCTACAAGTCGTGAGGATCTTGTAGGTGTATTTTCTCCTTAGGGATCGTGAGGATTCCTAAGTGTATGTTCCTCTGTAAGTCGTAAGGATCTTACAAAAGGGTTTTCTCCTTATAAGTCGAGAGGACTTGCAAGGGTCGTTCACCGTATGGACATATCCCCAGTCACGGATGGGACTTGGTTAGGGAATGTTTATTCGCGCCCATGGATTGTATACAAGAGCCAGTATTGGACCACTTGTAGGGCCATAACGAAAGTTGTAGGGGTTGCTTAAGCACAGGTTTAGGTCTCTGTAACTTAAGACTTTCAAATCTTATGAGCCGTAAGGGTCCCATAAGAGAGTTCTCCTTACGAGTCATGAGGATCCCGTAAGTGTATTTTCTCCTTAGGAATCGTGGGGATCCCTAAGTGTGTTGCTCCCTTGTGAGTCGTAAGGATCTCACGCGGGTGGTTTCTCCTTACAAGGTCGAGGGGACCTTATAAGTGTCTTTTAACGAGGTTGTGCCCTTTCGGGTTTTCACGAACACTCGCCGGTAGCCTTGCTGTTTTTACTCACGGAGCCCTTTCGGGTTTTTATCCGTGCCCGTTTCGCTTATGGACATACCGTCTCTTTCTCTTTCTTTTTTTTTTATTTACGAGGTCGCGCCCTTTCGGGTTTTCACGAACACTCGCCGGTAGTCCTGCTGTTTTTACTCACGGAGCCCTTTCGGGTTTTCATCCGTGCCCGTTTTGCTTATGGACATACCATTTTTTACTTTTTTTTTATTTCTTTCTTTTTTATTCTTTATATATATATATTTTTTATATTTTTTTTTATCTCGTCAGCCTAAGGATGCTGCGGTAGTAGTTTAAAGACATTTCGGTCATTTGCAAGTTTTAGGACATTGCGGTCCATCATTAGTTTAAGGACATCTCGGTCCGCCGTCGCCGTATTTGAGGCGAATATCTAGTTTATTGACTTTTCGGTCTATGGGTCCTTCCCCATGAATGAGCATGATGCCCCCGGCGTATCCGTCTTTTTCGAAGCGTGCGGTTGCGGCGGACTCACCTTCCAGTTTTCAGACAGCGCAAACTCGCCATGTTGGTATTGGTCTTCAACCCAGTTTTTGAAGACGTAGCAGTCCTCGATCAGGTGACCTACTGTTTGGTGGTAAGGGCAATAATTAGGATTATTAACATCGCCTAGCCGCAACGGACGTTTTGGACTCGGCAGATTGATGAGTCTGTCGCACACTGCCAGCTCGAACAGTCCCCTTGTTTTATCTTGCGGAAACGAGTAAGGACGTTTCAACTTTTCCTGGAGGGGTTGCCGCTTGTTGCTTTGGCGAGCAACCGGTCTAGGGTCACTTAATTGTTGTTGAGCGCTGGCGACGAAGGCCGTTTTTCCTTTTCCTTTATCTTTTTGTTCGCTCCGTTGTTTGCGGGGCTGGGATTTTTTCCGAGTAGCGTGCGATTGCATGGCTGAACGTTCTCGTAGCTCCTTAATTCCTTCATTTTTGAAATAGATTCCTTGAGGGAAGGGTTGGGAGTAGCTTCTTCGTCAGAGTCGCTTCCAAAGGTGATAATTTGCGATACCTTAGAGTCGGCCGTATGACAATCGTCGGCGGCTCTTTTGCGATCATCTATCGCATTTTTTTGACGTCTACAAGCTTCACATTTTGTGTTGCTTTTGAGCGACATACCCTTGCCACCAACAGTTAAAAGATTCGCAGTCTTCGGTAGGATGTATGATCTTCTGATGATATAAGCAGAAGTTAGGGTGCATCTCTACCTCAGCGAGAGTATTTTCTTCAAAGGGCGGTAGCTTCATTCCTACTGATAAAGCTTTGGCGAACCTTTTCCTCGTCTTGAATTTATTTTTATCCGCAGTGGATGGCTTTTGATTTGACGGGAATGCTTTGGCTTTTTCCAGTATGGCCATTTCACGCTCTTGATTGGCTTTTGCTTTCAGACGAATTTTATTTAGGAAGACATCGATCAGCTCGTCTGATGGCTGTAGAATTTCCGGTTCGGGGTTCGCCATTGGTTTCTCTGCGCAAGAAGCTTCTTTATTATCTGTCAGTGAGTGAGAAATCACATGACAAGTCGCTGCGTAGTCTTCGGATTCATCTGATGAGTTTTCTCCATCGTTTTCATCCTTGACTAAAGAACAAACTGCCCCCGGCGTGTCCGTCTTCTTTGGAGAGTGCGGCTGTGGTGGTTTTACCTTCCAGTTTTCCGACAGCGCGAACTTGCCTTGTAGGTACTGATTCTCGATCCATCCCTTAAAGACGAAACAATCCTCAATCGGGTGACTTACCTTTTGGTGGTAAGGGCAATAATTGAGATTATTAAGATTGCCTGGCTGCGACAGACGCTTTGAACTCGGCAGATTAATGAGTCTGTTGCGCACTGCCAGCTCGAACAGTCTTCTCGTTTTATTCTGAGGAAACGAGTAAGGACGTCCTAGCTTCTCTTTGAGGGAAGGGCGTGGACGCACATTGTTTTGGTGAACGACCGGCTTTGAGTTGTTCGACTGTTGCTGAGCATTGGCGACGACGATCGCTTTCCCTTTTCCTTTCTCATTTCGGGAATCTGGTTTTGGAGGAGACGGTCTATGGCCCATCTGGTCCATTTGGGCTAATTTGTCGATCAAGGCCTGGAAGGTAGTCGGCCTGAAGAACATCATGAATTGTGAGATGGTCGCCTGCGGATCGAGAGTGCCCACAAACATGCCTACCGCAGGTGCCTCTTCTATGCGTTGTTCGCATTTCGACCAGAGGTTTCGCCATCGTGTTGCGTATTGGACCCATGTTTCGCTCGGCCTTATTCTGGCATTTATTAGTGCTGTTATCGGGGTGCGTTCACTAGCACTCGCGAATCTTTGTGTAAACAGCAGCTCCATCTCTGCAAATGTTTTGACAGAGTCGTTAGGTAGCTCCGAATACCATTCAAAGGCTGTTTCTGCTAAGCTACCGACGAATTGACGTAGCAACAATTTGTCATCGCCTCCAGTATTGCCGCATAAGGCCCTGAATTGAGCGACATGCTGATGCGGATTCCCTGTCCCTTTATATACATGGAATTTAGGGATCGTATATCCCGGCGGGTAACTGATTTGGTCATACCAGCCCGGATAGGGTCGTCCAGTTCTAACAATTTGCCCAGCCGCTTCATTTGCCTGATAAACCCGGATCTGCTGAGCTATATAATCGTCTAGCGCGGCCTTGGAAATGGTTTCATCTTTGGCTGCTGAAAGAGCCGGCGGAGGATTAGATGTCTCCCCTCCGTCATCTTCAATAATGATTGGAGGGTCTTCAGCTGGAGGGTCTGGCTGTAACATCATCTCTACCATATCTTGGAAGAGAAGCGCCATCTGTTTTATGTTAGCCGCTTGCTCTGCAGCTTCTTTGTCCCTCTTTTCGAGGACTCTGCGTAAAACGTCAGTGTCGGTTTCTTGTTCTTGACACTCATCCGAAGACGTTTCAGAGATTTCTTTTAGCTCAGTGAGTGCACCCATTGTAGTCATCATTTCCTGAAGCTTTTGTTGTTGCTCCTGGGCTTTCGTCACGGATCGGGTGAGCGGTCGGTGGCCCGTAGAAGTGCGGTTTTCCTCCTTTCCAGAAGCCATATAAACAGTGTGCACCACCATGCCCCCAGATTTGGGGCGTTTGTGTTCAGCGCTTTTATGCTTCGCCATGTTCACAGGGGCTTTTTGCGGCCTCCTTTTCTTCTGAGTGATTGGAGTTAAGGGGGCCGTTGTAATGGGCACCCGGGTAACTATTGATTTTTGGGGCTTGATGGAGTAATCCTTCTCTTGCCGAACCTTCATTTTTTTCCGTTGGCGGAGATAGTTTTCATCAATCACTGACTCCTGGACCTGTCGCCAGGCTCTGTAAATTTTAGAGGACAGCCGTTGAGGGGGCTGTTCTTGCTTTGTTTCTGGGACTTTCTCCGCAGGCGGAGGGGATCTTTTCAGTGTAGCGGTTAGAGAATTCTTCCGTACCCTCCTCAGCAGTTCAAAGCTGTTCCGAGTTGGAATAGCAGCGTTGACTTCCACCATTGGAGCCGGTGGAGTTAGCCCTGAGGGGGAGTTGCCCCCTGCCTTCCTCACTCGTTGCCAATGGCGACGTCGAGCACGACGAGCCGTTGGGACTGGCTCGGAGATAGAGGTTGCTTCTTTTTGCCCCCTGTCTGAATGAGGCGCGGCTGGTGTTAACCTCTTAAAGACTGAGGTTGTCCTTGGAGGGATGATATTTAACCTGTCGAGGACAGATCCTCGGGCAGAGGCAGGAGCAGGAATCGTCAGTCTTGAGAAGACTGACTCTTTGATAAGGGAAGCCGCCTGGACGACTTCTGGAGCAGTAGTTATTGCCTTCCTTGGGACAGCCAATTTAGAGTTCTGATTTAGCCTGGTGAAAACAGAGGCTGTCGGTTTGGTAGTGGGCGACCCGTTGACAGGGGTCGTCGTAGCAGTGAGCCGGTCGAAGACCGACTTCTTGTTCACTTCCGGTGCAGGTATTGGCATAGGGAAGCTTGTAGGCGGGATCATGGTCCCAAAAAACAGGCCGGTGGTGGCCTGGGTCACCTGTTCTACCGGTAGAGCGAGGAAGGAAGTCGCTTGGGGCCCATATGCTACACCTCCCAGTGAGGTGGAGCGTGCGTTGCAGTGGCACTTCGAGCAGTTGGTGTAATTAGAGGCCATTGAATCTTGAGTTCTGCGCCAGGCAAAAGACCAAATCTTAGTAACTTGAAATCCGAAGGCAACCATTAACAAACCGCGACTGGTTCGCGAAGACGACACACGAAGTGTGGAGTGGAAAGAGGAAAGGGTCCCACCGGGCATGCCAGAATCTGTTCCCCTCCGAAAGACGGGGCACAAGACTGCGATGTCCTGACGTTGAGATTCGAGGCAGATGCTATTTGGTTTTATCCGTCCATCTCTCCGAAGATGCCAAGTTGATTTATGGCACCGTGTATCGGAGGTTTAGACGGATGCGGCCGATATAGCAGACTTCGTCAGATTCCCCCTCGCTTGAGGGGTTTTTGATTGTGGGGACGCACTTCCCTGCAGGTGCAAGCCCCTGCAGTTAATTACGCTACCGCATCGCGGTAGCAACTTTCTCCTTCTTCCAAAATTTCACTTCGTGTCGTGTGCATTTGTTTTGTTTGTGGTTGCCCGTGGATTGTATACGGAGACTGAATAATGCCGTCGTCCGTAGGACGTGGATTAGTCCAAATCCGTATTTACTTAGATTTGGGTTTGGTGTTTTTAGTTTAAGGATGCATTAGTCGCGTTGCGGCTAAGATCAACTTAAACGTTCGTTAAGGATACGATAGTCCTGTTTGAGACTAAGATCAACTTAACGTGATAATCCATTTAATATTGTAAGTGCACGGCGGCGCCCCGGCCGTCGATCCGACGGCCAATTGCGGAAGCGGTGATAAACTTAAATTTTGCGGACTTAGCAAACCGGCACCACCGCGCACTAAACACCCGGATCGTAACCATTAACAAGTCTAAGCTAACTAGAAGATGGGTTAGAGATATACCGACGATCCAAGTCCTCCGGTCTTCTCATCATGGTCCCGATCTCCTGCGGAAAAGTCCCGTCTCCTCCTCGTCGCCGGAAGTGCACCACATCGCCTTCTTCGTTTACGGGCTCCCACCTCAATGCCGAGGCAACTCGGGCATGAAGCCGGCTACTCGACGTGCCCAAGGTTCGTTGTAGAATATGTAGTAGAACTTTTGTCTCATTTTTGGGGATCGTGGAATTGCCATTGGTGAAGGAAAAGAGAGGAACTTTTGGAAAGGAACTAGAGGGCTTTTCTAGCAAGCATGAGAAAACAATATGCCACACCAAAAATGAATCAATCAACCCTTACCCAAAAGAATGGCCGGCCACACTCTTTTTAGGTGGTGAGAAGAGCATGAGAGTGAGGGAGTGATATATTCTAAAACAAAAGATCAAAACCCAACCATAATCAAAAGAGAGAGAGAAAGGAATGGTTATGATATCAAGTAATGATCACAAGCAAAACCAACACTCATCCAACCATCATCACCAAGCTCATCATCAACAACCATGATGATCACTAAAAGTCAAGCAATCATGAAGCTAGAAGTCAAGGTCAATGAGAGGCTATCATGATAAAACAATAAGCAAAGAACCCCTCCACAAACACTTATTTGCAACAATGCAAATAAGCCCTCCTCCACCAATCTTCGGCCAATGAACGGAACAATGGAAAATTGGCCGAAACGGAAAACAAACTGGCAACTCCAAAAACTGTTCCCGTAATAAATTACAGGAAAACCCCGATACTGTGCATACACACCCGCATCTGTATTTCGACCGAAATACAAATGCAATGAGACAAAATCTCCACTGTACTATACTAGGATCCGGCTTATACCAAAACCGGCCAGTAAGGTCTGTTCGATCCTGATCCGTGCAATACCGCACGTATCTGATCGAACCCTGCCATATAACCATACGGCCTATAGTACAAACTGTCCGATCCTGATCCGTGCAATACCGCACGTATCTGATCGGACCTTGCCATATCTCCATACGGCCTCTACAACCTTTCGCCCGAAAGCTGAGTAACTGAAAGTGTGGGGGACTCTAAAGACTCATCAATACAATGGCTGTGGATTTAACCACTAGCCCGTCAGAGGTATAAGCCAATACGTAACGGGCCACCAGCTATTGACTAAAAGGGACGTCGATGAGCGAACTCATCCTGACACCCTACTGAGCCTGTCAGTGACAATATCCGTGCAGTCAGGTCCGTTCGTCTATGAGTATCGCATGGCGGGCCTAGGGGGTTGGTAAAAGTCAGACCCCCAAAAGCGGTACAAGTCGTGTCGGAGTGTAGCCCAGAACACCCTGAGATACTACTGGAATACCTACCAGTAAATCTCCTTGCCTTGGCCAAGGACTTTGTGTAATGGCTCTCCTAGACACAGCACGACCTCACCCCCAATACCGGGAGAGACGAACCCCTGAAGATACGCTCACTGCCTCCATGTGGCTCGGGACTGTACCCAACTAAAACCTGTTTGCACGACTCCTTTGAGCCGTGGTAGGGTAGTAATCAAAGTACAGTGGGAACTCACACGAGACAAATGACGATCCCCAGGTCGATGAACTAACCTGCACACATGTCACCAGGGAACTGCCATCTGACGTCTGGTATATGACCAACTAGCATGTTCCCGGCGAGTCCTGTCCGGTGTACTCATAACCCAATGAGCACCTGTATACATCTTAGGTGATCCAACTGACACCAGTGGCTTGTGAGACCGGCCACCGCCCCTCGTCGGGGTCTGGACTGTATACACTAGTCTACTAATGGAGTATCGATGCCCAGTCTCGAAACTCCCACGACTAGGGACCTTTTAAGGATATGCTTATAGACCCCCAGCTCCCACTTATATGATCGCCCTCATACTGCTGGTGGTCAAGCAAGAATCCTAGGGGCTCTATCAACGTGTAATAGCGACGTGTCAGGTCACTTAAAACAGTACACGATGATAAAGGTAAACCAGATAGCATACTATCATCTCGAGTAAGACTGTCCTACCGGGATAGGTCCTCCCTCAATCATTACAATCACGTACCTGTGACCTAATAATTGACTCTGAGGGCACTATCTCCAACAATCTCCCACTTGCACTCAAGGCTAATTATTGCGATGTCGCATACTCACAGCCCGTGTGATACCGAACATCCAACTCCTCTACTAGTCAGTCTCACAAAGCTCGTTTGCGGAACTATTGCGTTCGAGGAATAGCCTCAGTGAGTGGATCCGCTTAGTTGTTACTTTCTATGTCTCTCTATATCTCAAGTTCGCGGAGAAACCCATCTCCCGAAATGAGCAATACCTGTCTCAGAATATGTCTGGATGTCTGATGGGACCTAGCTCATAAATGAACTCCAAATCCAAACTTCTTAGACTGTATCGTCAACTGAACTTAATCAGTATCCTGCGCGCCATGCCTCCCTCAGTATTGCCTTGGACCACCTGTCCAAAATACTGCCCCTCATCAGAAGGAAAACTATAACTCTGACAACCTCCTTGTCGTCCATGTCACCTTGGAAGCCTGGAATGATAACTGTCTCCTGAATGAGGCTGTCGTTATCATATCCCTAGAACATCCACTTATGTTCTAAAACTGCTTCCGACTGTTTCTCCAGGATTGGATTAATGTCAACTTATTGCATCTAGTGCAAGAACAACATCTGGTGTGGTACTTGACATCTCACGATTGACTCAATTGCCTGAGCAAGTGAGCTGCCAATCATGCCCGTCCCTCTCCCCTTTAGTCTGTAAGACACCTTTGGAGAGGGTGACTCCATTACCTGCAGGTACACTACCGTGCCAGGAGTCGTCCATCCTAAATACTCTTAGAATGCTGTCAAGTACCCTGATTGGGAAACCACCCAAATCTAGATCTAAGACCATAGATCTAGTAACCAGTATGTCTGATATAAAATCCATTTCCATTGTGGAGAAACAACTGTGTGACGACCAAAGTATAACCGATCGTAGTGTAGGAGTTTCCTTTCCTACTCTGTGTATATCATCCAAATACCAGGATATCACACCCTACTACCTTCTCAACAGATCCATCCCCTATTCTGATGAAGTCAAACCCATGACTGTCACGTCAGAAATAGATGATCTATCTCCGCTACATCTGCTTTAGTCTATAAATAGATATAAGCCTGATGTCCACCAATGCTTCCGCTGCTCCCACTGACTACGACAACCCTCTGCCAGAGTCATATAGACGTGCACTTCTAAAACTAGTTTAGAACGACGCTATACTCATCCTCCTGCCGGGTCTCGCAGCCTGGAACAACAACAATGGCAAGTGTGGGTAAACAAGAACTTCCCTGTCACCGTCCTTGAGGCTACCTGAGTACCTCTCGGGTGCCTGAAGTTACCCACTTTATCTGCGGAGTGGCCAATGGAATGTCAATCCAGATTGAATCTTTAGGTTCCTTATCAAATCTTCAGTAATCGTTTGTGGTTCTGGAATCACTTCCAGTTCTACCATACTCCCACTACTGTTTTCTGAAAAAATCCATTTTTATTAAAACTGTGGCGAGTCTAGAACAATATCGCTATTGTTCATCCAGATGGTAGAAAGTCAACCCTCGTCATAGCCTGGGTCAACCCACAAACAGCCATTACAGAAACGTGCCTTGAGTTGTCCAGTGTCTGGTTTTAATCATAAACCGGACAACTCCCCGTACCTTAACATCGTTAAGATATGAACTGTTCTATATCCCATATAGGACCAGAGGCACTGATTTAATTGAACCAGATCCAAATCATGCAACTGTCTCCAGTGCATGTCAACTAAATGGAAGGAGGCCAGATCAGCGTTACTCAACTTAGGAATACTTCCAATTATGAGTAACCTGAAAGAGAAGCAATTTCTCTTAATCATTACTATCAACTGAACACCATACACAAGTATCTACATCTTCGATCTCTTTGAAGAATCCCGATACTTGCTATACCTGGTTCTCTACTCTATTCAAATACATATAACTTCTCCAAATTCAGACCCTGTGTTTCCACGAAACACCTGTCTAAAAATTAGAGGAGTCATAAGTAAACCGAATATAGTACGAGGACCATCCCCTCTGTCCTGATGGACTCTGGACAACATACAATACTCTGTAAAAGTCCCTTGAGTCTGATTACTCATTCACTGTGTGTCGTAGGTTGAAAACTGTACTTATGGTTAAGAAGAATTACACCGCTATTTAATGCTCCTTACCTAACCATCCACTGATATAGATAAATGTCGTAGACATAATTTCAGAAAGGTATATCTCACTCTATGAAAATAGACGTACAGATATATCAATTTGAAATTGGTGCATAACAGCGGATATTCAAAACCAAATATTTGCCGACCGGCAAACAACCCAGGTGATTTCCTCAAATATCACCGATTACAACGAATCCCGATATAATGAGGATAATCACCCAATTCCCAATAACTTACTCCCACTCATGATCTGTAAAACCATACAGATGTGAGAATCGTATCTGGTAAATACATACCCTGGAGTAAGTATCTAATCGGGAAATCAGTTTTCTATTAACAGTACACAGTGAAACTGAAACATTGAAATGTTTCGATGGGGTATCCTGGTATTCCTAGTAATGCCTCTTCCAGATTCACGACTGTAACCGTATAGTTCTTTGCCACCTCTCCAAATCCCTTCATATGTCTTTAGTCTTTACCTTCTGCACACCCCTTTAGGCCAAATGGTTTTCTTCCTTCCCTACCGTTCGGCACCAGCCTATGGTTTGGAAGAAGACTATCCAATAAGCATAATGGGTGTACTGTCCCAATCCTAGGAACACTCGCAACACGAGAGAAGGTGAAGATAAAAGACACCTGAATGTACTTTATTCCTATTTCTCCTGAACCAGGATCCATCCCCGAACTGGAACAAGTTCCTTTCGAGTTCGTATATAACCATACGATGGAATATCCAAATAAACTGTGGATCTTCGTAGTGATACGGAATGTCCTGGAGAAATACAAAGGTGATGTGGGAGTGGTAACGAAATATTTGGTTTGGTCGTGAATATCTGTTGCAATTTACTTTGCCCTCTTACTAATCCCTTGCTTTGTCTGAACTTAATACCTTCTGCACACCATCGTTATGCTAATTGGTTTTCTTCATTCCCTACCGGTCGGCACCAGCCTAAGGTTTGGAAGAAGACTATCCAATTTGCGTAATAGGTGTACTATCTCCTAAACCAAGGAGTACTCACAACTTGAGAGAAGGAAAAAGGAAAAGACAACTGAATAATCCTATCCGTTTTCTCCAGAACCGGAAACCATCCTCGAATAAATTCTTTCGAGTTCGTATCTAACCATACGATGGTTTTGTCCAATGGAAGTGGACGTTCGTAGTAAAACGGGGTGTCCTGGAGAAAAGGGTAAAAGTAGGAGTGGCAATGAGGTTTGGAACTCTGACAATCCAAAAAGCCAGTGTTTAAGAAGGTTCGGTCAACTTGGTCACTGAGTCATAGTCTTAGGGTCGGGTCAATGGTCGCTGCCAGAGAGAGAGAGAAAAGAAACACTCAGCGTGCACTCTAACCTAGATCAGAATGGTTACCAATTTATCTAATCTGGAAACCTCCCACTGTACCTCAAATTCTCCTCCAAACCTAAAAGAAGAATTAGTCGGGGTCACCCGAGGAGTAAACTAACTCATCAGTGGGAATCGGGATCCAACTATCATCGCATGATAACGTGACGGAATCCGCTCACGGTATCACACTCCAGAAGGTATGCGCATATCTGGCAAGTTTCAGTTCTTTTGAAATTCCCGATGTGATTTCTGCCCCATGCTCTTATGACCTTGGCGTGAGGTCAAAATATCATAAGTCACATGTCAAGTTCTGCCCGTCATTATCCAGGTTAATTTGAACCCACCCGTACATACCCTTGACGTAGGCCAAAATAGTAGTACGACTGTCCCAAACCAACGCATCTATCTATGCAACAGATAAATAACCGGCAGCTACCAAACACTATGCCTTGGCGTGAGGTCAAAATACATAGCTTGAATACTACCGAATATTTAACTGAAATGACGGAGGGCTACGAATGGTTTCTGGCGAAAACCTTTAACGTAATGAACTTGATATCGTCGAAGGAACGGATATCTTTTAAAAATATAGTGACGAAAACCGTTGCTAAAGAGGTCACTCCCTGTGAAGGGATCTCGGCTCTTTCCCCGTAGAATGGGGTGCAGGATATTCCAAATGAATACCGCGATGCAAAGCAAAAGTAATCGGCTATAGTGAAGTTAATGCCCTGACGCAAACTTCTGTCCAAGGGGTCACTCCCGGTGAAGGGATCTCGGCCCTTGCCTCGTCGACTGAGGAGCAGGATATTCCAATGAATACCACGATGCAAAACAAAAAGTAAACGTCCTTGCAATAACAGCTTTTTGAAAAGTGTTCCAACAACATCAGATTAGGTTTGTTTTTAACTTGCATTGATCTGAATCAATGCAATCCCATCAATTGATCACACCACAAAGAACGAAAATATACTGATGTACGTATATGCCATCCGCATTCGCCACTGGGTCCCGTCATTACCCGTTAGGTTAGCTAACTAACGACAGAGCGGGGACTGGACTAGCGCGGATGCAAAACATATACAACATCTACTAATATATATACCAATATATTATATTCGCTCAAGGCGTGAATAAAATGCAACATCACAGAAATGTACAGCATCACAGAAACAATACAGATATCTGGGATCCCCGGGTTTCATAGAGCCGCTGAAACCCGACGTTCCCCTGGTCGTGTGGATAGCCTGTGCAATGAAATCCTAGACCCCTACGGGCGCGGCAAGTCACCCGCCAAAACCTGAAGCGAGGCAGCCCCCTTCAGCCCCGTGAATGGACCACCCAGCACTTCACGGAATCCGGCAACTTGGGCACCCCTCCTGGGTCAACCTGTACCCCCTACGAGTGCGGCGAATAGCCCGCCAATCCTAGAGTGAAGCCCCCTCCGTCTCAATGCCATGAGATGCGGGCTTGTTGCCCTCCAGAACCCGGCTATCCGTGCACCCCTCCGCGGGGCAATCCTAGTACAGAAAGTAAAATATACATACAACGGGTACATCGACCGCAACCAGGTCGTACCCCAAAATAATAATACAATCAGGCAGTGACGGCAGTCCACATGTCGGACGCTCACCCCGCAATATCAAATGTACATAATACAACAAAACTGTACTAGCATTGCATCCAGGCTATCCCCCACGACCGATCCGCAACATCACAGCAAATACATAGAACATCAACGTGAAAGTCACGTTCGCAAATCCGTCTAACCGGGCTATAGCAGTTAGACCGGATTTACCGATCGAGTGACATTCACGGTCGCAGATATAATGTAAATACTGTGAAAAATGTGTTTTTAAAAAATTTCCGATTGATCAAACAATTAACAAGTGGGCCCCAAAGAAAACTGTAGCACTCACAGAAACAATTGGCCCAACTTTAATATTCCAAAGCCCATATTTTAAGCCCAGAAGGTCTCTGTAAAAAAATGGTGAAGTGATGTGAATAGTGCGCGGCGGAAGGGCCGCACAAAGGTGGTTTTCGCGGCGGTTCCGCGCTCCAACTGTGGAGTTACTTCGTCAAATTTTTACAGAACTCTTATATTTTCCAGTACATCAATATTTTATAACCTGAAAAAAATTTCGAGACCAAAAATTTTCAACAGAAACTGATGCGAACTAAAATGCAGTTTTGGAACTTTTTGATCGATCGGAAATGCAAACACATTACACAAAGTTAGACTAAGTTAATGGCGAGGCTCTGATACCACTGTAAGTGCACGGCGGCGGCCCGGCCGTCGATCCGACGGCCAATTGCGGAAGCGGTGATAAACTTAAATTTTGCGGACTTAGCAAACCGGCACCACCGCGCACTAAACACCCGGATCGTAACCATTAACAAGTCTAAGCTAACTAGAAGATGGGTTAGAGATATACCGACGATCCAAGTCCTCCGGTCTTCTCATCATGGTCCCGATCTCCTGAGGAAAAGTCCCGTCTCCTCCTCGTCGCCGGAAGTGCACCACATCGCCTTCTTCGTTTACGGGCTCCCACCTCAATGCCGAGGCAACTCGGGCATGAAGCCGGCTACTCGACGTGCCCAAGGTTCGTTGTAGAATATGTAGTAGAACTTTTGTCTCATTTTTGGGGATCGTGGAATTGCCATTGGTGAAGGAAAAGAGAGGAACTTTTGGAAAGGAACTAGAGGGCTTTTCTAGCAAGCATGAGAAAACAATATGCCACACCAAAAATGAATCAATCAACCCTTACCCAAAAGAATGGCCGGCCACACTCTTTTTAGGTGGTGAGAAGAGCATGAGAGTGAGGGAGTGATATATTCTAAAACAAAAGATCAAAACCCAACCATAATCAAAAGAGAGAGAGAAAGGAATGGTTATGATATCAAGTAATGATCACAAGCAAAACCAACACTCATCCAACCATCATCACCAAGCTCATCATCAACAACCATGATGATCACTAAAAGTCAAGCAATCATGAAGCTAGAAGTCAAGGTCAATGAGAGGCTATCATGATAAAACAATAAGCAAAGAACCCCTCCACAAACACTTATTTGCAACAATGCAAATAAGCCCTCCTCCACCAATCTTCGGCCAATGAACGGAACAATGGAAAATTGGCCGAAACGGAAAACAAACTGGCAACTCCAAAAACTGTTCCCGTAATAAATTACAGGAAAACCCCGATACTGTGCATACACACCCGCATCTGTATTTCGACCGAAATACAAATGCAATGAGACAAAATCTCCACTGTACTATACTAGGATCCGGCTTATACCAAAACCGGCCAGTAAGGTCTGTTCGATCCTGATCCGTGCAATACCGCACGTATCTGATCGAACCCTGCCATATAACCATACGGCCTATAGTACAAACTGTCCGATCCTGATCCGTGCAATACCGCACGTATCTGATCGGACCTTGCCATATCTCCATACGGCCTCTACAACCTTTCGCCCGAAAGCTGAGTAACTGAAAGTGTGGGGGACTCTAAAGACTCATCAATACAATGGCTGTGGATTTAACCACTAGCCCGTCAGAGGTATAAGCCAATACGTAACGGGCCACCAGCTATTGACTAAAAGGGACGTCGATGAGCGAACTCATCCTGACACCCTACTGAGCCTGTCAGTGACAATATCCGTGCAGTCCGGTCCGTTCGTCTATGAGTATCGCATGGCGGGCCTAGGGGGTTGGTAAAAGTCAGACCCCCAAAAGCGGTACAAGTCGTGTCGGAGTGTAGCCCAGAACACCCTGAGATACTGCTGGAATACCTACCAGTAAATCTCCTTGCCTTGGCCAAGGACTTTGTGTAATGGCTCTCCTAGACACAGCACGACCTCACCCCCAATACCGGGAGAGACGAACCCCTGAAGATACGCTCACTGCCTCCATGTGGCTCGGGACTGTACCCAACTAAAACCTGTTTGCACGACTCCTTTGAGCCGTGGTAGGGTAGTAATCAAAGTACAGTGGGAACTCACACGAGACAAATGACGATCCCCAGGTCGATGAACTAACCTGCACACATGTCACCAGGGAACTGCCATCTGACGTCTGGTATATGACCAACTAGCATGTTCCCGGCGAGTCCTGTCCGGTGTACTCATAACCCAATGAGCACCTGTATACATCTTAGGTGATCCAACTGACACCAGTGGCTTGTGAGACCGGCCACCGCCCCTCGTCGGGGTCTCGACTGTATACACTAGTCTACTAATGGAGTATCGATGCCCAGTCTCGAAACTCCCACGACTAGGGACCTTTTAAGGATATGCTTATAGACCCCCAGCTCCCACTTATATGATCGCCCTCATACTGCTGGTGGTCAAGCAAGAATCCTAGGGGCTCTATCAACGTGTAATAGCGACGTGTCAGGTCACTTAAAACAGTACACAATGATAAAGGTAAACCAGATAGCATACTATCATCTCGAGTAAGACTGTCCTACCGGGATAGGTCCTCCCTCAATCATTACAATCACGTACCTGTGACCTAATAATTGACTCTGAGGGCACTATCTCCAACAAATATCTGGCCATCGGGACTCGTCACCTCTCTAACGTCGTTGAAGGATTACAACGGCAGATATCAGAGGGGTTCAGAGATGTACCCTTGAACCAAGGTTGATTTGGAGTTTTATAGTCCATTTGAATGTTTAAGGATACGTTAGCCGTGTTTGGGGCTAAGATCAACTTAAACGGGATCGTTTAGATCTGACAAAAGAGCATTTGGAGGCTCTATTGTTCCAGTTTAGGGACGTAGTGGTCCGTGTTCCAGTTTAGGGACATGGGGGTCCATTGCCAGTTTAGGGACGTGGTGGTCCGTATTCCAGTTTAGGGACGTGGTGGTTCGTCATTAGTTTAAGGACATTTCGGTCCAATATTCCCATTTAGGGACGAATATTAGTTTAAGGACGTTCCGGTCCAATATTAGTTTAGGGACGTTCCGGTCCAATATTAGTTTAGGGACGTTCCAGTCCAATATTAATGTGTGGCCGTCGGGACCCGTCACCTCTCTGACGTCGTTGAAGGATTACAACGACAGTCGTCAGAGGAGTTCGGAGATGTACCCTTGAACCGGATATAAATTGATTTAAGAGAGAGCTGTGCTCAGTCAATTTTATTTAAGGACTTGCAGCCAAAATTGGGCTAAGTCCAGTGGAAAATGTTCAACACCTTTATTTATTTCCGGTCTATTAGACCTGTGCTAGGGCTTTGCCCACACTTAAATAATGCATTGTATTACTTCAGGCCATTTATGCCCATTTTGACTGGGCTCTGCCCTTTTTATTATGATGCAGATCATTTGTTTTGGTCCACTGGACCTTTCAATTGGGCTCTGCCCTTTTAAATAATGCATAGCATTTTATTTATTAGGCATGTTAAGCCTTTTAATTGGGTCTGGCCCTTCAGGAAATGAAATGCATTGCATTTGTCAGGCGCTCTGCGCCCATCAATGAGCGCAAGCACTTGTGGTGAGGACACGTGTCATGCTCTGGCGAGCGCAAGCGCAACAGCGCAGTGCGTTGCGCTAGTGCGCTGCGCTGTTGCGCTGCTGACACGTGGCGCGCTCTGGTGAGTTGCACCAACAAAGGAGCGCAACAGCGCAATTTTTCAAGTGCAAAGCACTGTTTTATATTCTGGTTGATTTTAAATCAAAGAAAACAAGTTTTCTTTTGTTTCTAAAGAACCAATGGTTCATAAGAAAGTGCAAAGCACTACTATTACTTTTTTTTTATTTAAGATTATTGATCTTGTTCTTAGATCAATAGTCTGTCCATAAGAGAATTTTCTCTTTTTTCCTAAAGGTTTTTACCTTCTGTTGTTCTTGAGGAGTTCTCAAGGGTTCTCTTCCCTTTTTTTTTTGGAAAGATGTTGATGATTGAATTGAGGCTTGGGGTCCTTTTTATAGTGCTCATAAATTAGTTAAATTTGTTAAAGAGATCCTTCTCTGAGTGATTTGGGGAATTTTCCCCACCGTTGGATCTTTGATCCAAGGGCTTCTGCTTTGCAGAAGAAAATCTTCTTGTTTTAACAAGAACAGAAAAGATTTCTTAAAATTTTAATTCTGTTTGGCGCAGATGCCCCAGCGCCAAACACGTGTCGCGCAGCGCAACTGCGCAAGCGCATCTGCGCTGACACGTGTCGCGCAGCGCACAGCGCAGCGCAACTGCTCTAGGGCATCTGCGCTGACACGTGTCGCGCAGCGCAACTGCGCTAGCGCATCTGCGCTGACATGTGTCGCGCAGCGCACAGCGCAGCGCAACTGAAGCGTCGCTTCCTTTAATAGAGCTTTGCTCTGATTGGGTGCGCTGCCTTGGGCGCTGCGCTGATGCATCTGCGCCTGACATGTGGCGTGTTGCGCAGCGCAAATAATCTGAAGCGTTGCTTCATTTATTAAATTTTTAAATTTTCAAAGCAGAGCTTTGCTCTGATTGGGGGAAGATGAAGCGTTGCTTTATCTCCCGTCTCGGAATTTGAACAGAGCTTTGCTCTGATTGGGGTAAACACCTTGTAAGTCCTCTCAACTTATAAAGTGAAAACACTCTTGTAAGATCCTTACGACTTATAAGAGAACATACACTTAGGAATCCTCACGATTCCTAAGGAGAAAACGCACCTATGTGATCCTCACGACTCGTAGGGAGAAATACCTTTATGAGACCCTTACGGTTATGAAGTCAAAAGCCTTAGTCGACAGGATCCTAACCCTGTTCGCTAAGCCACCTTTGTTCGACATCGACAGAGGTAAATGATGATTCGCTCCTGGCAATATTCCAGTTGTAGCGGTGCTGATGCCGAAATCGGTATCTGATTCCAAGCTTGCAGCAAAGAAGCTAGCGAGCCACACATGCATAAAAATAGCCGAAATGATTGGGCAACTCGCAATAAAAAGCAGCGAGTAAAAATAAAACAAATAGCCGAAATGATTGGGCACCGCGAAAAATAGCCGAAATGATTGGGCAATCGCGACCTTCGCGATATAAAAGCTGAAATGATAGAGCATCGCGGAAAGAAAAATATATAAAATGAAACCTTTTGCCCTACAGGTGAAATCACGTCGATCCCTGTATACAATCCAGGGGCACAAACAAAAAAGGAGGGGAACACCTTCCCACTAGGCTCCATCAGAAAGCGAAGCTAAATCTTGACGGTTCATAGACAACCTAGAGACAATCTCGACACTTGTTGCAATATTGCAGACACAATGTCAACAAACGAAGCAAAGGAAGATCCCTAGCTTCAGGGTCTTGACGTCAACATCGAAAACTTAGAGTGTAAGTCGATGTACAACACCCCAATACTTGTGGGGAGGCGGAATTTTCAAAAACGAACTTGTTTAGTAAACAAACATCGACTAACCGCTTGAATCGAAGCTAAACGATAACTAACCAAACACATAGTTGTTCTAAACTACTATGCTTAGGGATTATACCTATCGAACCAAGTCCTTCGGCTTTACGATCTCCTCGTCCTCCTCGGCCTTCTCGATGTAGTAGATGATCCACCCGATAGCAAAACTCCAAGCTTAGCCTCTAAACTTGAGGCAACTAACCTTCTTGGATTGCTAATCAAAGAAGATAGATGAGATAGAGTGAGGGTTATGGATTGTTTAGTCTAACTAATTCTTGTTCTCAACACATGAGAGGTGAGAATTAGGGTTTGAAGAGAGTGAGCTTGAGGAGAGAGAATGTGAATGATATTATGAAGTGAGAATAGTAAGTTATCATAATATATATGAAACTTTAAAATTCATCAATAAAAGAAAAACAAATGATGAATAATCAAGTTTCATAAATATCTAATGGTGATTCATAACCATGACTCATTAATCATTTATTGTGCATTAATGATATGGATGAATCACTCTCATGACTCACTAAACTCATTCAATGCATATGACACCTAAACCTCCTTAGTCACTATCATCTAGAAGCTTCTCGCACAATTACGAGAACGCCCCTCCTTTCCGCAAAAATACGGAAAAACTTTAGACTGTATAAATCCAATAACCGGATACCAGTAACTGGCTTAAACCAAAGCCGACTGGTAAAAACTGTCCGAAAGTCGTACGTGCGTAAACACACGTATGCGTCCGAACCCTTTGTCGTAAAACCATACGACCTCTATATCGTTTCGCCTGGAGTAGGAAACTCTCTGTGTGGGACTCTAGAGACTCGACTACTATGCTGGCAGTGGGTTTAACCACAGACCGCAACCGGCACTAGCTGTACGTAACGGTCCCCAGGTAGTTGTCGATAAGAAGGCCGATGAGAAAAACCCATCCGAACTCCTACTGAGCCTGCTGTGACAATCTCCATACAGTCCGGTCCGTTCGTCTTAGACTATCGCATATCAGGCCTAGGGGGGTGGCAAGCGTCATTCCCCTAATAGCGGTATAAGTCGTGTCGGAGCGAAGCCCATTACACCCTGAGAAACTACTGGAACCTACCAGCAAATCTCGCTTGCCCTGGCCAGGGACTTTGCGTAATGGCTCTCTGACACAGCACGATATCAACTCCCAATACCGGGAGAGACGAATCCTGTCTAACCGCCACTGCCTCCAAGTGCTCGGGACTGCACCCAACTGCTACCTGTTTGCACGACTCCTTTGAGCCGTGGTAGGGTAGCAATCTAAGAACAGTGGGACACACTCGAGGCGAAGTAGCAGTGTCAAGTCTGCGGACTATGCTGTACTCATGTCACCTGGGAACTGTTCACTGACGACTGGTATAAAACCAACCAACAGTTCCCTGTGAGTCCTGTCCGGTGTACCTGTAACCTAACAAGCACCTGCATACTATCTCCAGTACGACGTACTGACGGCTGTGGGACAGACCATCTCCCCAACTGGGATGAGAAGCGTATACACTAGTCTACTCCGGAGTATCGATGCTCTGTCTCGATAATCCAACGACCAGGGACCTGAATAAGGATGTGCTTGTAGACTATCCAGCCCCCACTAGTGTGACTGCCATCACAACGCTGGTAGACAAGCAAGATCCTAAGAGCTCTATCAATACGTACACTTACATATTAAGATAGAAAAACCAAGTAGCATACTACCATGTTTAGCAAAACTGTTATATACATGTGAATATCCCAAGCTTCCATTAAGTAATATACAAACTAGTATGATACAGTAATGGCCTTCTAGGGCATAAACACTAACAATTTCCCACTTGCACTAGGGCCATGTACTGGCATATCGTAGACCGATGATCTCGAGTAGCCTCTCGAACTGAATCTGAGGTAGGGCCTTCGTGAATGGATCAGCAATGTTCTCTTCAGAAGCAACTCTCCGAACCTCGATCTCCTGACGATCAATGATCTCCCTGATCAGGTGATACCGCCTTAAGATGTGTCTGGACTTCTGATGGGACCTTGGTTCCTTCGCTAAAGCTATAGCTCCGTTGTTGTCACAATACAGAGGTATTGGATAAACTATGGTAGGAACCACCTGAAGTTCTGTTAGGAACTTCTTCATCCAGACTGCTTCTTTTGCGGCATCGCAAGCAGCTATATACTCCGCTTCCATTGTCGAGTCAGCAACGGTGTCCTGCTTGGAGCTCTTCCAGCACACCGCCCCTCCATTAAGGGTAAAGACATATCCCGACATGGACTTGGAATCGTCCTTATCACTCTGGAAGCCGGAATCAGCAAAGGCCTCCAACCTGAGGTCTTTTCCGTCGTAAACCAAGAACATCTCCTTAGTCCTTCTCAGATACTTGAGAATGTTCTTTACTGCTATCCAGTGCTTCTCCCCTGGGTCTGACTGATACCGGCTTACCACGCTCAGTGCATAAGCTACATCTGGTCTGGTGCACAACATCGCATACATTATAGAGCCTACCGCAGAAGCGTAGGGTATAATAGACATGCGTTCCCTTTCCAAATCAGTCTTGGGAGACATCTCTTTGGAGAGGGTGATTCCGTGACAAGCCGGTAGATTACCGCGCTTAGAATCTTCCATACTGAATCTTTTCAGTACAGTGTCGATATACCTGGACTGCGAAAGTCCCAACATCCTCTTGGATCTATCACGATAGATCCGGATCCCCAGAATGTAAGAGGCATCACCCAGGTCTTTCATGGAGAACCTGTGTGACAAGAATCCTTTGACAGATTGTAGCATAGGAATGTCATTTCCTATCAATAGAATGTCATCCACGTACAAGACGAGGAATACGACACTTCTGGCTACAACTTTACTATATATGCACGGTTCATCTGGATTTTTGATAAAGTCATATTCTTTGACTGTCTCATCAAAACAGATGTTCCAACTCCGCGATGCCTGCTTTAGTCCATAAATGGACTTAAGCAGCTTGCATACTTTCCCGCTGCTCCCACTCTGATTGAAACCCTCTGGCTGATCCATATAGACGCTCTCTTCTAAATTTCCATTCAGAAAAGCCGTTTTTACGTCCATCTGCCAGATTTCATAATCATGGAAGGCAGCAATAGCAAGAAGGACCCGAATGGATTTGAGCATAGCCACTGGAGAAAAAGTTTCGTCATAGTCCAAACCAGGTCTTTGACGAAAACCCTTTGCAACAAGTCTAGCCTTATAGGTTTCCACCTGTCCATCTACACCAATCTTTTTCTTGAAGATCCATTTGCATCCTATGGGTTTTACCCCATCTGGAGCAAAGTCCAAAGTCCATACTTTGTTGGTGTACATGGACTCCATTTCGGTCCGCATTGCATCTAGCCATCGTACCGAGTCGCCGCTCTGGATGGCCTGCTGGAAGTCTGTAGGTTCATCATCATCTATGATGCAATCCTCTCTATCCCCATCTATAAGAAAACCGTAGTATCTCTCAGGCGGATGAGACGGCCTACTACTCCTGTGGAGGGGTGCGGGAATGTCCTGTTCTTCTTGAACTCCTGGTTCTACCAAACTTTCAGTAGCAGTTTGTGGTTCTGGAATTTCTTCCAGTTCTATTTCGCTCCCACTTATTTCCTTTTCTAAAAACTGATTTTCCAGAAAATGGGCATTACGAGAAACAAAAACCTTTTGTTCCTCTGCGTAATAGAAATAATATCCCTTGGAGTTCTTTGGATATCCCACAAACATACATTTTACTGATCGTGCCTCGAGCTTGTCCACATGCTGCTTTTTAACAAAAGCTGGACATCCCCAAATCTTCATATGTTGAAGATGGGGTTTCTTCCCAGTCCACATCTGATATGGAGTGGTAGGCACAGTCTTGGTAGGAGCCCTGTTCAAAAGATATGCCGCTGATTCTAGCGCATAACCCCAGAAAGATCGCGGTAACTCAGCATTACTCATCATGGATCGTACCATATCCAATAGGGTTCGATTCCGTCTCTCCGATACACCGTTGTGCTGTGGAGTGTATGGAGGAGTAAGCTGAGAGAGAATTCCTTTCTCTTTTAGGTAACCTAGGAACTCGGCACTTAAGTATTCTCCACCTCGATCAGATCTTAGTGTCTTAATACTTTTGCCGGTTTGGTTTTCTACTTCATTCTTATACTCTTGGAATTTCTCAAAAGCCTCGGATTTATGTTTCATCAGATAAATGAATCCGTATCTTGAGTAATCATCCGTGAAAGTAATGAAATAGGAAAAACCACCTCTTGCATGTGTAGACATCGGACCGCATACATCGCTGTGTATGAGTCCTAAGAGCTCGCTCGCTCTTACTCCTTGTCCAGTAAATGGAGTCTTTGTCATCTTTCCTTTGAGACAAGATTGACAAGTGTCATAAGTTTGATATTCGAACGAGTCCAAATATCCTTCTCTATGCAACTTAGTCAACCTTCTCTCATTGATGTGACCCAGTCTACAATGCCATAAGAAAGCTTTATTTAAATCTGGAGACTTTCTTTTTAGTGTGTTCTGGACATTGAAAATTTGGAGTTGGTTTAAAACATATATACCGTTATTTAGGGTACCGGACCCAATCAAACCATGATTAAGGTGGATGTTAACAACATCTCTTACAAACGTGAAATCATAACCTTTATTTGATAACAAGGAAACTGATATGATATTACACGTTAAGCTTGGTACAAAATAACAGTTATGTAAAACCAAAATGTGTCCACTCGTCAATCCTAGGTGATAATCCCCGACGGACGCAGCTCCCACGCTAGCTCCGTTAGCAACCTTTAGGGTCATATCACCTTCCTTCAGCACTCTACGGTTTCTCAGTGCCTGCAATGAATTGCAAATATGAGATCCTGATCCGGTATCCAATACCCAGGAAGTAGAGCTGATCGACAGACAATTCTCAATTACAAACACACCTGAAGTCGAAGCCACAGCTTGCTTCGGTTCCTGGTTCTTGGCGTTCCACGCCTTGCAATCCTTCTTCCAGTGCCCTTTCCTGTGACAATGGAAGCACTCATCCTGGCCCACTACCGGTACCGCAAACTTTTTCTTTCCCTTCCCTCCCACCTTACTTACACCTCCTCTAGGTTTGGGTGCGGCCTTCTTCTTCCTTCCTTTAGCCCTAGCCTTGGACCCGGAAGAAGATGCACCGCCAACAAACTTAGCGGGTGTTTCCCTTGCTTTCTGCAAGGTGCCCTCTGCACTCCTTAACATGTTCAGGAGTTCCGCAAGTTCAACTTCTTTTCCCTGAAGGTTGAAGTTCAGGATAAACTGGGCGTAGGTGGGAGGAAGGGACTGGAGAATAAGGTCTGTATAGAGCTCATTATCCAAAGTCGTCCCAAGGTCTGCGAGCTCTTCAATATAGCCGATCATCTTTAGGACATGTTCTCCTACCGATGACCCGACAGCCAACCTCGCTCGAAACAAGTTCTTAGAGGTCTCGTATCTTGCTATACGAGATTGCTCTCCATAAAGTTCCTTTGTATGGAGAAATATGCCATCTAGGGTCATATCCTCGTGCCTCCTCTGATGTTCATTGTTCATTGAGGCAAGCACGATGCACTTGGCTTTCGCGCAATCTAAATCCCAGGTGTTGCGGATTTCCTTATCCGCATTGCTGGATTTGGGACCAAGGACAGCAGGTGCCGTAGCGGTGAGGATGTACCCCAATTTGTCATAGGTCAAAGCCATTTTGACATTCCGCAGCCAATCTTTATAGTTTGGCCCTGTCAGTATATTTTTCTCTAAAAGTAACTTAAGTCCAGTCATTTTCAGGGTCGCTGCAATTAGGAGAGAGAGAAGAAAACTCTTTAGCATGATGCTCTTGCAAGTTTAGAGTGGTTTTTAGTTTATCTAAACTGGATGGCTCCCACTGTTTCTCGAATTCTTCCTCAAATCATAAAAGAAGAATTAGCCAGGACTATTCTCACCGTACAATACTTGCTTAACCGTTCAGCCAGGCCGGTGTCGATACTTCGAGAGAGGTTTTCCAACGCTTTCGCGAAGTTCCTTAATTAAATAACCTCTTTTCTCTGGGGGCGTAACCCCGCTGACACTTTTCTAGACACCTACTTGGTTTATAGCATTGATCGTTAAGTGACGAATATCCTGATAAGTAGCATATACTCACAGTAGGATCGGGATCCAAATATCATCGTATGATAATGTTGAAGGAATCCTACCAACATTCATCAAACTCCAAATGGTATGCATCTCTTTGCAAATTTCAATTTCTTTAGAAATTCCCGATATATATTTTTGCCCCATGCTCTTATGACCTTGGCTTTGGTCAAAATGTCATAAGTCACATGTCAAGTTCTACCCGTCATTATCTTGTCAATTTGAACCCATCCGTATATACCCCTGACTTTGGTCAAATGATAATACGACTGTCCCAAACTAACTCATCTATCTTATGCAACAAATGAAAACCCAGCAGCTACCAAACACTATGCCTTGACTTTGGCCAAAATGCATAGCTTGAATACTACTGAATACCCAAATGAAATGACGGAGGGCTACGAATGGTTTTGGCGAAACCGTGAACGTAGTGAACTTGATATAACCGAAGGAACCTGGTAGCTTTTAAAAGGAGTGGTTAAAGCTCCGCATTTAAAATATCTGTTTTTAAAATTAACCGAGTGGTTTCTTTTAAATTGTTCCAACGATTTAAACTTTGGTTTGTTTTTCTTTGCATTATAGATAATGCGTCCCATCATTAACCTATCATTGCAGAAAACAACGAAAATACAACGTCCTCTTATGCCATCCGCATTCGCCACGGGGTCCCGTCATCATCCGTTAGGTTACTTAACTAACGACAGAGCGGGGGCTGGGCTAGCGCGGGTGTAAAACATAAGTGACGTCTAAATAGCTATCATATATAGATATTGTACATTCGTCAGACGCAATAATAGGCATTCCAGATCACAGATGAACTTTATTGGATTTGCAAGTAATCCGTGTTTGTTTCGAGCCTGCAACAAAAGACGGATTACACAGTTGTGATGAATAGCCATTACCCCACCCTAGACCCCAACGGGTACGGCAAACTACCCGCCCGGCAGTTTGTGCACCCCACCTTGGGTCTGTCCTAGGAGCAAAAACAGTAAAATGAAATAATACAACGGTGGCTACAACCGCAACCTGGATGTGCCCCGCAAAATAATATTACAACAAATTACATTTACATCAAATGAATTAAATAATAACCCATCACATAACCCCGGCTATACATCACAACAGTCCAACACAGTTCATATCCACAAACAGTAAAAACCATTACAGAAATGTGCAACCCCCTGCCAACCGACATACTAGCAGTTAGGGGAGGTTTACGAACACATTATACAATCACAGATATAATCCAACAAGCAAATACTGTATAATTTCGATCGATTAAACATTTTTAATATTGCTCCAATACTGCTCTGTAAACTTGAAACCTGAGCAAAATTAAAATATTCCAGAAAATCCCAAATATTACAGAGAACCAACACAAGAAAAATGGGTCCCTGGATCGTCAAATCGGCGGCGGAAGCGCGGCGGGATCTGTGTTAGCCGCCGCGGATCCGCGGCGCCGTAGGCGATTCAGGGGACCAAATTTTTTGTGTGTTCTATTACTGTCATTTTAAGCTTTCTGAACATCCCTGAAAAAATTTTGGACTTCATTTATAAATCGACAGAAACTGAAGTTTTCGGGCTTTTCCGGTTTCGTTTTTTCCGTTCGAAATTCATACAAATTTGCAAAAAAGTTATTTATTGTTTAGCAAGGCTCTGATACCACTGTAAGTTGATGTACAACACCCCAATACTTGTGGGGAGGCGGAATTTTCAAAAACGAACTTGTTTAGTGAACAAACATCGACTAACCGCTTGAATCGAAGCTAAACGATAACTAACCAAACACATAGTTGTTCTAAACTACTATGCTTAGGGATTATACCTATCGAACCAAGTCCTTCGGCTTTACGATCTCCTCGTCCTCCTCGGCCTTCTCGATGTAATAGATGATCCACCCGAGAGCAAAACTCCAAGCTTAGCCTCTAAACTTGAGGCAACTAACCTTCTTGGATTGCTAATTAAAGAAGATAGATGAGATAGAGTGAGGGTTATGGATTGTTTAGTCTAACTAATCCTTGTTCTCAACACATGAGAGGTGAGGATTAGGGTTTGAAGAGAGTGAGCTTGAGGAGAGAGAATGTGAATGATATTATGAAGTGAGAATAGTAAGTTATCATAATATATATGAAACTTTAAAATTCATCAATAAAAGAAAAACAAATGATGAATAATCAAGTTTCATAAATATCTAATGGTGATTCATAACCATGACTCATTAATCATTTATTGTGCATTAATGATATGGATGAATCACTCCCATGACTCACTAAACTCATTCAATGCATATGACACCTAAACCTCCTTAGTCACTATCATCTAGAAGCTTCTCGCACAATTACGAGAACGCCCCTCCTTTCCGCAAAAATACGGAAAAACTTTAGACTGTATAAATCCAATAACCGGATACCAGTAACTGGCTTAAACCAAAGCCGACTGGTAAAAACTGTCCGAAAGTCGTACGTGCGTAAACACACGTATGCGTCCGAACCCTTTGTCGTAAAACCATACGACCTCTATATCGTTTCGCCTGGAGTAGGAAACTCTCTGTGTGGGACTCTAGAGACTCGACTACTACGCTGGCAGTAGGTTTAACCACAGACCGCAAGCGGCACTAGCTGTACGTAACGGTCCCCAGGTAGTTGTCGATAAGAAGGCCGATGAGAAAAACCCATCCGAACTCCTACTGAGCCTGCTGTGACAATCTCCATACAGTCCGGTCCGTTCGTCTTAGACTATCGCATATCGGGCCTAGGGGGGCGGCAAGCGTCAGTCCCCTAATAGCGGTATAAGTCGTGTCGGAGCGAAGCCCATTACACCCTGAGAAACTACTGGAACCTACCAGCAAATCTCGCTTTCCCTGGCCAGGGACTTTGCGTAATGGCTCTCTGACACAGCGCGATATCAACTCCCAATACCGGGAGAGACGAATCCTGTCTAACCGCCACTGCCTCCAAGTGCTCGGGACTGCACCCAACTGCTACCTGTTTGCACGACTCCTTTGAGCCGTGGTAGGGTAGCAATCTAAGAACAGTGGGACACACTCGAGGCGAAGTAGCAGTGTCAAGTCTGCGGACTATGCTGTACTCATGTCACCTGGGAACTGTTCACTGACGACTGGTATAAAACCAACCAACAGTTCCCTGTGAGTCCTGTCCGGTGTACCCGTAACCTAACGAGCACCTGCATACTATCTCCAGTACGACGTACTGACGGCTGTGGGACAGACCATCTCCCCAACTGGGATGAGAAGCGTATACACTAGTCTACTCCAGAGTATCGATGCTCTGTCTCGATAATCCAACGACCAGGGACCTGAATAAGGATGTGCTTGTAGACTACCCAGCCCCCACTAGTGTGACTGCCATCATAACGCTGGTAGACAAGCAAGATCCTAAGAGCTCTATCAATACGTACACTCACATATTAAGATAGAAAAACCAAGTAGCATACTACCATGTTTAGCAAGACTGTTATATACATGTGAATATCCTAAGCTTCCATTAAGTAATATACAAACTTGTATGATACAGTAATGGCCTTCTAGGGCATAAACACTAACATAGAGATCACCAACGACATTTTTCCTCATTCTAACAAGATGCAGACGTGACGTCAACAACCGACCCCAGAGTCACAATAAATCAGAGCCATGGCAAAGTCCCTAGTTCCAAACCTTAAAGGCAACATTTATAGCCTAAAAATCAGCAACGACGATCCTCCTCATTCCAACAGGATTCGGACGCAGCATCACCAAATGTAGCTACGACAAAGTCCCTAGTTCTAAGACTCTACAGTCTACAGACAATCTATAGTCAACCAATGACTTCCCCGCCGGATTAACGTTCCGTCTCGGAAACAAGTCAACCAACCCCTAGGGAAATCAGTATCCTTGGCAAAAAATCTCGATTCAGGGAAATCAGCGTCCTTGACGAGAGCACCTCGATTCGCGTCGACCCGCAGAGAAATTAGTGTCTTTACAGGAATATCTCGATTCGTCTCAACCCAGGGAAATCAGTGTCCTTGACAAAAACCTCGATTCAGGGAAATCAGCGTCCTTGACGAGAGCATCTCAATTCGCGTCGACCCGTAATGAAATCAGTTTCTCTACAGTAATATATGACGTCCGCAAAACGGAACCATAGCTAATTCCCTAATTCCAAGTCCCGATGGTTCACCAACAACATAGAGACCACCTCGACGTTCGTCTCGATACAGCAGACGCGATGTCACCCCAGCGTTCTTCCCCCAACAGGATGCTGACGCGACACAACAATGGAGCCATGGCAAAGTCCCTAGTTCCAAACCTCGACGGTTCACCAACAACCTAGAGACAAACCGTGACATTCGTCTCGATATAGCAAACACTATGTCAACAAACGAAGCGAAGGCAATATTCCTAACTTCAGGGTCTTGACGGCAACTCATATAAAACCTGAAAGACTATCGGAGATCATCCCACACCAGCGCGGAGTGGTTATGACTCATTGGGACTCCCAAACTGAGCCTAACCTCAAGTAAAAAGCGACATGGAATATCCCTAATGCTTGCTCTTTCGACAGTAATATCACCTGGAAGATTACTTGAAGACGTCTTGTCCAGCCCCCGAAGGGATCGGAGACATGATAGTCGCAGGGCTACTCGAACAGCAAGATTATGCGTCGAGGAATACACCAGCCAACACGACGATGCGACGGGTAAAAAACTTTACTACCACAGGCCCTAACGAACTTCTATTAGCAGGAGTTAACTGTGACGTTAGGAAATTCCTGCGAGAACTGCTCGATTCGTCTCGACTCGTGAGGAAATTAGTGTCCTTGCTAAAATTTCTCGATTCGTCTCAACTCGTAGGGAAAAGCCTTAGGCAATGGGGATGAGGACCTGTTTCCTAAGCACTGGGATCCTGCAAGTCGGTCCAAAATGGACTCTTGCATACTATTCATGGACCATACTCTCCAAAGTCGAATCTCGACAAGGAGGGAAACAACCACTTACGAGTCCCCTAGACTTGTAAGAGGGAAAAATTCTCTTGTGAGATCCTTACGACTCTCAAGAGAAAACGCGCCTAGGAATCCTCATGATTCCTAAGGAGAAAATACACCTACGGGATCCTCACGACTCGTAGGGAGAAAAGTCTTTATGAGACCCTCACGGCTCATGAAGTTGAAAAGTCTTAGGCAGCAGACCTGAACCTGCTTCCTAAGCCATCACTACCTCTCGAAGAAGCTAAAACAAGATGCTCACCCTATCATCTGCCGGCTATGTTTGCTAAGGTGACATGCTGATAACAAAAGAAAGAAGAAAGCAGAAAGATGACACAAGACATTGCGAAGGAAATGTATCTTTTATTCATGAATTCAATTGGGTACAAAATACATCATATGAAAGAATAAAAGAATGAATACATTTTATTCAAAATTACTAATGATACAAAAAATTATTGAGAGGGAAGCACTTTCAATAATTCGATCAGCCGCTCGCGCACTTCCCTCAGCCCTTCTTCTTGATCAGCTGCCGCGGCCAACTCTGCTTCGACCTGGGCTCGCTGCTGCAAGTAAGACGAAAGTTGTTCCTCGACGACCCGCTGAGCTGCTTCCCGATTTTGTGCATCCCGCTCGATGACGTCGAGCTTCTGCCTCAATGTTAACCCGTCAGAAATGCATCGCAGAAGGCCTTCAAAGATAACTTTCAACTGGGCAGCATTCGCATCAACCTGAGCATGCAGTCGAGCAGATTCGCTTCAAGTTTCTTTACATTCCTTCCGCTTTAAAGCCACTTCTTGTTCAAGATGGCGGAAGTAAGAAGTACTCTGCTCGATCCACGCAGCCCATTGAGTGCTCACAGCCAGAACCTCAGGAGCAGGACGCCTAAGCTCAAGCTCGTGCAGGCAAGCCTCAATTTCCCTGCAGCGATTAACCCAAGACGCAGCGATTAACCCAAGACTCAACGACGCCCTCACCATGAAAGTTCACGAGCGTCGCCAGCATAGGGTTAACCTCCACGGAAAAATCCACAGCAGATGTGGGAGTCTCCACGTCGAGCTCCTCAATGTAGTCGCTCAGCATGCGCAGACTATTCGCGGCGCCTTTCGAGGATGGACGTCTGGAAAAGGGCCCTGCCGGCATCATAATGTGAGACTCGAACGGGTTTGGAGTCTATGTGATTGCTACAAAATAAATCATAGTCAGATGTCGGCTCAGGAAATAAAGAAAATACATGAAAAATAGAGTCTACTATACCGGCTGCAACAGGGGGCAGAGCTGGCAGTACTGGTGGCGCAACGATAGCCTCGTCTCCGCCTTCGATTTGTAAGGCTACAAGCAATACAAAGAGGGATTAGCAATTATGTGACCGCCCGCTAAAGAAAGGACGTCGTTTAGAAAAGATACTCACCGACACCACCAGGCGGACTAATCTCTGACAGGAAGGAGAAGTGTGGGTGCAGCATCTGATACAAGTGGTCAAAAAGGACTCCTACAAGGACGCAGTAATGCAACGTCAGTACATAAGTTATACAGCCTAAAAAGAAAATAAGACTGATGGGTCACAAATCCGTACCTTCCAACATCTGAGACGGTACGAGAGAAGGTAGAGGAGGGGTCACCATCAAAACGGTAACTGATGGCGTTGCCTCTGGTAACGCGACCTCAGCGCTCGCCACACCTGCATTAGAAACGAGATAAATACTGTCAGGAAAGATTGAAAATGATTACAGAATAAAAAGAAAAGCAATGACCCAAAATCTACCTGATGAGTCGCCAGTCGGAACCGCGACGAGGGCGCCACTTGATACAGCGACGGCTTCTTCCTCCTCCATCGGGATGGTCTCACCTCCCGTCGCCTCATCCCCTGACTCTACAAGAGCCGTCGTAACGCTTGCGACGCCAGGGGACGGCAAGGAGCCGCAGGCAGAAAAAGCAATGATCGGGGCAGTGCCCGACTCTTGAGAGGGAGCGGCCACCTCGGGCTCAGCAATTGTGGCTATTTCACCTACCACCATCTTAGGCTCGGCGATCGTGACTGTCTCACCTGCCACTACCTCGAGTCCGGCAATGGTGGTCATCTCACCTACCGCCATCTCAGGCTCTTCGATCGTGACTGTCTCACCTGCCGCTACCTCAAGTTTGGCGATCGCAGCCATCTCGCCTATCGCCGCCTCAGGTTTGGCAATCACGGCTACCTCCTCCACCGCTGCCCTGGGCCCAGCAGTCGCCGCCATTTCTTCGGTAAGACTCGGCCCTGCAAGATAAGATATATGAGAAATGGTAGTTATAACTTTGACAACGGAACCCCTTTGTCACATTACCTTGAGTTGATCTTCCGTTTGCTTCCCGAGCCGCATGTGTTGCCCGTCTGTAGGCAGTGGACAAGGCAGCCTGAGATTCCTCTAAGGGAGTAGGGGCAGGGGTAGCGGAGCTCGAACCCGCACCCGCGGCTAAGGCAGTACTACGCTCCCTAGCCGCGTGCATTCGGCGCTTTCTTTCTGCCCGGGCCGTCAAAGCGGACCTTCTAGACACCTCCAGCAACAAGACGTCATCGCCCGCACCAAGGGTTACCTCTGGAGCCGTCAAGGCTTCCGTCATCGGTCGTTTGAGTAAGGCCTCTTTCAGCAGTACCAAAGAGGCCGGGACTTCGGTGGCTGGCCCGGGAAGAATTTCCGCATCACCTTGTGAGATCGATATTGTGGTCCCTGCAATCAGATAAAGAAAGGGTCAGATTATCTATAAGAAAGGAGAATGAAGATGCAATAAGCCGAGACATACCAATGCCCAACAAAGCGCGGTTCCTCTCCTCCTCCTCGAAGGTCCTGAGGGATGCCGCCAGAGCCTCTTCAGCAGTAAAGCCTGTTACAAAAGGAAAAATGTCAGTCAAGGCAAGATAATGAAAATAAAGATATAATGCAATAACAAGGTGCGACCGATGTTTACTTGATTGCATGAGGGTGGCTATTTCTGCTTGGTGGGTTGCGGATCGCACAGAAGCTGCAATAGCGGCCGCGAGATCAGTATCTTCCGGCGCTATGAAGAGACCTTCGTTGGCCCCATATTCGCTCAGGCCCTCATTATAAGGAGCCTGAGGCGCCAGGCCGAGTACAGCATCTAGAGAGAGGACTGACTTCTTCTTCCTCTTCTGCGCGCGAACTCCAGTCGCAGCAAGCACGAGCTTACGCTTGGTGGGCACCTTGGGGCGACGAGTCCCGATATCTGAGCCCACGCCAGATTCGGGGGAAGCTAAATTTATCGTCTCCGCGGGAGCACGGGGCACTGATGGTACATCTACCGTCTCCACAGGAGCACGGGGCAACCCGCACGTAGGACTTAGCACACGTGGAGGCTCAACTGCAGCGACCTCTTTTAGCGGAGGGGGGATAGTGGTTCGTCGCTTCAAAGGGACGTTACGATCGCCAGCAGGAGGTGCACTTTTGCGATCGAGTAGCAGCCGCCTTTCTTTCTTAATGACGGCGCCCATCGAATGCTGGTACCACGTCGTGTACATATTAAGGATCCTCGGGACGCAACTTAGCTCGCTGATAAAGAAGTGAGAGCCTGTATTTAAGTGCATGAAGTGATGCAGTGCGTTCCGCATTCCCTCTTCAGTAGCAGTAGGTTCTAGCAAGAAAGCCTCCAGCGGCACTCCTTGATTATAGCTCAATTGTTGGGCAAAACGATGCGGATTGTATCTCATGAAAAGCGCCGCATCATTTTGCCTAAACACTAGGAAGCCCGGTCTGATAGAATATAAATGGAGGATCTCCCGAGCTTTCAAAATTCAGGCTCCATCTTTGAAAATGTCCTGCAATGACCGCACCGTTGTGGCGGACTCTTTTCCGATGGTTAAAACCTTATCGGTGAAGGTCATGCCGTCTCCAACCGTGCGGGGACGAAGGAGCAAACCTCTAGCATCCCGCGGTGACGGATTTACAATTGATGCGCCGACTAATTGCATAATCAGGGGGAAGCTGCACCGGTCATAAAATGAAGGCCTTTTGTGAATGCCAAAAACGCCAAGTGCATGTAGCTCGAGCTATGACATGAAGTAATGCATCGAGAAGTTCACATGCCGCACTCTAGGCTCAGTGGTATCCGCCGCTTGACCAAGGCCGTAATACAAATGGGCTAAACCGGCGACCCCGACAGCCACTTTCACTCCAATAGTCATTCGGTGAGCTGAATAAAAGACAGACGGCCTCATACGGTGAAGGTGCATCAGGAGCGCGAACCAGCTCAACCATAGCTCAAGAAATCCCAAGAAGAATGTTTCTTCATCAATCCCAGGGACTGCAATCTCCGCAAAAGGAACAACTGGAGAGTTGGGAAGGAAGAAACTCTTCTGATCTACCTCCATCGTTGGCAGGTTGTCCAAACCTAAGCCGAAAAGGTCGTCAAGCGTGGCGAATTTAGCGGCCTCTTTTGAGAGAAATTTTGGGTGAAGGAAGCGAGCGATGAAATCCTCGAAACTAACCTCGCGGCTCCCAGATTCGAGAAAAATGCCCTCGTAGATATTCAACACTTTGATCAAACTAAGAAATTGGTATTGAACGGTATTCACCGGTGTTCCCTGATTAAAAATCAGGAAAAGATTCAGAAGAGGTATCGCGTGCTCACACATGACCAGTGGTCACGTGTTGGCACATGATGGTTAAACAGCGGCATAGAGTATATTTGTTCTCTAATTAAAAGCCAGGAAGAAGCTTCAGAAGAGGCATCACGTGCTCACACGTGACCGGTGGTCACGTGTTGGCACGTGATGGTTAAGCAGCGGCCAGAGAACAGAGCGCAGAAGAAGAGAATCCCATTCCAGGGGTCACGTGCCTACACGTGACCAGGGGTCACGTGGCCACACGTGACCGGCTCTAAAAGCTTTATTCTTTAACAGAATTAAATTCTGGGGAAAGATCCTTCAAATCTTTCCAAAATAGAGAAGAATTATCTGAAACCGTTGGATTAAAAATCCGAGGGTGATTAAATATCACCAATGTATGAAAAAATCTTGGACATGGAAAGATTTCCCCCTAAATCTAACCGAAATAACAAAGAGATATCTTTGGATTTAAAATCCAATGGTGAATAAAATTCACCCAATAATCTAAAGGCCCAGATTAATGATGAAGATAAATCAAATCTCTCAATAAACAAATCAAATCTTTCAATGAAAGATTCACTAAAACAGATTGATTCTTTTGCTTCTCCTATAAATAGGAGCAAAAAAGAAGAGACATAGATATAGACAGAGAGAGAGATATAGAGCCTTGGAATCTTGAAAATTCAGAAGGAAGAATTTGATTCTCTGCGAAAGAAAAACCTTAGGTAAGAAAAGAGAGGCTTCAAAAGAGAATTTAATTCTCAAAAGAGTTTAACTCTTATAAAAAGAAAAGAACTTAGTTGTTTCTCTGATGGAGGATCTGCAAAGTGCACATCTCCCCATAAATTGAGAATTTAATTCTCATTGGGTTGAGATCCTGCCATGCAGATCTAAAACACAGAGGAGGAACTGAGTTTTGAGAATTTAATTCTCACAGAATTATAGGAATTTAATTCCTTTGAGATAAAATTAGGGTTTAACCCTATGTTATAAGAATTTAATTCCTTCAAAATGGACAGAACCAGGGTTGAACCCTAATTGAGAACTTAATTCTCTCAAAATCACAGGAATTTAATTCCCTTAAAGAAGATGAAATTAGGGTTTCACCCTATGCCAGAATTTAATTCTTTACATATATAGGGAATTGAATTCCTACAGAAAAGAAATCAGGGTTTAACCCTATCTAAGAATATAATTCTTCAGAAGAAAATAGGAATTTAATTCCTCTAAAGTTTATTGCTAGGGTTTAACCCTATGAAGAATTTGACTCTTAAAAGATGAACAGATCTTTAAAACATGTAAAGAACCAGAGTCACATGCTACCACGTGACCCCGGTAAAGATCCACAGAAAAGAACTTTGAGGCAACGCCTCACGTGCCCCACGTGACCCGTGAAGGACACAAAGAAAAAGCAAAAGAAACAGAAGCTATGGGCGCCCTCACGTGCCCACGTGACCCCTTGGCTGAAGCTCTAACAGACAAACAATTAAATTCCCATCACGTGACAGCACGTGATGTTCCAAAGTATTCAATACTTTTGGCAGAACAAAGAGAAGCAGGGCGCTCTCACGTGCTACCACGTGACCCCTCTTGCCTCAGTGTTTAACACTAAATTGAAACCTCTGTATCCAGTGTTTAACACTGATTCGCCTCAGTGTTTAACACTAATTGAAAAACTCTATTTGCAGTGTTTAACACTGAATTTCTTAGTGTTTAACACTAGACTAAAATCTCTGTTTCCAGTGTTTAACACTGATTTGTCTTAGTGTTAAACACTAATTTGGAATCTCTATTACCAGTGTTTAACACTGATTTGCTTTAGTGTTTAACACTAATTTGAAAGCCCATTTGCTAGTGTTTAACACTGACTATCTTTTAGTGTTAAACACTAACTTGCTAATCTTGATCTCAGTGTTCAACATTGTTGGTCTTTAGTATTTAACACTAGCTTTAGCCCAATTAGCTAAGTTTTTAGAGGCAAAACCTCTCCTTCAATGAACCAACAGAAGGCCAATACTCCAAATATGATTGGACTTAGCCCAAGCTGGCCATAAGTCCTCAATTCAAACTTAACTGGGCTAATGGGCTCATAATATTATTAATTGGTCTTGGTTCCAAATTGGGCCAAAGACTATTTAATCTACCTTGGTTCAAGGGTACATCTCTTCACTCTTTTGATACTTGGCGTTGTAATTCCTCAACGTCTTCAAAGAGGTGACGGGTCCCGAAGACCACACATTGATACGGACTGTGGGGTCCTTAAACTCATGGACTATGGGGTCCCTAACCTTGACCGAGATGTCTTAAAACTAACGCCGGACTGTGGAGTCCTTAAATCCATGGACTATGATGTCCTTAACCTTGACCGTGATGTCTTAAAACTAACAACGGACTATGACGTCCTTAACCTTGACCGGGATGTCTTAAAACTAACACCGGACTGTGGAGTCCTTAAATTCTCGGACTATGACATCCTTAACCTTGACCGCAACGTCTTAAAACTAACATTGGACCGCAATGTCCTTAAACTACCTATTGACCGCAATGTCACTAAACTAAACAATAGAGCTCCCCTAATTGCTCTCTTGTTGGATCTAAACGATCCCGTTAAGTTAATCTTAGTCTAAAACTAGATTAACGTATCCTTAACAAACGTTTAAGTCGATTTTAGTCTCAAACGAGGCTAACGTATATTTAAACCCAAACCCCCAAACCCAAATCTAAGATAGTACGGATTTGGACTAGTCCACGCCCTACGGGCGACGACATAACTCAGTCTCCGTATACAATCCACGGGCAATCAAACACAAAACAAACACACATGATACGAAGTGATCATCTGGAGAAGGAGAAAGTTGTTACCGCAATGCGGTAGCGTAATTAATTGTAGGAGCTTGCGCCTGTAGGGAAGAGCGTCCCCACAATCAAAAACCCCTCAAGCGAGGGGGAATCTGACGAAATCTGCTACATCGGACGCATCCGTTTAAACCTTCGATACATGGTGCCATAAATCAACTTGGCATCTTCAGAGAGGTAAACGGATAGCACCAATTAGCATCTACCCCGAATTTCAGGCAAGACGTCCGTCACGCCGTCATTCGGAGGGGAATAGATTCTGGCACGCCCGGTGGGACCTTTTCCTTTTTCCACTCCACACTTCGTGTGTCGTGTTTTTCCCGCGATCAAATAATCGCGGTGTGTATGTTTTTGGTTGCCCTTAGGGGAGTGAATATTGAAGCCGGCATTTCTTCTCTATGAAGAATGGCGTTTGGTCCTACCCTAGCAACTCAGGCTCTGTCACATCTGGTGGAGTCAAGAATGGGCCACTTGCAGCTTCAAATCTCTGCAATCCGGCTCTTCAAGAAATCAACGAGCTTCTCTTTGGATCGGTGCTCCCACCTCCCACCCTCGGTGCCTCAACGCCGATGGAGGAATCCCGGAGGAAGTCTGTCTTCCACAGGCAGGCTCCCCAAGCTGCAGCTTTGCCGACGGAATCAGTTCTCAAACAACTGGCACATGCCAAGAACCAAGGACGACGCAGGGGGCAGAATATTCAGGCTCTCAAAGTAAACAGGGGGAAGGCTCAGTAAAATCCTGAAACTAATCAAATCCCGGCTGTAAGAAATGACCAACGTCGATGTCAGCGTCATACAAAATGAGCTGGGGGTAGTTCTCCGTATGGTCCCGTTTCAAACCCGGTGGTGAATGTTGTTGTAAAGGATCAGACAAAGTTCTCCTACCGCAATATTGAAGAAGTCTCTGCAGCCCATGGAGATCCCACGAGAGCAGAAACCAGTTCGCTCCCTGAGACAACTTTCCTCATCTATATTAGGTGTGGAAGCAGGAGAAAGGGACTCACCCCGAGACGGATCCTGATACAGCGATTCCTCCCAAAACTAACGCGACTTTTCACAAAAAAAGAGAAGCCCAATAAAGCTCAAGTGCCCGAAGCAAACTCCAAACACCCCAAGCCTGGGGGCATGATAGTTCACATAGTCTATGTGGTGAATTCCAAAGACGAAGTTTGAGCCTCTACTAGTTACCGACCTCAAACTTAGTCCTTAACAAAAGTTCAACTGCAACGTGAAAAGCTGCAAGAGATGCTTGCTCAAGCGGCACCACTCGCTAATCCATCGTCTAAAGAAAATCCCAAAGTCGCACCTGAAGAAAGAAGAAATCTGGCATGGGGAGGATTCTACACTTGACAGGTTCCAGCCCATCCGTTTGCCCAGATATTACACGAACGGACTAAAAAGGCTGTTAAGGCGCCAAGGCGTACCTCTTAAGCAAACTGCGCGACAAGCACGATTCTATAACAGGATTTGGAACGTTCCCGGAACGCAGCGCAAATTGCCCAATGGGAGAATGGAAACGCTTGGGCTTGGATATATGAGATCCGGGAAACGGGAACGAGTCCACGGTAGCTACGCCATATATAACTTCGATGAAGAAAAGGACGCCCTGTCAGGAAATGCCAACCCCTCATCAAAACTAGATCCCGCGATCGAAGTGCCGAGTCCGTCGTTTGAAGAACGAATAGACAAGCTTATCAGGAAAGCGGGTCAAAAAGCTCGGGACGACCATAATCGTGAGATGGCCATCTACGAGAAAGCCAGGACGTGACACCTTCTTCAACAGGCTGCGAAAGATAAAAATACTCCTCCCTGTCAACCTGCTGTGCAAAAGGCCCGACTCAGAGGCAGAAGTTAGTTAAAAAGTGGGAAAGGAGGTCGACAACAACAACGCAGGATCAAAGAGTCATGTGATCGGGTGTTGCGCGGTCTGGATTTGTCCCTTATGAAGAAGATGAGTCGAGCGTATTCTTTCTCTCAAGACAAGACGAAGAAGATACTCGATCTCGCTTTAAAACATCGAATGATTACACTTCCGGAGTCTAAACACCCTGAGCAAGCTAACGAGGTCTCTCATCCGGGCTATTATTTTTATCACCGAGCCATAGGACACCCTATCGAAGACTGCTTCACCTTCAAGAACTGGGTCGAAGACCAGTACCAGCAAGGCAGGTTTGCTCTATCCAGCGGCTGGAGGGTAATGCCGTCACAAAAGCACGAACCCAATGCCACAAGAGCAGAACCAGATCCATATCAGTCTTGGAAGCGAGCCCGTACCTGTCATATGATAACGGTATCGAAAGAAGAGCCCGAGAACATGAATGACCTTCCCTGGTTCTTCGAAAACAGCGACGACGAGGTAATCTCAGAATTTCCGCCAGCGCCAAAAGAGCTGGAAGATGGCATACATATTACTGCAGATAACCTCAAGAAAATTGAGTTGGGAACGACGAATGACCCGCGACCGACATTCGTCAGCGAGCTGTTATCTGAAGAAAAGGTGGCTGCGTTAAAAGACGTGCTTATGCAGCATAGAGACTGCTTCGCATGGAACTATTCAGAAATGCCAGGACTGGATCCAAAAATAGCTGTCCATAAATTGGCGATATCCCTGGACGTTAAGCCAGTCAAACAGGCGCCGAGAAGAATGCGGCTTGAGCTTGAGATGAGCATCAACGCCGAAGTCAAGAAGCTGATCGATTCTGGGTTTATCCAAGAAGTGCAATATCCTGACTGGATCGCCAACATCGTCCCGGTAATGAAGAAAAATGGGACAGTGCGCATATGCGTGGACTTCCGGGATCTCAATAAAGCTTGCCCAAAGGACGATTTCCCAGTACCGGTCACCGAGCTGATGATGATAATACGTCCACTCACGAAGTTTTCTCCTTCATGGACGGCTCATCAGGATACAATCAGATAAAGATGCATCCCGAAGACCAAAAGCGCACCGCTTTCCGGACTCCTCTGGGTATATTCTGCTACAAAGTTATGCCCTTCGGTTTAAAGAATGCCGTTTCCACCTATCAGAGGGCCATGACGAAGATCTTCGATGACCTCATACATGAAATCGTCGAATTCTATATCGACGACCTCGTGGTTAAGAGCATGTCATACGAAGAGCATTTAGAGCATCTGAAGACCGTATTTCAACGCCTTCGACAATACAACTTAAAGATGAACCCTCTCAAATGCGCGTTCGGGGCGTCCTCAGGCAAATTCCTAGGATTCATTGTTCGGCACCGGGGTATCGAGATAAATCCGTCGAAGATCAAGGCGATCATGGAAATGCCACTGCCAAGGACCCTTAAACAGTTGCGGTCTCTCCAAGGGAAGCTCGCGTACATCCGGCGATTTATAGCCAATCTCTCCGGCAAGTGCCGCCCTTACAGTCACCTGATGAAGAAGGGAACCCCGTTCGTCTGGGATCACAAATGCCAAAGCGCGCTGGACGAGATCAAGCAATACCTGCAGAACCCGCCGGTGTTAGCTGCTCCAGTAAAGGGAAAGCCTCTTATTCTTTATACCACAGCCCTCGAAGGTTCCTTGGGCGCATTATGGGCACAAGAGAACGACTAAGGAAAGGAGAGAGCACTCTACTATTTAAGTCGAGTTCTTCTGGGGGCAGAAAGCAATTATTCTCCCTATCGAAAAACATTGCCTGGCGTTAATCTTTGCGATAGCAAAACTCTGGCACTATGCATTGGCACATGAAGTCCGTCTTATATCAAAGGTGGACCCCCTCAAATATCTGATGTCAAAAGCCATATTGACAGGAAGACTCACTAAATAGGCCCTGCTCTTGATGGAGTTTTCAATAACCTATCAGCCTCTTAAGGCAGTGAAATGCCAAGCCAACGCCGACTCCTCGCTGAGCATCCAATACCTGCCGACTCTCCTTTGAAATGCGAGCTGCCAGACGAACATGTGTTTGACACGATCGACGGAAGTGGTACCCGGTGGGAACTCTACTTTGACGGAGCGTCTTCCATGAAGAAGCGCAGACAAAGCACCCCTATAATCAAGTCGGGGGTAGGCCTCATCTTCGTAACCCCACAAGGAGGGATAATGCGCTTTGCTTTCTCCTTGACAGAGCCGAGGACGAACAATGAAGCTGAATACAAAGCTTTGATAGCAGGCCTTGAGATCGCCATCGACATGGGAATTGAAAACCTCCTCATATATGGAGACTCTCAACTGGTCGTTAGCCAAGTGAACGGTGACTACCAGACATACAAGCCAGAGCTGGTGAAGTATGGTGACAGAGTACAGCGATTGCTGACTCAAATTCCCTACTACATGCTAGAAGGCATACCGCGTGCGGAAAATAGCAAGGCGGACACGTTAGCCAAGCTCGCTAAAGAACTGGCTAATGAAAATCTCGATGACGTCAGAATCGTGGTACAAAGCCGTCGGGTCCTCACACCGGTAGGAATATCTCCGGAATCATCTGAGGAAAAAGAAGCAACTGAGCAAATGGCTATGCAAATAAAGGACCAAGAAAAGGCTGAAGACTGGAGAGAAGTCTTCATAGACTACTTCCAATCCCGTCGAACGCCTGTAGATGCGACCTCGAGACATCAGCTTGTGAAACGAGCTCTGTCCTTCGCCTTCGTTAATAATACTCTGTACAAGAGGTCATTTGACTCTCTGTGGTTGAGATGCCTGGGACCTGACGAAGCGAAAAGAGTCGTTCAGGAAGTTCACGACGGACTCTGCAGTTCTCACCAAGCTGGCCCAAAGATGACTGAAGATCAAACGAATGGGTTATTATTGGCCCACACTGATCCAGGACTGCCTCGAGTATGCGAAGCAATGCCACTCGTGCCAGATCCATGGGGACTTTATCCACCAGCACCCAAATCCTCTACATCCAACGGTGGCTAGCTGGCCGTTTGAAATGTGGGGAACTGACATAATCGGCCCCATTGAACCGGCATCGTCCAGGGGACATCGTTTCATCCTGGCGACGACTGATTACTTCTCCAAATGGGCAGAAGCAGTACCGTTAAGGGAAGTGAAGATGGAGAATATTCTCCATTTCTTCAAGACGCACGTCATATATCGGTTTGGAACTCCGCGACGGATCATCTCCGATAACGGTCCAGCCTACAGAAGCCACAAGATCAGTCGCTTCGCACAACAACACAATATAGACTGGAGATATTCCTCAGTTTATAATCCCCGAGCTAACGGTCTAGCTGAGGCTTTCAACAAAACCTTGACAAAGATCGTGAAGAAGACGGTGCCCCGAAACAAAAAGGACTGGCACGAGAGACTGCAAGAAGCTTTCTGGGCTTATCGGACTATGTTCAAGATGGCCACGAACACAACGCCATACGCGTTGGTATCGGTACAGAAGCAGTACTCCCCCTCGAGATAGAGTTACCCTCTCTACGAGTGGCAGTCCACTACGAGCTGACGGACGAAGAAAATACCTACCTTCGGCTTGAGGAGCTTGATGCCCTTGATGAAATCCGGCTCATAGCGCATCAAAATCTGGAGTCTTACAAAGCAAAGATGACGCGCTCATATGAAAGATTGACCAGGCCGAGGACATTCCGCCAAGGCGAACTCGTGCTAGTGGTCAAAAGGCCTATGATCCCCAATCGCGCCAAGCGGGAAAAATTCGAGCTGAACTATGAAGGCCTGTACATCATAGACAAGGTCTACCAGGGTGGAGCCTATCTACTCATGGATATGCACGGTGAAAGGCCTTTCAGGCCAATAAATGGTCGCTTCCTGAAGAAATACTACGCCTGACGGGTTAAGGCTTAGGTCAATGATAGATGACGACGACTATGTCCGCTCTCTATCTTCCTAAGCCCGAACTCTATAAGTAGTAACCGGCCTTCTTCGCCATGGACCGAAACGTCCTTAAACTAATAACGGACCGAAACGTCCTTAAACTAACAATGGACCACTATGTCCTAAAACTAGCTGTTGACCGAGATGTCGATAAACTACGGCGGATTGCAACATCTCAAAGCCGATAAAAAAACATAAAAAAATAATAATAAAAAAAACGGTATGTCCATAAGTGAAATGGGCACGGATGAAAACCCGAAAGGGCTCCGTGAGTAAAAACAGCACGGCTACCGGCGAGTGTTTGTGAAAACCCGAAAGGGCGCAACCTCGTTAAAGGACACTTGCAGGGTCCTCACGACCTTGTAAGGAGAAACCACCCGCGTGAGATCCTTACGACTCACAAGGGAACAACACACTTAGGAATCCTCACGATTCCTAAGGAGAAATTACACTTGCGAGATCCTCACGACTCGTAAGGAGAACTCTCTTATGGGACCCTCACGGCTCATAAGATTTGAAAGTCTTAAGTTACAAAGATCTAAACCTGTTCTTAAGCAACCCCCCCCCACAACCTTCGATCTTGCCCTACAAGTGGCTCAATACTGACCCTTGTATACAATCCACGGGCGCGAATAAACATTTCCCTAACCAAGTCTCATCCGTGACTAGGGATATGTCCATACAGTGAACAGCCGTTGTAAGTCCTCTCGACTTATAAGGAGAAAACTCTTTTGTAAGATCCTTACGACTTACAAGAGAACATGCACTTAAGAATCCTCATGATTCCCAAAGAGAAAACACACCTACAAGATCCTCACGACTTGTAGGGAGAAATACCTTTGTAAGACCCTTACGGCTCATGAAGTCAAAAGCCTTAGTCGATAGGACCCTTAACTATGTTTACTAAGTCACCTTTGTTCAACATCGACAGAGGCAAATGATGATTCGCTCCTGGCAACATCCCAGTTGTAGCGGTGCTGATGTCGAAATCGGTGTCTAAAATCCAAGCTTGCAGCGAAAAGCCAACGAGCCATACATGCATACGAAATAGCCGAAATGATAGGGCAACTTGCAATAAAAAGCAGCAAGTAAAAATGTATGCCTGAGAAATAGCCGAAATGATTGGGCAACTCGCAATAAAAAGCAGCGAGTGAAAAAATAAAATAAATAGCCGAAATGATTGGGCACCATGAAAAATAGCCGAAATGATGGGGCAATCGCGACCTTCGCGATATAAAAGCTGAAATGATAGAGCATCGCGGGAAAAGAAATGAAATAAAAATGAAAGTTTTGCCCTACAGGTGATGCCACATCAATCCCTGTATACAATCCAGGGGCGCAAACGAAGAAGGAATCACACTCCTCCTCTCCAGGTTTCATCAGAAGAAGAAGCCAAATCTCGATGGATCACAGACAGCCTAGAGATCTTCTCAACACTCATCTCATTACAGCAGACACAATATCAAGTAAAGCGGAACAGCGGCAACTCCCAATTCCATGACTCGGCAATGTACTCCCACTGAGAGTCAAATCCCAACTCCGTAAAATACGGATATAATCAACAAATTTCCTGGTCACGTGGAACGCGGATAACGTCACTCTTTGACCCCGCGGAAAACGCCCAGAGCGGATCCTGGTCCTCGCAGAGCACGGCAGTGAACCCGTGTGAAGCATCCAGAGCGGAGCCTAGTCCTCGCCGAACACGGAAGTGAACCCGTGTGAAGCATCTAGCGCAAAATTCCTGGTCACGTGGAACGCGGATAACGTCACTCTTTGACCCCGTGGAAAACGTCCAGAGCGGAGCCTGGTCCTCGCTGAACACGACAGTGAACCCATGGGAAGCATCCAGAGCAAAATTCCTGGTCACATGGAACGCGGATAACGTCACTCTTTGACCCCATGGAAAACGTCCAGAGCGGATCCTGGTCCTCGCAAAGCACGGCAGTGAACCCGTATGAAGCATCCACAGTGGAGCCTAGTCCTCGCCGAACACGGCAGTGAACCCATGTGAAGCATCTAGCGCAAAATTCCTGGTCACGTGGAACGTGGATAACGTCACTCTTTGACCACGTGGAAAACGTCCAGAGTGGATCCTGGTCCTCGCAGAGCACGACAGTGAACCCGTGTGAAGCATCCAGAGCGGAGCCTAGTCCTCGCCGAACACGGCAGTGAACCCGTGTGAAGCATCTAGCGCAAAATTCCTGGTCACGTGGAACGCGGATAACGTCACTCTTTGACCCCGTGGAAAATGTCCAGAGCGGATCCTGGTCCTCACAGAGCACGGCAGTGAACCCGTGTGAAGCATCCAGAGTGGAGCCTAGTCTTCTCCAAACACGACAGTGAACCCGTGTGAAGCATCTAGTACAAAATTCCTGGTCACGTGGAACGCGGATAACGTCACTCTTTGACCCTGCGGAAAACGTCCAGAGCGGAGCCTGGTCCTCGCAGAGCACGGTGGTGAACCCGTGTGAAGCATCCAGAGCAAACATTGGACTGTGGAGTCCTTAAAATCCGTGGAATATGATGTCCTTAACCTCGACCGTAATGTCTTAAAACTAATGATCAACCATGATGATTCTAGACTGATTTTACCTTGGTTAAAGAGTACATCTCTTCACTCCTTTGATATTTGGCGTTGTAATTCCTCAACGTCTTCAAAGAGGTGACGGGTCCCAGTAACCACACGTTTCGTGGACGGTGGAGTCCTTAAATCCACGGACTATGATGTCCTTAACCTTGACCGTGATGTCTTAAAACTAACGTCGGACTGTGGAGTCCTTAAATCCACGGACTATGATGTCCTTAACCTTGACCGTGATGTCTTAAAACTAATATCGGACTGTGGAGTCCTTAAGTCCACGGACTATGACGTCCTTAACCTTGACCGTGATGTCTTAAAACTAACATCGGACTGTGGAGTCCTTAAATCCACGGACTATGAGGTCCTTAACATTGACCGTGATGTCTTAAAACTAACATCGGACTGTGGAGTCCTTAAATCCTAACATCGGACTGTGGAGTCCTTAAATCCACGGACTATGAGGTCCTTAACCTTGACCGTGATGTCTTAAAACTAACATCGGACTGTGGAGTCCTTAAATCCATGGACTATGAGATCCTTAACCTTGACCGTGATGTCTTAAAACTAACATCGGACTGTGGAGTCCTTAAATCCACGGACTATGATGTCCTTAACCTTGACCGTGATGTCTTAAAACTAACATTGGACTGTGGAGTCCTTAAACCCATGGACTATGAGGTCCTTAACCTTGACCGCAATGTCTTTAACTACGATACCCTGGAAACCATCCCAAACCAACCCCTGACCCCGTGAAATACGGATAAGGGTGACCGCACCCAGCACTTGCGGGTCCTCACGACCTGTAAGGAAGAAAACTCTCTTGTGAGATCCTTACGACTCTCAAGGGAAAACCCGCTTAAGAATCCTCACGATTCTTAAGGAGAACTTACACCTACGGGATCCTCTCGACCTGTAGGGAGAAAAACTTTTTATGAGACCCTCACGGCTCATAAAGCTCAAAAGTCTTAGGAGGCAGATCTTAACCCTGAATCCTAAGCCATCGCTGCCCTGCAGAGAGGCCAAGATAAATTGTCCGCACAACACATTCAATAAAAAGGAGACACACTATTGAGAAGAAAAATATGTCTTTATTCATAAACCAAAATGGGTACAAAGTACAATTCATGAAAAAACAAAAAGAAAATACTCTCATTCGGGAGTATGTAAAAAAAAAAGGAAAAGATACAAGTTTTCAAGCCGGCGGGCGATTTAGCAATTTTGCTAGCTCATCCTTCTTTTTCTGGGCCACAGCTTCATGATTCAGGATCGCCAGAAGACGGGCCTCTGCCTGAGCCTGCTGGGCCTGATACGAGGCGAGCCGGCCTTCGAGCTCTTTCTCAGTAGCCTTGTGAGCCTCGACCCTTTCGCGAGTGAACACTGCAGCTTTATCAAGAGCCACCACCTCTCTGATAGACTCTTGAAGTACCCGCCAGAGTTCATACGCTTTATTGGCTTTGGCTGAAAGGCTGGTTTGAAGCTCGCTCAATGCTTTAGAGGCCAGCACCCTTTCCGAGAATTTACGGCCGAGCCGCCTCTTGCATGATACCATATTCGCCACGCACCGCTCGATCAAGCCCCGTAAGCTCACCTCCACAGCCACAGCCTCTGGAGTAACACATGTACGCTCAAGACTGTATAAACAAACCTCCATTCGACGGCAATGGTCAATCTGAAACACGCACACATCACCTGATATAGGAGGCAAATAGGGAAATTTCCGATGCGGACCCTATCACGCATGCATTTGAGACTATATGATATTCAAAAAAGAACTGATACCCAAAGCTCTGATGTGCATGCAACATAATGATATTACTCGCAATTAAAGAAAGTTCTCATGGGAGGAATATGAAGCTCATTTACACAGGCAAAACACACGTACGAGGGCACAACAAACATGAAAATTTAATGTAAAGCATGCAACAACTAATAAAAAAGGGGTACACTAATTTGAATATACTACGCTAGCAGAAAAAGGTCACCAAACAAAGGATCAGTGGCACAAGGGTTAACAAAACAAAGAGCGAAATTCTCCATCTCTCTTTCTGCCTTCTCCAACACATCGAAACGACGGTTCTCGCGAGGAGTCGCTCCCTACCGATTGGCGCCATGTTCGTCCGCAAAAGCAGACATAATAGCCCGCCGGGCTCTTATCTGGCCCAACAGGTGAACCGAGCAATCTTTCAAAGCCTGGGTAATCAGGCGCACTTCGTGAAAACACTCGAGCTTGTCTTCCGCCGCGTCAAGCATCGCCAGGGTCATCTCCGCTAGGTGAGGAGGGATGTCAGCAAGCACGGCAGCAAGAATCATCCGAAGCCAAAGGGACCCCATTGGGAGGGGGGGCCCTGCGGATCAAGAGATCATATATCGCCGAATCACATTCGTCGTCGGTAAGAAGGGGATCCACCAGTCATGCAGCAAAGCGAGGAATCATCTCCTCGATAGGTACTTCCCATGGCTGTCGACGAGCATGGGGGCGGTTGCAGGCCATGGCATCCAGTCGTTTTATCAGGATAAATCACACTAAAGTGAAAATAGATTTATCTGTGAAGAAACAAAGAAGACCATGACCTTAGGTTATAAAGAGGGGCATTAAACGCTACGCCCGGGGAATATTGCATGGTGGAACTATTTCCAAGGCCCAAAAAAGGAAGGGCATTGGAAATCAAGGAGATGGGACTATTTCCAAGGCTCCTTTTCTGCATCTAATGCTGTGCACAAAATATGGCATGAAAAATTAAACACCCCCATCAAAAGGGCCCTACGTGCAGAGCACGTGAGCACCAAACTTGATATGCGCTGAAAAGTAAAATGGTGCCTCGCACGCCGAACTCATCAGCAGCAACAATGACAGTATAACAAAATCCCAGAAAGAAGGCATGCAAACACAGAAGGGAAGGAAAAACTTATCACTCGTACTTTAAAAGTTCATACAAAAATAAGAAGAAACAATTACAATGGCAAGACCTCAGATTCGGAGCATGGATTAAGAAACTCAAAAGTGACTTTGTCCAAGATCTTCCAAGCATTTCGAACCATCCTAGTATGTTTTCTCTCGCGATCACAAGCGTCGGGATCCTCACGGATGTCTTCCACCCTCCGATAAGCAGCAAGTATGGCTGACTGCTGAAAAGCCTGATGCAAGAGATCAATGAGATTGTCTCGCCTCCTCTTCGAGATTAGGCTCATCAGATACACCGAATGCACTTTATCCTCGGCGGCATCTAATGCCCCGAGCGGTACGCCGGTGCAAAAGAGAGGGAGCGCCTCCCAGATCGCCAACACGATGAGTTTCAAAAGAGAAGAGCGACGAGGGAGTAATTGACCGTTGTACTCATCGAAGCGGCTCATGATCTCAGCACATTGAGCGTTGGTGAACTCCTGGTTCTGGCTACGGCCCAGTACACGAATATTCCCGTAAGAAATGATTTCGTCAAGATCGTACATGTGGGCAGCCATGATACCTGAAATAAAGATCATGAAAATCTATTACAAACCTTTTCTTCTGAGTTGTGAAGAAGATGACTCTGGGCGGTAAAACCCATGAAGTTCTTTAGGAAGAACTTAGTTCTTCGTAGGAATTAAATTCCTTTTTGAAAAAAGGGACTTAAATTCCCAGAAAATGTGGTTCCAGAGCCAGAGCTCCTTAAAGATGGAATTAATGTCCATGAAAGGGACAACCAGCACCATCATCACCCTAAAGGTTAAAGAGACCCTAAGAGATCTACAGTTTGAAAATTAGATGGTTTTTTGTTCTTGTGGAAGAACTTAAACTAAAAAGAAATATGTGTTCTTGTCAAGGGGAAAAACCCTTGATCTGGATTTAAAATCCGGTGGTGATTTTTGTGAAAGTCCTTCGGTCGCTCAAGATGATTACCTGAGGAAAAGGGTCTCTCAATCAGGGTTAAACTCTGAAAAGTTTGAAGCAGAGAACTAAGCTCTGAGGAACGAGAATTAAATTCTCAAGGGAAAAGTTCTCAAAGGAAGAAGATGAGCAAAAGTGGAGGCTCTTCTGAAAGGACATGGGCATTTATAGGATGGGATGGAAAACGTTTCATCTACCCTACTCCCAAGGCAGATCCAACGGTCACAAAAGTGACAGCGTTGCACTCACGTGCAGACACGTGAGAGCAACGCTGTGGGGGCATTTGTTCCCTGATTAAAAATCAGGAAAAGATTCAGAAGAGACATCACGTGCTCACACGTGACCAGTGGTCACGTGTTGGCACGTGATGGTTAAGCAGCGGCACAGAGCATATTTGTTATCTAATTAAAAGCCAGGAAGAAGCTTCAGAAGAGGTATCACGTGCTCACACGTGACCAGTGGTCACGTGTTGGCACGTGATGGTTAAGCAGCGGCCAGAGAACAGAGCGCAGAAGAAGAGAAGCCCATTCCAGGGGTCGCGTGCCTACACGTGACCAGGGGTCGCGTGCCTACACGTGACCAGGGGTCACGTGCTCACACGTGACCAACAGTCACGTGGCCACACGTGACCGGCTCTAAAAGCCTTATTCTTTAACAGAATTAAATTCTGGGGAAAGATCCTTCAAATCTTTCCAAAATAGAGAAGAATTATCTGAAACAGTTGGATTAAAAATCCGAGGGTGATTAAATATCACCAATGTATGGAAAAATCTTGGACATGGAAAGATTTCCCCCTAAATCTAACCGAAATAACAAAGAGATATCTTTGGATTTAAAATCCAATGGTGAATAAAATTCACCCAATAATCTAAAAGCCCAGATTAATGATGAAGATAAATCAAATCTCTCAATAAACAATAGAGTCCAATTGCTCTTTTGTTGGATCTAAACGATCCCGTTAAGTTGATCTTAGTCTAAAACTATATTAACGTATCCTTAACAAACGTTTAAATCGATCTTAGTCTCAAACGAGGCTAACGTATCCTTAAACCCAAACCTCCAAACCCAAATCTAAGATAATACAGATTTGGACTAGTCCACGCCCTATGGGTGACGACATAACTCAGTCTTCGTATACAATCCACGAGCAACCAAACACAAAACAAACACACATGACACGAAGTGATCATCTGGAGAAGGAGAAAGTTGTTACCGCAATGCGGTAGCGTAATTAACTGCAGGGGCTTGCGCCTGCAGGGAAGAGCGTGCCCATAATCAAAAACCCTTCAAGCGAGGGGGAATCTGACGAAGCCTGCTACATCGGACGCATCCGTTTAAACCTTCGATACATGGTGTCATAAATCAACTTGGCATCTTCGGAGAGGTAAACGGATAGCACCAATTAGCATCTGCCCCGAATTTCAGGCAAGACGTCCATCGCGCCGTCATTCGGAGGGGAACAACCAGAGTAAGGCCCGTCATCACTGGCTTGGCACCAAAAAAATATTCGTCCGTGGGAAGCAGCTCCTCATAATGCTCCCCTATGACCGGTAAGCCAGAAACTTCTGCAAATTCCTCTAAGGAGATTGATACTTCTCGGTCCAGCGAAAGGAAGGTGTGAGTAGGAATGTTCCACTGCTCCAAAAATGCCTTAACCCACCAGGTGGGAAGCGTAGGATACTGGAAGAGAGAAGCATAAACGGTGGGATACAACCCAAGCCTCAACAACTGCGACTTCTTCGCTGACAGAATGTAAGGGGCCCATTGCAGATAACTGGTCGGATGACGAGGAATCAGACCTATATTATATGGTTGCCCCCACGGCCGCGCCTCACCTTGACAAATACGTCGTCCCAAGGTATCTAAAGCCATAGGAGGCTGAACGGGTATCGAAGCTATAGCGGGCTGAAGAAGCCCTTCTGAAGTACAATTAACCATCTCCACGGCATAGTTCACCGGGGGTGAGTTGGCGTTGTGGATCGCCATGATGGGCTCCGATGGTACCGCGCATGAAAAGCTTTGTCGACCCTTAATAATCTGGTTGTACCATGTCCCCCAGAGGTGAACATTTTTGTGTTCCGGGTTATGGTCTCGGATGAGCGCGAGAACATCCCGGTCTACAGGTGCTCCAGAAAATCCTCCTTCTGAACGAATGAACGGAAATGAGGCATCGAAAGTTATGTCGCCTGCAAAAAAAAAGGGACAGAAGTCAACTGTCGACACTATAATTTAATTTTAAATTTTAACGGTACTTTAAAATTTGTACCACACTGCAATGCAGTGGAAAGGGGACCAAAGGGGGACCCACAAAATCTAGATGACAATTCATCAATTGATAATCAATAAAACAACCTCATCATTGGATGAGACTGTTAATTAATGAGGAAATCCTCAAGGAAATTCTCATTGAATAAGAGATCTCTCGGGAGAAGGAGAAAATCTCCCTTTGAGAGCAAAGCTCTATGACAGGGTGACACTTGTCAAACTCTGAGAGCCTAGCTCTATAATGATGATGGAAAAACCCATCAGAAAAGAAAATTAACATTTGTTAATTTTTATGAGTTAAAAATTCTAGGATCTTCAAGATCCATGAAAAAACTCTTAAGAGTTCTCATCAAAGATTAAGAAATCTACACATGATTCAAAAGAGCAAGGCTCTGTTTATGGGCTAAGAAACCCCAAAAGATCTCTTTAGATCTATGGGTTCATGAGAGCAAAGCTCTGCTAATGAAACCCTAAATGGGTTTTCTGTAGATCAAAGATCTATGAAGAGCAAGGCTCTGTTAATGGGTAAATCCCTAATTTATTAAAAGTTTTAAACTTTACCTAAGTTCTGAAAGAGTTTTTACTCTTGAGAAGTTCTTAAAGAGTTTTTACTCTTGAGAAGTTCTTAAAGAGCTGTGCTCTGAACAAAAATTCTCAAACAAAGAAGATGATAATCATCTAAGGGACCAAAAGTCCTATTTATAGGCATTGAACCGCCTCTTCAACTTCTGAGTTGATCCAAGGGCTCAGATGTTGCCACCGCTGCACTCACGTGTGCGCCACATGAGCGCAACGGTGGGGGGGCATTTGTTTCCCCCAACCAGAGTAAAGCTCTGTTTTAAAATTCAAAATTTGAAAATTGAAGCAACGCTTCAAATTCAGCGCTAGGCGCGCTGCGCGCCACGTATCAGACACAGACGCGCTAGCGCCAGGTGCGCTGAGCCCTAGGCAGCGCACCCCCAATCAGAGCAAGGCTCTGTTTTAAAATTTCAAAACTCAAAAGTTGAAGCAACGCTTCAGATTCAGCGCTCTGCGCTGCGCGCCACGTGTCAAACACGGGTGCGCTAGCGCAGTTGTGCTGCGCTCTGCGCTGCACGCCACGTGTCAAAAACGGGTGCGCTAGCGCAGCTGCGCTGCGCTCTGCGCTGCACGCCACTGGTCGAACGTAGGTGCACTAGCGCAAGGTGCGCCAGCGCTGGAATTAAAAATTCCCCACCATTAGATCAAAAGATCTAATAATAATAAATTATTAATTAATCAGAATTAAAAATTCTGTTATGGAAAGATCTTTCCAATCTTATTAAAACAAGAAGATTATCTCCTGCAAAGCAGAAGCCCTAGGATCAAAGATCCAACAGTGGGAAATATTCCCAAATCAATCAGAGAAAGATCTCTTAAAACTGATTTAACAAATCAATTGGCCCTATATAAAGGCCCCAAGACTTCAAGTCTCATATAGAGAAACCCCCCTACAAACTTTGAGAAAACTCAAAAAAAGAAAGAGAGCAAGCTCTTGAAAGAAGATCATTTTTTCAAGGTAAAATAAATGATTCTTGCACAAAGAGATGAAATCATCTCATTAAAACAGAAGAATTATCTTCTTAAAAGATCATAGATCTACAAAAGATCAAAAGATTTCATCACATAATAAAAGAAGAACATATTCTTCACACAGATCACTGATCTATAAAGGCACGCCTTTCAAAAATAAGAACTATTATTCTTGAATCTTGAGGCAAAGCCTCCTTTAAAAAGAACATAAACTTGTTCTCTGATCATAAATTTGGTCAAATGCGCCTTGCGCTAATGAAAAGTGCCTTGCACTCATGAACTGCGCTTCTGCGCTCCTTGGACCGGCGCTCAGCGCCAAAACCTGCCACGTGTCAACCACGTATGCAACTTGCGCTTTACGCTTCTGAAATAGCGCACTGCGCTCATCATCTGGCGCTAAGCGCGCCACGTGTCACTTACGTGTGCGCTACTCAGCAGAGGCGCAATGCGCTTATCATCTAGCGCTTAGCGCCAAGTGCGCCACGTGTCACTCACGTGTGCGCTACTTGGCAGAAGCGCAATGTGCTCTTTAATTGGCGCAAAGTGCCTGGCACGCCACGTAGCGCGCTGTCAGAACACACATTGTTCTGATGAAAGCTATGCATCCAATACAAGACAAAAAAAATGTTAGGATCTAATACTCAGCATTATTAAAAGGGCCAAGCCTAAGTAAAGGCTCAACAGCCCAGAACAATAAAATGTTAAACATTTTAGTATTATTGGACTTAGCCCAATTCTGTCCATAAGTCCTCAACCTATATTGAACTGAGCCCATCTGCTCACGAATATTCGACAGATCTTAGTCCCAACTGGGCCACAGATCTTCCAACCAACTCACACCGGTTCGAGGGTACATCTCTTTACTCCTCTGATATCTGTCGTTGTAATCCTTCAACGTCTTCAGAGAGGTGACGGATCCCAACAACCACACATTTCTACGGACTGTGGGGTTCTTAAACTCATGGACTTCGATGTCCTTAACCTGGACCGAAATGTCCTTAAACTACCGATGGACCGAGACGTACTTAAACTAACATTGGACCACCACGTCCTTAAACTGGTAATGGACCGTAATGTCCCTAAACTAACTGACTGCAATGTCCCTAAACTAAACAATAGAGTCCAATTGCTCTTTTGTTAGATCTAAACGATCCCGTTAATTTGATCTTAGTCTAAAAATTAGACTAACGTATCCTTAACAAACGTTTAAGTTGATCTTAGTCTCAAATGAGGCTAACGTATCCTTAAACCCAAACCCCAAATCTAAGAATATACGGATTTGGACTAATCTACGCCCTATGGGCGAGAACACAAATTAGTCTCCGTATACAATCCACGGGCAACCACAAACAAAACAAACACACACGACACGAAGTGACCATCTGGAGAAGGAGAAAGTTGTTACCGCGATGCGGTAGCGTAATTAACTGCAGGGGCTTGCGCCTGCAGGGAAGAGCGTCTCCACAATCAAAAACCCCTCAAATGAGGGGGAATCTGACGAAGTCTGCTACATCGGCCGCATCCGTTTAAACCTTCGATACATGGTGCCATAAATCAACTTGGCATCTTCGGAGCGGTGGACGGATAGCACCAAATAGCATCTGCCCCCGAATTTCAGGCAAGACGTTCGTCTTCCCGGTTTCTGGCGGTAAACAGGGTTCTTGCACTGGTGGAAATATATCCGGAGTCGTCTGAAGAAAAGGGGGCAACCAAGCAGACGGCCCTACAAATAAAAGACTAGGAAAAGGCTAAGGATTGGAGAGAAGTCTTTATAGACTACTTCAAATCCCGTTGAACACCTGAAGATGCGTCCTCAAGACATCAGCTCATGAAACGAGCTCTATCCTTCACCTTCGTCAATGACACTTTATATAAGAGATCATTTGATTCTCTTTGGCTAAGATGCCTGGGACCTGAAGAAGGAAGGAGAGTCGTCCAAGAAACTCACGACGGACTTTGCGGTTTTCACCAAGCCGGGCCAAAAATGAAACTGAAGATCAAAAGGATGGGATACTATTGACCCACCATGATCCAAGACTGCCTCGAATACGCGAAGCGGTGCCACTCGTGCCAGATTCACGGGGACTTTATCCACCAGCATCCAAATCCGCTACATCCAACGGTGGCTAGCTGTCTGTTCGAAATGTGGGGAACCGACATAATCGGGCCCATTGAACTAGCATCATCCAGAGGACATCGGTTCATACTGGCAACAACCGATTACTTCTCCAAGTGGGCAGAAGCAGTACCACTAAGAGAAGTAAAGACGGAGAATATCCTCCATTTCTTCAAGACACACGTCATTTATCGGTTCGGTACTCCGCGCCGGATTATCTCCGATAACGGGCCAGCCTATAGAAGCCACAAGATCAGCCGCTTTGCACAACAGCATAATATAGACTGGAGATACTCTTCGGTCTATAATCCACGAGCTAACGGTTTAGCTGAGGCTTTCAACAAGACCTTGACGAAGATCGTGAAAAAGACGGTGTCCAAAAATAAGGACTGGCACGAGAGACTGCATGAAGCTCTCTGGGCGTATCGAACTACGTTCAAAATGGCCATAAACACAACGCCGTATGCATTGGTATTCGGCACAGAAGCGGTACTCCCCCTCGAGATAGAGTTACCCTCTCTACGAGTGGCGGTTCACTAAGAGCTAACAGACGAAGAAAATGCTCACCTTCGGCTTGAGGAGCTCGACGCCCTTGATGAAACCCGGCTCATGGCGCAACAAAACCTGGAGGCTTATAAAGCAAAGATGACGTGCTCATACGAGAGATTGACTAGGCCGAGAATATTCCGCCAAGGCGAACTCATGCTAGTGGTCAATAGACCTATGATCCCCAATCATGCCAAATGGGGGAAATTCGAGCCGAACTATGAAGACCCGTTATCATAGACAAGGTCTACCACGGTGGATCCTATCTACTCATGGACATGCATGGCGAAAGACCTTTCAGGCCAATAAACGGTCGATTCCTGAAAAAATACTACGCCTGACAAGTCACGGCCTAGGTCAACGATAGATGACGACGCTTATGTCCGCTCTCTATCTTGCTAAGCCCAAACTCTATAAGTAGTAGCCGTCAAACGGACCGAAATGTCCTTAAACTAACGACGGACCGAAACGTCCTTAAACTAACGATAGACCACTATGTCCTAAAACTAGCTGTTGACCGAGACGTCTATAAACTACTACAGACCACAACATTCCAAGGCTGGCACAAAAAAAATAAAAATAAAAAATAAAAAAAACGGTATGTCCATAAGCGAGATGGGCACGGATGAATACCCGAAAGGGCTCCGTGAGTAAAAACAGCAGGGCTACTGGCGAGTTTTGTGAAAACCCGAAAAGGTGCAATCTCGTTAAAAGACACTTGCAAGATCCTCTCGACCTTGTGAGGAGAAAATACTGCGTGAGATCCTTACGACTCACAAAGGAGAAACACACTTAGGGATCCTCACGATTCCTGAGGAGAAATTACACTTACGAGATCCTCACGACTTGTAAGGAGAACCCTCTTATGAGACCCTTACGGCTCATAAGATTCAAAAGCCTTAAGCTACAGGGATCTGAATCTGTTCTTAAGCCATCACAATCTCCAATGCTTCCCTACAAGTGTCTCAATATCGACCCTTGTATACAATCCACAGGCACGATTAAACATTTCCCTAACAGAGTTCCACCAGCGACTAGGGATATGCTCATACGACGAACGATCCTTGTAAGTCCTCTCGACTTATGAGGAGAAAACACTCTTGTAAGATCCTTACGACTTATAAGAGAACACACACACCTAGGAATCCTCACGATTCCTAAGGAGAAAACACACCTACGAGATCCTCACGACTCGTAGGGAGAAATACCTTTATGAGACCCTTACGGCTCGTAAAGTCAAAAAGCCTTAGTCAACAGGATCCTAACCCTGTTTACTAAGCCACCTTTGTTCGACATCGACAGAGGCAAATGATGATTCGCTCCTGGCAATATCCAAGTTGTAGTGATACTGATGCCTAAATCGGTATAATTCCAAAACTTGCAGCGAAAAGTCAGCGAGCAATGAATGCATATGAAATAGCCGAAATGATGGGGCAACTTGCAACAAAATCAGCAAGTAAAAATGTATGCATACAAAAATAGCCAAAATGATTGGGCAACTCTCAATAAAAAGAAGCGAGTAAATAAAACAAATAGCCGAAATGATTGGGCACCGCGAAAAATAGCCAAATGATTGGGCCATCGCGTCTTTCGCGATATAAAAGCTGAAATGGTAGAGCATCGCGGAAAGAAAAACATATGAAATAAAACTTTTGCCCTACAGATGAGATCACATCAATCCCTGTATACAATCCAGGGGTACAAACAGAGAGGGAACCATACCTTCCCACCAGGCTCCATCAGAAAGAGAGCCAAGTCTCGACAGCCGCAATTACAGCCTAGAGATCACCAACAGCATTCCCCCTCATTCCAGCAGGATTCAGACGCGACAATCAACCTTGGAGCCATGGCAAAGTCCCTGTTCCAAATCTCGACGGTTCACAGACAGCCTAGAGATCACCTACAGCGTTCGTCCTCATTCCAGCAGGATTCAGACGCGACAATCAACCTTGGAGCCATGGCAAAGTCCCTGTTCCAAATCTCGACGGTTCACAGACAGCCTGGAGATCACCAACAACGTTCCTCCTCATTCCAGCAGGATTCAGACAGGACAATCAACCTTGGAGCCATGGAAAAGTCCCTGTTCTGAATCTCGACGGTTCACAGACAGCCTAGAGATCACCAACAACGTTCCTCCTCATTCTAGCAGGATTCAGACGCGACAATCAACCTTGGAGCCATGGCAAAGTCCCTGTTCCAAACCTCGACGGTTCACAGACAGCCTAGAGATCACCAACAGCGTTCCTCCTCATTCCAACAAGATTCAGACGTGACAATCAACCTTGGAGCCATGGAAAAGTCCCTGTTCTAAATCTCGACGGTTCACAGACAGCCTAGAGATCACCAACAGCGTTCCTCCTCATTCTAGCAGGATTCAGACGCGACAATCAACCTTGGAGCCATGGCAAAGTCCCTGTTCCAAACCTCGACAGTTCACAGACAACCAAGAGAGAGCACCTCCTGGCCCCGTGGAACACGGCGAAAGTCAATCCTGACCCCGTGGGAAATGCCCAGAGCACCTCCTAGTCCCGTAGAACACGGCTAAAGTCAATCCTGACCCCGTAGGAAACGGCCAGAGTAAATCCTGGTCCCGTAGAACACGGCTAAAGTCAATCCTGACCCCGTAGGAAACGTCCAGAGCAAATCCTGGCTCCGTGGAACACTGCTAAAGTCAATCCTGACCCTGTGGGAAACGGCCAGAGCACCTCCTGGCCCCATAGAACACGGTTAAAGTCAATCATGACCCCGTGGGAAACAGCCAGAGCACTTTCTGGCCCCGTAGAACACGACTAAAGTCAATCCTAACCCCGTGGGAAACGGCCAGAGCAAATCCTAGCTCCGTGGAACACGGTTAAAGTCAATCCTGACCTCATGGGAAACGGCTAGAGCACCTCCTGTCCCTGTAGAACACGGCTAAAGTCAATCATGATCCCGTGGGAAACGGCCAGAGCAAATCCTGGCTCCATAGAACACGGCTAAAGTTAATCCTGACCCCGTGGGAAATGGCCAGAGCAAATCCTAGCCCCGTAGAACACGGCTAAAGTCAATCCTGACCCCGTGGGAAAAAGCCAGAGCAACCCCTGACCCCATACGGCTAAAGTCAATCCTGACTCCGTATGGCCAAAGTCAACCCCTCCTAGCCCCGTAGAACACAGTTAAAGTCAATCCTGACTCCGTGGGAAACAGCCAGAGTAAACTCTTGAACTCCCCGTCAAAGCAATGCTTTGACTCGGGAGCAGGTCAACTCATCAATCACTTACGAGTCTTCTCGACTTATAAGGAGAAAATTCTCTTGTGAGATCCTTACGACTCTCAAGAGAAAATGCACTTAGGAATCATCACGATTCCTAAGGAGAAACCACACCTGGGAGATCCTCTCGACTCGTAGGGAGAAAAGTCTTTATGAGACTCTCACGGCTCATAAAGTTGAAAAGTCTTAGGTGGCAGATCCTAACCCTGTCTCCCAAGCTATCATTGCCTCGCAGAGAGGTCAAGGTAGATTTTATACAGGCCACACTCTCCTGAGTCAAACATCGACAAGAAAGGAAACAACCACTTACAAGTCCTCTCGACTTGTAAGGAAGAAAATTCTCTCGGGAGATCCTTACGACTCTCAAAGGAAAACACACTTAGGAATCCTCAGGATTCCTAAGAAGAAAATACACCTACGGGATCCTCTCGACCTGTAGGGAGAAAATTCTTTATGAGACCCTCACGGCTTACAAAGTTGAAAAGACTTAGGCAGCAGACCTGAACCTGCTTCCTAAGCCATCGTTACCCCGCAAAGAGTTCAGGATGAAATGTTCTCTATCATCTACAGGCTACGCTTGCTAAAGTAACATGCTGGCAACAAAGAAAAGAGAAGAAAGCGACAGTAAGGAGAACATTTGATTCGCATTCAGTTAAGAGTTCAAAGCATACCCATTCATGCATGTGCGAAAAGGTTTAATGCATAAAATAAACACATGGAAATGGAAAAGCTTGCTATTCATACTTCAGAAAATTCCTATATTGATGAAAATAGTAAACAAAAATGCCATTAAAATGTTTACAAAGGCAAGACATCAAATCCAGGACATGGATTAAGAAATTCAAAAGTGAGGCCATCCAAAATTTTTCGGGCCTCTCGGACCATCTTCGTCTGCATCCTTTCATGATCACAAGCTTCAGGATCCCCACTGATGTCCTCCACCCTTCGATAGGCAGTGAGTATCACCGCCTGCTGAAAAGATTGATGCAGGATATCAACAAGGTTGTCTTGCCTTTTCTTTGAGATTAAGCCCATCAGATACACCGAGTGCACCTTATCTTCGGCGTTGTCCAATGCCTTAAGCAGCATGCCGGCATAGAATAGAGGAAGTGCTCCCCAGATCGCTCCCACAATAAGCTTCAAGAGAGAGGAACGACGAGGAAGCAGTCGACCATTGTATGCATCAAAGCGACCCATAATTTCAGCACACTGGGCATTTGTGAATTCCTGGTTTTGAGAACGGCCGACTGCACGAATGTCTCCGTAAGAAATAATTTCGTCGAGATCATACATATGAGCGTCCATAACGTCTGAAAAAGAAAATCGGCGGGAGTTAGTGGACAGACTGATTAAGAAAATCCTTATTAAAAACAGACACGAGATTTAAACAACTCATGATATCCCCGAGGAGGAAATAAGTACTAATTAAATCACCCAATGAATTTAATTCTGTGCAATTAAGGAAGGAATACTAAAAAGGATTTCCCATTTACTGAAAAGGTTCCTCGGGCCAAGGAGTTAAACTCCTCGAGAGCAATGCTCTGCAGACAGGAATGACACCTGTCAAAGTCAATTATGAGGGGAAGTAAAAAAAGATCCCCCAGAATTCAAGAGCCTTGCTTTGTAAAAATGAGGGAATAACCCATCAGAAAACTTAAAATAAAATTTTTAATGAATTAAAATTCTGAGATCTTCAAGATCTATGAACAAACTCTAAGAATTCTTCATAAGAGATTAAAAAATCTATATGATTTGAAAGGAGCAAAGCTCTGTTAATAGGTTAAGAAACCCTAAGAAAGATCTCTTTAGATCTATGATTTCAAGAGAGCAAAGCTCTGTTAATAAAACCCTAAAAAAGGTTTTCTTTAGATCGAAGATCTATGAAGAGCAAAGCTCTATTAATGGGTGAAATCCTAGATTATTAAATAATCCTTTAAAAGATTAATCTTTACCTAAATTTTGATAGAGTTCTGTCCTTAAGAAAGTTCTTAAGACAAAGAGCTATGCTCTGAAGGAGAATAAAAATTCTCAGAAAACAAGAAAGAAGTTGAACAGAAATCATCTCAAGGGCCAAAGACCGTATTTATAGGCACTGAGAGCCATTTCAACTTCTAAGTTGATCTAAGGACGCAGATGCTGTCACCGCTGCACTCACGTGTGGGCCACGTGAGCGCAACGGTAGGGGGGAATTTGTTTCCCCCAATCAGAGCAAAGCTCTGTTCAAATTTCAAAATTTGAAAGGAAGCAACACTTTATAGCAGCACCAAGTGCGCTGCACTCCAAGTATCGCACCACGTGCAAAGCACGTGTGCGCTAGCGCTAAGAGCGCCGCACTCCAAGCAGCACACCACGTGCAAAGCACGTGTGCGCTAGCGCTAAGTGTGCTGCACTCTAAGCAGCGCATCACGTGCAAAGCACATGTGCGCTGGCGCTGGAACTAAAAGCTCCCCATCGTCAGATCAAAGATCCAATAAAGATGATAAATTATCAATTAACCAGAATAAAATTCTGTTAAGGAAAGATTTCTCAAAATCTTTCCAAACAAAAAGATTATGCTCTGCAAATCAGAGCACCGCTGGATCAATAATCCAAAGGTGATTAAAAATCACTAAAATACAGAATAAATTCTGTATGGGAAAATTTTCTAATCTTGTTAAAAACAAGAAGACTGTCTTCTGTAAATCAGAAGCCTTTGGATCAAAAATCCAACGGTGGGGAAATCCCAAAATCAATTGGAGAAAAGATCTCCTTAACTGATTAAACAAATCAGCCTTCACTATATAAAGGCCCCAAGACTTCAAGTCTGATATACAGAAAGGATATACAAAAACAGATAGAGGAACCCTCCCTATAAACTTTGAGAAATCTCAGAAAGAAGAGCAAGCTCTCGGTAGAAGAAGAACTTTTCTTCAAGGTAAAAAAAAAGAGATAAGAAAAATCTCATTAAAAAAGAAGAACATAATTCTTCTCACAGATCATAGATCTATAAGACTATGGTCTTTTACAAAAAATAGATCATGAACATCTCATTATAAAAAAAGGGGGGAGAATAATTCGATTCTCTTAGGATCATGGATCCATAAAGGAAAATCCTTTCACCAAAATAAGAGATTGAAATATCTCTTATAAGATAAGAACTTTGTTCTTAGAACCTTGAGACAAAGTCTCTTATAAACAAGAATTTATTTCTCAGATCATAAAACTGATCAGAAGCGCTTCTGCGCTCTTTGACCGGCGCACAGCGCCAAGCGCAACACGTGCTCTTCACGTGTGCGCCACTTAATAAATAGCGCTTTGCGCTCATGGACTGGCGCTCAGCGCCAAGCGCACCACGTGCTCCTCACGTGTGCGCCACTGAACAAATAGCGCTTTGCGCTCATTAACTGGCGCTAGCGCCAAGCGCACCATGTGCTCCTCACGTGTGTGCTGATAGAACATAAACTGTTCTTTAAATAAAGCCCTAAAGCTATGATGAATGCTCAGCATATAAAAGACAGAAAGGCCGTCAGAACCAAAATCAATGCTCAGCATTGTCAAATGTTTAACATTTTAACTTAGTGGGCCGAGCCCAAGTTGGCCATAAAGCCCCTCATTTAGATTAATTGAGCCCATATGCTCATAAATCTTTGATCTTAGTCCCAAATTGGACTACAGATCCCAACCAATATTGGTTCAAGGGTACATCTTTTCACACCTCTGATATTTATCATTGTAATCCTTCAACGTCTTCAGAGAGGTGACGGGTCCCGACAACCAAACATTCCATGGACTATGATGTCCTTAACCTCGGAATGTGGGGTCCTTAAACCCATGGACTATGATGTCCTTAACCTCGGACTGTGGGGTCTTTACGCCCATGGACTATGATGTCCTTAACCTTGGACCGTAATGTCCTTAAACTAATGGACCGCAAAGTCTCTAAACTAAAACAATAAAGCCCAAATGCTCTTTTGTTGGATCTAGACGATCCCGTTAAGTTGATCTTAGTCTAAAATTAGACTAGCGTGTCCTTAACAAACGTTTAAGTTGATCTTAGTCTTAAATGAGACTAACACATCCTTAAACCCAACCCCAAACCCAAATCTAAGAAGATACGGATTTAGACTAATCCACGTTCTATGGGCGACAACATAAATTAGTCTCCGTATACAATCCACGGGCAACCAAAAACAAAACAAACACACACGACACGAAGTGACCATCTGAAGAAGGAGAAAGTGGTTACCATGATGCGGTAGCGTAATTAACTGTAGGGGCTTATACCTACAGGGAAGAGCGTCCCCACAATCAAAAACCCCTCAATGAGAGGGAATCTGATGAAGTCTGCTACATCGGCCGCATCCGTTTAAACCTTCGATACATGGTGTCATAAATCAACTTGGTATCTTCGGAGAGGTGCACGGATAGAACCAAATAGCATCTGCCCTCGAAATTCAGGCCGGACGTCCCAACGTCCTGGTCGCGTCTTTTCGGCGGAGAACGTTGGGTAAGTCCAAAGGGGGAACTGCCCCCAGCTTTCCTAACTCGGGGCCAGTGGCGACATCGAGCTTGTCTTGCGGATAGGATCACTTCAGTCGTAAAAGCGACCTTGTCATGCCCTTTGCTTTGATGAGAGGCTGCTTTTGGTGCCAACTTGTCGAAGACCGACGTCCGTTGAGAGGGAACGTCTAACCTGTCGAAGACTGACTTTCGAATAGGGGAAGCACTTGTAACGATCTCACCCGTAGCAGGAGTTGGAACGGCCAATCTTTCGAAGACCGATCCCTTAGCAGGAGAAGCCCCTTTGATGACTTCATTTACCGGAGTTGGAATGGCTATCCGCTTCGGGGTAACCCCTTCAGGTATTGCGGGTCTTTTTATGGGCCTAGTGGAGTTTTGGCTCAGCCTATCGAAGAGTGAGGAAGCAGACTTGGATGACCTATTGAGAGGGGCCATGGTGGTTGTGAGCCGATTAAAGACCGACTTCTTTAGGGCTTCTTGTGATGGCATTGAAGTATTGAAGCTCATTGGCGGGAGCATGCTTCCGAAGAACAGTCCAGTGGTGCCCTGAGTCACCTGTTCCACTGGCATTGCGAAGATAGAGGCCTCTTGGGGACCATAAGTCACTCCTCCAGTAGGGACGGAGTAGAAGTTGCTGTTGCAATTGGTGCAGTTGGAAGCCATCGATGTCATCTTCTCTTCTGCACGGAGCAAGACACCAAATCTTAGTACCTCGAATCCAGGGGCAACCATATTAAACCGCAATTTGTTCACGAACACAACACACGAAGTGTGGAGTGGAAAGAGGAAAACATCCTACCGGACGTGCCAGAATCTTTTTACTGCCGAAGGCCGGGGAAAGACGGACGTCTTTCCCTGCATTTGGGGGCAGATGCTGTCACGCCCCGCTTCCCGATGTACGGCGAAGGGGACGCGACGAGGCCCGCTACGTATATACTCAGAAGTACATACGCTAAGCGTATCTAATCAATATAAAATAAATACACAAGAGACAAGATATAAAAAGAACAGCAACTTTATTTATTAACATTATTTTCTACAATGCATGAAAAGAAAATACAGCTGAAATAAAAAGATGCCTAAACAGTGGCATAACAGGAAATGAAAATACAGAAAGGAAAAGTGTACAATAAAACTAAAGTGCAGGGTTTTCGGCAAACTGCTCCAAGTCTTCTTGAGATGGCTCGATCTCCGCCGGGTCCAAACCACCTGACGACATTCAAAGAAGAAAGAAATAGAATGTCGTCAGCGAACAGGTCGCTCGGTAAGTCCCAAAGATAAGGGAGGAATAGATAGAGAGTAAGAGAGAGAGAGAGAGAGAGAGAGTAGCTTTTAATGTTGTATTATAATATTGTAATGTTGTATTAACGCTGTTGTTTGTAGCCTGGTACAGAAGATGCCAGTGTATACGAGGGGAGTCCCACTTACACCGGGGACCTTGGTAACTTGTAGTACAAGGCTCCGTCGATAATACCACGGAACAACGGCATGGATGTAATTAGGTCTTAAGTGACCACCTCGTGCCACCTTTAACATATTCCGTACCAGTCTACCCCTTAAACCCCGCGATGTTTTGTTTGTATTGTTATCTTGTAAATTGTATTGATTGTAAGATTAATTGACTGACCGAAACCATGATATCAGTAAGCGGTTGTAACCATAGAGTCATGTAAATGGAATAACTGAGAATCATGTAAAAGGAATAGGTATATCCATGGTTCGGTTCAGTCAAGATGTATAGATTGATATTGGATTCATGAATTCATGAATTCATATTGAAATGGAAACTTGTAGATTATAGATTGACTTGAATCATATTCATGTCAAATTAATCAGACTCAAATCCGAGTCAGACAATCAGAAATGTGAATCGAAATCTTATAATTGCTAAGATCCTTAGGGTAATTTATAAAACTTGAGAGGGTTTTATGTAAAAATACTTTTATATATTTTTCAAAATACATCTCAAGTATTTATTGTTCATCTTTAGAGTTGTACTGAGGGTGGATTTTATGTTGTGACATTTCTAGTGAAAATATCCTAATTTTATAAATAATGGTATTTATCTATAATATTGATTTATTTGAAGTTCATGGTATTTTAGTGTAAAATTTATTATTGTGATTTTTAGGAAAAAGTGGAAAATTTATATTATAGTACAATAGATATTTAAATGATAAATATACATAGGTTTATACAAAAATAATTTTTAATAAATATTTTATATTCCAAAAATCTCATTTTGTTAAGATGTCGTATTTTAAACCTTTCGAGACCGAATGCTCCTTGTGGAGGTCTGAATCTCGCACTACTAGCCCGAGGGTGCGCGATAAACCGCACGATCCCGAACGAGTTCCCCAAAGATGGGTTGTAGCGGCGCTTTGCAAAAATTATAAAATACTAATCTTTTAGAAAACGGTTTTATAAAGTAAAAGGTATTTATTTGAAAAGTGTAATTTTCCGTATTTTAGATTCTATGGTTTCCTAAGCCAACTAGCCTATTTCTAAATGGTCTAAACGACAAGTCGTTAGAAGCCTCAAATCGCCTTTTCACCGCCAATTGTGGCCAGGTAAGTGCCAGGTAAGTGGGAGGCTCTCCACTACAAGTAGTGGCCCTAATTAAGTAACCACTTGCCTTAGACACACTTGTCTAGACACCACAAAGTCAGGTTTAGATAAACGATCGATATCCATAACTTATCGTATTTTTCCTATTAAAGATATTGTTTAAACAAATGCATCAAACCTAAACTTTTATAAAAGGTTTTATTAAGGAAATGGTATTTTAATGTAAAATCTTGTTTTATCGTATTAGGAGTTTTTAAGATAGCGTATTATGGTTGCATATGTGTGTGAGAGGAGGTAGGTCATTACCTCGTGATCTATTTTAAGGTATAGCAATGTTAACGGGTTAAATGTGAAATTGAAACATGATGGTATTAAGGTGAAAAAATACGGTAAGTTAAAAAGGTTATCATTTCATGTGTGAAAACTTATTCAGATTGATTTTTACAAGTTTAATAATCATGATAAAGATGTTTAGACATATTTGAATTGATTAGAAGTGAAATTTTATAGAAAACCGAATCGGAAATCGGATTTGTTCCGATTCCGTCGGGTTTCGTAATTTCGTATTTTAGAGAAATAGAAAGGGGGATAGAATGGGACTTACGGGTTTCGATCTATACTAAAGAGTATAGGGGAACTAAAAAAGTTGCCGAGGCATTGCTTCGTCGCCGGTTGTTTCTAAAAACGTCGCTGGAATTCCCGCCGGAATCTCGTCGGAGCTTCGCCGCGAATTTGTTTTCAAAGCATACACTTCTTGGAAAACTTTTGAGAGAGTGGCTCAAGATTTTGGGGGTGAGAGGGTAGTGTGTAGGGTTGGTATTTATAGGGTTAGGCTAGGGTTAGGGTAAATGAAAAGTTAAAAATAAAAATGTGATAAAATGTAATAAAAAATGTATTAAAAGTGGAGTGATTGGGGTTTTTAAAGAGCTCTGGAAGTGGTATGAGGATGAAAATTTGCAGGTACATAGGGAATATGAAAAGACACAACTTTCATGTTGTGACCATCGCCGGAATCGGCCGAATCGGGGGTGACTCGGCCGTGACTCGGTCGGAGCACTGAGTCGGCCAAGTTAAGGCCGAGTTGGCCGATTCCCGACCGAGTCCGGTGGCCTGGATCCCCCCCGACGATTCATCTAACTCCTGCAAGTGTTACATGTTTGGGTGTAGTGGGGTTTTTGTGAGATATGCACGTGTAAACTCTTGGTATTCTAAAGGTTTTTAAAAAAAATCAATATTAAAAATAATGTGGGGTATGGGATTTGAACTCTGGTGGCTTGGTTCAGCAGTGCAAGGTATTACCAATGAGCTACAAGCTCCTTCTTGTAATTATGGAGTTATTTAATTACTTAAAATGATAGCAGCAAGAGTAAATACTCCAAGTATACATTAAATTTAAAGTAATTTCTTGTACACTAAAAATGGAGTTATTACATTCTTGTAACTTGTAATTAAAAACAAAATAATTACTTATATCTTATGCTCAGACTAAAATACCCCTTTATGGATTTTTAAAAAATTTTAAAAAAAAATTGTACAGAAAAGTGTATATGAAAATTAGGGTTGTTACATTCTACCCTCCTTATAAAAATTTCGTCCTCGAAATTTGTAAAAGGAAAGTGTAACAGTTTGGTGACAGAACTAAAAATTGTAAAGAAGTTTTGGTCAAAGTTGTGAGGGAGTTACTTGGGTTACCTTGGTTCACAATTTCAGGTTCTACGGCTGCTAAGGTGAAAGCCTGTCGCCGTGGCACGTTCCTCCTAGCTGGAGGCGTATTCCCCTGTATTCGAGGCATGTTTATCAGTGCCTAATGGAATTGGAGATTTGGCTGAGCAAGAAATCCACGTGGAGGTGGTGCTGGGAGTGTAGGACGAGTTGCAGGAGCCTGGATAGCTGGCTGCTGCGGGTAGTTGGTGGGTGTACTGGGTTGCGTCTATAAGGACAGTTTCCAATTCCGTGATTGGACGCGCCACAAACCAAGCATAGGCCTTTTGCGCGCCTACAGTCCTTCCACAAGTGTCCTTCCCTCTTGCAATAAAAGCAAAAATCAGGTCTTAGCCTATCCTTGGCTTCTTCCAGTCTTCTGTGTTCGACAGCTGGCCTTGAAGAGGCCCCTCCTACCATTTGAGTGGCAGGGCGTTTCACTCCTGCAGACTGAGGTCTGCCCCTTGCCCTTATCACTGCCTCATAACTGCGGGCAGATTCCAGAGCATCCTCGTGAGTCGAAAATTTCCTTATGGCTAGTGCAGCCTGGATTTCCGTGTCCAAACCTTGTTGAAATCGACGGGCTCTAATCTCATCTGTCGGTATCAGGTGTGCCGCAAATCTGTTATGGTCTTGTGTTAGTTGTGTAGTATGTGATATTAAAAATTTGAAATACTGTGACATATCTTACCGACTGAGTATGGTGAATTCAGCGTCATACTCATCTACTGACTTGTCCCACATCGAACCTTGTTGTAGATGAATGAACTGCTGTTCCATGGCAAACCTGGCAGTCACAGGGAAGTACTTCACGTCGAACTTCTCGCGAAAAGTCTTCCATTCAATAGGCTGTGCAAGACGGCTTTCTTCCACCTTCCACCAGTTGCGAGCATTGTCCGTGAGCTGTAGCTTTGCCATACGGACCCAAGCGATGTCTGGCACTTGTGCTTCCGCCAGATCATCCTCAGTGCTTTGAGCCCATTCCTCAGCTTCCAGTGGGCTCCCTTTTCCTGAGAACTGTTTGGGATGTAAAGCTCTGAATTGCTTCACCCCAGGTGCGTCAATCTCGGGACGGTTCAGGAGTTGCTGCTGTCCCTCTAGGAGGCTGCAGATTGACTCAAACAGAACCGTTTGCTCATTGAGTGGAGCAGGAACAGCTGGTGTGAGAGGTAGTGCTGGAGGTGTGTTGTTGACGTTGGTGCTGGTGTTGTTCGGAGAATCCATAACCCTGAAGAAAAATTTGGGTTAGGACAGATTCAAGTACATGAAATGATAAGATTCAAGGAAGATGAAATTGCAAGATTCAAGGAACATGAATTGTAAAAAATGTTTTAGTTGCTGGTTCTTGTGTTATATTGCTTAGGTTGTTCACGCAGAACAGAACTGCATGATAGTGTTTCATACAGCTCTGACCTGCATGGGCCACCAACAAAACCTGTCACGCCCCGCTTCCCGGTGTATGGTGAAGAGGACGCGATGAGGCCCGCTACGTATATACTCAGAAGTACATACGCTAAGCGTATCTAAGCAATATAAAATAAATACACAAGAGACAAGATATAAAAAGAACAGCAACTTTATTTATTAACATTCTTTTGTACAATGCATGAAAAGAAAATACAGCTGAAATAAAAAGATGCCTAAACATTGGCATAACAGGAAATGAAAATACAGAAAGGAAAAGTGTACAATGAAACTAAAGTGCAGGGTCTTCGGCAAACTGCTCCAAGTCTTCTTGAGATGGCTCGATCTCCTCCGGGCCCAAACCACCTGACGACATTTAAAGAAAAAAGAAATAGAATGTCGTCAGCGAACAGGTCACTCGGTAAGTCCCAAAGATAAGGGAGGAATAGACAGAGAGTAAGAGAGAGAGAGAGTAGCTTTTAATGTTGTATTATAATATTGTAATGTTGTATTAACGCTGTTATTTGTAGCCTGGTACAGAAGATGCCAGTGTATACGAGGGGAGTCCCACTTACACCGGGGACCTTGGTAACCTGTAGTACAAGACTCCGTCGATAATACCACGGAACAACGGCATGGATGTAATTACGTCTTAAGTGACCACCTCGTGCCACCTTTAACATATTCCGTACCAGTCTACCCCTTAAACCCCGCGATGTCTTGTTTGTATTGTTATCTTGTAAATTGTATTGATTGTAAGATTGATTGACTGACCGAAACCATGATATCAGTAAGCGGTTGTAACCATAGAGTCATGTAAATGGAATAACTGAGAATCATGTAAAAGGAATAGGTATATCCATGGTTCGGTTCAGTCAAGATGTATAGATTGATATTGGATTCATGAATTAATGAGTTCATATTGAAATGGAAACTTGTAGATTATAGATTGACTTGAATCATATTCAAGTCAAATTAATCAGACTCAAACCCGAGTCAGACAATCAGAAATGTGAATCGAAATCTTATAATTGCTAAGGTCCTTAGGGTAATTTATAAAACTTGAGGGGGTTTTATGTAAAAATATTTTTATATACTTTTCAAAATACACCTCAAGTATTTATTGTTTGTCTTTAGAGTTGTACTGAGTGTGGATTTTATGTTGTGACATTTCTAGTGAAAATATCCTACTTTTATAAATAAGGGTATTTATCTGTAATATTGATTTATTTGAAGTTCATGGTATTTTAGTGTAAAATTTATTATTGTGATTTTTAGGAAAAAGTGGAAAATTTATATTATAGTCCAATAGATATTTAAATGATAAATATACATAGGTTTATACATAAATAATTTTTAATAAATATTTTATATTCCAAAAATCTCATTTTCTTAAGATGTCGTATTTTAAACCTTTCGAGACCGAATGCTCCTTGCGGAGGTCTGAATCTCGCACTACTAGCCCGAGGGTGCGCGATAAACCGCACGATCCTGAACGGGTTCCCCAAAGATGGGTTGTAGCGGCGCTTTGCAAAGATTGTAAAATACTAATCTTTTAGAAAACGGTTTTATAAAGTAAAAGGTATTTATTTGAAAAGTGTAATTTTCCGTATTTTAGATTCTACGGTTTCCTAAGCCAACTAACCTATTTCTAAATGGTCTAAACGACAAGTCGTTAGAAGCCTCAAATCGCCTCTTCACCGTCAATTGTGGCCAGGTAAGTGCCAGGTAAGTGGGAGGCTCTCCACTACAAGTAGTGGCCCTAATTAAGTAACCACTTGCCTTAGACACACTTGCCTAGACACCACAAAGTCAGGTTTAGATAAACGATCGATGTCCATAACTTATCGTATTTTTCCTATTAAAGATATTGTTTAAACAAATGCATCAAACCTAAACTTTTATAAAAGGTTTTATTAAGGAAATGGTATTTTAATGTAAAATCTTGTTTTATCGTATTAGGAATTTTCAAGATAGCGTATTATGGTTGCATATGTGTGTGTGAGGAGGTAGGTCATTACCTCGTGATCTATTTTAAGGTATAGCAATGTTAACGGGTTAAATGTGAAATTGAAACATGATGGTATTAAAGTGAAAAAATACGGTAAGTTAAAAAGGTTATCATTTCATGTGTGAAAACTTATTCAGATTGATTTTTACAAGTTTAATAATCATGATAAAGATGTTTAGACATATTTGAATTGATTAGAAGTGAAATTTTATAGAAAACCGAATCGGAAATCGGATTTGTTCCGATTCCGTCGGGTTTCGTAATTTCGTATTTTAGAGAAATAGAAAGGGGGATAGAATGGGACTTACGGGTTTCGATCTATACTAAAGAGTATAGGGGAACTAAAGAAGTTGCCGAGGCGTTGCTTCGTCGCCGGTTGTTTCTAAAAACGTCGCCGGAATTCCCGCTGGAATCTCGTCGGAGCTTCGCCGCGAATTTGTTTTCAAAGCACACACTTCTTGGAAAACTTTTGAGAGAGTGGCTCAAGATTTTGGGGGTGAGAGGGTAGTGTGTAGGGTTGGTATTTATAGGGTTAGGCTAGGGTTAGGTTAGATGAAAAGTTAAAAATAAAAATGTGATAAAATGTAATAAAAAATGTATTAAAAGTGGAGTAATTGGGGTTTTTAAAGAGCTCTCGAAGTGGTATGAGGATGAAAATTTGCAGGTGTATAGGGATTATGAAAAGACACAACTTTCATGTTGTGACCATCGCCGGAATCGGCCGAATCGGGGGTGACTCGGCCGTGACTCGGTCGGAGCACTGAGTCGGCTGAGTCAAGGACGAGTTGGCCGATTCCCTGCCGAGTCCGGTGGCCTGGATCCCCCCCGACGGTTCATCTAACTCCTGCAAGTGTTACATGTTTGGGTGTAGTGGGGTTTTTGTGAGATATGCACGTGTAAACTCTTGGTATTCTAAAGGTTTTAAAAAAAAATCAATATTAAAAATAATGTGGGGTATGGGATTTGAACTCTGGTGGCTTGGTTCGGCAGTGCAAGGTATTACCAATGAGCTACAAGCTCCTTCTTGTAATTATGGAGTTATTTAATTACTTAAAATGATAGCAGCAAGAGTAAATACTCCAAGTATACATTAAATTTAAAGTAATTTCTTGTACACTAAAAATGGAGTTATTACATTCTTGTAACCTGTAATTAAAAACAAAATAATTACTTATATCTTGTGCTCAGACTAAAATACCCCTTTATGGATTTTTAAAAAATTTTAAAAAAAATTTGTGCAGAAAAGTGTATATGAAAATTAGGGTTGTTACAGATGCTATTTGGTTTTATCTGTCCATTTCTCCAAAGATGCCAAGTTGATTTATGGCACCGTGTATCGGAGTTTTGGACAGATGCGGCCGTTGTAGCAGACTTCGTCAGATTCCCCCTCATTTGCGAGGGGTTTTTTATTATGGGAACGCTCTTCCCTGCAGGCGCAAGCCCCTGCAGTTAATTACGTTACCGCATCGCGGTAACCACTTTCTCCTGGTCCAGAAGGTCATTTCGTGTCGTGTGTGTTTGTTTTATTTTTGGTTGCCTGTAGATTGTATACGGAGACTAATTTGTGTTGTCGCCCGTAGGGTGTGGATTAGTCCAAATCTGTATTTTCTTAGATTTGGGTTTGGTTTGATTTAAGGATCGTTAATCTTGTTTGAGATTAAGATCAACTTAAATATTTGTTAAGAATACGTTAATCTGATATTGGACTAAGATCTACTTAACGGGGATTCAGGATCATTTTTGATCCAATAAAAGAGCATTTGGGCTCTATCGTTTTAGTTTAAGGACGTTACGTTCCATAGCTAGTTTAAGGACATTACGGTCCACAGCTAGCTTAAGGACATTACGGTCCATATTAGGATGTGCCTGTCCATTTGAGAGTACACTAAAGAGTTGTTGGTTATCTGGACCCATCACCTCTCTGAAGATGCTGAAGAATTACAACGACATTTATCAGATGTGTGAGGAGATGTACCCTTGAACCAATGCCTGTTGGAAGATCAATAGTCGTGTTTGGGACTAAGACCAATTTGGAAAAATTATGAGCACACGGGCTCGGTTGATCTGAATTAGGGACTTTTGGTCAACTTGGACTCAGCCCACTCAGTCTTTGAATAAAGTGTTAAACACTTATTTAGGCTCAGTCCCTTTTGTGTGTAAATAGTGCTGAGCATTGATATGGGATCTGACGCTCACCCTTTACTTTATCCTCTCCTTTTTTGTTTTTTATGGAGTGTTAAACACTCTTTATGGTGCCCATGCACGGAACACGTGGGGCGCTTGGCGTTGAGCGCCAACCACTGAGTGCTAGGTACTACTTATTGAGCGGTGCCCACGTGCGGGACACGTGAGGTGCTTGTTCCCCGCCGAAACACGGAGACGCGACCGCGTAGATCCGTCTTACCTGAATTTCGAGGGCAGATGCTAATTGGTGCTATCCGTCCATCTCTCCGAAGATGCCAAGTTGATTTATGACACCATGTATCGAAGGTTTAAACGGATGTGGCCGATGTAGCAGACTTGGTCAGATTCCCCCTCATTTGAGGGTTTTTTGATTGTGGGGACGCTCTTCCCTGCAGGCGTAAGCCCCTGCAGTTAATTATGCTACCGTATCGCGGTAACTACTTTCTCCTTCTCCGGATGGTCACTTCGTGTCGTAAGTGTTTATTTTGTTTTTGGTTGCCCGTGGATTGTATACGGAGATTAATTTATGTTGTCGCCCGTAGGGCGTGGATTAGTCTAAATCTGTATTTTCTTAGATTTGGGTTTTGGGTTGGGTTTAAGGATACGTTAGTCTCATTTGAGACTAAGATCAACTTAAATATTTGTTGAGGATACGTTAGTCTAATTTTAGACTAAGATCAACTCAACGGGATCATTTAGATCCAACATAAGAGCATTTGGACTCTACTGTTTAGTTTAGGGATATTGCGGTCGATTACCAGTTTAAGGACATGATGGTCCAAGGTTAAGGAAATCATAGTCCATGGGCTTAAGGACCCCACAGTCCGAGATTAAGGACATCATAGTCCATGGGTTTAAGGACCCCACATACCGAGGTTAAGGACATCATAATCCATGAGTTTAAGGACCCCACAGTCCAGTTTAAAGACGTCATAGTCTATGAAATGTATGGTTGTCGGGACTCGTCACCTCTCTGAAGACATTGAAGGATTACAACGAAAAATATCAGAGGAGTGAAGAGATGTACCCTTGAACCAATTTTGGTTAAGAGATCTGTAGACCAATTTGAGACTAAGATCGAAAGATTTGTGAGCATATGGGCTCAGTTAATCTGAATTGAGGACTTATGGCCAATCTTGGGCTCGAGTTAAAATGTTTAACATTTATTTTGGGCTGTTGAGCATTTATTTGGGCTTGGCCCTTTTAACAATACTGAGCATTGACTTGAATTCTGACAATATTTTGTCTTTTATTGAATGCTGAGCATTCATCATAGCTTTGGGCTGATTAAAGAACAATCTATGTTCTATCAGTGCACACGTGAGGAGCACGTGGTGCGCTTAGCGCTTTGCGCCAGTCAAAGAGCGCAGAGCGCTAGTTTATGAGCGCATTGCACTTCTGCTGGGTAGCGCACACGTGAGGAGCACGTGGTGCGCTTGGCGCCAGTCCATGAGGGCATTGCGCTAATTTGTGAGCGCAAAGCGCTATTTGTTCAGTGGCGCACACGTGAGGAGCATGTGGTGCGCTTGGCGCTGAGCGCCAGTCCATGAGCGCATTGCGCTAATTTGTGAGCGCAAAGCACTATTTGTTCAGTGGCGCACACATGAGGAGCACGTGGTGCGCTTAGCGCTGAGCGCCGGTCCATGAGCATAAAGCGCTAGTCCAAGAGCGCAGAGCGCTAACTGTTAAGTGGTGCACACGTGAGGGACATGTGGTGCACTTGGCGCTTTGCGCCAGATCAGGAGCGCTGAGATACTTCTTTTTAATATAGAGCACTAAAACACTTTTATGCAGCGCTATGCGCTAGTTCTGGTGCACTGAAGCGCTTCTTTTTAATATGGAGCATTAAGGCTCTTTTATGCAGTGCTATGCACTGAGAATTAAATTCTCTTTTAAGAGACTTTGTCTCATAGATCTAAGAATAAAGTTCTTAGTTTATAGGAGATGCTTCAATCTCTTATATTGATGAAAGGTTTTGTCTTTATGGATCTGTGGTCCTTAAGAGAATTGAATTATTCTCCCCCCTTTCTTTTATAATGAGATGTTCATGATCTCTTTTTGTAAAAGACAATTTGTCTTATAAATCTATGATCTTAAAGAAGTGAATTCTTCTTTTTAATATGAGATGATTTTATCTTTCTGTTCTTTTACCTTGAAGAAAAGTTGTTCTTCTATTGAGAGCTTGGCTCTTCTCTCTCAATTTTCTCAAAGCTTATGAGGGGGTTCCTCTATATGCTTCTGTATATTTTGAGACTTGAAGTCTTGAGGCCTTTATATAGGACAAACTGATTTGTTCAATCAGTTAAGGAGATCTTTTCTCCAATTGATTTAGGGATTTCCCCACCGTTGGATCTTTGATCTAAGGGCTTCTGATTTACAGAAGGCAATTTTCTTGTTTTTAACAAGATTGGGAAATCTTTCCATATAGAATTTATTCTGTAATTTTGGTGATTTTTAATCACCTTTGGATCATTGATCCAACGGTGCTCTGATTTACAGAGCACAATCTTTTTGTTTAGAAAGATTTTGAGGAATCTCTCCTTAACAGAATTTTATTCTGGTCAATTAATGAATTATTATTGGATCTTTGATCTGACGGTCGGGAGCTTTTAGTTCCAGCGCTAGCGCACCCGTACTTTGCACGTGGTGCGCTGCTTAGAGCGCAGTGCACTTAGCGCTAGCGCACACGTGCTTTGCACGTGTTGCGCTGCTTAGAGCGCAGCGCACTTGGCGCTAGCACACACGTGCTTTGCAGCGCACTTGGCGCTGCTTCATTTCAAAATTTGAATTTTAAACAGAGCTTTGCTCTGATTGGGTGAAATAAATACCCCCCACTGTTGCGCTCACGTGGTAAACATGTGAGTGCAGCGGTGGCAACATCTGCGCCCTTGGATCAACTCAGAAGTTGAAACGGCATCTCAATGCCTATAAATAGGACCCTTGGCCCTCAGAATGATTTCTGTTCATCTTCTTCCTTCTGAGAATTTTTATTCTCTTGCAGAGCATAGCTCTTTGGCTTAAGAACTTCCTTAAGGACAGAACTTCCTTAAGGACAGAACTCTGTCAAAATTTTAGGTAAAGATTAAATATTTGAGTAGATCATTTAATAATCTAGGGGTTCATCCATTAATAGAGCTTTGCTCTTCATAGATCTTCGATCTAAAAAATGTTATTAGGGTTTTACCCATTAACAGAGCTTTGCTCTTCATAGATCTTAGATCTAAAGAAAACCTTTTGAGGGTTTCTTAACCCATTAACAGAGCTTTGCACTCTTGAATAATGGAGATTTGTTAATCTCTTATGAAGAACTCTCAGAGTTTGTTCATGGATCTTGAAGATCTCAGAATTTTAATTTTTAAAAAAAAATTATTTCAATTTTTCTGATGGGTTATTCCATCATTTTTACAGAGCCAGGCTCTTGAGAATTTCCTTTGAGGAATTTTCCTATTCCCAGAGCTGACAGATGTCACTCTGTCATAGAGCACTGCTCTCAAGGGGAGATTTACTCCCTGGCCCGAGGAATTCTCATTAAATGAGAATCAATTGAGGATTTCCTTATTTAATTAATAGTCTCATCAAATGATGAGGCTGTTTTTTTAATGATGCAATGTCATCTGGATTATGTGGGTCCCCTTTGGTCCCTTTTCACTGCATTGCAGTGTGGTACCGATTTAAAGTACCTAGTGACAGAATTTAAATTGTAGCATTGGCTGCTGAAAATTTATTCTTTTCCGCGTAGGTACTATGTCTTTCGACACTTCCTTTCCATTCGTCCACTCAGAAGGCGGATTCCCTGAAACGCCCGTAGACCGAGAGGTTCTTGCGCTGATCAAAGACCATGACCCGGAGCACAAGAATCTTCATCTATGGGGTAGATGGTACGATCAAATTATCAGAGGCCGTTGGAGCTTTTCTTGTGCGACACGCTCGAAGCCTATCTCTGCGATCCCTTATGCAGATGCACCCCCGATAAGCTATACTGTGGAGGAGATGAATTGGACCTCAGAGGGTCTCCTTTGGCCTTCTATTGCCGCAGTACCCGTGCAGCCGCCGGTGGCTTTAGACACTCTAGGGCGGCGCATATGTTAGGGCGAGTCGCGCCCTTGGGGACAGCCCTACAACATAGGACTAACTCCCCGTCACCCGGCCGGATACTTACAGTGGGCCCGATATATCTTATTGGCAAAGAAGTCACAACTGCTGAAGCTCGGATTGTACCCTGCAATCTACGCTTCCTTGTTTCAGTATTCTGCACCTCCTACATAGTGGATCAAGGCATTTCTAGAGCAATAGAACATTCCGACCCACACCTTCCTCTTATTAGATCGATAAGTCTCCATTTCCTTAGAGGAATTTGTCGAGGTCTCTGGTTTACCCGTTAGGGGAGAGCATTACGAGGAGCTGCTTCGTCCGGATGAGTATATTTTTGCCACCAAATCAGTGGTAATGGGTCTTACCCCAGAGAACGCCATTCATCACCAGTTCCCAAGTTTAATAAAGGTGTTGAATATGTATGAGAGCCTCTTTCTCGAATCCGGAGACCGCGGGGTTACTTTTACGGATTTTATCGTTCGTTTTCTCCGTACGGAAGTTTTATCGCGACAAGGTGAAAAGTTTGCCAAACTTGATGATCCTTTCGGCTTTGGCTTGGATCGCCGACCAATATTGGAAGCCGATCAAAAGGATTTCTTTCTTCCAAACGTTGCGATCGTCCCCTTTTCAGAAATTGCCGCTCCGGGCATCGATGAGGAAACGTTCTTTCTAGGGTTTCTCGGTTTATGGTTAAGCTGGTTCGCGCTTCCTATGCACCCTCGCTATATGAGGCCGTCCGTCTTCTACCCAGCGCATCGAATGGTTTCCGGGATACAAGTGGCCGTCGGGATCGCTGGGTTAGCCCACCTGTATCACAGCCTCAGCTTGGCAGCGGATACTACTGAGCCAGGGGTACAGCCTACCAACTTTTCAATGCATTATTTCACCTCATGGCTTGAGTTGCACGTGCTTGGGGTCTTCGGTATCCACAAAAGACCTTCTTTTTATGACAGATGTAAGTTCCCTCAGATAATGCGGCTGGTCGACGCATCCATCGTAAATCCGACACCGTGGGAAGCTAGGGGTTTGCTCCTTCGTCCACGCACGGTTGGAGATGGCTTGTCCTTTACCGATAAAATCTTGACCGTCGACCAGGAATCTACAAAAATGGTGCTGCCATTGTAGGATATTTTTAAAGACGGGGCCTCTGTGTTGAAAGCTCGGGAGATTCTTCATCTGTACTCCATCAGGCCGAGATTTCTCGTATTTAGGTAGAATGATGCAGCGTTGTTCATGAGATACAACCCGCATCGTTTCGCCCAGCAGCTAAGCTACAATCAGGGCATCCCACTTGAGGCTTTCTTGGCAGAACTTGCTGTTACCGAAGAGGGTATACGAAGCGCGCTGCATCATTTTATGCGCCTGAACACGGGTCCAATTTCTTCATTAGTGAACCGAGCTGTGTTCCGAAGGCCCTGAATGTGTATGAGGCGTGGTATCAACATTCGATGGGCACCGTCATTAGGGAGGAGAAGCGATTGCTGTTTGATTGCAAGAGCACCGCTCCGGCTAGTAAGCCCGACGTTCCTTTAAAGCGACGGACCATTATCCGTCCTCGCTTGAAGGAAATTGCTGCGGCTGTGGCACCACGTGATACGCCCGAGCTACCGCTACCGCGTTCTCCCATTGAAATGGAAGCTGTGGCGTCTCCTGAGTCCGGCTTGGGTGCGGAGATCGGGACTCGCCTCCTGAAGTTGCCCGCTAAGCGCAAGCTCGTGTTAGCGGCGACCAGTGCTCACTCGCAGAAGAAGAAGAAGAAGAAGTCGATTCTTTCTGCAGACGTTGTACTCGGCCAGGAGCCTCATGCTCCTTATAGCGAGGGCCTGAGCAAATATGGGACCAACGAGGGTCTATTTATGGCGCCAGATGATACTGACCTCGAAGCTGCTATTGCAGCTTCGGAGCGATTAGCAAGCCACAAAGCAGGACTGGTCATCCTCACTCAATCAAGTAAACTTCAGCCATATCTTTTGTCATTGGATTACATTTTTATTATCATGTTTTGACTGACACTTTTCCTTTAACAGGCATTTCCACTGAAGAGGCTCTCGCGGCTTCCCTCAAGACTTTTAAGGAGGAGGAGAGGCTACGCGCTTTGCTGGGCATTGGTATATTTTGGCTCATTATGCCTTCATTCGCCTTTCTTATAGATAATCTGGCCCCTTTTTCATCTTATCGCAGGGACTACCTCGACTCAGGTCATGCCCAGTACAGTGCCAATCCCGCAGGGTGATGCAGAGATGCTTCCAGGGCCAGGTATCGAAGTTCTGGCCTCCTCAGTATTGCCAAAAGAGGCTTTACTTAAGCAACCGATGACGGACACCATAACATCTCCTGGCGTGGACGATGACGTCACCTTGATGGAGGTCTTAAGAAGATCAGCTCTTACGGTCGTGCAGGAGGCGTGCGGTAAGAGAACGTAACGCTGCCGAGAACGGTACGCTGCCTTGGCCGTAGGTGCAGGCTCGAGCGCTGCTTCTCCTGTCCCTGCTTCTTCAGAGGGTGCTCTGGTTTCCCTGTCTATCGCTCATAGACAGGCGATACGCGCGGCTCTGGAGGCGGCTGAAAAGCCGACCCAAGGTAACGTAACACTGAGCCTTTTTGTCAAAGCTTTAATCTTTAAATTCTCATATATCTTATCCTGCAGGGCCAAGTCCTGGTGAGGAAGTGGTAGGTGAGATGGCGGCAACCCCCGAGCCTGAAGTGGCCACTCTTTCTCAAGAGTCTGGCACTGCCCCAATTGCCGCTCTTTCCCCTTGCGGTTCCTTACCGTTGCCGGGCGCTGCGAGCATTACGACGGTTCTCGTGGAGTCGGGGGATGAAGCTACGGGTGGCGAAACCATTCCGATGGAGGAAGGTGAAGCAGTCATTGCACCCAGTGACGTGCTTGTCTCGGTTTCGACCGACGATTCACCAGGTAGATTTTGGGTCATTGCTTTCTTTTCCATTTTGCAATCCCTTTCAATCTCTTCTGACAGTATTTCTCTCGTTTCTAATGCAGGTGTGGTGAGCGTTGAGGTTGTGCCACCTGAAGAAATATCACCAGTTGCTGCTTTGATGGTGGCTGCCCCTTTGCCTTCTCCCGTGTCCTCCTAAATGCTGGAAGGTACGGGTTTGTGACTTATCGGTTTCATTGTAAGCGATATACTTTATGTGCTGACATTGCATTATTACACCCTTGCAGGAGTTCTTTTTGATCATCTGTATCAGGTGCTGCACCCGCATTTCTCCTTCCAGTCGGAGATTGCTTCATCTAGTGGCGTTGGTGAGTACATCCTCTAGCTAATATCTTCTCTTTTCTTTTACGGGCAGCCAAGTCGATGTTAATTCTTCTTTGTTTTTACTGCAGCACTACAGATTGAAGGAGGAGATGAAAGAATAGCTGCACCACCGATACTCCCGGCCTTGCCACCTGCCGCAGCCGGTATAGTAAACTCCGTTGTTCATGTACCTTCTCTATTTCTTGAACCGTCATTTGACTATGATTTATTTTGCAGCGGTGACACCGACTTCAGCTCCATTCGAGTCTCAAATTATAATGCCAGCAGGCCCCTTTTCCAGACGTCCATCTTCAAAAGGCGCTGTGACCAGTCTGCGCATGTTGAGTGATTATATCGAGGAGCTTGACGCTGAGGCTCGTACATTCACTACAGATTTTGCTGCCGAGGTTAATCCAATGCTGGCGACGCTTGTGAACTTCCATAACGAAGGCGTCGTTGAGTCTTGGGTTAACCACTGCAGGAGGATTGAGGCCTGCCTGCATGAGCTTGAGCTTAGACGTCCTGCTCCTGAAATTCAAGCTTTGAACTCCCAACGGGCTGCATGGGTTGAGCAGAGCGTGTCCTTCCTCTGCCATTTCGAACAAGAAAAGACCTTGAGGCGGAAGGAACGCGAGGAGGCTTCAGATGAATCCGCCCGGCTGCGCGCCCAAGTTAAAACTAATGCTGCGTAACTGAGAGCTGCTTTTGACACCTTGTAGCAATATATCTCGGACGGGCTTGTATTGAGGCGGAAGCTCGACTCTATTGAGAGGGTTATGTAGAGTCACGAAGCTGTCGAACGGGAGATCGATGAGAAGATTTCATCGTGCTTGCAGCAAAGGGCTCGAATTGAAGCGGAGCTGGCCGTGGCGGCTGATCACGAGAAGGCACTGAAAGGAGTGCGAGCAACTTGCTAACTTAATGAAAATGCTTCCTTCTCAATAGCTGTTTTGTATAGATTGAACACTTGTAATCTTTGAATAACATGTATCTTTTTTTTATTCTTTCATATGATTCAACTTGTATTTGATTGAATTCATGAATAAAAAATACACATTTTTTGTTTGTTCTACCGTTGCTTTCTTCTCTTTTCTTTATTGTCGGCATGTTACCTTAGTAAGCGTAGCCTGTAGATGATAGAGAGCATTCCATCTTGAACTCTTCGAGAGGTAGTGATGGCTTAGGAAGCAGGTTAAGATCTGCTGCCTAAGGCTTTTCAACTTTATGAGCCGTAAGGGTCTCATAAAGACTTTTCTCCCTACGGGTCGAAAGGATCTCGTAGGTGTATTTTCTCCTTAGGAATCGTGAGGATTCCTAAGTGTGTTTTCTCTCGGGAGTCGTAAGGATCTCACAAGAGAGTTTTCTTCCTTACGGGTCGAGAGGACCCGTAAGTGATTGATGAGATTGTCATTATCCGCATTTCATGGAGTCAGAAGTTTCTCTGAGCGTTTCCCACGGGGTAAGGATTGACTTTAGCCGTGTTCTACAGAACCAGGATTCGCTCTGGCTATTTCCCACGGGGTCAGGATTGACTTTAGCCGTGTTCCGCAAGGACCAGGATTCACTCTAGACGCTTCCCACGGAGTCAGGATTAACATTAGCCATGTTCCACTAGACCAGGATTTGCTGTGGATGCTTCCCACGGGGTCAGGATTGACATTAGCAGTGTTCCGCAAGGACCAGGATTTGCTCTGGATGCTTCCCACGGGATTAGGATTGACATTAGCCATGTTCTGTAAGGACTAGAATCCGCTCTTGACGCTTCCCACGGGGTCAGGATTGACATTAGCCGTGTTCCACTAGATCAGGATTTGCTCTGGACGCTTCCCACGAGGTCAGGATTGACATTAATCGTGTTCCATTAGACCAGAATTTGCTCTGGATGCTTCCCACGGGGTCAGGATTGACATTAGTCGTGTTCCGCAAGGACTAGGATCCACTCTGGACGCTTCCCACGGGGTCAGGATTGACATTAGCCGTGTTCTACTAGACTAGGATTCGCTCTGGACGCTTCCCACGGGGTCAGGATTGACATTAGCCGTGTTCCACTAGACCAGAATTTGCTCTGGGCGCTTCCCACGGGGTCAGGATTGACATTAACCGTGTTCCACAAGGACCAGGATTTTCTCTGGACGCTTCCCACGGGGTCAGGATTGACATTAGCCGTGTTCCATAAGGACCAGGATTTGCTCTGGATGCTTCCCACGGGGTAACGATTGACATTAGCTGTGTTCCATAAGGACCAGGATCCACTCTGGACGCTTCCCACGCGGTCAGGATTGACATTAGCCGTGTTCCACTAGACCAGGATTTGCTCTGGATGCTTCCCACAGGGTCAGGATTGACATTAACCGTGTTTTACAAGGACCAGGATTTGCTCTGGATGTTTCCCACAGGGTCGGGATTGACATTAGCCATGTTCCACAAGGACCATGATCCACTCTGGGCGCTTCCCACGGGGTCAGGATTGACATTAGCCGTGTTCCACTAAACCAAGATTTGCTCTGGATGCTTCCCACAGGGTCAGGATTGATATTAGCCGTGTTCCACAAGGACCAGGATCCGCTCTGGACGCTTCCTACGGGGTCAGGATTGACATTAGCCGTGTTCCACTAGACCAGGATTTGCTCTGGATGCTTCCCACAGGGTCAAGATTGACATTAGCCGTATTCCACAAGGACCAGGAGGGGTTGACTCTCGGTTGTCCATGCCTCGTCGAGTCATGAAACTGGGAGCTTTGTCGCGGCTCCGATTTGCTGATGTTGCGTTTGTTGTAATGAGACGAATGTTGAGATGATCTCTAGACTGTCTGTGAACCATGGAGATTTGGCTTCTTTTTCTGATGGAGCCTAGTGGGAAGGTATGGTCCCCTCTTTGTTTGTGCCCCTGGATTGTATACAGGGATCAATGTGATCTCACCTTTAGGCCAGAAAGTTTCATTTTATATATTTTTTCTTTCCGCGATGCTCTATCATTTTAGCTTTTATATCGCGAAAGTCGCGATTGCCCAATCATTTCGGCTATTTTTTACGGTGCCCAATCATTTCGGCTATTTATTTTATTTTTACTCGCTGTTTTTTATTGTGAGTTGCCCAATCATTTCGGCTATTTTTCCATGCATATATTTTTACTTGCTGATTTTGTTGCAAGTTGCCCTATCATTTCGACTTTTCATATGCATTTGTGGCTCGCTGGCTTTTCACTGCGGATTTGGGATTTGGGATCTGATACCGATTTAGGCATCAGCATCGCTAAAACTGGGATATTGTCAGGAGCGAATCATCATTTGCCTCTGTCAACGCCAAACAAAGGTGGCTTAGTGAACAGGGTTAGGATCCTATCGACTAAGGCTTTTAACTTTATGAGCCGTAAGGGTCTCATAAAGGTATTTCTCCCTATGAGTCGTGAGGATCTCGTAGGTGCGTTTTCTCCTTAAGAATCGTGAGGAGTCTTAAGTGTATGGTCTCTATAAGTCGTAAGGATCTTAAAAGAGTGTTTTCTCCTTATAAGTCGGGAGGACTTACAAGTGTCTTTTGCCATATGAGCATATCCCCAGTCTTTGGTGGGACTTTGTTAGGGAAATATTTATTCGTGCCCGAGGATTGTATACAAGGGTCGATATCGAGACGCTTGTAGGGCAGCATTGGAGATTGTGATGGCCTAAGAACAGATTCAGATCCCTGTAACTTAAGGCTTTTGAATCCTATGAGCCGTGAGGGTCTCAAAGGGGAATTCTCCTTACGAGTCATGAGGATCTCGCACGTGTAATTTCTCCTTAGGAATTGTGGGGATTACTAAGTGTGTTGCCCCCTTGTGAGTCATAAGGATCTCATGCAGGTATTTTCTCCTCATAAGGTCAAGAGGACCTTGCGAGTGTCTTTTAACGAGATTGCGCCCTTTCGGGTTTTCACAAAACTCGCCGGTGGCCCTGCTGTTTTTACTTACAGAGCCCTTTCGAGTTTTCATCCGTGTCCATCTTGCTTATGGACATACCGGTTTTTTTTTTGCGTCGTCATCCTTGGGATGCTGCAGTCAATAGTAGTTTATTGACGTCTCGGTCAACAGCCAGTTTTAGGACGTAGTGGTCCATTGTTAGTTTAAGGACATTTCGATCCGCAGCCAGTTTTAGGACATAGTGGTCCATCGTTGCCATATTTAAGGCAAATTTGTAGTTTACGGACTTTCGGTCTAGGGGCATTCTCTATGAATGAGCACGATGCCCCCGACATGTCCATCTTTTTCAAATCATGTGGTTGTGGCGGGTTCATCTTCCAGTTTTCAAACAACGCGAATTTGCCCAGTTGGTATCGGTCCTCAACCCAGCCTTTGAAGACGAAGCAATCTTCGATTGGATGGCTTACTGCTTGGTGGTAAGGAAAGTAATTAGGATTGTTGACATCGCCTGGCTGCAACAGACGTTTTGGATCCGGCAGATTGATGAGTCTGTTGCGCATTGCCAGCTCGAATAGCCTCCTCATTTTATCCCGGGGAAATGAGTAAGGACGTCCTAGTCTCTCTTCGAGGGATGGGCGTGGACGCATGCTGTTTTGGCGAACAACCGTCTTTAAGTTGCTCAGCTGTTGTTGAGTATTGGCGACGAAGGTCGCTTTCCCTTTCCCTTTTTCATTTCGAGATTCCAGCTTTGAAGGAGATGGTCTATGACCCATCTAATCCATTTGGGCCAACTTGTCAATCAAGGCCTAGAAAGTGGTTGGCTTGAAAAACATCATGAATTGGGAAATGGTCGCCTGAGGGTCGAGAGTACCCATGTTCCCGCCAAATATTTCTGCGCAGAAGAGTCCAAGGTATCAAATGGCAGCGATACGCTTAAGGAAATGCGAACCAGTAACTTCCGGCCTGTATTGTGATAAACTCCCGAAGGAGGAACTATTAAATTCTGATGGTATTGGAAGCATCTCGAAAAACCCTTCGATTTGATATATTATGGGCTTCATAATTCATCCGGGATCAAAAGTTATGAGCAAATATGCTATGCACTGTTCCCTGATTAAAAATCAGGAATTATCTCAATGAGGTATCACGTGCTCACACGTGATCAATGGTCACGTGTTGACACATGATAGTTAAAACAGAAATAAAAACAAACTGCTGAAAAATAACTCAATTGAGGGTCACGTGTTCACACGTGACCAATAGTCACGTGCCAGCACGTGACAGACTTTGAAAGCCTTACAGCTTAAAAGAATTTAATTCTTTTACATATATAGGAATTTAATTCCTCTAAAAAGAAATTGGGGTTTAACCCTACTTAAGAATTTAATTCTTGCACCATAGGAATTTAATTCCTCCAAAATCATAATTAGGGTTTAACCCTACAGAGAATTCAATTCTTAAAATGAAGAGACTTAAAAGATCTCCATGCATGCAAAAGACCAAGGTCATGTGTCCCCACGTGACCCCTGAAAAGATCCCCAAAAAACAAGAAGGAAAAGGCTTTGAGGCAATGCCTCACGTGCTCTCACGTGACCTACAAAACACAGAAAGAAAAAGCAAAGGAAATATAAGCTTTGGGCGCTCTCACGTGTCCCCACGTGACCCCTTAGCGAGTGCTTTAATGATCAGTGCATAAATCTCCATCACGTGTCAACACGTGATGCTCAAAAGATGAAGAAGTGTTTAACACTTAATTGCAGAACGAAGAAAAGGGATCTGGTCCCACCTTTGGGCGCTCTCACGTGTCCATACGTGACCCCTCTTTCTTTAGTGTTTAACACTAATTTGGGGATTATATTTCCAGTGTTTAATACTGATTGTTTCTAGTGTTTAACACTAAATTGAAGAATAAATTTCCAGTGTTTAACACTGATTGTCTTTTAGTGTTTAACACTAATTTGAGAGTTCTATCTCCAGTGTTTAACACTGTTGTTCTTTAGTGTTTAACACTACTTTTAGCCAAATTGGCTAATTTTCCAGAGGCAAAAGTCCCTCCTCCAAATGAATCTCAAAATTGAGGAAATCAAAGACAAAATGATTGTCAGAACCCCCAAACCTCTGTTTAGCACTGCTGAATGATGAGGGGCTGAACCTAGACAAATGTCTAATGGCCCAAAGGGCCAATATTTCAAACATAATTGGACTTAGCCCAAACTGGCCATAAGTCCTCAAATCAAATTGAACTGAGTAAATCTGCTCTTTCAACCAACTCATTGGTTCAAGGGTGCATCTCTGAGCTCCTCTGATATTTGTCGTTGTAATCCTTCAACGTCTTCAGAGAGGTGATGGGTCCCGACAGCCATACATTTTATTGGACCACCATGTCCTTAAACTGGCAATGGACCACCATGTCCCTAAACTGGCAACGGACCACCATGTCCTTAAACTGGTAATGGACCACTATGTCCTTAAACTGGCAATGGACCACTATGTCCCTAAACTGGAACAATAGAGCCCCTAAATGCTCTTTTGTTGGATCTAAACGATTCTGTTAAGTTGATCTTAGTCTCAAATTGGACTAACGTATCCTTAACAAACGTTTAAGTTGATCTTAGCCTTAAATATAGCTAACGTATCCTTAAACCAAAACCCCAAACCCAAATCTGAGAAAATACGGATGTGGACTAATCCATGTCCTACGGGCGACGACATAAATTAGTCTCCGTATACAATCCTCGGGCAACCACAAACAAAACAAACACCCACGACACGAAGTGAAATTCTGGAGAAGGAGAAAGTTGTTACCGCGATGCGGTGACGTAATTAACTCCAGGGGCTTGCGCCTGCAAGGAAGAGCGTCCCCACAATCAAAAACCCCTCAAGCGAGGGGGAATCTGACGAAGTCTGCTACATCAGCCGCATCCGTCCAAACCTCCGATACACGGTGCCATAAATCAACTTGGCATCTTCGGAGAGGTGGACGGATAAAACCAAATAGCATCTGCCCCGAATCATAGGCAAGACGTCCCTGTCTTGGCCGCTGTTCGGAGGGGAACAGATTCTGGCACGCCCGGCGAATCACGGTTTTCTATGGTTGCCTGTGGATTCGAGGTACTTAGATTTGGTGTCTTGCTCCGTGCAGAAAATAGAAGATCAATGGCTTCAAACTGCACTCATTGCAACAACTCCCACTCCATCCTAGCCGGAGGAGTGACTTACGGGCCTCAAGCGACCTCCCTTTTCAAGATGCCGGTGGAACAGGTAACTCAGGCCACCACTGGGCTGTTCTTTGGGACCATGTTTCCACCGACAAGCTTCGATGCCCCAATGTCGTCGCAAGAAGCTCCAAAGAATTCGGTCTTTGATCGGCTTACGACTACCGTGGCCCCTCTCAACGGGTCGCCCAAGTCCAATGCCTCAGCTTTCAGCAAACTAGGCCAAAACTCATGTGGGCCCATGAAGAAGCCTGCAATCCCAGAGAAGGTTGTTCCGAAGAGGATAGCCATCCCTGCTCCTGAAGTCGTCAAGGCGGCTTCTCCTACCAAAGGGTCAGTCTTTACAATATTGACTGTTCCGGCTCCCGCTACGGTTCCTGTCCCTGCTCAGAAGACCGTTTTCAACCGATTGGATACTGCTTCTCAAAGGACATCAGTCTTTAACAGGCTGACGCCAGCAGCAGCCCCTCACCTGGACAGGGGGCAAGACAAAGCCGTCCCCATCACCGAACCAGCTCCATCAGCTCGACGCGCTCGACGTCGCCACTGGCGCCGAGTAAGGAAGGCTGGGGGAAACTCCCCCTCTGGGCTAACTCCACCAGCCCCAACGGTGGAAGTCAATGCTGCTGTTCCAACTGAGAACAGCTTTGAATTACTGAACAACGTACGCAGAAACTCGCCAACTGCCGTATTGAAAAGATCTCCTCCACCTGTGGACAATGCCCCAAAGGTGAAGCTGGAGCAGCCCCCTCAACGGCTGTCCTCTAAAATTTACAAGGTCTGGCGTCAAGTCCAAGACTCCGTGATGGATCAAGACTATCTCCGCCGACAGAAAAAGATGAAGGTTCGGCAGGAGAAGAACTACTCTGTCAAGCCAGAAAAAGCAATAGCTACTTAGGTGCCCACTACAATGGCCCCTTTAATTTCGACCGCTCACCAAAGACGGAGGTCGGAGAAGATCCATGTGTCTTTGGCAAATCGCAAAGACACTGAATCTAAACGCCCCAAGTCTGGGAGCATAACGGTCCATACTGTTTATATGGCTTCCGGAAAGGAGGAAAGCCGTGCTTCGACGGGTCACCGACCACTCACCCGATCCGTGACCAAAGCACAGGAGCAACAACAGAAGCTTCAGGAAATGCTGACGCAAATGGCCGCACTTACCGGGCCAAAAGAAAGCTCGGAGGCATCATCAGAACAGGGTCACGAACAAGAAACTGACGCTGACTTCCTACGCAGAGTCCTCGAAAAGAAGGACAGAGAAGCAGCAGAACAAGCTGCTAACTTAAAACAAATGGCGCTTCTCTTCCAAGACATGGTAGGAATGATGTTACAGCCGGATCCTCCAGCCGAAGATCCTCCGATTACCCTTGAAGACGACAGAGGAGAAACGTCGAATCCACCTCCGGCTCTTTCAACAGCCAAGGAGGAAACTATCTCCAAGGCCGCCCTGGATGATTATATTGCTCAGCAGATACGAGTTCATCAGGCGAATGAAGCGGCTGGGTAAATTGTTAGAACCGGACGACCCTACCCGGGCTGGTATGACCAAATCAGTTACCCGCCGGGATATACGATCCCTAAATTCCATGTGTACAAGGGGACAGGGAATCCACATCAGCATGTCGCTCAATTCAGGGCCTTATGCGGCAACACTGGAGGCGATGACAAACTGTTGCTTCGCCAATTCGTCAGCAGCTTAGCAGAAACGGCCTTTGAATGGTATTCGGAGCTACCTAACGACTCTGTCAAAACATTTGCGGAGATAGAGCTACTGTTTACGCAAAGATTCGCGAGTGCTAGTGAACGCATCCCGATAACGACACTGATTAATGCCAGGGTGAAGCCAGGCGAGACGTGGGTCCAATATGCAATACGGTGGCGAAACTTATGGTCGAAGTGCGAACAACGCATCGAAGAAGCATCTGCGGTAGGCATGTTCGTGGGCACTCTTAATCCGCAAGCGGCCATCTCGCAATTCATGATGTTCTTCAAGCCAACTACTTTCCAGGCCTTGATCGACAAGTTGGCCCAAATGGATCAGATGGGACATAAACCGTCTCCTCCAAAGCCAGACTCTCGAAATGAAAAGGGCAAAGGGAAAGCAACCTTCATTGCCAATACTCAACAACGGCTGAGCAACTTAAAGCCGGTTGTTCGCCAAAACAACGTGCGTCCACGCCCATCCTTCGAGGAGAGACTGAGACGTCCTTACTCGTTTCCCCAGGATAAAATGAGGAGACTGTTCGAGCTGGCAGTGCGCAACAGGCTCATCAATCTACCGAGTCCAAAACGTATGTTGCAGCCAGGCGATGTCAACGATCCTAATTACTGCCCCTACCATCGAGTAGTAAGTCATCCGATCGAAGATTGCTTCGTCTTCAAAAACTGGGTTGAAGACCAATACCAGCAGGGCAAGTTCGCGCTGTCTGAAAACTGGAAGGTGAGCCCGCCACAACCACATGCTCCGAAAAAGATGGACATATCGGGGGCATTGTGCTCTTTCATAGAGAAAGCCCCATGAACCAAAAAGTCCGTAAACTAGAAACTCGCCTCAAATATGGTAACGATAGACCGAAACGTCGTTAAACTAACAATGGACCACTATGTCCTAAAACTGGCTGTAGACCGAAACGTCGTTAAACTAACAACGGACCACTACATCCTAAAACTGGATATAGACCGAAATGTCGTTAAACTAACAATGGACCGCAATGTCCTAAAACTTGCAAATGACCGAAACATCTTTAAACTACTACCGCAGTATCCTCAGGCTGGCGTAAAAAAAACAAAAACAAAAAAAACGGTATGTCCATAAGCAAAATAGACACGGATGAAAACCCAAAAGGGCTCCGTGAGTAAAAACAGCAGGGCTACCGGCGAGTCTTGTGAAAACCTGAAAGGGCGCAATCTCGTTAGAAAAAAGAAAAAGAAAAAGAAAAAAAGAAAGAAAACGGTATGTCCATAAGCAAAATGGGCACGGATGAAAACCCGAAAGGGCTCCGTGAGTAAAAACAGCAGGGCTACCGGCGAGTGTTTGTGAAAACCCGAAAGGGCGCAAACTCGTTAAAAGACACTTACAAGGTCCTCTCGACCTTGTAAGGAGTAACCACCCGCGTGAGATCCTTACGAATCACAGGGAAGCAACACACTTAGGGATCCTCACGATTCCTAAGGAGAAATTACACTTGCGAGATCCTCACGACTCGTAAGGAGAACTCTCTTATGGGACCCTCACGGCTCATAAGATTTGAAAGTCTTAAGTTACAGAGACCTAAACCTGTACTTAAGCAACCCCCACAACCTTCGATACTGCCCTACAAGTGGTTCAATACTGACCCTTGTATACAATCCACGGGCGCGAATAAACATTTCCCTAACAAAGTCCCACCCGTGACTAGGGATATATTTGCATGGTGAACAACCCTTATAAGTCCTCTCGACTTATAAGGAGAAAACCCTTTTTGTAAGATCCTTACGACTTACAGGGGAATATGCACTTAGGAATCCTCACAATTCCTAAGGAGAAAACACACCTACGAGATCCTCACGACTTGTAGGGAGAAATACCTTTGTGAGACCCTTACGGCTCATGAAGTCAAAAGTCTTAGTTGACAGAATCCTAACCCTGTTTACTAAGCCACCTTTGTTCAACATCGACAGAGGTAAATGATGATTCGCTCCTGGTAATATCCCAGTGGTAGCGATGCTGATGCTTAAAACGGTATCAAATTCCAAGTCCTTTTACGGCAAATGATGATTCGCTCCTGGCAATATTCCAGTCGCAGCGATGCTGATGCCAAGATTGGTATCAGATCCCAAATCCCCTACTCGCAAGAAAAAATCAGCGAGCCAAAAAAAATGCATATGAAATAGCCGAAATGATGGGGCAACTTGCAACAAAATCAGCAAGTAAAAATGTATGCATACAAAAACAGCCGAAATGATTGGGCAACTCGCAATAAAAAGCAGCGAGTAAAAAGAAAAATAGCCGAAATGATTGGGCACCGCGAAAAATAGCCGAAATTATTGGGCAATCGCGATTTTCGCGATATAAAAAGCTGAAATGATAGAGCATCACGGAAAGAATAAAAAAATGATGAAAGAATGAAATCTTTTGCCCTACAGGTGAGATCACATCGATCCCTGTATACAATCCAGGAGCACAAACAAAGAGGGAACCATACATTCCCAACAGGCTCTATCAGAAAGCGAAGCCCAATCTTGACGGTTCATAGACAACCTAGAGACAATCTCGACTTTTGTCGCAATATTGCAGACACAATGTCAACAAACGAAGTAAAGGAAGATCCCTAGCTTCAAGGTATCGACGTCAATATCGACAACTTAGAGATCACCAACGGCGTTTCTCCTCACTCCAACCAGATGCAAAGATGACGTCAACAACTGACCTCAGAGTCACAACGAAACGGAGCCATGGCAAAGTCCCTAGTTCCAAATCTCAATGGCCACATCTACAGCCTGTAGACCAACAACGGTGTGCCTCCTCATTCCAACAGGACACAGATGTTACACCATCAAACGGGGCCACGGCATAGTCCTTAGTTCCAAATCTCGACGGTTCACAGACAACCTAGAGACCATTTCAGTATTCGTCTTGTTACAGCAGACGCAATATCAACAACGGCGTTCCTTCGCAGCCCATCAGGATGTAGATGCAACGTCAACAAAAGACCCCATGGTCGAAACAAAGCGGAGCGACGGCAAAATCCCAGCTTCACCTCAGCATTCGTCTCGATACAGCAGACGACATGTCAACAATGGCGTTCCTTTGCAGTCCAGCAGGATGTAGATGCAATGTCAACAAAAGACCCCATGGTCGAAACAAAGCGGAGTGATGGAAAAATCCCAGCTCCACCTCGACGTTCGTCTCGATACAGCAGACGTGATGTCACCCCAGCGTTTTTTCCCTCGGCAGAATGCAGACGCAACGTCAGCAAAAGACCCCATGGTCGAAACAAAGCAGAGTGACGGCAAAATCCCAGCTCCATCCCAGCATTCATCTCGATACAGCAGACGCAGTGCGAGCAAACGAAGCAAAGGATAAATTCCTAGCTTCAGGGTCCTGATGGCAACTCATATAAAGCCTGAAAGACAATCGGAGATCATCTCGCACCAGTACAGAGTGGTCACCACCTTGACGATCGTCTCGATACAGCAGATGAAATGTCACCCCAGCTTTCTTCCCCCAGCTGGATTCGGGGGCGCTAAAGCAAATGAAGCAAAAGGCCAAATTCCTAGCTTCAGGGTCTTGACGGCAAGTCATATAAAGCCTGAAGACAATCGAAGATCATCTCGCACCAGCGCGGAGTGGTCACCACCTCGACGATCGTCTCGATACAGCAGATGAAATGTCACCCCAGCGTTCTTCCCCCAGCAGGATTCGGACGCGCCAAAGCAAATGAAGCAAAAGGCCAAATTCCTAGCTTCAGGATCTTGACGGCAAGTCATATAAAGCCTGAAAGACAATCGGAGATCATCTCGCACCAGCGCGGAGTGGTCACCACCTCGACGATCATCTTGATACAACAGATGAAATGTCACCCCAGCATTCTTCCCCCAGCAGGATTCAAACCCGCCAAAGCAAATGAAGCAAAAGGCCAAATTCCTAGCTTCAGGGTCTTGACGGCAAGTCATATAAAGCCTGAAAGACAACCGGAGATCATCTCGCACCATCGCGGAGTGGTCACCACCTCGACGATCGTCTCGATACAGCAGATGAAATGTCACCCCATCATTCTTCCCCCAGCAGGATTCGGACGCGCCAAAGCAAACGAAGCGAAGGCCAAATTCCTAACTTCAGGGTCTTGACGGCAAGTCATATAAAGCCTACAAGACAATCGGAGATCATCTCGCACCAGCGCGGAGTGATCACAACCGCGACATTCGTCTCGATACAGCAGACGCGATGCCAACAAATGAAGCGAAGGCCAAATTCCTAGCTTCAGGGTCTTAACGGCAAGTCATATAAAGCCTGAAAGACAATCGGAGATTATCTCGCACCAGTGCGGAGTGGTCACCACCTCGATGTTCGTCTCGACACAGCAGACGCAACATCACCAAAAGGAGTCATGGCAAAATCCCTGGTTCCAAACCTCGACGGTTCACCAGCAACCTAGAGACAACCGCGACATTCGTCTCGATACAGCAGACGCGATGCCAGCAAATGAAGCAAAGGACAAATTCCTAGCTTCAGGGTCTTAACGGCAAGTCATATAAAGCCTGAAAGACTATCGGAGATCAGCCCACACCAGCGCGGAGTGGTTATGACTCATCGGGGCTCTCCAAAATGAGCCTAACCTCAAGTAAAAAGCGGCATGGCAAAATTCCTAACGCTTGCTCTTTCGACGGTCAAACTGCCTAGGAGGATTGCTTGAAAACGTCTTGTCCAGCCCCCGAAGGGATCAGAGACACGACAGTCGCAAGGCTACTCGAACAGCAAGATTGCCTATCGAGGAATATATCAGCCAACGCAACGGTACGACGGCCAAAACCCTAAGTACCACATATCCTAACTGACCTCTGTCGTAAAGAGCAGAGGTTAACTGTGACGTTAGGATATTCTTGCGAGAAATGCTCGATTCGTCTCGACTCGTGAGGAAATTAGTGTCTTTGCGAGAAATGCTCGATTCGTCTCGACTCGTAAGGAAAAGCCTTAGGCAGCGGGGATTAAAAAACCTGTTTCCTAAGCACTGGGACCCTGCAAGTCGATCCAAAACGGTCTCTTGCATACTATCCACGAGTCACACTCTCCAAAGTAGAATCTCGACAAAGAGGGAAACAACCGCTTACGGGTCCTCTCGACTCATAAGAGGGAAAAATTCTCTTATAAGATCCTTACGACTTATAAGAGAAAACACACTTAGGAGTCCTCATGACCCCTAAGGAGAAAATACACCTACGAGATCCTCTCGATCCGTAGGGAGAAAAGTCTTTGTGAGACCCTCACGGCTCATAAAGTTGAAAAGTCTTAGGCTACAAGGACCCTAAACTTGTCTCCTAAGCCCTCAATTCCATGGCTACTCATAACATTGCACTACTTCACCCACGTATATACTTATGTGGGCAAAATAGTGGGGGGCATTTGTTCCCGCCAAAAATTTCTGCGCAGAAGAGTCCAAGGTATCAAATGGCAGCGATACGCTTAAGGAAATGCGAACCAGTAACTTCCGGCCTGTATTGTTATAAACTCCCAAAGGAGGAACTATTAAATTCTGATAGTATTGGAGGCATCTCGAAAAACCCTTCGATTTAATATATTATGGGCTTCATAATTCATCCGGGATCAAAAGTTATGAGCAAATATGCTATGCACTGTTCCCTGATTAAAAATGAGGAATTACCTCAATGAGGTATCACGTGCTCACACGTGATCAATGGTCACGTGTTGACACGTGATAGTTAAAACAGAAATAAAAACAAACTGCTAAAAAATAACTCAATTGAGGGTCACGTGCCAGCACGTGACAGGCTTTGAAAGCCTTACAGCTTAAAAGAATTTAATTCTTTTACATATATGGGAATTTAATTCCTCTAAAAAGAAATTGGGGTTTAACCCTACTTAAGAATTTAATTCTTGCACCATAGGAATTTAATTCCTCCAAAATCATAATTAGGGTTTAACCCTACAGAGAATTCAATTCTTAAAATGAAGAGACTTAAAAGATCTCCATGCATGCAAAAGACCAAGGTTACGTGTCCCCACGTGACCCCTGAAAAGATCCCCAAAAAACAAGAAGGAAACGGCTTTGAGGCAATGCTTCACGTGCTCCCACATGACCTACAAAACACAGAAAGAAAAAGCAAAGGAAATATGAGCTTTGGGCGCTCTCACGTGTCCCCACGTGACCCCTTAGCGAGTGCTTTAATGATCAGTGCATAAATCTCCATCACGTGTCAACATGTGATGCTCAAAAGATGAAGAAGTGTTTAACACTTAATTGCAGAACGAAGAAAAGGGATCTGGTCCCACCTTTGGGCGCTCTCACGTGTCCACACGTGACCCCTCTTTCATTAGTGTTTAACACTAATTTGGGGATTATATTTCCAGTGTTTAACACTGATTGTTTCTAGTGTTTAACACTAAATTGAAGATTATATTTCCAGTGTTTAACACTGATTGTCTTTTAGTGTTTAACACTAATTTGAGAGTTCTATCTCCAGTGTTTTAACACTGTTGTTCTTTAGTGTTTAACACTACTTTTAGCCAAATTGGCTAATTTTCCAGAGGTAAAAGTCCCTCCTCCAAATGAATCTCAAAATTGAGGAAATCAAAGACAAAATGATTGTCAGAACCCCCAAACCTCTGTTTAGCACTGCTGAATGATGAGGGGCTGAACCTAGACAAAATATCTAATGGCCCAAAGGGCCAATATTTCAAACATAAGTGGACTTAGCCCAAACTGGCCATAAGTCCTCAAATCATCTTGAACTGAGTAAATCTGGTCTTTCAACCAACTCATTGGTTCAAGAGTGCATCTCTGAGCTCCTCTGATATTTGTCGTTGTAATCCTTCAACGTCTTCAGAGAGGTGATGGGTCCCGACAGCCATACATTTTATTGGACCACCATGTCCCTAAACTGGCAACGGACCACCATGTCCTTAAACTGGTAATGGTCTACTATGTTCTTAAACTGGAAATGGACCACTATGTCCCTAAACTGGAACAATAAAGCCCTTAAATGCTCTTTTGTTGGATCTAAACGATCCCGTTAAGTTGATCTTAGTCTCAAATTGGACTAACGTATCCTTAACAAACGTTTAAGTTGATCTTAGCCTCAAATATGGCTAACGTATCCTTAAACCAAAACCCCAAACCCAAATCTAAGAAAATACGGATGTGGACTAATCCACGTCCTACGGGCGACGACATAAATTAGTCTCCGTATACAATCCACGGGCAACCACAAACAAAACAAACACCCACGACACGAAGTGAAATTCTGGAGAAGGAGAAAGTTGTTACCGCGATGCGGTGGCGTAATTAACTGCAGGGGCTTGCGCCTGCAGGGAAGAGCGTCCCCACAATCAAAAACCCCTCAAGCGAGGGGGAATCTGACGAAGTCTGCTACATCGGCCGCATCCGTCCAAACCTTCGATACACGGTACCATAAATCAACTTGGCATCTTCGGAGAGGTGGACGGATAAAACCAAATAGCATCTGCCCCAAATCACAGGCAAGACGTCCCTGTCTTGGCCGCCGTTCAGAGGGGAACAACCCACAAACATGCCTACCGCAGGTGCTTCTTCGATGCGCTGCTCGCACTTCAACCATAAATTCTGCCACCGTATTGCATACTGAACCCATGTTTCTCCAGGTTTCACCCCGGCATTGATCAATACCGTGATTGGGGTACGTTGGCTAGCGCTCACAAAACGTTGGGTGAACAGCAATTCCATCGCTGCAAAAGTTTTGACAGAGTCGTTGGGCAGCTCCGAATACCATTCAAAGGCCGTTTCCACCAAGCTGCCGACCAACTGACGAAGTAACAATTTGTCGTCACCTCCGGTATTGCCGCAAAGAGCCCTAAACTGAGCGACATGTTGATGGGGATTGCCTGTCCCCTTGTATACGTGAAACTTAGGAATCGTGTATCCTGGAGGATACTTGATCTGATTGTACCATCCTGGATATGGTCGCCCAGTTCTGACGACTTGGCCAGTTACTTCATTCGCTTGATGAGCTCGTATTTGTTGAGCTATATAATCATCGAGCGTGGCTCTGGAGATGGTCTCCTCCTTGGCCACTGACAGAGCCGGCAGAGGATCTGATGTCTCCGCTCGGTCATCTTCGAGGATAATCGAAGGATCTTCAGCTGAAGGGTCCGGCTGAATCATCATCCCGGCCATGTCTTGGAACAAAAGAGCCATTCGTTTTATGTTGGCCGCCTGTTCCGCGGCCTCTTTTTCTTTCCTCTCGAGCATTCTTCGGAGGAATTCAACATCAGTTTCTTGTTCCTGACGCTGCTCTGAGGTCTCTGGATTTTCTTTCGGCCCAGTGAGTGCGGCCATTGCAGTCAACATCTCCTGAAGTTTTTGCTGTTGTTGCTCCTAAGCCTTTATTATCGATCGGGTAAGCGGTCAATGACCCATAGAAGCACGGCTTTCCTCTTTTCCAGAAGCCATATAAATGGTATGTGTTACCATGCCCTCGGACTTGGGGCGTTTAGATTCAGCGTCCTTGCGGTTCACCGCGGTCACAGGGGCTTTCTCTGGCCTCCTTCTCTTGTGATCGGTTGAAGTTGAGGGAGCCGTTGCAGCGGGCACCCAGACGGATGACATCTTCTGTGGTACCACGGGATGCCTCTTTTCTTGCCGAGCTTTAATCTTCTTTGGTCGGCAAGAGTAGTCCTGGTCAATCACTGATTCCTGGACCTGTCGCCAGACTTTGTAAATTTTGGAGGACAGCCGCTGAGGGGGCTATTCCGGCTTCTTTTTTGTAGCATTATCCACAGGTGGAGGAAATCTTTTCAGCATGGCAGTTGGAGAGTTCTTGCGAACCCTCCTAAGCGGTTCGAAGCTGTTCCTAGTTGGAACAGCAGTATCGATTTCCACCGTTGGAGCCGGCGGAGTCAGTCCAGAAGGGGAGTTGCCCCCAGCTTTCCTTACTCGGTGCCAGTGGCGACGTCGAGCGTGTCGAGCTGTTGGGATTGTCTCAGCTGTAGGGGTGGCTTCATCATGCCTCCTGTTTTGGCGAAGGGTTGTCACCGGCGTCAACCTTATGAAGACCGATGTCCGTTGAGAAGCAATGTCCAATCTGTCAAAGACAGACCTCTGGGCAGGGGAAGCAGCTTTGAGGACTTCGCCTGGAGCGGGAGCCGGAACGGCCAGCCTTGTGAAGACCGACTTCTTGGCAGAAGAAGCCTCTCTGATAATTTCGTCCGCTTGAGCCGAGATGGATATCCGCTTTAGGATGGCTGCTTCAGGTATCGCGGGCTTGTTGGCGTTCTGTCCTAGTCTGTTGAAAACTGAGGCAGTGGAGTTGGGCGACCCTTTGAGAGGGGCCGCAGTAGTTGTAAGCCGATCGAATACCGACTTCTTTGAAGCCTCCTACAACGGCATTGGGGAATTGAAGTTCATGGGTGGGAGCATGGTCCCAAAGAACAGCTCAGTGGTGGCCTGAGTTACTTGCTCCACTGGCATCTTGAACAGGGAGGCCGCTAGGGGCCCATAGGTTACACCTCCAGATGAGGTGGAATGGGAGTTGCAGTTGCAGCTGGAGCAGTTAGAGGCCATTTCTTTTTTCTGCACGAGAGCAACACCAAATCTTAGTACCTCGAACCCAAGGGCAACCATAGCAAACCGCGATTCGTTCGTGAAAAACGACACACGAAGTATGGAGTGGAAAGAGGAAAAGGTCCCACCGGGCATGCCAGAATCTGTTCCCCGCCGTAACACGGAGACGCGACCGCGTAGGTCCGTCTTGCCTGAATTTCGAGGGCAGATGCTAATTGGTGCTATCCGTCCACCTCTCCAAAGATGCTAAGTTGATTTATGACACCATATATCGTAGGTTTAAACGAATACGGCCGATGTAGCAGACTTCGTCAGATTCCCCCTCGTTTGAGGGGTTTTTGATTGTGGGGACGCTCTTCCCTGCAGACGCAAGCCCCTGCATTTAATTACGCTACCGCATCGCGGTAACCACTTTCTCCTTATCCGGATGGTCACTTCATGTCGTGGGTGTTTGTTTTGTTTTTGGTTGCCCGTGGATTTTATAAGAAGACTAATTTATGTTGTCGCCCGTAGGGCGTGGATTAGTCCAAATCCTTATTTTCTTAGATTTGGGTTTTGGATTGGGTTTAAGAATACGTTAGTCTCATTTGAGACTAAGATCAACTTAAACGTTTGTTGAGGATACGTTAGTCTAATTTTAGACCAAGATCAACTTAACGGGATCATTTAGATCCAACAAAAAAGCATTTGGACTCTATTATTTAGTTTAGGGATATTGCGGCCAATTACCAGTTTAAGGACATGGTGGTCCAAGGTTAAGGACATCATAATCTATGGGCTTAAGGACCCCACATTCCGAGATTAAGGACATCATAGTTCATGAGTTTAAGGACCCCACAGTCCAATTTAAAAACGTCATAGTCTATGAAATGTATGGTTATCGGGACCCGTCACCTCTCTAAAGACGTTGAAGGATTACAACAACAAATATCAGAGGAGTGAAGAGATGTACCCTTGAACCAATTTTGGTTGAGAGATCTGTAGTCCAATTTGAGACTAAGATCAAAAGATTTGTGAGCATATGGGCTCAGTTAATCTGAATTGAGGACTTATGGCCAATCTTGGGCTCGAGTTAAAATGTTTAACATTTATTTTGGGCTGGTGAGCATTTATTTGCGCTTGGCCCTTTTAACAATGCTGAGCATTGACTTGAATTCTGACAATATTTTATCTTTTATTGAATGCTGAGCATTCATCATAGCTCTGGGCTTATTAAAGAACAATCTATGTTCTATCAGTACACACGTGAGGAGCACGTGGTGCGCTTGGCGCTTTGCGCTAGTCAAAGAGCGCAGAGTGCTGATTTATGAGCGCATTGTGCTTCTGCTGGGTAGCGCACACGTGAGGAGCACGTGGTGCGCTTAGCGCCAGTCCATGAGCACATTGCGCTAATTTGTGAGTGCAAAGTGCTATTTGTTCAGTGGCGCACATGTGAGGAGCACGTGGTGCGCTTGGCGCTAAGCGCCAGTCCATGAGCGCATTGCGCTAATTTATGAGCGCAAAGCGCTCTTTGTTCAGTGGCGCACACGTGAGGAGCACGTGGTGTGCTTGGCGCTGAGTGCCAGTCCATGAGCGCAAAGCGCTAGTCCAAGAGCATAGAGCGCTAACTATTAAGTGGCGCCATGTGAGGGGCACGTGGTGCGCTTGGCACTTGGCGCCAAATCAGGAGCGCTGACATGCTTCTTTTTAATATAGAGCACTAAAGCTCTTTTATGCAGCATTATGCGCTAGTTCTAGTGCGCTGAAGCGCTTCTTTTTAATATGGAGCGCTAAGGCTCTTTTATGTAGCGCTATGCACTGAGAATTAAATTCTCTTTAAAGAGACTTTGTCTCATAGATCTAAGAATAAAGTTCTTAGTTTATAGTAGATGCTTCAATCTCTTATATTGATGAAAGGCTTTGCCTTTATGGATCTGTGACCTTAAGAGAATTGAATTATTCTCCCCCCTTTCTTTTATAATGAGATATTCATGATCTCTTTTTGTAAAAGACAATTTGTCTTATAGATCTATGATCTTAAAAATGTGAATTCTTTTTTTTTAATATGAGATGATTTCATCTCTCTGTTCTTTTACCTTGAAAAAAAGCTATTCTTCTATTGAGAGCTTGGCTCTTCTCTCTCAATTTTCTCAAAGCTTATGGGGGGTTCCTCTATATGCTTCTGTATATTTTGAGACTTGAAGTCTTGAGGCCTTTATATAGGGCAAGCTGATTTGTTCAATCAGTTAAAGAGATCTTTTCTCCAATTGATTTGGGGATTTCCCCACCGTTGGATCTTTAATCCAAGGGCTTCTGATTTACAGAAGGCAATTTTTTTGTTTTTAATAAGATTGGGAAATCTTTCCATACATAATTTATTCTGTAATTTTGGTGATTTTTAATCACCTTTGGATCATTGATCCAACGGTGCTCTGATTTACAGAGCACAATCTTTTTGTTTAGAAAGATTTTGAGGAATCTCTCCTTAACAGAATTTTATTCTGGTCAATTAATGATTTATTATTGGATCTTTGATCTGACGGTGGAGAGATTTTAGTTCCAGCGCTAGCGCACCCGTGCTTTGCATGTGGTGCGCTGCTTAGAGCGCAGCGCACTTAGCGCTAGCGCACACGTGCTTTGCACGTGGTGCGCTACTTAGGGCGCAGTGCACTTGGCGCTAGCGCATACGTGCTTTGGACGTGGTGCGCTGCTTAGGGCACAACGCACTTGACGTTGCTTCTAAAGCGTTGCTTCATTTCAAAATTTGAATTTTAAACAGAGTTTTGCTCTGATTGGGGGAAACAGTGCTTGGCGCTAAGCGCCAACCATTGAGTGCTGAGCACTCTTTATTGAGCAGTGCCCACGTGAGGGGCATGTGAGGCGCTTGGCACTTCTTCTTTCTTTGTGCATTTTTCTGGAGATGTTCAATTCTCTGTTCTTCCCTGGATCTTTGATCCCCGAGAACAAATTCGTCCTCACGAAAATTAAATTCTCATTTGTGGGAGACTTATCTCATGGATCTGGGATCCAGGGGAAAGAACTATGTTCTTTATGAGGGTTAAACCCTCGGATATGCAGATGAGATACTATGCTCTCTACTACTTTTATTTACCTTGAAGAAAATTCTTCTTCTTTCTTCTCTTTTAAAGCTTTTTTGCTTGCTCTTCTTTTTTGAACTTGAAGTTTATGGGGGGGGTTCCTCTCTCTAAGACTTGAAGTCTTGGGGTCTTTATATAATGGAGGCAAGTTTGTTGATTTAGTTAAAGAAATCTCTCATTAAAAGATCCTTAATTGATTTGGGGATTTTATCCACCGTTGGATCTTTGATCTAAGGACTTATGTTTTACAGAAGATATTTTTCTTGTTTTTAACAAGACTGGGAAATATTTTCCATACAGAGCTTATTCTGTAGCTTGATGATTTTTAATCACCATTGGATCTTTAATCCAACGGTGCTCTGTTTTACAGAGCGTAATCTTTCTTGTTTAGAAAGATTGGCGAAAATATTTTCCGCTACAGAGCTTATTCTGTAGCTTGGTGATTTTTTAATCACCATTGGATCTTTAATCCAACGGTGCTCTGTTTTATAGAGCATAATCTTTCTTGTTTAGAAAGATTTGAGGAATGTTTCCTCAACAGAATTTCATTCTGTATTTTGATGATTTATCATCTCCGTTGGATCTTTGATCCAACGGCAGAGAACTTTTAGTTCTGGCGCTCTCGTGCGGGGCATGTGAGGCGCTGCCTCAGTGTCATAACCCGAAAGTACGGAACGTGACCGACACTTAAATTACGAGACGTCTAGAGGCGCAACGTAATCTAAGTAAGCCGAAACCCAGAATCTAAACCATTTAAAAGAAGAAGTGTAGAAAAACATGATTAAAAAGAAAACAACATCATATTTTCTCGAAAATTTCGGCAGAGTCTCCTTTGTAAAAACTGGCCCCAAACGGGTACAAACAAGAAATATATACATAAGCAATAATAAAAAGGCATCCCCAAGCGGGAGCTAGCTCTTCGCCAAAAGGCGGTCACAACCACACAAGTAATATAATATACAACGCTGAAAGGCGAGGCTCAAAACTAAAAAGAAACCAAATAACCATCAGAAAACCATCATAATACAAACGCGACTCTAAAGTCAAAAGAATAAACAACTGGTCTTCTAAGGCTATCAAATAATACAAGTCTGGTTGATGGAGCTTACTAGATACAACGGAAATAATTAAAAGTACAACGGCGGTCATGATGCAAGTGAACCAACCTACCAAAGCAATCACCCTGGATGAAGTGTTGTACCAGCAAGCCGCCAAGGAAACCTGTATATCTTAACCTGTAAGAAAATTTGCCACAACGGGGGTGAGTAGCCAGCTCGTGAGTAGAAGACATCTGCGAGTAGAAATCGCATGCACGACGCTCTCCTAGGTCATATAGTATACTAAACATAACCCTAGACATCTAGTAGTGATAGGGTAATAATCTATGCATATGTGTAGTACTCGGTGCTTGTGTCAGTGTCAATAAGTAGCAAAATGTAATGTATGTATATGATGTATGAATGCATCATGAATGAAACAATCCAACAAGAAATCTGGATAATCTGATATAAGAAAACATGTATTTTTATCTCGGTAAAATTCTTCTGAAATAACTGAAGTATCATCAATGAAATCAATGGAAATCCGTGTCAAGCATCAACACAAAGCATGTAAATCTCAAAGTCTCGATATCTCATATCTCTGTATCTCAATTTCGTATCTCTATATCTCAAATCTCATATCTCTGTATCTCAAATCTCAATATCTCGAGCTCTGGCCGTCCGGATCGACCCATATCATCGAATCATACGACTACAGACGATATCCTCTGAATATCCGTCGCGTCATAAATAACCGGTAGGTAATGCTCCCCTGCCAGGCTCAACGCCATCATTTGCGATCTTCTTTCCCTGAGGTACCATACCGAGCCCACCATGTACCCGCAGACGGTGCATCCCCTTCCTCGAATCGGGTATATGATACTGCTCAAGAACCGAGAAAACTCATAGTGGACAGCACACACATCACACCATGAGAAAACCGCAGTTTTGCTTTTTAAAATAGTAATAAGTTTTGAAAGTGTTGCGGTTTTCCCCAAAATCCAAAAATCTCATAGAAAATCCAAAATCCCAAAATCATGAGGAAGTAAATAATGAGTATCGATATAAGCCCCGCAATACCGCATGATAATATGAATATGTAAATGCATGAAGTGTCTAAGTAATATATGCAATGTCTAAACTAGCACATGAGAGTAATTACACAATATTATGTTGGACTAGCATTTGGCTGATAATATCAATAATAATAACATGTTCTAAAGTGTACGTGACATGGCAATTACCGATATTGATGTGTGTGAGCCGACAAATAAGTGTACGTAGAATATGCACATCATCGGTAATGGTGTTGGTGTCCTAACAGACAGGGTTTCATATTAGCAAGGAAACATATGTATGAACATGTAATGCGATGAATACAACATGAATATAACGGTGAATATATAGTAAATGCACAAATTAGAGTATACATACTAATTACGAGTCATACAGTTTGTTAATTGAAAAAGCACGAATCATGGTTTTTAGAAAAGTAGGGGCTACAGGGTTTTTAAGAAAAGATACGTCCTTTGAAAAATTCGTAGTATCCCTCAGGCTGTCTTTAAAAATGCGCACGATTCGTTAGTTTTGAAAAGAAGTATGACTCGAGCCTAAACTAATATCTACCTAACCAACTAAAGAATAACTAAAGAGACTAATTGAAATGTAAGAAGAATCCACCTAAAGTCTGAGTCAATGTCTCAAGTAGTCGGCGATCCAGCCTCAATAGCGTCACGTACATAGTACGACTTTCTCGAGTCAAGAGTGCGGATCAATCATCACATCTATACCTCATACGGTAAAATTCCATCGTACAGCATCCCAAAATTTGGGGTATGGTCAACTATCATATATACATCATCATTCGTATAGTATCATCATCAAATACCATCATGGTCAAGGGTGCTATACTACGATCGTATACATTCTAATATCATCAAACATATATCATCTGTATAAATATACATCGTCAACTGATCTATTAAAATATCAAGTCATATATCATACTGTGATTAAGTCACCAATTACAGTCTGGGTTCTATTCTAGAGTCTCATACATTTCAATGTCATCAACACATTTTATCGTTTATATATAAATATATTCTATATTCTCATTGCCCAACGATCCGCTAATATCATAACACATCTCATGTCATAACTCGATCATATATCTAATATCTCACGGCATCATGCCCAGTCATATCGACTCATCCCCATGTATCACGTAATATCCTCATATCACATGTATATGTTATATATATATATATATATATAAACCTACACTCATTCATATATATATAAATATACACACATATATACACCAAGTCAGGTGTATGTGTGTGTGCATGTGTGTATGTCTACATGAAACCTACAAATTGACTCCAAGGTAATCATCCTCTGGTTAAATCTTTCTAAATCCATCTAATCCAAATTAAGGTCTTCAATGGTACCCTACCATTCAAGCATTCGAGGTTACGTCCAACTCATAATAATAATACATTATAACCTAATACTAAGTTTGCGGGGGTGCTATACGCCATCCACCCGACTTCCCCCGTAGATATACATATACTCACTTGCATCCTCGCTTGTCGAAGTCGATATCGCCATGCTCTTTCCGTCGTCTCGAAATCCACGTGAGGGTGCCTACATATAAACATATGGTATCGTAAATCGAAATCACGAATGAAAACCAAAATGGCACACGAAACACACATAAGTTAGAACCTATGGTCCTCGCATGCAAGAAAAGCCAAACAAATTCTCAATATCAATGTACAAACATCAGACCATCGAGTTAAAAATACAATTACCAAAGTTCAAGTTATAAACAATCACGAAATCAAAACAGAATCTCAGAAAACAAGCTCCAGATTTTTCCTAAGGTGAAACTAGCCAATTTTGCATATTGGAGAGATCTAGTTATCAGATAATTTAGCTTCCCACAAAAGATCATAGCCTAACTCCAAAATATGGCTGCAAATTGCGGCCATATCGATTAAATCTGCGGCCCAAGTTTGGGTATAGGGGCTCGAGTTTCAGGGGTAGTCTTCTGGTCACCTGCACATATCACTATAATTGCTAAATAATTTTCCAAGTCTCCGAGTCACAGCAGATCTCCAATTATCACCACAAAAGTCACAAAAATCTGATATTGGGGTTTCTAAGTTTGCTAAATAGGGTTGACTCTCAGGTTAGTCCAGTATACAATCACAACAGGGGTTATATGGCCTTTACTAACCTCAATTACACTTCACATCTCAAGATTTCCTCAAAACCCTAACTTGAAATTTTCAAAGTTCTCTAAACCTCGATAATCGATTCTAAACTAACAATAGAAGCTAATAGAATGAAATATTACTCTAATGGTGATGAAATTACCTCATTTGGCAACTCAAGAATTTTCTTGAGTTGCCCAAGATCCCCAAAGTCTTGACTTGATCACACCCTCAAGCTTGTAGTGAGCTAGGCATTAATTTTTGTGAAGAGGATGTAAGGATTTAGTGTGGGATTGATGGTGTAGTAAGGAGATAGAGAGGGTGGGGGAGAGAGGCAGCCATGGAGGTGAAGGAGGGGAGAGAAAGGATGAAAAGAAATGGAGGGAACAAAAGAGCTATGGTCAAAGCTCAAGAGAGCACTAAAACCTTCTCTCACTCTCATGTCTCTTCTCTCATTTTCCTTTTATTTTCTTTTATTTTAAATCAAAGCAAAAGCCAAGAAATGAAAGACATGAAGCAAGGTTTTCTAACAATTAAAAATGTGTAACATGTATTAGCAAGAAAATGACATGGTGCATGTCACATGCACAAAACAAAATCAATACGAAATTAAGTACTAATCGAGTTTAGTAATACTAGCTTATATGCAAATAATTATATACCAAATTGTAAAATTCCTAATCTTCATAAATTAATATAAATTTCCAAACAATTTCTAATATTCATAAAATTTACTATCTTAATTATTTAATTTCCCAATTAATCGGTATATATTTATACCATATTATCAAAATATTCATAATATTATTATTTAATTATAAAAATTCCTAAAAATAATATTTTATTTTTCTGAAATGTTATAATCTTTCCCCCTTAAATAAATTCGGTCCCCGAATTTAAATTGAAACCCCCCAAATACTTAAAACATTTCAGTAAAGAGATCGAGTCGTCAGGGTTCCGAAATCATAAATACAATAACATATCTTAGCGTAATATATGCGCATGAAAAACGAGTATAAATACTCAAAGTCGAAACTCCATCAAGCGGTATGCAATCATCAGAGTTAAGGTGAAAATACAATGCCAAAATCCAATACGAAAAACCAATATGATATACTTAAACTATAACTTGTACATAGTACGCATCATGGTAAAATCATCAAAACATCCAAATAGAAATACATGCAAAACCTTTTTCGAACCACCGTGCGATACGCGTACCACGGCACAAGTAGCAGGCGTTTATTTATAAGAAAATAGTTATATGTATATACATATCCTTTGTTTAACATACACGTCCAGCCATTTTTGAAAATAATTTTGAAGGGTTTCCTTTGTAAAATGTTTCGTGTCATCTCAAACACATAAGAAAATATTGAGACTATAGCTCATTTTGGAAATCCCTTCGGTAACTATCAATGCATGTAAAAACATATTCAGGTACTGTCCTCCAAATAGTCCTGCTCGGTTACTAAACCAAATAGTAAATATCATAAAAACGTACAGCTCAAAATGAAATCAATCCCAATTACAGCATAAAAATACCACGTGCGCCCAGTGCGCACGAAAATCGAAACCAAATACAGATGCCACAAATATGCACAGAAACAAAACTGAGTGCAACGGGTGTGCACAAAAACATCTTGTCAAGTGCAACGGGCGTGTACGACAACAATATCAGGTGCATCTAATCTTCACAAAACCCCGATTGAGTGCATCTGGTGTGCACAAAATCGCATCAAGTGCGCCAAGTGTGCGCAAGAATCTCAATCGAGTGCATATGATGCAAGAAAACATAGATCGAATATCCAAAATCGAAATCAGCGGTATACGACATACACCGAATCATAATCAAGTATACCGCTATAGATAAACTTACAACCACATGCATCAGTGTGCACAAAACCAAATAAAAGTATGAAAAGTGCATGAAAACTATACCGAAAGCATAAGTCCAAAATCATGTGCAACCCATATACACGAAATCAAATCAATTAAATCCAGGTGTATGAAATCAAAATCAAACCTCTCATAATGTATATATAAGAATCAAATCAAGTGCAATGGATATGCACAAAATGCACATCAAACAACTGATACACGGAACACTAATCGAATGCAAAGAATGAGTACATAGGAAGACCAATTGTAAAACGAAATCCTCAAGTTACCAAAATCCAAACAATCAGAAATGTGACATTCAAATCACCAAATCGTAAATCGTAAAACACTATCGTCGATGTGCTCCTTTTTTTAATGTCGACTGATTCAAACTCGTCTCTTCATAGCTGTGCTGACGGCGCTACAAACGGCTATACTCATATCTAGAGTTTCCCAAGTAATATATTCTATCACATGATATCTGGACTACGTTAATCTTTTCGATCGATTCATCAAAGTCTCATATTTCCCCGAGAGCTCAACACTCAAGTACAGTTTAAAAATATCTAGTACATGCCACAACACTTGCAGACCAGCCGTAGAAAGGAAAACCCAAGCCTCACTAATGGCACCGCGGAACTGCCACAAACCCTAAGGTCGACCAGGGTTCTCATGGTCATTATGTCGAGTTAGGGTTTCATTCTTCTAGAGGCTCCATAGAAATACCTGCATGTTCTTCTGAATACCTTAAACTGGGAAAAATGGGGTTCTGACAATCATTCGAACCTTTTAACTTCGTCTGGACGACATGTGAATGCCCTTCGTCCGTAAGCTAAACAATGCCTCGATCCTCAAGAATAGACGATACCCTAACGGTCATCGCATTCTAGCCCAAGATCTCTCTGCTCGCGCAACCGTAGTAACAGAAACCACCATCCGACATTGACGAAGATAGATCATAGGAACAAATCGAATACGATGCAAAAGAAAGGTACATCCTAAGGTTTCTTAAGCAGAGTAGCATATCCTAAGTATGTCGTGGATCATACCCACGGTACGTCACTCTACCTAAGTCACCTATTCCATCAACCAAGGTCAACCTAGACTCGGACAAAGGCTAAACCTGGCTCTGATATCAACTTTGCCACGACCCGAAAGTACGGAACGTGACCGACACTTAAATTACGAGACGTCTAGAGGCGCAACGTAATTTAAGTAAGCCGAAACCCAGAATCTAAACCATTTAAAAGACGAAGTGTAGAAAAACATGTTTAAAAAGAAAACATCATATTTTATCGAAAATTTCGGCAGAGTCTCCTTTGTAAAAACTGGCCCCAAACGGGTACAAACAAAAAATATATAAATAAGCAATAATAAAAAGGCATCTCCAAGCGGGAGCTAGCTCTTCGCCAAAAGGCGGTCACAACCACGCAAGTAATATAATATACAACGCTGAAGGGCGGGGCTCAAAACTCAAAAGAAACCAAATAACCATCAGAAAACCATCATAATACAAAGGCGACTCTAAAGTCAAAAGAATAAACAACTGGTCTTCTAAGTCTATCAAATAAAACAAGTCTGGTTGATGGAGCTTACTAGATACAACAGAAATAATTAAAAGTACAACGGTGGTCACGATGCAAGTGAACCAACCTACCAAAGCAATCACCCTGGATGAAGTGTTGTGCCAGAAAGCCGCCAAGGAAACCTGTACATCTTAACCTGTAAGAAAATTTGGCACAACGGGGGTGAGTTGCCAACTCGTGAGTAGAAGACATCTGCGAGTAGAAATCGCATGCATGACACTCTCCTAGGTTATATAGTAAACTAAACATAACCCTAGACATCTAGCAGTGATAGGGTAATAAGCTATGCATACGTGTAGTACTCGGTGCTTGTGTCAGTGTCACTAAGTAGCAAAATGCCATGTATGTATATGATGTATGAATGCATCATGAATGAAACAATTCACCAAGAAATATGGATAATCTGATATAAGAAAATATGTATTTTTATCTCGGTAAAATTCTTCTGAAATAACTGAAGTATCATCAATGAAATCTATGGAAATCCGTGTCAAGCATCGACACAAAGCATGTAAATCTCAAAGTCTTGATATCTCATATCTCTGCATCTCAATCTCGTATCTCTATATCTCAAATCTCATATCTTTGTATCTCAAATCTCAATATCTCGGGCTCCGGCCGTCCGGATCGACCCATATCATCAAATCATACGACTATGATCGGTATACTCCGGATATCCGCCGCGTCACAAATAACCGGTAGGTAATGCACCCCTGCCAGGCTCAACGCCATCATCTGCGATCTTTTTGCCCTGAGGTACCATACCGGGCCCACTATGTACCCGCAGACGGTGCATCCCCCTCCTCGAATCGGGTATATGATACTGCTAAAGAACTGAGAAAACTCATGGTGGACAGCATACACATCACATCATGAGAAAACCGCAATTTTGCTCTTTAAAATAATAACAGGTTTTTAAAGTGTTGCGGTTTTCCCCAAAATCCAGAAATCTCATAGAAAATCCAAAATCCCAAAATCATGAGTAAGTAAATAATGAGTATCGATATAAGCCCCGCAATACCACATGATAATATGAATATGTAAATGCATGAAGTGTCTAAGTAATATATGCAATGTCTAAACTATCACATAAGAGTAATCACACAATATTATGTTGGACTAGCATTTGGCTGATAATATCAATAACAATAACATGTTCCAAAGTGTACGTGACATGGCGATTACCGATGATGATATGTGTGAGCCGGCAAATAAGTGTACGTGGAACATGCACATCATCGGTAATGGTGCTGGTGTCCTAACAGACAGGGTTTCATATTAGCAAGGAAACATATGTATGAACATATAATGCGATGAATACAACATGAATATAATGGTGAATATATAGTAAACGCACAAATTAGAGTATACATACTAATTACGAGTCATACAGTTTGTTAATTGAAAAAGCACGATCGTGGTTTTTAGAAAAGTAGGGGCTACGGGGTTTTCAAGAAAAGATACGTCCTTTGAAAAATCCGTAGTATCCCTCAGGCTGTCTTTAAAAATGCGCACGATTCGTTAGTTTTGAAAAGAAGTATGACTCGTGCCTAAACTAATATCTACCTAACCAACTAAGAAATAACTAAAGAGACTAGTCGAAAGGTAAGAAGAATCCACCTAAAATCTGAGTCAATGTCTCAAGTAGTCGGCGATCCAGCCTCAATAGCGTCACGTACATAGTACGACTTTCTCGAGTCAAGAGTGCGGATCAATCATCACATCTATACCTCGTACAGTAAAATTCCATCGTACGGCATCCCAAAATTTGGGGCATGGTCAACTATTATATATACATCATCATTCGTATAGTATCATCATCAAACACCATCATGGTCAAGGGTGCTATACTACGATTGCATACATTATAATATCATCAAACATATATCATCTGTGTGAATATACATCGTCAACTGATCTATTAAAATATCATGTCATATATCATACTGTGATTAAGTCACCTATTACAGTCTGGGTTCTATTCTAGAGTCTCATACATTTCAATGTCATCAACACATTTTATCGTTTATATATAAATATATTCTATATTCTCATTGCCCAACAATCTGCTAATATCATAACACATCTCATGTCATAACTCGATCATATATCCAATATCTCACGGCATCATGCCCAGTCATATCGACTCATCCCCATGTATCACGTAATATCCTCATATCACATGTATATTTATATATATAATATATATAGAAACCTACATACACACACACACACACACACACACACACACACACATATACATATACACCAAGTCAGGTGTATGTGTGTGTGCATGTGTGTATGTCTACATGAAACCTACAAATTGACTCCAAGGTAATCATCCTCTGGTTAAATCTTTCTAAATCCATCTAATCCAAATTAAGGTCTTCAATGGTACCCTACCAGTCAAGCATCCGAGGTCACGTCCGACTCATAATAATAATACATTATAACCTTATACTACGTTTGCGGGGGTGCTATACGACATCCACCTGACTTCCTCCCTAGATATGCATCTACTCACCTGCATCCTCGCTTGCCGAAGTCGATGTCGCCATGCTCTTCACATCGTCTCGAAATCCACGTGAGGGCGCCTACATATAAACATATGGTATCATAAATCGAAATCACGAATGAAAACCAAAACGGCACACGAAACACACATAGGTTAGAACCTATGGTCCTCGCATGCAAGAAAAGCCAAACAAATTCTCAATGTCAATGTACAAACATCAGACCGTCGAGTTAAAAACACAATTACCAAAGTTCAAGTTATAAACAATCACGAAATCAAAACAGAATCTCAGAAAACAAGCTCCAGATTTTGCCTAAGGTGAAATTAGCCAATTTTGCATATAGGAGAGGTCTAGTTATCAGATAATTTAGCTTCCCACAAAAGATCACTGCCTAACTCCTAAATATGGCCGCAAATTGCGGCCATATCGATTAAATCTGCGGCCTAAGTTTGGGTATAGGGTCTCGGGTTTCAGGGGTAGTCTTCTGGTCACCTGCACATATCACTATAATTGCTAAATAATTTTCCAAGTCTCCGAGTCACAGCAGATCTCCAATTATCACCACAAAAGTCACAAAAATCCGATATCGGGGTTTCTAAGTTTGCTAAATAGGGTTGACTCTCAGGTTTAATCCAGCATACAATCACAACAGGGGTTATATGGCCTTTACTAATCTCAATTACACTTCACAACTCAAGATTTCCTCAAAACCCTAACTTGAAATTTTCAATGTTCTCTAAACCTCGATAAATCGATTCTAAACTAACAATAGAAGCTAATAGAATGAAATACTACTCTAATGGTGATGAAATTACCTCATTTGGCAACTCAAGGATTTTCTTGAGTTGCCCAAGATCCCCAAAGTCTTGACTTGATCACACCCTCAAGCTAGTAGTAAGCTGGGCATTAATTTTTGTGAAGAGGATGTAAGGTTTTGGTATGGGATTGATGGTGTAGTAAGGAGGTAGACAGGGTGGGGGAGAGAGGCAGCCATGGAGGTGAAGGAGGGGAGAGAAAGGATGAAAAGAAATGGAGGGAACAAAAGAGCTATGGTCAAAGCTCAAGAGAGGACTAGAACCCTCTCTCTCTCTCTCTCATGTCTCTTCTCTCATTTTCCTTTTATTTTCTTTTATTTTAAATCAAAGCAAAAGCCAAGAAATGAAAGACATGAAGCAAGGTTTTCTAACAATTAAAAATGTGTAACATGTATTAGCAAGAAAATGACATGGTGCATGTCACATGCACAAAACAAAATCAATGCGAAATTAAGTACTAATCGAGTTTAGTAATACTAGCTTATACGCAAATAATTATATACCAAATTGTTAAATTCCTAATTTTCATAAATTAATATAAATTTCCAAACAATTTCTAATATTCATAAAATTTACTATCTTAATTATTTAATTTCCCAATTTATCGGTATATAATTATACGTATTATCAAAATATTCATAATATTATTATTTAATTATAAAAATTCACAATAATAATATTTTATTTTTCTGAAATGTTACGCTCAGAGTTTTTTTAACTCTAGGAGCTGGCGCCCTCGTGCAAGGCACATCAGACGCTGCCTCAGAGTTTTTAATTCTCGGCGCTGGCGCCCTGGTGCAAGGCATGTGAGGCGCTGTTTCAGAGTTTTCAATTCTCGGCGCTGGCGCCCTTGTGCAAGGCACGTGAGATGCTACCTCAGAGTTTTTAATTCTCGGCGCTGGCGCCCTCGTGCAAGGCACGTGAGGGCGCCCTCGTGTAAGGCACGTGAGGCACTGCTTCAGAGTGTTTAACTCTCGGTGCTGGCACCCTCGTGCAAGGCACGTGAGGTACTGCCTCAGAGTTTTTAACTCCTGGCACTAGTGTCCTCATGCAAGGCACGTGAGGCGCTGCCTCTTTACTGAAGGTGTCTTTTCGCCTTCTTTCTTCGCTTTTCCTGAGTCAAACTTTTCTTTTCCAATGCTTGGAAATAGTTCCATCATGCACAACATCTTTTGTGCCTAGACTGAAATGTCTCCCTTCATAATCTGAAGCAATACTTCTCTTCTCTCTCACTTCAGAGAATCATTTTAACAGAGAAGAGCTATAGCCTGTAATCGTCCACATGCTCGCCGACAGCCATGGGAGGTGCCTTTTGAGGAAATTGTTCCTTGTTTTGCTGCACGCTTGGTGAACCCTGCTCTTACGGATGACCAATACGATACGGTGTTGTACGAGCTCTTGACTCGTAGAGGATCTCCTCTCCCTATCGACTCTATTTAGCTCTAGATAGTCTTCTTGTCCGTGCTCGATGACATTCCCCCTCATCCAGCGGAGATGACTCCAGCGATACTCGACGCAGCGAAAGACAAGATCGAGTTCTTTCATGAGGCGCTTTTGATTACCACGGCTCTGAAGGATCGCTCTGTCCAACTGCTAAGCCAGATACGGGCTCAGCAGGCCATCATGTCTGCCTTCGCTGATGGGCATGGTGCTAACCGATGGGAAACGACTCCTCGTGAAGATCGCCGCTTTGACATGGTGGAGAAGGCAGAAAGGGAGTTAGAGAATTTTATCCATAGTTTTGTGAATCCCTGTACTTTCGATCCCATGTTTGGTGATCTATTTCCCGTAGAATAAAATGTTCAATTAAATACTTTCTTTTTGTCGTTGACCACCAAGTGCTCCTTTTCTAACTCATGTTCTTCCTCTGATGTGTGCATGTGCATAATGAATGAGCCCGATTTCACACATATCTGTAAACGAAACTTGAACCGGTGTAAACAGGAACAAATATCTCTTGGCCGAAGATTTTGGCGGGAACACTCTCATGCCACGATATACGTTCCATACCAATCTACCCCTTTATCCCTGCGTAATGTATTGTATGGATTATGTTTAAAGTTTTTGGCCGAAACCATGGATACAAAATGTTCAGGTTCATATTCAGGATGTAATCATATATTCAAGTAGTCATGTCAAGTTCATGTCAAGTTATAACCATGGTTCAGTCAAGTCAAGTCAAGTATACTTGTTTGAATTTGATGTTTGAATTTAAGTATTCATGATCATGATCAAGTATTCATGTTTGATTTTGGATTCAGGTTTGAGGTTGGACTTAAACTGATTCAGAAACTTGTAAACTGATTTAACTATTGAATTCTTAGGTTCGGAAGTCATCGGCAACTGTTGCACATGGACGGCAGGATTTGTGTCTTTTTCTAAGACAATCGCCATTGATAACTTCGTTATTTTTTCTAACCTGAATAGGCAAGCACTCACTTTCTCCGGCTCCCAGGGGCTCAAAAGAATTGATCCCGTTTAAACCTATATTTACTAAAGTTCTTAAAATATTGTTTTGTATATCTCGAGGGAGTTTTATAAAAAATATTTTAATATAGTTAAAAATAAAACTTCGAGGGTGATTTGTATTACTTAGGGTTTTCATGAACATGTATTTTAAGTATTGTGGTATTTTAATGATAATTACCTAGCTTTTAAAAGTTTATGGTATTTTATTGAAAACTAGTCCTTTTTAGTAACTTGATGGTATTTTATTGATATTTTTTAATCTTTCATTTTTAGAAAACATATAGTTTCATAATATAATGAAAATATGGATTTGTAATTTTATATAATTTTTTATTTTTAGAAAATTAGTTTTATTTAGAAAATTCGCATTTCTTAAAAACCGTATTTTATATCCTTTCGAGATCAAATACTCTGTGAAGAATGCTGCATCTCGCTCTACTATCCCCAAATGTGCGATAATCTGCACCATCCATTAGCGGGTCCCCTAACAAGGGTTGTAGATGTATAATTGCAAAGAAATAAAAATACCGGTTTAAAAGAAACCCTGTTTTAAAGTATGTGGTATTTTATTGTAAAGATTATTCTTCGAAACAAATATACATACAAATAGGTATCGTGCTATGAAACCAAAGTGTACATTTTGGGTAAGTCGTTACCTCATGAAGTTTTTCCTAAAGGTATAGTTTTAACGAAAAGAGGTGATAATAAAGTTCAAGCTATTTTAATGAAAAAGTTCAATTATGTTTGTTTTACATGAGATTCTTTGTTAAACTTGATTTTAAATATTGATATTTAAAGTTACAAATAATGTGGTAAAATTAGATTGACCGATATATAAAGGAAAAGGAAGTTTCTAGGGTTTAGAAAAAAAAATCGGTAATAACTCCACTTTACCGATATATGATTTAAAGATGAATTTCAATGAAAATGAGGAGAGTTGGGAGGGACTTACGGTTTGAATATATCAAGAATAGGTTAAGGAACAGGGGATGAACTTCGTGGTGTTGCGAAAGCTCCGGAATCGGTTTCGATCTTCGACGAAAGAAGCTTGCTCGCTAACTCCACTTTACTCCACTTGCACTTAGGAACTTTTTGAGAGAGTTTTTGCTAGAATTTTCAGAATGGTGCTGAGCCAAAGTTTGGGGTGGTATTTATAGTGGAGAATTAGGGTTTGGAAATTAAAATTTTGGATTAAAAAGTATTAAAATGATATTAAATGGTGAAATGAAAGGTCTTTGTTTGATTGCAAGGAAATCAAACAGTGCAAAGAGGTTAATAGGAGCTGAAGAGACGAGTGTGCAAAGCACGGAGCAATTTGGATGCATCATGACTGTCCCCGCCGGCCCTATAGGGAAATACGTCGGTCGAGATTGAGTGTTTGGTTTCGAGATTCGTGCCACGTGGATTTTTCTGTGTTTACACCATTTTGCACATGTTTGATTTTTCTGAACTTTTCATTTCCTCGTATATTGCACGTGCAACCTTTTGGGCTTCCAAAAAGTTAAAAAAGAAAAATCAGACAAATAACTGTATGATGGGAATCGAACACACAGGCTACGTCATAGCAGTGCAGAGGTTTTACCAGTGAGCTACAAGTTGCTTCTTGCTTTTATTTAACAAAAGTAACTTATAACTCATACACAGGCTATAATACTCTTTTCTGTACATTAACAGGAAAATTTCTGTACAGAGATTCCATAGTCGTTACATTCTACCCTCCTTATAAAAATTTCGTTCTCGAAATTTACATTTACAGAGCGACTAATTTTCAAATAGATAAGGGTATCTTGCACGCATATCTTCTTCTCGTTCCTATATTGACTCTCCTGGCGAATCTTTTCTCCACATCACTCGGACCAAGTTTACTTCCTTATTCCGCAATGTCTTTACTTTCCGGTCTAGGATCTCAACTGGTTATTGCTCGCAGGTTAAATCAGTTTGTATTGTGAGCTCTGAGTGATCAAGCATATGGCTGGGGTCGCTCACATATCGTCGTAGTTGGGATATGTGGAACATATTGTGCACTCCGTCCAATGAGGGTGGTAGTGCTAAACGGTATGCAACTTCTCCAACTCGTTCGAGTATGTCGAACGGTCCTATGTATCTTAGACTGAGTTTACCCCTCTTGCCAAAATGGATCACTCCTCGGTTTGGAGAGATCTTCAGGAATACATGGTCTCCAGGTTGGAACTCCAGATGTCGACGCTTTGCATCTGCCCAATACTTCTGTCGATCTTGGGCTATGCGCATCCTTTCCATGATCATGCGAACTTCGTCCACAGTTGCCACGATTATCTCTGGTCCAAGGAATTCATGATCTCCGACATCGTCCCAACTTAGCGGTGAACGACACTTCTGTCCGTAGAGTATTGCGAATGGTGTCATTCCAATGCTTGCCTGATAACTGTTTTGTATGAAAACTCCACAAGGTGTAGGTGATCTTCCCACGAACCTCTGAAGTCTAACATACAGTCTCTTAGCATGTCTTCCAGAATCTGAATTGTTCACTCGGACTTCCCGTCCGTTTGTGGATGATAAGCCGTGCTGAAATTCAAACTGGTTCCCAGGCTAGCTTGCAGACTCTGCCAAAATTGTGATCGAAATCTTGTATTACGATCGGAGACGATGCAAACAGGTACTCTATGTAATCTTACGATCTCCTGCATGACTTCATGGGTATCAATTATAGTACATCTTGAAGGTTTAAATCTTACTTTGGATTTATGCTTACCTTCATGTACTTATTTGCTAACGTTTCGGTTGACTGGCCAACTCGAAATGGAATAAAGTGAGCTGATTTGGTGAGTCGGATCATAATAACCCATATTGCGTCGTTACCCTTCGTGCTGCGAAAGAGGGCAGTCACGAAGTCCATGGTAATGTGCTGCCATTTCCATTCTGGGATTGTTAACGGCTGAAATAGACCAGGAGTTCTGTGATGTTTAGCCTTTACTTGCCGACACACCAAACAATTTGCTACGCTTCTAGCTACTTCGCGCTTCATTCCATACCACCAGTAGTGTTGCTGGAGATCCTTATACATCTTCGTACCACCGGGGTGTACCGAATACGGAAAGCTGTGAGCTTCTTGTTGGGGTCAAAATTTACACCCCGGTTGACCAAGTCAAAATCAAAGTCAACCCCCAAGCTAAACAGGCCCAAGCCCAGGCCAAGTGGGCCTATGCCCAAGTTAAGCCCGAACATGAAGCCTCCCCATGCCAAGAAGAAAATTATGTAAGTTTGATATAAATTTCATGCATGAATGTAAAATAAATGGGTAAAAAGTCAAATTTTTGTAAAGCCCATGGCTCATGTGCAAAAAGAAATAAGCACATGAGGCATGGAATAGGCAAAATGCCATTTTGTAAAGTTCAAGGGGCTATGTGTAAATTTGTAAGCCTATATAAGGCAACATGATGAAGAGAGACTTTTTCATTCCCCTCAAAATCTTGGGTTTCTGTGCCTCCTTCTTCCTCAAGGTTCTAAACCTTCTTACCTATTTTTGAATTAAATCAAGAGTTTAACTCTTCTTTTTCCAAAAAGAAACAGTTTTTCACCATAAAACCCTTGAAGGGGAACTCAGATCTTCCATCAAATCCCCAAAAGGGGAGATTTTTAAGTCTCACCCACTTTTCTCCAAGATCCAGCCAACAGAGAGGAGAAAGAAGAAAACCCAACTCCAAAAATCCCACTTCGGGAAGATCCAAGGCTCGAGAAGATCTATGACTCAAGGGAGAAGAAAAAGGTCCCCTTTCATCATCTCCGAAAATCTCTTGGGAGTTTAACTCCGGAAAAAAAAAAGAAAGAAAGAAAAAAGGGCCTTTCTTTTTAGGAATTTAACTCCAAAAGCCAATTAGGAGTACAACTCCCAGTACAGGGGCTAAACCCTTTTGTCCTTCTTTTAGGAATTTAACTCCAAAAGTCAATTGGGAGCACAACTCCCGGTACAGGGGCTAAGCCCCTTTTTTCTGTTGGTGCCCAACGCCTACGTGCCCGGCACGTGAGGCGCCCAGCGCCCAACGCCCACGTGTCAAGCACATGTGGCGCCCAGCGCCCGCGTGCTGGGCACATGAGGCGCTGGCGCCTATGCGTCCTTTGGATGCTATTCATCTTTTTTTTCTATATACACTCCACAACACTTTCCCCGTTAGAAAAAAATTCTACCCGCAAGAGGGTTGCTAGCCCCATTGACCCCAGCCCCGCTATCCAAGTAGCAGGACCCCCGTAAACTCTGTAAGGCCCCGATATACCTAAGACCTCTCAAAACACAACACACACACACTGCACATTGAGTTCGCATGACCAGTTTGACCTGTCAATCGGAGGTTCTTTCGCTTCAAAAGCGAGGGGTAATTAACGGCAGGTTAGTCCGTGGCTGCCGGAGATTCGGATCCCCACAATCAATAAACCCCTGCCTCCCCTAAGTAGGGGGAATCTGTAGTACGCCTGACAAGTGACCTGTATTCCCATCTCAATGGGGTGACGAAAAACACCCTACAGATTCTGGCACACCCGGTGGGACATTTTTTCCTCCCATATTCCGGTTTAAACGTTCATGCAAACTCAATCAACATACATATCAATATTTATACTAAAATAATGCTCTTTCATGCAGGATTTCAAGCGATCAAGCCTCAACAATGTCTCCAAGGACAAGCTCAGCTCTCGACATAGCTCCCATCTCATACACGATGAAGATGGACGCCAGGATGGTCCTCCCGGCCAGTCTCGGGCGACAATGGGAGGAGCCGCTACTACCATTCGGCTCTATTCTGTTCGTGCCAGCTAACGTCATTTCTGCTCCTCAAGCTCCAGTAACAGACAGACCGGTCTCAAAAGGCAGGAGGCCAAATATGGTGATCTTGAGGGCACCACTACCCAAACGCAAGTCGATGTTTGAATGACTTTTCTTAGCCCCAGCTGGGGACAAGGCCATCAACACCAACAAAGCAACAAGGCATCTCGGGCAAGCTCCAACGGTGCCCCTGATAACTGCTCAATCGGGTATCTTCTCTAACCCCCCGTCAATCGACTCATAATGGCTTCCTGGATAACAGATGCCCGCCAAGCCCTCAAAATCGAGAAGCTAAGACAGAAAAGGCTCAGATACAGAGCCAAAAAAGGGCTAGGGCTCCTGCTAGGCTGAAATTCATGAAGTTCCAAGAACAAGGTTACCCTGCAACAACAGCTGAATCGGCTGTAAAGATCGCTAACTCTTTTGAACCACTGAAATTGGTCTAGAAGAATGCCATGACCTCAAAAGCCAAGAAAGCTACGATCCGGACAGCGCCACCTAAGGACCCAGTCAGACCAACCGTCTTCAGTCACATGTCCTTTCTAGAAGAGGAAGGGCTACGATGATGGTCCGAAAAATCAGTCGCCGAAGATATAAAGATGGCTGGATATATTGTCTACACTGTCTACATGGTAGACACACGCAGCAAAAGCAAGGACAGGGCCATCACATCTCAAATCCAATCTGGTGTGAATATGGCTGCCACTTCCCAAGACCAGCCTCCTCTGGAAAGTAATGAAAACCCTTCAAGTGAGGCTGGTAAGCAAAGAGATCCCTCGATTCATGAGGAGTCGGGCTCGGAAGGCGAAAAGGAGCCAATCTTCCTTCCCAAGGCCGCAGAGCAGCAACTTCTCCAAGAGCTTCAGAAGCAGCTCAGAAACAAAGACAAAGAGATAGCCAAGCTCTACTCAAAGATTGATAACTTGACAAACGTCGTCTTACATCTCACGGCCCAACTTGCTTCTCAGCCTCCCAATCAAGCGCAGGGCTCTGCTCATGAACCGGGAAACGGTGTCCTGAAACAGCCGGCGCCTATTCCCTTAAATCCAAAGATGGGCGAGCCGCATGAAAGTCGGTCTCATCCAATCTCGGGAAATGTCTTAACTACCGATGACAGCAACCCGCTAACGCAAGATCAAATCATGGATTTGGTCGCCAATAAAGTCAAAACATTGGTAGCTGAAGCCGAAGCGCAAAAAGATATCGGCAGTAGTGGGAGACCATATCCTACTCGGTATGATCTGGTAGAGTTTCCTGGTGGCTATATCATCCCCAAGTTCGGAAGATTAGATGGGACAAGAAATGCGAATCAGCACATCGCCCACTTTAAAGCCTCATGCAGGAATACTGGGGGCAATGATGCGCTTCTCCTCCGCCAGTTCATTAATAGCTTAACCGGTGTCGTTTTCGATTGGTACGCAAGCAAACCAGATGGCTCCGTTACTACTTTCGTCTAAATGGAATCTCTATTTCGGTAAAGGTTCATGAGTGGCAGCGATAAGATCACCATTGCCGACCTCATAAGGACCAAACCAAAGAACAACGAAAGAAGCACGGATTTTATAACCCGATGGCGCAATCTCTCCGTCAAATGTGAGCCATCATTGGAGCAAGACCAATCCATCAATCTTCTTATAAAAAATCTAAACAACCGGATGAAACTTTTCCTGTGCACCGTAGGCCTCAAAACATTCCAAGAGCTGACCAAGAAGGTTCAAATGTTGGAACGCTCAAAACCCGAGTCCACTCAAGGGACGGAGACATCGGAGGGACGACGATCGGAAAAGCAAAAGTTCCAATAGCACCGATTCCCTAAATAAGCAGAGAGCGGGTGGAGCAAAGATTAACAAATCTCGAAAGCCAACTTTGGAGGAAAGGAGAAATAAGATCTACTCTTTTAGAAGAGACAAGGTTCCCAAAATATTCAAAGATGCTCTGAAGAATGGCCTGCGGCTACCAAACCAAAAAGGATAAATGAAGTGAACATGACTGATCATCCCAACTTTTGCCCATACCACCGAGTGCTGGGACACACTATTGAAGATTGTTGCATCTTCAAGGATTGGGTCGAGAAACAATACAAGGCATGAGAAATATCATTGTCCCCTGGCATATTAACAAATGATCGAGTCGCGACCGCTAATTTTATACAAATAGAGACCGAGATATTTGGGGAACCGACCGCTCTCAATTGTTCACCCTCCCCTGAACGGGGCAAACCATGGCGACAATCCAAAGGTCCGGCGATTACGTTGATGATGAGGGGGTAACAAAAAGATGCGAGATCCATACGGTCTACATGATCGGACTTGGAGAAACGAACCCTCCTACGCTTCACAGCCATGGTGATGATATGGTTGACGCCGCCCAATATTGGCTCGGTTCAGATAATGATGAGGGCCCTGCTCGAGCTGCTAAGTAAAAAGAGCCCATGGTTCTTGGGGAATCAAGCTTAGGCGATGAGGATAGCCCAGTCATCATCCCCAAAACTATAGAATAAGCATTATTCCAATGGCTTCAAGAGCAATTTCAGGACCGTGATAGGGAGTTAGCCAAGATCCGTTCCAAAGTCGATGATCTGGTGAATGTTGTGGAAAATCTAGCAACCCGAGTCCTTCAAATGCAATCACAACAAAATCAAAATTTGGTCTATGAACCAGGGATTAATGTCCCAAAGCAGCCAACAGCTATTCCCTCTGGTCTAAGAGCGGAATACCTTCATGAAAGTCGAAGGCGGCTAGCCCCCAGGAAAGTCCTGACGCATGTCTGCGACCAGTTGACATGGGACAGAATTAAGGGAAAGTCATCGGCAGATCCTGAAACTCTCCAGGATTTACTTAAAAGAGTCTAGATGCTGGAACATGCGGGTCCCGAATCTCTTCCAAACTACCAATATAACAAGAAGTCCAAATATCCGGAGAACGACAACCGCAAAGGTGAGCCTCCCAAGGACACTGAATCCTCTAATGTATCTGCCGACCAAAGTAGGCGAGGAGCAGGCAGGCCTAATGCCGATCAGCCTCGAAAACCAGTGTTGAGAGGGGAAGGAGAATCGCCCCTGGAAGAGAAATTGAATAAGGTCTATTCTTTCAGAAGGGACAGAGTCCGTAAAATATTCAAGGACGCCCTGAGAAACGGTCTGCAATTGCCTAAATCAAAAAGACTATATGAAGCAAACATGATTGATGATCTTTTGTACTACCCGTATCACAGAATGGTGAGTCATACCATTGAAGACTGCTTTATTTTCAAGAATTGGGTGGAAAAACAATACAATGAGGGAGTGGTCTCATTGGCCAAATACGCGTTAGCAGAAAACCAAGCTTCGATCGCCCACTCCGTTCGAATGAAGACCAAAACTCTCTAGGGGCAAACGGCTCAATCGCTCGCTCCAGAAAATGACCCAGTTCATCGCAGTTTCTATGGGACACACGTGAACGTCTCTCCAAAAGGACAAAGAGAGCATTGAAGCGCCATGAGATCAAAGTCCAAGGATTTTTGAATAAGTGCACGGTAAGGACCACTACGTCATTAAACTGGGAACATTCGACCTCAAAGTCGTTAAACTGGGGATATAAAAAATGTGTAAATAAAAAATAAAAAATAAAAAAGGGCCGAAATGATGGGGTAACTTGCAATAAAAATCAGCGAGTAAAATAAAAATGAAAATAAACATGCCGAAATGATGGGGCAACCGCAAATAAACAGCCAAAATGATAGGGCAATCGCGACCTCCGCGATAAGGAAAGCTGAAATGGTGGAGCAATCGCAGTAAAAAAAAATCCCCAAACCTCCAAACGGCAAATGATGATTCGCTCCTGGTACCATATTCCAGTGTAGCGATGCTGATGCCAAACCAAAACCAAAATCTCTAAATTCTCTCACGGCGAATGATGAGTCGCTCCTGGTACCATATTCCAGTGCAACGATGCAGACGCCAACCAAAATCCAAATCCCCCAAATTCACCAGCCCTATGGCCAATCCCCAAATTGACTACCGCATACAATCCATGGGCTCAAATAATCCTCATCACACCCATGCCTCACCGCAATTACAAGCCCCGCGGCCGGTCTCCACCCATGGAATTAAGCTCTATTTGGGAAAGACCCACTTATGTGTCTTCATGATACATGAGGAGAACAAAACTTGCGAGATCCTCTCGACTCGTAAGAGAACACCTTCATGGGATCCTTACGACTCATGAGGGAAAAACACACTTGGGGGTCCTTACGACTCCTAAGGAGAAAATACACCTAAGAGATCCCTTCGACTCATAGGGAGAAAATGCTTTTATGGGACCCTTACAGCTCATAAAATTGAAAAGCCTTAGGTGATAGGGACCTAAACCTATCTCCTAAGCCATCGCTCTCCAATAGGAAAAGGCAAATGATGAATTACTCCTGGCACTTGTGCTCCAATGTGAGCAACGCTGATGCCGACCCCAACCCCAAAATTCTAAACTTTCGATCCAGCAGACCCCTAAGTCTTTAAACTGGGAACAGATGACCTCTAAGTCGTTAAACTGGGAACGGATGACCCCTAAGTCATTAAACTAGGAACGAGGGAAATCCCCTGATGGCAAATGATGATTCTCTCCCGGTACCATATTCCAGTGTAGCGATGCTGATGCCAAACCAAAACCAAAATCCCCAAATTCTCTCACGGCAAATGATGATTCGCTCCTATTACCGCATTCCATTGTAGCAATGCTGATGCTAAACAAAAATCCAAATTCCAAATCCTACGCTGCAATGCCTCGAATTCAAGGGTCCCGCCAGATAAGGCAAGAATTGGACAAATCAAACTAAAGTCCCATCCGTAAGCGCTTCCAAGCTCAAAAGTCCCGCCGGACAGATTGGAACCTCCCCAAAACAAATCAGGCCAACCAATTCTGACAACGACCTCTACATCAGAAGCAGTGACACTCCGTGCCGGGGAAACATCAAACAAACACTCCGTGCCGGGAAAACGTCAACCAGTGACACTCCATGCCGGGAAAATGTCAAACAGACACTCCACCTTAGGGATAAGTTAACCAGCGACACTCTGTGCCGGGGAAACGTCGACCAGCGACACTCCATGCCTGGAAAATGTCAAACAGACACTCAGCCTCGGGGATAAGTCGACCAGCGACACTCCACCTCTGGATAAGTCGATCAGCGACACTCTACCTCGGGGATAAGTCGACCAGTGACACTCCATCTCGAGGATACGTCGACCAGCGACACTCCGTGCCAGAGAAACGTCGACCAGCGACACTCTGTGCCGGGGAAACGTTATATACAGACACTCCGTTTCGGGGAAACGTCCAACACAGACACTCCGCCTTGGGGACACGTCAACCAGCGACACTCCGTCTCGGAGACACGTCAAGCATCGACCGTCCATGTCGTAAAAAGGGCGGTGCCAGCCTCCCCAAAAGCGGGAACCAAATCAAGTAACCTCCACGCGAAAGAAGATTCATCAATTTCATGCACACGACCCATATATGCGATGTGCATTTATTGATGGGGGCACTTTGTTAGGGTTAAAATCTAAACCCCGGTTGACCAAGTCAAAATCAAAGTCAACCCCCAAACTAAACGGGCCTATGCCCAAGTCAAGCCCGAACTTGAAGCGGCTGGCCTTCCCCATGCCAAGAATAAAATTATGTAAGTTCGATGTAATTTTCATGCATGAATGTAAAATAAATGAGCAAAACCCTAAATTTTTGTAAAGCCCATGGCTCATGTGCAAAAAGAAATTAGCACATGAGGCATGAGATGGGCAAAATGCTATTTTGTAAAACCCAAGGGGCTATGTGTAAATTTGTAAGCCTATATAAGACAACATGATGATGAAATAAGAAGAGAGACTTTTTCATTCCCCTCAAAATCTAGGGTTTCTGTGCCTCCTTCTCCTTCCTCAAGGTTCTAAACCTTCCTCCCTTTTTTTTTGAATTAAATTAAGAGTTTAACTCTTCTTTTTCCAAAAAGAAACAGTTTTGCACCATAAAACCCTTGAAGGGGAACTCAAATCATCCATCAAATCCCTAAAAGGGGAGATTTTTAAGTCTCACCCCCTTTTCTCCAAGATCCAGCCAACAGAGAGGAGGAGGAAGAAAACCCAACTCCAAAAATCCCACTTCGAGAAGATCCAAGGCTCAAGAGAAGATCTAGGGCTCAAGGGTAAAGGGGTCCCCTTTCATCATCTCTGAAAATCTCTTGGGAGTTTAACTCCGGAAAAAAGAAAGAAAGAAAGAAATGGGGCCTTTCATTTTAGGAGTTTAACTCCACAAGTCAATTGGGAGTACAACTCCCAGTACATGGGCTAAGCTCATTTGTATTTCTTTTAGGAGTTTAACTCCAAAAGTCAATTGGGAGTACAACTCCCAGTACAGGGGCTAAGCCCCTTTTTTCCGCGGGCACCCAGCGCCCATGTGTCGGGTGCGTGAGGCATCCACGCCCACCACCCATGTGCCAGACGCGTGTGGCGCCCATACGCTGGTGCCCAGCGCTTACGTGTCGGGCACGTGTGGCGCCCCGTGCCCGCGTGCTGGACACATGAAGCGCTGGCGCCTATGCGTCATTTGGACGTTATTCACCTTTTTTTCTATATACACTCCACAACACTTTTCCCGTTAGAAAAAATTTCTATTGGGGTGCTGCCCAGTACCCCGAAAGTGGGCTGCTAGCCCTCATGACCCCTAGCCTGCTATCTAGATAGAGGGACCCCTGTAAACTCTGTGAGGCCCCCGATATACCCAAGACCCCTCAAACCACAACATATGCACACTGCACATTAAGTTCGCATGACCGGTTTGACCCGTCAATCGGAGTTTTCTTCGCTCCAAAAGCGAGGGGTAATTAATGGCAGCTTAGTCCACGGATGCCGGAGATTCGGATCCCCACAATCAATAAACCCTCGCCTATCTTAGGCAGGGGGAATCTATAGTACGCTTGACAAGCGACGCGTATTCCCATTTCAATTGGACGACGAAAAACACCCTACACTTCTTTCATCAACTCTTCTCGAACTGGGCCAATTAGCACACATAATCGACTTCCATATGTAAGGATCTATCTCCATGGATGATGAAGTCAGTTCAAAGTCCACTTTCTACTTGTTCTCGGATCTTTTGTAGCTTGGCATCATTTTCTTGAGCTGTCTTGATCTGATTGACAAGAGTGGACTGGTCGTGTAAGTTCATTAGATATGAAGCGTTACCTGGCATAACTATTTCAATCTCTAATCCGTGCAATTCTTGTTGTAGCTTCCACTGAGCAATGAGGTTCATTGATAATGGCTGGCAACTAAGTGCATCAGGTTCTACATTCATCTTCCCAGGATGATACTGTACGTTGATGTCGAAATCCGCCATGAGTTCTAACCATCTTCTCTGCCGCATGTTTAATTCTTTCTGAGTAAATACATACTTCAGACTCTTGTGGTCGGTGTATATATCTACTCATTCTCCCAAGAGGTAGTGGCGCCAAATCTTGAATGTGAAGATGACGGTTGCCAACTCTAGATCATGTGTTGGATAGTTGCGCTCATGAATCTTTAGTTGTCTTGATGCAAAAACCACAACTTTTCCATACTGGTGTAGAATATATCCTAATCCTTTACCGGACACATCACAATGCACAACGAATTCTCCAGATTGATCCGGTATTACAAGGATAGGAGCAGAGGTTAATCTTGACTTGAGTTCTACAAAAGCTTTTTCACGTGCTTCTGACCAAATGAATACTTCATCTTTACATGTGAGCTTGGTCAGGGGTGCTACAATCTTTGAGAAGCCTTTAATGAATCATCGATAGTATCCTGCTAATCCCAAGAAACTCCGTATATCTTTCACCATCTTTGGTGTCGCCCACTCACTGACAGCTGACACCTTAGTTGGATCTACAGAGATTCCATTGCCTGAAACAATATTTCCAAGAAATCCGACTTGATTTAGCCAAAATTCACACTTGTTGTACTTGGCGTAGAGATGATGTTGTCGCAATGTCTCCAGAACAATCCGTAAGTGATCGGCGTGTTCTTTCCGATTCTTTGAATACACTAGGATGTCATTGATGAAGATGACAACGAACCTGTCTAAGTACTCTCGAAAAACTTGGTTCATCAGGTTCATAAAGATGAAAGGTGCATTAGTCACTCCAAATGGCATTACGAGATATTCACAATGACCATATCGAGTCCTAAACACCGTCTTCGGAATGTCAGACTCTTTGGCCTTCACCTGATGATAACCCGAACGAAGATCTAGCTTTGAAAATACACAAAACCCACTTAACTGATCGAAAAGATCATCGATGCGTGGTAGTGGATACTTGTTCTTAATCGTCACTTCGTTCAGAGCTCGATAATCCACACACATCCTGTAAGAACCTTCTTTCTTCTTCACAAGTAACACCGGAGATCCCCAGCTTGAAGTACTGGGACGAATCCAACCTTTCTTCAGGAGTTCGTCCAACTGAATGTGGATCTCCTTCAATCCTTCTGGACTTAACCGGTATGGAGCTTTGATTATAAGTTGCGCACCAGGTTGTAAATCAATACTAAATGCAAGAGCTCGATCAGGAGGCAAACATGATATATCTTCAGGGAACGCATCCTCGAACTCTCGAACTACTTCGGGTTTTTTTTCTTCTGCCGGTAGAGAAAACACTTTCGTATTCTTTGGTTTAGCACAGTATCTTCCTGGCTCCAAAGTTCTATCTCCACTTTTGAAATAGAAAACTGGATGATCTGGTATCTCAAATACTACCCTCCTTTGACGGCAGTCAATAGTAGCATAGAATACTCTCAGCCAATCCATTCCCAACACAACATCGAAATTTGGTATGTCCAGTACTTTGAAATTTGCGTAGAATTCTCATCTGCAAACTACAACTGGACACTGATCAAACCCCATAGTTGCTTTCAAGACTCCATTCCCAGAATTGACATTCCAGCTTGAAATGAGTGGCTTCACGGGAATCGCATGCGTTCTCACGAATCGTTAAGACATGAAGCAGTGTGAAGCTCCAGTGTCAAAAAGTGTGAGTGCAGGAAGAGTGGTTACTAGTATAGTATCTAACTTGTGTGAGGTTGGGTTTAGATATAGGAAAAATATAGTGATACACCAGGATTGAAAAGATTTGAAAGGATGGGGGAATTACCAGTGATGACTTGTCCTGTGGCTTCGGCCTCCTCGACCATCATTGAAAAGCCTGACGTCTTGGTACATTCCTCTTTACTGGAGGCACATTTCTCTGTCCTTAGGGTACGTTTCTCTTCCCCTGAGGCACATTTCTCTGTCCTGATGGAATTGACGTTGAGGCTGTGCAGGTGGTCCACGTGGAGTTGGTGCAGGAAGAGCTAAGCGGGGTGCAGGTACTTGGATAACTGGCCGCTGCGGGACTGTGATTGCGGGTCTGAGTGCTAGTGCTATGTTAAAACGATATAGGAATTCTCCTATAGCATAAGTGGATGCGCCACAAATCAAACACAGACCATTTGCACGCCTACAGTCCTTCGCCAAGTGTCCAGTTCTCTTACAGTAGAAATAGAAATCTGGACTGGACCAGTTAAACGATCCTCTTGGTCTCCTAGGTGCAAAGGTCAGCGTAGAAGAGGCTCCTCCTGTCATATGTGTGGCAGGATGTTTGATTCCAGTTGTTTGAGGCTTACCCTTCTTCTTTACCACGGCTTCATAACGACGTGCTGCTTTCAGGGCAAGTTCATGAGCCGGGTAGTCGCCTGTGGCTAATGCCGCCTGAATCTCCGGGTCTAAACCCTGTTGGAATCATCTAGCCTAAATCTCATCGGTCAGGATCAAATGCACCGCGAACCTGATAATATATTGATGTCAGGTTAGAGGTGTGTTTTAACGGAACAGTATTTGATACGAATTCTTTACCTGCTAAGCATGATGAATTCGGCATCATATTCATCCACCGATTTTACCCACATAAAACCTTGTTGCAGGTGGATGAACTATTGTTCCATATCGAAACGGGTAGTCTGAGGGAAGAACTTCGCATCAAACAGATCGCGAAACGTCTTCCACTCAATTGGCTGTGTGAGTCGGCTTTCCTTAGCCTTCCGCCAGATTCTTGCATTGTCGGTCAGTTGCAACTTAGCAACTTTTACCCAGGCAACATCTGGAACTTGAGCGGCTGCCAAATCATTTTCGATCGCTTGAGCCCATTCTTCTGCCTCAAGTAGGCTCTCTTTTCCCGAGAAGTGTTTTTGGTGCAGTGTCAGAAACTGCTCGACTCTGGGTTCCTTGGCTTCGGGGCAGTGCATGAGTTGTTGCCGACCCTCCAATAGGCTCTTAATGGTCTCAAGCAGTACCATTTGCTCATTGATAGGAGATGCAATGGTAGGCGGTGGTGGTAGAATAGACGGTGGGGTATTGTCGTTGACATTCTTGCTGGTGTTGTTGGGAGAATCCATTACCTTGATAGAAAAGGAATGGTTAGGATAGATTCAAGAAATTAGAAATGTAAGGAATGTATAGTTGCTGATTCTTATAATTCTTATGATATATTGCTTAAGACTTTATGCAGAACTGATCTGCATGGAGTCGCCAACAAAACCTGTCATGCCCTGCTTCCCAGTAGACGGAAACGGTGACATGGCAGGCCGCAACATATTTACTATGAAATAAATACGTTAAGCGTAATTAAGCAATATATAAAAATGAACAAGAATGACAAGAGAATAAAATGAAACAACAACTTTATTTACATACAACTGTTTGAAATAAAAGATACAATAATCAAAAGCAAATGCCTAAACAATAGCATACTGAAAGTAAGTGCAGAGAAATTAGTAGTTAGGCTGAGCGGTAAGCTGGTCCAAGTCGTCCTAGTTTGGCTCTATCTCCTTAGAGTCCGGTCCTCCTAACGAACATTCCAAAGAAAGAAACAGAAAGAAATGTCGTCAGTGAACTAACGCTCGGTAAGACCCAAAAGAAGAAAGAAAAGATAGTATATAAAGTGAAATAAACAGATAAAGTTATATATGACCGATAACTGGTATATGATAGTTATTCTAATATGGTTGTTTGTAGTTTAATAAGGAAGGTATTCATGTATACGAGAGGACTCCATCTTACCCCGTGGACTATGGTAACATATAGTACAAGGCCCCGTCATAACCCACAAGACAACGGCACGTGAATTCATGTAGGTGTCTTTAAAGTGAGCTCTCGTGTCACAATATATGTTCCGTACCAATTTACCCCTTTATCCCCATGTAATGTATTGTATAAATTATGTTTACAAGTCTTGGCCGAAACCATAGATGCAAAATGTTCAGGTTCATATTCATGATGTAATCATGTATTCAAGTAGTCAAGTCAAGTTCATGTCAAGTTATAACCATGATTCGGTCAAGTCAAGTCAAATATACATGTTTGAATTTGATATTTGAATTTGAGTATTCATATTTATGATCAAGTATTTGTGTTTGATTTTGGATTTAGGTTTGAGGTTGGACTCAGACTGAGTCAGACACTTGTAAACTGATTTAACACTTGAATTCTTAAGTTCATGAGTCATCGGCAACTGCTGCACATGAACGGCAGGATTTGTGTCTTTTTCCAAGACAATTGCCATTGGTAACTCCGTTATTTGTCTAACCTAAATAGGCAATCACTCACTTTTTCCGGCTCCCTGGGGCTCAAGAGAGTTGATCCCGCTTAAACCTATATTTACTAAATTCCTTAAAATATTGTTTTGTATATCTCGAGGGGGTTTTATAAAAAATATTTTAATATAGTTAAAAATAAAACCTCGAGGGTGATTTGTATTACTTAGGGTTTTCATGAACATGTATTTTAAGCATTAGGGTATTTTAATGATAATTATCTAGCTTTTAAAAGTTTATGGTACTTTATTGAAAACTGGTCCTTTTTAGTTACTTGATGGTATTTTATTGACAATTTTTTTAATCTTTCATTTTTAGAAAAAATATAGTTTCATAATATAATGAAAATATGGATTTATAATTTTATATAATTTTTAATTTTTAGAAAATTAGTTTTATTTAGAAAATTCGCATTTCTTAAAAACCGTATTTTATATTCTTTCGAGATCGAATACTCCGTGAGGAGTGCTGCATCTCGCTCTACTATCCCCGGATGTGCGATAATCCGCACGATCCATTAGCGGGTCCCCTAATAAGGGTTGTAGATGCATAATTGCAAAGGAATACAAATACCGTTTTAAAAGAAACCCGGTTTTAAAGTATGTGGTATTTTATTGTAAAGATTATTCTTCGAAACAAATATACATACAAATAGGCATCGTGCTATGAAACCAAAGTGTACGTGTGGGGTGGGTTGTTACCCCGTAAAGTTTTTTCTAAAGGTATAGTTTTAACGAAAAGAGGTGATAATAAAGTTTAAGGTATTTTAATGAAAAAGTTCAATTATGGTTGTTTCACATGAAATTCTTGGTTAAACTTGTTTCTAAACATTGATATTTAAAGTTATAAATAATGTGGTAAAATTAGATTGACCAATATATAAAGGAAAAGGAAGTTTCTAGGATTTAGAAAAAAATATCGGTAATAACTCCACTTTACCGATATAAGATTTAAAGATGAATTTCAATGAAAAGGATAAGAGTTGGGAGGGACTTACGGTTTGAATATATCAAGAAGAGGTTAAGGAAGAGGGGATGAACTTCGTGGTGTTGCGGGAGCTCCGGAATCGGTTTCGATTTTTGATAGAAGAAGCTTGCTCGCTATCTCCACTTTACTCCACTTGCATTTAGAAACTTTTTGAGAGAGTTTTTGCTAGAATTTTCAGAATGGTGCTGAGCCAAAATATAGGATGGTATTTATAGTGGAGAATTAGGATTTGGGAATTAAAATTTTGGATTAAAAAGTATTAAAATGATATTAAATAGTGAAATGAATGGTCTCTATTTGATTGCAGGGAAATCAAATAGTGCAGAAGAGTTAATAGGAGCTGAAGAAACGGGTGTGCAAAGCACGGAGCAATTTGGATGCATCATGACCGTCCCCGCCGGCCTTATAGGCAAATCCACCGGTCGAGATTGAGTGTTTGGTCTCGAGATTCGTGCCACGTGGATTTTCTGTGTTTATACCATTTTGCACATGTTTGATTTTTCTGAACTTTTCATTTCCCCGTGTATTGCACGTGCAACCTTTTGGGCTTCCAAAAAGTTAAAAAATAAAAATCAGAAAAATAATTGTGTCTGATGGGAATCGAACAGACAGGCTACGACACAGTAGTGCAAAGGCTTTACCAATGAGCTATAAGTTACTTTTTGCTTTTATTTAACAAAAATAACTTATAACTCATACACAGGCTGTAATACTCTTTTCTGTACATTAACATGAAAATTTCTGTATAGAGATTTCAGAGTCGTTACAGATAGATTACCTTTTAGCGACCAGTTAGGATATGACTTGACCGACTTGACCTGTTTACATGTCTGTTTTATATTATTACTATATCCATATATATATAAACATGTGCACATGGAACACTCACACATTAATGCTATCACACCACACACACACACTTTTGCATTGAGTACTTGTTGGGATATTCTGACATTCCTGAGACTTGTCATCTCATATTTTGAGATGGATTTTCAAACCGAGCAGGATCAGAGTGATTGTCAGGAGTTTGCAGAAGATCAGTAGTATTTGTAGGTTATTTCTATTTTATTTCAGTTGCTATTAGAATGTGCACTCTCGCGAGACGTTCAGAGTGATGTATTTTTATTTTGGATCATGTATTTTGTTTATTCAGATCTTTTATCTTCCATGGGTATTTTATTGGATCTATCATCATCTTGTGATTCCATTTTTGATATTAGCCATTATTCTTACAACATGATATTAGTATTATATCTTGAGATATTATCGTACAGGTTTAGCTAGAACTTTAGGTGTGACTATAACAAGGTGATTTTCCCCTTACCTGGGAGCACTGGCAGTTTCGATCCATATTTCCGTATTACGAGAATTGGGGCGTTATCGGGTGCATGCCAAACTTTATATGCTAGTCAGCTATTTCTCTTCCGAGTTCATTTCATTTAGTTTCAATTTCTTACAAGACACGGTAAAGAACGAAAGGAAAACCAGAGATTATGGTTTCTTCCAAGTCATGCTCTATGGATTAAGAATTAAAAGCTAGACCTACTTCGCTATACTCAGTCAAATAGTCAAATCAACGATTAAAATGGAGGAATTTTTTTTTCCTTTTATGTAGTCAAATTAGCATAATTTAAAAAATTAAGTTATGTAAAGAGCTATTGGTTTTATTTCTCTCTTACTACATCTTAGTTATGCCTTTTAAATCGTAGAATGCCATATGGAAAAATTTATGATATTCTTTGTTGCCTTCTTTTTTTATGTTTTGAAATCGATCCCCTTGGGAATCGAACTTGCGATATCTCACATTGGAGAGAAAACTGATACCAACTGAGCTAAGTCCAGTTGGTCTTGGTTGCCTAGGTAATGAAAGGATTAATCATGTTTACAGCCAAAAGAACAATAAATTTCTAAAGGCTTTTCAAATTTAAATGAGCACCAATACATATCTTTCTTTGCCTTTATTTGTTTAAGATTCAAAGCATGCTAATTAATAATTTGCCTCCTGCTTTACTCTATCTAATAGCACTTTTGCAATTAAAGATATCTATCAGAATAGAAATGAAGCAATAAATTATAATACTATTTTGTTATTAGAAAAGCAAAAAAACGATTCGTTCTTTAACGTACCTTGAGTTTCATACTCCACGAAGTTGAAATGCCATGTGTCCCCTCTCAACCTTATTTAAATAGCCCCATTGCTAGTTCTCCACTATATATCACCACCTCCCTTGGAGTGATAAGTAGATAGAGGTTTCTCTGGAGAGTGATAGAGGTGATCACTCATTTTCTAAGGTTTTTGGTTGCTGCCCCCTCTAGTTGCTTGGTGCAGTTCAGGGTCGAGGTCAGTTTGATTTGTTGACAGATCGATCTTGGCCCTGACTGCCCCATGCAAACCAGAGGTGGTATGCTTTGGAACTTATGCATCTTATCTGATGACCAGAATACGATCTGCAAAAGAGATATGCTTTCTCTTGGCCTTTCTTTGTCTCGACATATTTAGAATTTATTTTCCTCCCCAGATCACGACACGTAGAGATAACGTGTCGTCCACGTAGGCCCACTAGATTCTTGGGGGGCTACGGAGCTGGAATAAGTATGATACATTGGGGACTAAAATTCGGCACCTCATCTCCGAGTCTGCATCCGACCTTCTAGAGACCTCCCCGGAATATCTTCCCTATGCGCCTAACGACCAACCAACAGCCCGTGCCCGAACAATCCTACAGCCGAGCTTTCACAGCCTCCTTACTCGTCTCCGAGCTGTTACAGAACTGAGCTTCCTCGACTTCCCTGTTCAACCGAGAGCACGGAGCTCAAGCGCTCCCGTAACGGCTCCATGTATCTCGCCAAAACGAGATCTCCGCCACTCCACGTCCTGCGTCCCACGCTGGCGTGTCTCTCCATTAATGAGCGTATCCCGCTATTAATGGATGTACGCCGCCATCAACATGAACATGACGTAGGGACGTAACGGACGGCGAGAATCTTGCGTTGGTTTGCTCCAAGCGACCACTATATAAACCCTCTCTTCCAGACGACTCGGGTAAGTCGAACTCATTCCAATACGCCGCTACCCTGCCATTATTTCTCGGTACTTACTTGATCGTCGGAGGGTCCTACGGTGGTTTCCCACTCCGGGACTTCTCTTTGCAGATAGCTTGGCGTCAACGGCAACCAACAACCCATTGAGATCCCCGCACTCAACCCTCACACAAAATCTCAACTGTTCAGCACCGCTGGCAGCAAGATCGGCGGAGGACAACATCTGAGGGAGATTCCGACATCCATCAGCGGTTGATCATTTTGATAAGCTTGCCCTGATAATTGAGAATTATTGAATAATGGTGACCATGATGCTTTGCATGTGTTGTTGGATGCATTAATTGATTTTTCAAGAGTACTATATTTGGAACAATTGTATTTTCCTTTTCCTTTTCATTTGAGCTGTATCATTTTTGTTCCAGGTCTAGAAAATTAATTGCCGGGGCCTAGGAGTGCTTCAAAACTTCACATGTAGCTCTCTTAATTCCAGAAATGCGTAATTATTTTTCATTTTTCATTTTTTCCACATGAACTTCAATGTGCGTGTCTGGATCTGATTTTTTATGGTCTGCTTTTATTGTCGCTGCCTACTTAGCTTGGGGCCGAATTTCTTGTGCTGCACCAAGTGAACTGCAGGCAGAATGCTATAATTTTTTAAGAGAAAAGTATATCTTAATTCTTAGGCATCTGATCCCATGATCTGTATAATTGATCTTCAAGAATGGCTTTGGTTTCTCTTAGCTATGATTGTTTGCGATTACATGCATTTTCTCCCCCATCATTGTCCCTTTTAATTTATATATCCTGATAAGGATTTGTTAATGATAGTTGTATTGATGCTCTGCATGTGTTGTTGGATGCATAAATCTTCTTTGCTTAGAGTATTCCGATTCTAGTGTTTTTACATTGGAGGTATGACATTTTTGTTTGAAATTTTGAAGGTTGATGGTAGGGTTACTCCGAAACTTTACATTCAGTTCTCCAAAGTTCTGAAATACCTGTAATAAGCATTTGCGCTTTTGCTTACGTTACTATTTTTATTTAAATTTTAAGGGTGTTATGGATTGCTTGGGAGAACTAAGGATCAGATAAGAACTACAGAACAAGTGAATGCTGCATTAGCTTCATGCCAAAAATTGAACTTGGATGGTCTTGTGATCATTGGAGGTAATTTTCTTTTTGTTTAAATGACATAATCATTATTGCTAAAAATCTGTTCATGACGATTTTCTCCTCCTTTATGAAGGTGTCACATCCAATACCGATGCAGCTCAGCTTGCCGAGATGTTTGCAGAGAAGAAATGTTCGACAAAGGTGCTTAATGCTTACCTTACATAGTTTTTGCATTGATAAAACACTAACACCATGACTTTGTTTTGGGGTCTTTCCGTCTACGTAGAAGGCATTTTGGGGTTATTCAGTCTACTAATTACTTGAATGAGCTAATGAAACCTACAATTTCAGACATCATTGCTACTTGGCATTTTGTAAAGTTCATTGGTGTTATCTCAAAGAAACTCGAAAATGGTGTTTATATTTACCTAATAATAAATGAAATCATGAAGTCATCATATGCTATATCATATCAAATGTTTTTTCCGTAGGTTATTGGTATTCCAGTAACATTTTATGGGGATCTGAAGAACCAGTTTGTCGAAGCTAACGTCGGGTTTGATACGATCTGCAAGGTAGATAACCAATACTAACTTCTAAAAATTAGTTTGATATAGTTTTCCTCATTATATGCAAACATGGTGTTTCTTTATAGATTATTTTGTTTTTTGTGGCTTTAGAAATCTCTTTTTGGTGGCATAATGTGATCGTTTTTTTTTCAATCATTCAGGTGAATTCTCAACTCATCAGCAATATGTGCACCGATGCTCTTTCTTCCGAAAAGGTTAGTACTAAAACTCATGAAACCTGAACTTCTTACTTGTTGGATAAAAGAATTTACTTGTTGACAAGATTCGATGTCGAAATTTATAAACCTTAACAAATCAGTATATTGTCGCACGATAGTGAGAATTCCGTAATCATCGAAGACGCTGAGAAATTTTCTTTACGTTTTTTTATCTTCCAGTATTACTATTTCATCCGCCTCATGGGAAGGACAGCCTCTCATGTTACTTTGGAATGCACCCTTCAGTCTCATCCGAATATGGTTTGAATTCTGCAACTCAAGCTTTAGTTTTTTAATGACATTCTTTGAATATGATAAAAGTAATGTACAACATTGTTAGGTTATTCTAAGCGAGGAGGTTACTTCTTCGAAGCTTACCCTTTTCGACATAACAAAACGGATCTGTGATGCAGTTCAAGCTAGAGCCGAACAAGGTCAATTCTCTGCGAAACTTGTAAAGAGTTACATGACATAAGGCTTAATTTTAGAAAACTACCGATAAATTTGGGCATATGGAAGATAACTACCAAAATCTTTCAAAATTACCTAAGTCTTGTGTTTTGCATGCAGATTCGCCGAAACTTATTGTTAGTTTTCTAAAAATAAGCCTATATGCACGGCTGACTTTCTACTTCATCGATAACACAATTCTGTTCTGATTGATTTTTATAAGGAATTACTTAAACCTTATGATATTTTGCTAATTTTTCAACGGATTAAAAAAGTTTAAACCTTAAAGATATCTGAATTAATAATGTAAATTGGTTTTATTTTCAGATAAATACCATGGAGTGATTCTGTTACCTGAGGGTCTCATTGAAAGTATACCTGAAGTATATGCCCTCTTGTAGGTAATTGCATGTTTAAAATATCGCGGAACTTAATATTTGCATGTTTGCATTTAATTAGTTATTATCTTAATTTAAGTAATGTTTCAGGAAATACAGGTCCTTCTCATGAATGGAGTAACAGCCGACAACATCTCGACACATTTATCTCCTTGGGCATCTGCGCTTTTCGAGTCTATGCCTTCATTCATTAAGAAACAAGTAATTATATATTATTTTTGTTATTTGATTGCCCGAAATCTTATAAATTTCTTAAAAGTTATTTTCATGTTGCAGCTCGTTCTTTTCCCAGACTCAGATGATTCTGCCCAATTATCACAGGTATCGAATAGTAGTAGTCTTGTTCGACTAAGAATTTTATTCTTTTAAATAATATATTTCAAATAATTTTACCTACGGATTTTTTTTTGCCGGAACAGATTGAAACTGAGAAACTCTTAGCACAGCTAGTGGAAACAGAGATGGAAATACGAACTGTAAGCCTTTGTATCATACAACTTGTACTCATTTCATTAAATTTGAAATTATAACTTCTTAACTATTGGTATCCACAGAAAAACGGCACATATAAAGGAAAAAAGTTCAATGCCATTTGCCATTTCTTCGGATACCAGGCTCGAGGATCGCTGCCGTCTAAGTTCGATTGCGACTATGCAAATGTGAGGGATTTTTCTCCTAAAATTGATATTATTAGCAGTATATTACATTTTCATTAAAAAAATTTACAAATTCAATAAACATTTATATTTTGTGACAGGCTCTTGGGCATGTTGCATATCATCTTATTGTAGCCGGGGTTAGTGGATATATGGCTACAGTCACAAATCTTAAAAATGATGTGTCTAAATGGCGATGTGGCGGTGCTCCATTCACAGTTAGTGTTACTCTTTATTTCTTAATATCGATATAAGTTTTTTATGCTTGCTGTTGATATATGTATATCGAAATTTATGGCATATTATGAAACCGGGCCTTTTGAATAATTGTTATGTTTGTAGATAGTAATAGTAAACATTGTTCTATAGTTTTACATTATTTTTTGACATACTATAGTTTTACATTATTACTGAAACTGTTATTTCTTTTTCAGGCTATGATGACTGTAAGGAGAATGCTGCGAGGTCCCGGGACTTCGTTGATTGGAAAGCCATCGATTCATCCAGTTGCTGTAGATTTAAAGGGAAAGCCATATGAGTAAGTCTTTATTTTATCAAGAGATTTACGATATATTCATGAAAGATTTGAACCATGTTCAATCAGTTTTTTTCAAAAGCAGGGAAATTCTTCTAAGGTATTTAGCCGAACAACGCCCATAGTTAATTGTAGTATAGTGAAACTTATCCTAAGTATCAGTCCCTAGGATTAATAACATAAAAACATTTTAAGATAAACTTTTGCTTTCCGCCGACAGGTTGTTGCTTCGTGATGCCGAGAAATTCTTGATGGCTGATATGTACTCAAATCCGGGACCCATTCAATACAAAGGACCCGGCGCTGATAGCAGGATGATATGCCTATGCGTCGAGGATCAGGACTACATGGGGAGAGTTAAAGAGCTGCAAGCTTATCTAGACAAGGTATTATTCAATATCATTTTCTATCAAGTGCTTTTCTTTTTGGTATGATGGGCCGTGACTCAAAGCAAGGGCGCGGGATTCGAACCCGCTCAACTTCAGTGGCTTTACCACTAGGTCATAGTGACACTTAGATGTTTCTATCAAGAAAATGAATCAATAATTAGCATTATTCAGAAATTATCAGAAGATATGACTAATTAATTAATTAATTGCTTCATGTTTGTTTGGTTAACATATTAGCATTATTCAGAAAATATCAGAAGATACATTTTTCTGTAATGCAGGTGAAAACAATAGTAAAGCCTGGTTGTTCACAAGATGTCTTAAAGGTCGCGTTAAGTTCGATGGCGTCCGTGGTCGACATTCTCACAGTCATGTCACCCGCTGCGAAGCGCCATCTTCCATGAGATGATACCTTTCGGTCTCCTTATAGTTTAAAATTTTAAACTTTGCATGATTCGGATTAATAGCAATCTTTTTAGAGCTTATGTTGCATTAAGTTGCGAAATTTTTGTTCTCTTACTATTGTTGTTTTTCTGATAACCTTCTTTTTTCGGCGTGAAACCAGTCATTGATCAAGTGTGAATAATTTGGCAGTTATTTTACAATAATTTCTATTTCAGTTCTCCAAAGTTCTGAAATACCTGTAATAAAAGTCATCTATTTCACATTAAGTTCATTGATGCTGGTAGAAACTGTTATTTTACAATAATTTATTAAGAGAGTCGGAATGCCGTGGTTTCTTCAAAAATGCCATCTAGAATAGAAGCTGCTGCTTTAAATACAAAAGCGCGCGAACCTTTCATTCTCAAGTGAAATAACGCTCTTCTCAACCGTGAAGACACGCGGTTGTGTCCTAGGTGCCGTTAGTGAGTCATATTTGAAATTTGTTTAATATCGATTTCAGGGAGCATGATGCTGTCAATATGAGAAAACTGGAATGCTTGGGTGATGAAGATGGATATGAATTTCATGTGAGCGATTTGTTTTCCTTGCTCAAACATATCTTGAACTTGTTTCCTTATTTTAACTTCTTAGACGTGATGATAACAGGGATATTAAATTTCATTCTCGGTGTCTGTTCTCTCTCACAAAACATGATGATAATACCAATTTGACCAAACTGACTGAGTATTCAGATTGCCAACGGAAAATATATTTTCTCTCGAACTCAGTAAGATTGTTTCTCTCTCATATTTGGTTTGGTAGAATTTGAGCATTGCTCTTGCTGGTCAATATATATTTTCCGGTCCCTCTTCCCTGAACATATATATCTCTCCTTATGTTATTCTATCATATTTGATTGTTGAAGTTTACAAATTTAATATTTTCTATTAGCAAATGAATCTTGATAATAAATGATAGGGTGGTGGTAATAATGATGCTTTGCATGTGGTATTAGGATGAACGGGATGAATTCGGCTTCTCCAAGCACGTCTGCTCTCTCGATCTGTGATCTTGACGGTGAAATCAATATTCAAGAACACGCCTTTAATTTTTTCCGCTTTGATTCAACAATTGAGCAATTTATAGTTATTTCTGTGATCATGTAGTTTGATGAAGCTTTAGTCACTGTTCTGTACGTAGATCTTGATAATGAATAGTTCAATGGTATCAATTTCGTTCGAATTTTGGAAGTATGATCGAAGGACTTGGAAACATAACATGTTAAAATTGCCATCTTTACAGCATGAACTGTACAAAAGAAGTTTATTACTACAGTTGTCTATTAACAAAATTGGTATGAAACTCACTTCTTAACAGTACCACGTAAGAAAACTACTGATCTAAGAAAATAGCTGACCATTTGGACGCTGCAACGTGTGAAAAATTCCCTCTTTTTTCCGTCAAATTATATCATTAACATGTGCTTGTCATACGATAGTTAAAAATAGTAAAGATTGTTTCCTTCTGATGTTGTTCGATGCTATTTGCAGCAGATTGGACTTCGTTTGGGGGGACGCATGGAATACATGTTGATGACTGGAAAGCTAGACATATTCATTTTCCTCGTTCTAAAGAATACATGGAATAAGAACCATAAGAAGCATTTTTATTTTCATAGCTTATTTCTGAAGGTTATTTCTAGTGGTATGGTGGTGCCATTAGCACAAAAACAGGCTTTTATATCACAAAATATTGCTTCTTAGGGGGTTTCCCCCCTTCATGGTATATAGCGGAAACGAACATTTAATGGTTATTGTCCGATTACAGCTGAAGTGCGGTGCACTGAGGGCGGGCCGCCATGAATATACATTGAACGATCTACCGGAACTAGTATGTTGGCGAAATATTTTGACGCTGTGCCAGCACGCTTACAATTACGAGGGCTACTCTGTTAGATTGGTATATCATACATTCCTAAGTAGCTTTCGTCCCTTGTATGGTGAAATTATGGAGTTTACATCACGTCACACGTCTGCAGTTCAATGAGGCAGACGTTTGGACGTGTATGAGAAGCATGTTAGAAACACAGAGCAACGACAGACGTTTGAAGGCTAGCTATTCAGACGTCTACATAAGTCACGAGGCTCAATTCATAGCGCAGGCAGATATCTGCCCTAGTGTGGGTCAGATGTGTGGCCAAGACGCTGAAGAGATACAGAGCCGAGGAAGATGTCTGCCCAGGTGTGGGTCAGACGTCTGTCGACGGTAAATCTACTGCAAATCTAACTTTGGAAAATTGTTATTTATCTCTTATTTACTATATGATTAGGGTTTGCCTGATATGTATTCTTTACTGCCAAAAAGAGAGACTATTGTATTAAAAGGGTGGCGGCTTAGATCCAAAGAGATTTGAGAGAAATCTCCTGGGGTTTGCTCGTGGTGTACTTGATTCAAGATTATAGTAGACATTGCAGATTCCGCTCTGTCGGGGATTAGCTATACGTTTGTCATGAGCATTGTTCCGTGTTTTGACTTCTCCCATCCCAACAACTGGTATCAGAGCCAAAGTTGTGTTTATCTGATACCAACAACTAGTATCAGAGCGTGGTTAAGAAACCTAGGTGATGGAGGTCTTTTTCGGGTCACCTTCAGATGTTGTCTTCCGTCGATCTCCCGGTGGATCTTGGAGGTGATCTCCTGTTGTATGTGGGTCTCAATGGGTTTGGAGGAGATTGGTGACTTGGGGAGTTTAGCGCCGAGTACCTGCAAAGAAGTCCCGGGATGGTTTGGTACCACCGAGGACCCTTCGACGATCAAGTTAGCACGCGGGGAGATTGGTGACTTGGGGAGTTAGCACGACGGCTAAATGGAATAAAAAATGGCTTACTTGACCCCTCTATGATGGGGGTTTATATAGCAGTAGCGGCACGCGGCAGCAGGAGCGAGAATCCCGCCGGCAGTTACGCTCCCGATGTCACGCCCGCGTAGAGAGAGGATCGCCCATTAATGAGGATCATGAAGGCGTGGAACGTGGGATGTTGCTGGCGAAGAATCCGCGCATGGCGAGATTCGCGGAGCGGCGGTTACGCCTGTGAGCGGTGGAGTTGGTCGGAGGACCGAGGAAGACGGCCTCGACCGGGGGGCTCGGGGACAAGCGAGAAGGCTGAGGAGTCTTGGACTTGTGGCAGCTCGGGGCGAGCTGAGGAGCCGAGGAGGCCGATCTACATGGGGCCCCGAGGAGGGCTAGCTTGTGCTTGCAGGTCGGGTACAGGGGTGGCCTAGTCGACCTCTGTGGGCCCTTTCTTCTGAGTTCCGGGACATACCATCTGCCACGTGTCCTGATCTTGGGGATCGCCAATATTGAGCATCATCATTATCCCCCCACTCTTGTCCCGATCAGCTAGCGGGTCGGGTCAAGAGTGGACTGCCGGGCCGCCCGGGGTGAGCTCCTTCCTAAGGTTTCGTCGGGACGCGTCCCCGTGCCGTGAGCTGTCTTTTCTGCCAGCGAATCAGGGCGAGATCTCTGCATTTAAGGAAGGTGCGCCGGTTCGTGCATCTTGCCTCTGAAGTGACAGCCTATGTGTCAAGCGTCGGTTGGCTGACACGACGTATGCAGACCTGCGACTTCTGAAAGGGTGCGGTCCAGTGTGGGAACGACGAGTTGAGCAATCGGAGCCGTTGGACGCAAGGAGGCGTTTTGGCGGGAGATGAAGGACGCAGTTGGATGAGGTCGCTCGTGGTGATAAATAGGGGTGGGGCCCGTTCCAGGGCCCCTACTCCTTCATATTTTCCCGTTCTAAGACTTGGTAGCTCGGTGCTCGTCTTCTTTCTTCCACTTTCGTTTCCTGCGGAACCTCCTTCCCAAGGTTAGATGTATTCTTTTGTCGAGTCAGTAAATATTGTTGAAGTAGGTTCTAGGAACTCTTTAGGTGGGCCTGAGTCCTCCTGGGGAGCAGGGGTCGAACCCTCTTCCCGGGATAGTGCGGCGGGGGCAGCCTCCAGGGAGGAGGCGGTAGATGCTGCCCCCGGCGTCTCGTGTTGGGTGAGGCATGAGGACAAGCTTGCCAATGCTTGGGCTCGCTTCCATATCCCCTCACGTTATACGCTTCGTCTAGCCAAGGAAGGAGAGAGGGCAGACCAAGTACGGGGCAGGGAGATCGCCCTGTATTTGGAAGCTTTTTGGGGTGGAATGCGCCTGCCCTTCTCTCCTGAGGTCGTTGAAGCATTGAACTTCTTCGGATTGGCCCCCGGCCAGTTAGTGCCGAACTCGTGGAGGATTCTCCTCGGGTTCCTGATCCTCCTGAAGTTACAGGCGATTCCCTTCAGCCTCTCCCTCCTTGATTCTTCCCTCGTCTTCAAAAATCACCCTGGTGGTCGAGCAGGCGACCCGAGGTGGGTTTATCTCTCTTTCAGAAAGTGACAGAGGGGCGCCGCCGGGACGGGGGTTGTGGCCCTGCTTTCTTCCTTCACGACTGGAAGAAGAAGTTCTTCTTCGTTTCCCCTCCCGAGGGCAAGGACTGGCCCGTGCCTACAAAGTGGTCGAGGGAGAAATACTTGCCGGGGAACCAGTCCAGTGACCCCGCCGCGGTGAGAGTGCTGTCGTGGGAGCCCATCCCCCGTTTCGACATGCTGTTGTCTGAGAGGGTCCTGAGTTGGGCCGGGCTCAGCCCCGTTGAGTTCGTCGGTAAGTTTAGGTTTGCTTTTTTGGCTTGTACATTGTCTGTGTCGCTGACTTCTTTACATTCGGTTTTGTGCAGGACCCATGGACATGGACTCGCTCTGAGCTTCCATGCGCCAGCCAAGGAAGGTCGCGAAGGCTGGGGGTGCCGGCTCTTCCCACTCAAAACCAGCCCCGGCTCCTTCTCTTCCGGTGGTCGCGTCTCACGAGCGTTTGGAGGCGGATCTCGCCCCGGGGCCCAGCAGAGTGTCGAGCAGGAAGCGGGCTCGGATTCTGGAGGACCCTGCCTCGGAGGAGGAGATCGGCTCTCCCTCGGAACCGCTCAAGAAGAGATCTTCCCGGGGCCCGTCCTCGCCGATCATGGTAGAAGAAAGGGGCCTCCAGTTCGCAGTGCCCTCAGGGCTATCCGTCGCGGATAGCCTGCTGCATGAGATAGAGACGTCGGCCGGGGGTAGAGTCCCCGGGGGGACCTTCAGGGCTCAGCTGGCGTCCATCGCCCAGGAGTCCGTGCAGGTAAGTGCTTGGTTTTTATTTTTTTTTATTTTTGAGACTCGGTGCCTCCCTCGTCTTCCTGATCTCTCTTCTGCCTTTTAGGTTCTCCAGCACGTTGCCCTCGCCTTACGCATGGAGGCCGAGGTGATAGCCCCGGCGATGAAGGCTGCGGGCCAGCTCGCCTCGCTGGAAGAGAGCTCCAAGCGGGAGCTGGAGGCGGTGAGGGCAAGGATCGTCGCCCTGTAGGGCGAGGTGGAGGCCAGGAAGCGGGAGGTTGCCCAGCACCGCGAGGCCGCCGCGGCCAAGCTCGAGGACGCTCAGGTGCTTGTCGGCAACCTGAAGAAGACGGTGAAAACCCTCCGGAAGGAGCTGGGGGCGGCGGCCGAGTCGGCGAAGTCGGCCGACTTGAGGGCGGCGAAGTTGGCCGACCTCTCGGCGGCGAAGGCGGTGGAGGACTACAAGAAGTCGAAAGACTACTATGATGACCTGGCCGTTGCCACGACCCTAATCTGGCACGAGGCCCTCGATGCCGTTAAAGCCCGGATGCCGGGGTTCACCGACGAAGAGCTCCGGGCCAAATACCCCCTCGCGGACGCCGACGAACAGGGGCAGGAGATTCCTGGTGAGGAAGTCGCCGAGGACCTAGCTCGCCTCGTGGTGGATGTCGAGGGACCCGAGGTCGCTCCTGGCCCCGAGGCCTAAAGCCCCTGTCTTCCTCCTCCTTTTATTTTGTTGCTTCTGGAATTTTGTAAGCCTCCGGGCATTTTGTAAGGCTAGGGAGCCCAAAATTCCCTTTGTAAAGACTTTGCCTTTTAGTAATAAAACTTTTTCTTTGGTTTCATATGTTTGCACTTTTTCTTTTGTTCATGAAGAATGCTCGTAAAATTTCTCTTCTTGCGCTGTTGGGCTTCTATGTCAGGTCGGCTATTTGTCTAGCGATCGTTCGTCGAGTTGATTTCGATTACTTGCCAAGCGTGCCAAGCGCTGCTGAGAAGGAGGCTTCTCCATGGCCCCAAAGTCGAGGGGAGATCGCTCGAGACTTAGATAGACCTAATGCCCCTTGTTGGCGGCTCGGATCCTCTGCATGTGATGGGCGGAGGGTTGTCCGCCTTATTTGTGCCGAGGATGGATGGGAAGCTGCTCCGTTGCCCTTTGGCGAGGGCTTCTGATTTCTGGCGTCGTGGGTAGGCAACTACCAGCCTAGGATGACCGAGCGGGGTAGCCGCTCAGATGCCTCTTGCGAGGGCTTCGATCCCTGGCGTCATGGATAGGGAGCTACAAGCCGGAGATGACCGAGCAGGGTAGTTGCCCGGTTGCCTCTTGCGAGGGCTTTGATCCTTCAAGACGGGGACCGAGCAGGGTTACTGCCCAGTGCCTCTTGGCAAGGACTTTGATCCCTGTCGGTTGTGGTAGGAAGCTGCCAGCCGGGGATAACCGAGCAAGGGCTCGACTGCCTCTGGGAGGACTTTGGTCCTTAGCGCGGGAGGGGCTGTAGAAGCCTACCAAGGACCCTTGGCCAGGCAGGGTTACTGCCTAGTGCCTCTTGGCGAGGGCTTTTGTCCTGAAGGATAGTCGAGCGAGGGATCCTCTGGCTCGACTGCCCCTGGGAGGGCTTTATGATCCCTGGCGTTGCGGTAGGGAAGCTACCTGCCAGGGATAGCCGAGCGACGGTTCGGCTCGACTGCCTCTGGGAGGACTTTCTGATCCCTGGCGTTACAGAAGGGAAGCTACCCGCCAGGGATAACTTCAGGACGGGATCTATGGCGCCGTGGGTAGGCAACTACCAGCCTGGGATGGCCGAGCGGGGTAGCCGCTCGGATGCCTCTTGCAAGGGCTTCGATCCCTGGCGTCATGGTTAGGGAGCTACCAGCCGGAGATGACCGAGCAAGGTAGCTGCCCGGTTGCCTCTTGCGAGGGCTTTGATCCTTCAGGACGAGGACCGAGCAGGGTTACTGCCCAGTGCCTCTTGGCGAGGAATTTGATCCCTGTCAGTTGTGGTAGGAAGCTACCAGCCGGGGAAAGCCGAGCAAGCACTCGACTGCCTCTGGGAGGACTTTGGTCCTTGGCGCGGGAGGGGCTGTAGAAGCTTACCAAGGACCCTTGGCCGGGCAGGGTTACTGCCCGGTGCCTCTTGGAGAGGGCTTTTGTCCTGAAGGATAGCCGAGCGAGGGATCCTCGGGCTCGACTGCCTCTGGGAGGGCTTTCTGATCCCTGGCGTTATGGTAGGGAAGCTACCTGCCAGGCATAGCCGAGCGACGGTTGGGCTCGACTGCCTCTGGAAGGACTTTCTGATCCCTGACGTTGTGGTATGGAAGCTACCCGCTAGGGATAGCCGAGCGACGGTTAGTCTCGACTGCCTCTGGGAGGACTTTTTGATCCCTGGTGTTGCGGTAGGGAAGCTACCCGCCAGGGATAACTGAGCAGGGTAGCTGCTGGGTAGCCTCTTGGTGAGGGATTTGATCCCTGGCATTGCGAGTAGGGAAGCTACCGGCCAGGTATAGCCAAGCAGGGGAGCAGCTCGGGGGGTCTGGGAGGACTTTGATCCTTAGCGCTTGGGGGGGCCTGAGAAGGCCGGCTAAGGATAACCGGGCAGGGTAGCTGCTCGGCCGAATCTTCATGAGGTTTCGCCCGACCATCCAGTTGCAGGTATGGGGACAGGAACGGTCGCGGCGGGTGTGCGCGTAGCATGCGCATTGAATGTGGGGGAGGGGGCGAAGCGCCAGGGTCGCGTCGCTTTGATTTTGTCAGAGAAGGCTCGATGATCGCCGCGTGGCAGCAACTTCTTGGGCGAGAGCGGGCGACCGTTGAGTTCCGTTGGGGCGCAGCGGGCTATATAAGGCTGAAGGAGCACTAGTCCTTCCTTTCCTTGTAAACAGAGCGTCGAGAATGTAGGACTTCGCCTTTACCATCCCCGAGATCATCCACTTCGAAGACGTATACCTCTATGACCAGAACTGCACTGAGAACACGGTGCAGTTGGTATATGGGAGCATCGAGGACCACTTCGGCCGGCTGCTCCCTCGACGTTCCTCCCTGCTGCAGCTGCTGATGTACTCCATCTGGAGGGCATCGCCGGGGCTTTACAACCCCCTGTCCGAGCAGCTCTATGACGAGGCCGTGGGCAAGTTGCGGTCTCTGAGGCGCTTCGTCCTGATCTCTGCGAACCGGCTGGCTCGCTCGGAGGCGCTTGTTCGCGAGTGCTATGAGTTGAGGCTCGGGGTCAACGCGCGCGGGGGGAACCGAGGGGAGAGGTTGGATCTCGCGAGGCCTCGGCTGGCGGAGATCTTTACCGAGTATCATGAGCAGTGCTCTCTGCACCCCCTTCCCCCGCTGTTGTAATTTTCTTTTCTTTTTGTATGTACGGCTGAAGAGCCCATAATACCTTTTTTGAATAAATGAGATCTTTCCTATCTTTTTCGCAATGTTCCATTGATCTTTATTAAATTAACAATAGACCCTAGGGAGAGTTTACATTGCCCCAAAAAAAGTACATGCTAATAGATGACCCTATCAGCGTAGCCCGAGCCTCCCGGAAGCTTGCCGGTCTCCGCGCTCTGCACCGGGTACGGGGCTTCCCGAGTGCCGGACTGGTCATCTGCTGAAACAAGCATGATCTGGCCGATGGTCAGCTCGGTGGGAGGAGGGCGCTGCTCCTGCTCATCGTCGGCCTGCCGTTTGTCCTTTAAGTAGGCGGCGAGGTGCCCCGATCGGATGAGCTCCTCGATGTAGTCCCGGAGTTGCTTACAATCCTCCGTGCCATAGCCCAGCGTCTGGTGGAAGGCGCAGTAAGGGCCCCGGGTCCGCTTCGAGGCCTGATGTGGGATTGGAGGGAACTTGAAGAACCCCTCGCCTTAGGCCTTCTCTAGTAACACTGCGAGGGAGACGTTGAGCGGGGTGTACTTCTGGAACTTTGGGTGATAGGGCTGCTGACGCTCCGGCCTCTCCTCCCGAGCCCTCTTCTTCTGGTCGGACCATTCTACCTGGGGGAGGTTCGCGTTCACCTCGGGCTCCAGCTGAACCTCACGCTCGGTCCATGCCTTGACCTCGGCCATGGTCTTAGGCTGTGCCAACGCAAAGGAGAGCAGCCACTCCTTGTGCCTCAGACCAGATCTGAGCGCTATGATGACGGTCTCGGCCCAGTGCTCGGGGACCTCGAGGAGGGCGTTGTAGAAGCGAGTGATGTAAGCCTTGAATGTCTCCTTGTCCCCGCTCTTAATTGTGAAGAGATAGTCGACCGTGCGCTTCTGCCGACGGTTCCCAACGAAGTGGCCGAGGAACTGAGTAGCCAGCTCATCGAAGGTCAAGATTGAGTGAGGCTCGAGTCCTCGGAACCAGTCCTGACCAGAGTGGATGAGGGTGGCTGGGAAGGCCCTGCACTGGGCGGCGTTGGAATGGTCCTGGAAGCTCATCCCCGCGGTAAAAGCGTCCAGATGGTCTTTGGGGTCGGTTTTCCCGTCGAACAGAGAGACCTTCGGGGGTTTGTTGCGCAAGGAGACGTGGACAGCGAGCAGTCCTTCGGTAAACGGTTTGGTGAGCGAGTCGGCGGCGTACTCAGCCCCGCCGGTCGAAAGGTGACCTTCCCGGCGCATGCCCTTGATCTTCTTCTCGAGGGGCGTCGAGTCGGCCGTGGTACACCGAGGACTCGGCGCCTCATGATCCCTGGCCTCTGCTGTGGGAGACCTGCGTCTGGGCACGGCCCCAGTTCCTCTCGATGAGGTTCCTCAGATCCCTGGGTGAGGTGGTTCTCGAGCCGTCGTGGCGAGCCCCTTCTGTGCGACCCCATCCGGGGAGAGGGTGCCGGTCATGCCTGTAGGCAGGCGAGGTGACCGACATCTCCTCAGGGAGGCAAGGGTCGCAAGGAGGCTGGAGGCGAGGCGCTCCGATGGCGGACCTTGGAGTGGAGCCACGGGGCGCCCAACTGGCCTCAGGGAGTATCGGTCCGTGAGATCCGTGGTCAGGAGTCGTAGCCTGCCGGTGGTCAGCCGTGCCGACAGGGGCAGAGCATTCTGGAGGCGGGGGAGCGGCAATCTGGGACCCAGGCCCGGTCGTTTGGATGCGGACGGGCGCCTCTACAAGGGACTGTAGCCGATCTATTCGGCTGGTGAGGGCCTTGATGATGGCCGCCGGAGGAGGTTCATCCGCACCTCCGGTGAGGGAGAGGCGGCGGCTGGTAACCGGATCTTCAGGATGGCTTCTTACCATGTGGACGGAGATCGAAAGGCCAACTTTGTTTGTGTGGAGTTTGCGTTTCCTACAGACGGCACCAACTGATGGAGGTCCTTTTCGGGTCTCCTTCAGATGTTGTCTTCCGTCGATCTCCCGGTGGATCTTGGAGGTGATCTCCTGTTGCATGTGGGTCTCAATGGGTTTGGAGGAGATTGGTGACTTGGGGAGTTTAGCGTCGAGTACCTGCAAAGAAGTCCCGGGGTGGTTTGGTACCACCGAGGACCCTCCGACGATCAAGTTAGCACGAGATCCGAGCAGAGTAACGGCTAAGTGGAATAAAAAAATGGCTTACTTGACCCCTCTGTGATGGGGGTTTATATAGCGGGGGCGGCAGGCGCGAGAATCTCGCCGGCAGCTACGCTCCCAACGTCACGCCCGCATAGAGAGCGGATCGCCCATTAATGGGGATCGTGAAGGCGTGGAACGTGGGATGTTGCTGGCGGAGAATCTGCGCATGGCGAGATTCGCGGAGCAGCAGTTATGCCTGTGAGCGGTGGAGTTGGTCGAAGGACCAAGGATGACGGCCTTGGCCGGGGGGGCTCGGGGACAAGCGAGAAGGCCGAGGAGTCTTAGACTAATGGCATCTCGGGGCGAGCTGAGGGGCCGAGGAGGCTAATCTGCATGGGGCCCTGAGGATGGCTAGCTTGTGCTTGCAGGTCGGGTACAGGGGTGGACTGGTCGGCCTCTGTGGGCCCTTTCTTCTGAGTTCAGGGACATGTCATCTGCCACGTGTCCTGATCTTGGGGATCGCCAATATTGAGCATCATCACTAGGGTTCTTCAATTCCACGACCTATGTTAACGGTAGGTAATGATGCCTATGTCCACTTCCCCACTTTCTTAGATCGTTGGTTTGAAGGCGTTGGTTCAGATCAAGAGAAAAGTTGTGTTTTGCTGCAACGTTAGACGAAAAGATGGCCGGGGATAAAATAAGGATCGAAAAATTCAATGGTCACAATTATGGTTGGTGGCACATGTAGATGAAGGACATCTATACCAAAAGGACATGTATCTTCCGTTACTAGAAGAAAAGCCCGAGAAGATGACTGATGAGGCGTGGAACCTTTTGGATAAGAAATCCATGGCGACGATCAAATTGTCGTTGACTCCATAGGTGGCCTTTAACATCTCAAAGGAGAAGACAACTATGGCGCCAATGGCGACGTTAGCGAAGTTGTATGAGAAGCCTTCAATATCAAACAAGATATACTTAGTGAAGAAGTTTTTCAATATGAAGATGGCAGAAAATGGTTCGGTGACAGAACACTTGAACGAATTCAACAGCGTGATGAGACTGTTAGAATCCATCTCGATCGTGTTTGAAGACGAGATTCGAGCCCTGTTATTCCTCTGTTCGTTGTCGAAGAGTTGGGAGAACCTAGTTATAGCTGTTAGCAACTCTATCTCAGGAACTCTCACGTTTCATGATGTGGTGAGTTGCATAGTAAATAATGAGATGCAGAGAAAGGACATGAGTAGAAGTTCGGGAACTTCTGCACTTTCGGTGGAGAATTATGGTAGAACGATGGAAATATGAAAGGACAAGAAGGGAAAGTATAAAACACGAGGAAAATCTTAAGGAAAAATCCAAAGCGCGTCTTAGAATTGTGGGAAGAAGGGTCAGAGGAAAAGCGAATATAGACTCTTGAAGAAAGACTCAGATGAGAAGATAGATGAAAAGGAAGCCAATGCGGTGTCTACACATGAATCAGAGGAACACAGGTTTTGTCTATCGTCGAACGACAACACAAATCCGGATACATAGTTCCTAGATTCATGGGCATTTTTTCACTGCACTTCGGGCTGACATCACTTCGGCGAGTATGGTCAAAGCGATCTTAGACAAGTGACGGTGGGAAACGGTCAGCCGTGTAAGATCATTGGCAAAGAGACGATCATCTTGAAACCATCAGGAGAAGGTCAAATCAAGTTGAAGAACGCACAACATATTCTAGATCTGAAGAAAAGTCTTATTTCCACAAGTCAGCTAGACAACAAAAGGTATATCACGACATTTAGAAATTTGTAGTGGAAGATTTACAAAGGATCGTTAGTGGTCGCTAGGGGCAAGTTGAGTGGTTCATTGTACTCATTCAGTGGGAGCAGCGGAGATTCGGTTGCGTTGACGGCAAGTTCAGAGATAAATTCGGAAACTTCGTTGTGGCATAGAAGATTGGGGCACCTCACTAAGAAGATTATGAATATTCTTCAGGATAGAGGACTTCTTTTGGGATGAAGAAGGTGGAGTTGGGACTTTGCAAGAGCTGCATTTGTGGGAAGCAAAATGCTCTCATATTTCAAATTGAAGGCGTAACAAAGAAGACCAAGAAACTGGAGATGGTGCATATGGACGTATGGGGTCCGGCCTTGGTGGAGTCTTATGTAGGGAATCAGTACTTCGTGACGTTCATCGACGATGCAAGCCGGAAGACATGGGTGTACACGATGAAGTCCAATGTATTTGGTATTTTCGAACACTCGATTGTGCAGGTTGAGAACCAAACGGAGGCTAAAGTAAAATGTTTTAAGTCCGATAATGGAGGGGAATATTGCACACAAGAGTTTGAGGCGTTTTGCTCGCAGAAGGGTATTAGTTGGCTGAAGACGGTACCGGGAATGCCACAGCAGAATGGTATCACTGCAAGGATGAACATAACGGACCTAGAGCGAGTGCGGAGTATGACCTTGGATGCGAATGTGCCTAAATTCCTATGGGCAGCGGCGATCGATACTGCTATGTACTTGATCAATAGAAACCCAACAAGTGCACTTGATGGAGGCATTCCGGAAGAAAATTGGTCATGTAAACCGGTTAATTACGTGCATCTAAAAGTATTTGATTGTATTGCATATTCTTTGGTAGATAAGACGGAAAGGAGTAAGCTTGACTTCAAGTCTAGAAAGTGTACTTTCATCAGGTATGGTGGAAACGAGTTCGGATATAGGTACAAAAGAAAGAAGGTAATACGAAACCAGAACGTTGTCTTTGATGAGCAGCACTTGTACAAAGAAGAAAAGCAAGCCAACGATGGTGCGGTATCGGAGATCATCGAATTGGATGGAACTCAAAAGAGCATTCAGGTACTTATAGGTGGAGATCAAAACATGGAGGAACCTATCGTGTAGGATCAGGTTCAAGAACAGGATGGTGATCATGTTCAGCAACTAGATGTACCGGTTATGTCACGCCCCGCTTCCCAAAATACGGAATACGAGGGGTAGACAAGGCCATCCATGCTCCTACGGTCAAGGAAAAGTCCTGCCGTAGTCACACTTCGGCTTCTAGTTTATCATGGTAAACGGTAAACGATGCGCAGGTAATGAGAAATGCAGTAACTGAAAGATACAATAATGTAAACTGACCTGAAGTGGAACAAATGGATGTGACTAGGAACGGCAAGTCAGGAAGTCTGTAATGCACTGGTCCAGGCTAAATCGTCTTCTCACACTGAGCATGCATACTCAGGTCGTCAGGGCGACACAATAGCAATATAATATATATATAAAATTAAGTGACAGTTCTAACAGTAATAGTAGGTATGTGAAGCAGTAAATAAATGACATCATGAATATACATGTGCAGTAATCAACGCAGCGGAACAGTAAAGCAGTATAACGATATGTCACGTATGTCAACACAGTATAAAAGTAATATAAATGCCAGTATCCCTATCAGTCTCTAAGTCTCACAGTACAGGTCGCTAAGCCTATCGTCAGTCCAAGTGTGAGAGTCAACCACTCGTGAGTGTCCTCCACCCAAGGGTAGAACCCAAGGACAAGGGACCACGGGCCCAACATGTAACAAGAATATCACGGTGTGTATATCACGTACCCTGTAAATCTCCATATAACTCCCTAAATATATAAGCCGGCATGGGACTCCCGAGATTCTGTTGAACTCACACTTAAACTACCCCACATCCCGTGGTCTACATCATACGCTAACCATAACCCTAAATACTAATCGATCCGTGACAAGTCTGCGCGAGAACTGGAGGCAGGACCTCCATCAAGCACGTCCCGATTAATACCTAAGATAAATGGCAGTGTCGGATGCCTTATCTGTGACATCCGTGTAAGCGCTTCCATAAGTGTCCCATACAACTTATAGTCACACGTACACGCATCCCACAGACGTCGACAATGCAATAGAATAAAAGGGACACTGATTGTGCACAAGTACGTATCACTTTCACTTAATCACGGATACACGAACACTGACGTACTTGACACAATCACCACTAAAATCTAACACTGGGTAAATGCACGATGCCACTAGGTTATCAAAGCGATGATATGGGTATGATATGATGCGTGAACAAGTATATAAACGTGATGAGGATGTTATGAAACAGTATTCTTTCACTTGCACGATTTATCATGAAACATACGTATATAATTTGGCGAAATGATAAACAGGTTGTAATTAGTATGTTCAGTTGTCCATCCATAGAATTTAGTTTCAAGCCAATCGGGTTCCAGGATCCTTAGTTATATCCATTTCATTTTAAGCGCTCGCGGCTGGAAATCCAATTTCAGAATCAGAAGTCCATTTCGCAACGCATTTTAACCCCAATTGGGATCATAATTTAGCGATGCTACAGTTGTATGAATTCTAGGGTTTTCAGTAAAGTTTTCAACGCAACAAACGGATCTTCAATCGCGTCTGTACGTTAGGAGTTATAATCTGTTTAACACTAATATGTCAGTTCTGATTTTGTTGGGACTGTTTTGCGTCCCGATCTTCTAAATTACAGTTTAAATAACAAACGGTAACGAAACAGAATGAGACCAATCGTGTTGTCTATCTAACAGAGTTACCTACAATAAGCAGCGGAGTTACGCAACCTACGAGTTGAGGAACACCAGTGGTATCCAATACGGAACAGCAAGCAATGACTGGAGTCGCTCTGGACTGCAGTCCAGAGTCGCACTCCGATCCGAATATCATCACAGTTTAAATACAGAAATGTCTGGAAACTAGCATAGGGTTAAAGTTCGTCGAGTTGGCTTCGATTTGAGCCCTCGAACGCACCATTCTAATATGTATATGATTTATGGTGAATTTAACGGTTTTCAGGTGCAACAAAATTACAGTTTTACGGTTAAACTTGGGGGCAGTTGTTTTAGTCGTTATCGATTACATCATCCAACAAAATTCACACACTATGTTCAGAGCCCTATGGGCCAACCTACACCATTGAGTTCCGTCAAATTAGATAATGTTTTCCTAAGGGAACAAGCATCGAACAGTTACGGCACATAATAGTTTTAAACTTGTAACATTATAATTCATGTATTTAACGATTGTAACTTAGATAAATAGCATGTAAGCAAGTAGAATACTTGCCTGGAGGCGTCTAGGCGATGCACGGCAGCGAAGACAGTAGTGACACGTCCCGGCACGGAGTGGCAAACGTGCGACGAGCCTCGCCAAAGCTTGGGTTTGGCTCGAGTCTGAGGATGGTTGTTGCGTGCTCAGGTGGTGTTGGGGCTGGAGATTGCTGATGTTGTCGAGGCCAAGGGCGAGGGATTCGCAGGGGAGAGAGAGAGTGACTGCAACGAGAGAAAGAGTTTAGAGAGAGAGACAGAGAGAGAGAGAGATTGAGAGAGAGAGAGGGGCACAGAGGGGTTATAGAGAGGGAGATGGGGAGTGAGGGAGAGAGAGTTGTAGAGAGAGAGAGAAAGAGAGATCAGGGAGAGAGAGAGCACACAAAGTGAGATGGCACAGAGAGAGATTGAGAGAGAGAAAAACCGAGTGCGAGAGAGAGACAGAGAATGAAAGAGAGTTAGAGAGAGAGCTGAGAGTGAGTGAGAGAGAGTTAGAGGGAGAGAGAGAAGGCACAGAAGGGAGATGAGATCACAGTGAAAGAGAGAACAGGGTGAGAGAGAGATGCAGGGGAGAGAGAGATAGTGAGAGGATAGAATGAGAGAAATGAGAACTGAGGATGATGATGATGATGATGGTGATGATGATGATGGTGAAGGGCAGTCGACGATGGGACGAGGAGAAAAGAGAGGAGGGTTGAGGAAGAAGGAGGCGGCTGGATATGGGTGCCGGCAGAGGCGATCGGTGACGATATGGTTTGGGGTGTCGAGAGAAGAGGAGGAATGAGGAGGAGGTGATGGGAGTGAAGAGAGGTGAATGTTGAGGGAGCGGGTCGCAGGGTAACGTGCGCGTCGTGGGGAGTAACGCTCACGAGCGTGAACGTCGGCGGAGGCGAGGATTGCGCGCAGGAAAGGAAGTTACCGTTGGAAACTTTAAGAAGATGAACAGGGGAGTGGAGTCGGGTCGGGTCTGAGGAGGCAGGCACGGGTTGGAGAGGGAATGCGGGCTGCAGGCAGTGGGCCGGGCCAAACGAGTTTTGGAAAAAAATATAATAGGATTAGGGTTTAAATTTTGTTAGGGAAATTGGGCTGGGGCTTAGGGGATATGGAAAAGAATAGTTTGGGTTTAATTAGTTGGGCCGGAAAAATGGGTTGTATAAATTGGAAGAAATAAAATTAAATAACCTAAATAAAATTCAAGAATACAAAATACGGATATTGGTATAATAAGAAGCTGGGTATTACATCATACCACCCTTACAAAAATTTCGTCCTCGAAATTTAAAATAAGCGATAGGTTATACAAACATAGGCGAAAACTATTACATTGCAAACTAATACATAAATGTTTGTTAGAAATCCGTGGACGAAGAAATTTGAAGGCATAACCATGTAAGAACAGCATACAGAAGATAATTCTAAATAGGTATAAGGTAGGAATAATTTTAAGAGCAACCTACAAGTACACGAGAACATAGATAATAATGATGAACAAAGATAATCAGAGCGTACTCAATAAATTCGAAATCCAAACATGTGCACATATAAGTATATTAAAGGTAGCACGACAGAGGGATAAGTATAAGGCACAATCATTTATAATAGTAATCATAGGCACACAGCCCGAAAATAAAATAAAAAAAATAAATAAAGTAGTGGAAGTTTAGTCGGTAGGTTAAACCATTTTAGGAAAACGTATCGATCAAATAATTTTAAAATAGCTTAGAAAACCCATATAGTGAAAATAAGAAACATGGAACAAAATGTGCGCGGTGTAAGGTTGCGCTACTGAAAATGATAATACTAATAGTGTACTCAAAACACATAAAATAGAGTAATCAATAACACACACTCTTTGATAAATTTAAAATAGTGAAAAACTAAATTTTGAATGATAATATCCCTAAATATATTTGGGTAATAGAGAAATCACCAATACGAAAAGGGCTAGCTAGAGTAGTGATTACAAGAAGGTGTGGCTCAATCAGGAGGTCGGAGTGTGGCGGCTTTAGGCTGAATGTTAAAGAGATTGGGATAGGGTCAGCACAGGGAGTAAGGATGAGCAACAAAGGAATACAAAAGGAAAAGTGTGGGGAAAAACAACAGTCGGTACAACACACGAATCAAAATTTTAAGAGTTAGTGAACTCGGAAGTTTCACAGGAACTGTTCTCCTCCCAGAAGGATTCTCAACGGGGCACAGCCGAGGGATGGAAGGTGGCTCATTCCAAGGATCAGGGTGCGGTACCTCCTAGTCGAAATGAGGATGAAAACTATACAATGAGTAGGGGTGGACAGTCAGGGATCTCAGCAGAGAAGAATGGATATAAGCAACAAACAAGCCTCAAGCGAACCAATAATCAAAAAGGTTTACGAATGCAGAAGATTTATTTCATTCAAGAAAATCTGAAACAAGGCACTCCCAAAGACGAAAAGTGGCCCTGAACTATACACATTTTATTTGGCCAGAAAGACAACATCAAAAGATATTCCATCAGTCGCGGTTGTGGAGATTCAGCAGGTTGCGGTAGGCTCGCGCATTCAGGTAGGGCGTCCATTGCCATATCGCCTCGCAGGCAATACCACTGGAAGTTCTTCCACAGCAGGGTCTTGATCTCCTGGTCCTTCTTCCTCGGATGGAGCTTCTTCATCGAGGTCCGATTCCATGTGATTCTCTCCTTCTGGATTTTCTTCCACGGGATTTTCCTCAACTGGATTTTCTTCTATCGGGTCTTCATCGGGGTCTTCCTCTATCGGGTTCTCTTCAGGATCCTCTTCCTCTTCGTTGGGATCGCCTATCATGTTAAACTCTGGGGCGGCTACTCCTTCGTCCTCTGAATCCTTGTTTCCGAAGTTGACCTAGGGACCGCTGACCTCATCATCAAAACTCATCAGCGTGCGGTCTAGGGAAACGCATGACTGTGCATCATCATCTACATGCGGCGCTGCTTCGGGGTGTGCCATGGCCTGAAAAGAAAGAGTTATGATCAGGCAATGGGACACATCAAGGGAATAGCCCAGAGTACGAAGTATAGGTAAATATGCGGTGGCAGGAATTGTAAAAGCAACAAGATCAAAATGTTGTGATAATGAATAATATGGATAAGGGAATGACAAGAGAATGATACATATATCACGATTCAAATTTTATTGCATTCAATTAAAAGTTCGACGGATACAAAGGTTCAAATGGAAGGAATGTTCATAAAAACGACAATATTATTATTGAAAGTAGATAACATTAAAAAAATCATTCTTTGACTACTATGACATTGCATTCTCGTCGCGTGAGTTGAATCCTGCGTCTGATCCGCCTTAGCGTCGAAGTCCGAACTATGCGGCAATCATCACTTGGCAGAAGTGGGAAGTGTGGACGAGGTTCCTCCTTGCAGTTCTTTCCTTTCTGGGCAGCCGTCGATGAGGTGCTTGTTGGAACCGCATAACAGACATTTCCCTTGGGCACGGCGACAATCCCTCTGAAGGTGTCCTGGCCTCTTACAATATCCACAGTACAGGTTCTTCTGATGCTTCTGTTGACGCTTCATCTTCTTCTCCTTTCCTCGTCCAATAGGGATCCCTTTATGATAGAAGGCTCCCGCTGGGGTCTGACTCACCTGTCTTCTCAGCCCTTCAGTTAATAGGTCGTTTGTTCGCTCATGGGCTTCCTTTAAACCTTGTAGTACATTAAGGATCTTAACATTCTGATTCTGGAGAGCGGATAAAGATGAAGAGTCGTTGGAAGACATGATCCTGAAACAACAATTTCGAGAATGATATGAGTCACACGCTAAATGAATCAAAATATGATATGGATAGGACAAGGATTCAAGAACATTAGAGGTGATGAATTTATTACAAGTGAAGAATCAACTGTATGATTTTAAGTAAACCATAGCGAATGGATGGCTTGGCACACGATGTGAATATGGATCAAGAGTGACAAGTTTACAACCTAGACCGAGTGATGTCTTAGATTGCCAAACTATACACGGAAAACTGCAATCCCAATCGATGCAAAACCTGGCTCTGATACCAACTAAACCATGTCACGTCCCGCTTCCCAAAATACGGAATACGAGGGGTAGACAAGGCCAGCCATGCTCCTACGGTTAAGGAAAAGTCCTGCCGTAGTCACACTTCGGCTTCTAGTTTATCATGGTAAACGGTAAACGATGCGCAGGTAATGAGAAATGCAGTAACTGAAAGATACAATAATGTAAACTGACCTGAAGTGGAACAAATGGATGTGACTAGGAACGGCAAGTCAGGAAGTCTGTAATGCACTGGTCCAGGCTAAATCGTCTTCTCACACTGAGCATGCATACTCAGGTCGTCAGGGCGACACAATAGCAATATAATATATATATATATAATTAAGTGACAGTTCTAACAGTAATAGTAGGTATGTGAAGCAGTAAATAAATGACATCATGAATATACATGTGCAGTAATCAACGCAACGGAACAGTAAAGCAGTATAACGATATGTCACGTATGTCAACACAGTATAAAAGTAATATAAATGCCAGTATCCCTATCAGTCTCTAAGTCTCACAGTACAGGTCGCTAAGCCTATCGTCAGTCCAAGTGTGAGAGTCAACCACTCGTGAGTGTCCTCCACCCAAGGGTAGAACCCAAGGGCAAGGGACCACGGGCCCAACATGTAACAAGAATATCACGGTGTGTATATCACGTACCCTGTAAATCTCCATATAACTCCCTAAATATATAAGCCGGCATGGGACTCCCGAGATTCTGTTGAACTCACACTTAAACTACCCCACACCCCGTGGTCTATATCATACGCTAACCATAACCCTAAATACTAATCGATCCGTGACAAGTCTGCGCGAGAACTGGAGGCAGGACCTCCATCAAGCACGTCCCGATTAATACCTAAGATAAATGGCAGTGTCGGATGCCTTATCTGTGACATCCGTGTAAGCGCTTCCATAAGTGTCACATACAACTTATAGTCACACGTACACGCATCCCACAGACGTCGACAATGCAATAGAATAAAAGAGACACTGATTGTGCACAAGTACGTATCACTTTCACTTAATCACGGATACACGAACACTGACGTACTTGCCACAATCACCACTAAAATCTAACACTGGGTAAATGCACGATGCCACTAGGTTATCAAAGCGATGATATGGGTATGATATGATGCGTGAACAAGTATATAAACGTGATGAGGATGTTATGAAACAGTATTCTTTCACTTGCACGATTTATCATGAAACAAACGTATATAATTTGGCTAAATGATAAACATGTTGTAATTAGTATGTTCAGTTGTCCATCCATAGAATTTAGTTTCAAGCCAATCGGGTTCCAGGATCCTTAGTTATATCCATTTCATTTTAAGCGCTCGCGGCTGGAAATCCAATTTCAGAATCAGAAGTCCATTTCGCAACGCATTTTAACCCCAATTGGGATCATAATTTAGCAACGCTACAGTTGTATGAATTCTAGGGTTTTCAGTAAAGTTTTCAACGCAACAAACGGATCTTCAATCGCATCTGTACGTTAGGAGTTATAATCTGTTTAACACTAATATGTCAGTTCTGATTTTGTTGGGACTGTTATGCGTCCCGATCTTCTAAATTACAGTTTAAATATCAAACGGTAACGAAACAGAATGAGACCAATCGTGTTGTCTAGCTAACAGAGTTACCTACAATAAGCAGCGGAGTTCCGCAACCTACGAGTTGAGGAACACCAGTGGTATCCAATACGGAACAGCAAGCAATGACTGGAGTCGCTCTGGACTGCAGTCCAGAGTCGCACTCCGATCCGAATATCATCACAGTTTAAATACAGAAATGTCTGGAAACTAGCATAGAGTTAAAGTTCGTCGAGTTGGCTTCGATTTGAGCCCTCGAACGTACCATTCTAATATGTATATGATTTATGGTGAATTTAACGGTTTTCAGGTGCAACAAAATTACAGTTTTACGGTTAAACTTGGGGGCAGTTGTTTTAGTCGTTATCGATTACATCATCCAACAAAATTCACACACTATGTTCAGAGCCCTACGGGCCAACCTACACCATTGAGTTCCGTCAAATTAGATAATGTTTTCCTAAGGGAACAAGCATCGAACAGTTACGGCACATAATAGTTTTAAACTTGTAACATTATAATTCATGTATTTAACGATTGTAACTTAGATAAATAGCATGTAAGCAAATAGAATACTTGCCTGGAGGCGTCTAGGCAATGCACGGCAGCGAAGACAGTAGTGACACGTCCCGGCACGGAGTGGCAAACGTGCGACGAGCCTCGCCAAAGCTTGGGTTTGGCTCGAGTCTGAGGATGGTTGTTGCGTGCTCAGGTGGTATTGGGGCTGGAGATTGCTGATGTTGTCGAGGCCAAGGGCGAGGGATTCGCAGGGGAGAGAGAGAGTGACTGCAACGAGAGAAAGAGTTTAGAGAGAGAGACAGAGAGAGAGAGAGAGAGAGATTGAGAGAGAGAGAGGGGCACAGAGGGGTTATAGAGAGGGAGATGGGGAGTGAGGGAGAGAGAGTTGTAGAGAGAGAGAGAAAGAGAGATCAGGGAGAGAGAGAGCACACAAAGTGAGATGGCACAAAGAGAGATTGAGAGAGAGAAAAACCGAGTGCGAGAGAGAGACAGAGAATGAAAGAGAGTTAGAGAGAGAGCTGAGAGTGAGTGAGAGAGAGTTAGAGGGAGAGAGAGAAGGCACAGAAGGGAGATGAGATCACAGTGAAAGAGAGAACAGGGTGAGAGAGAGATGCAGGGGAGAGAGAGATAGTGAGAGGATAGAATGAGAGAAATGAGAACTGAGGATGATGATGATGATGATGATGGTGATGATGATGATGGTGAAGGGCAGTCGACGATGGGACGAGGAGAAAAGAGAGGAGGGTTGAGGAAGAAGGAGGCGGCTGGATATGGGTGCCGGCAGAGGCGATCGGTGACGATGTGGTTTGGGGTGTCGAGAGAAGAGGAGGAATGAGGAGGAGGTGATGGGAGTGAAGAGAGGTGAATGTTGAGGGAGCGGGTCGCAGGGTAACGTGCGCGTCGTGGGGAGTAACGCTCGCGAGCGTGAACGTCGGCGGAGGCGAGGATTGCGCGTAGGAAAGGAAGTTACCGTTGGAAACTTTAAGAAGATGAACAGGGGAGTGGAGTCGGGTCGGGTCTGAGGAGGCGGGCACGGGTTGGAGAGGGAACGCGGGCTGCAGGCAGTGGGCCGGGCCAAACGAGTTTTGGAAAAAAATATAATAGGATTAGGGTTTAAATTTTGTTAAGGAAATTGGGCTGGGGCTTAGGGGATATGGAAAAGAATAGTTTGGGTTTAATTAGTTGGGCCGGAAAAATGGGTTGTATAAATGGGAAGAAATAAAATTAAATAACCTAAATAAATTTCAAGAATACAAAATACGGATATTGGTATAATAAGAAGCTGGGTATTACAGGTTATGAGGAGATCTACACGAGATAGGCGGCTACCTGAAAGGCTTGTGACCGACTTCGTATTGTACACAGATTCAGGGGAGCCCGGATCCCTTGAAAAAGTAACAAGCGATGGTGCTAGCAAGCGGTAGGAGCGAGCTATGGACGAGGAGATAGATTCTTTGAAAAAGAACCGTACCTGGGACCTAGTGAAGCTCCCCAAGGGTCGGAAGGTGCTGCTAAATAGATGGGTGTACAGGATTAAAGATGAGGTTGATGGTGTGAAGCAGTACAAGGCTTGCTTGGTAGTCAAGGGATACGCGCAAAAGTAAGGAATTGACTATTAAGATATATTTTCCCTTGTAGTGAAGATGACATCAATTCGGATGATTCTTAGTATCGTGGCGATGGAGGATTTGCACTTAGAGCAGCTGGATGTGAAGATTGCATTCCTTCATGGAGATTTGGAGGAGGAGATCTATATGATGCAGCCACCGGGATACGAAGTGAATGTGAAAGAGAATATGGTATGTAAATTGCGAAAAATCTTGTATGGCCTCAAGCAAGCTCCATGGTGGTGGTATCTCAAATTCGATCGGTTTATTTTGGAGACGGAATTTGTACTGTGTGAGTTAGATCACTGCGTCTATATTCAGACTTTTGTGGACGCGGACTGCATTATATTGTCACTGTACGTTGATGACATGTTGGTAGTGGGTCCAAATTTCGAGAAAATTCAAAATTTGAAGAAGATAATGGCTGAGAAATTCTCTATGAAGGATTTGGGAGTGGCCAAGAAAATCTTGGGCATGAAGATCGTGAGAGATAGGAAGCAGCGGAAGCTATAGTTATCTCAAAGGGACTACATCGAGAAGGTTTTGAAGCGGTTCAACATGTACAAGTCAAAACCGGTGAGTACGCCTTCAGTGAAACACTTCAAATTTAGTAAGGAGTTGTGCCCGACAACTCAAGAGAAGAAGGATGAAATGGCGCGAGTACCATATGTATCTGCGGTGGGAGTTTGATGTATGCAATAGCAAGTACGAGACCGGATATTACACATGCAGTGGGAGTTGTTAGCAGGTATATGCAAAACCCAAGGAAGAAGCATTGGAATGCGGTGACGTGGATGTTGAGATATCTAAGGGGTACATCAAGTCACTGTTTATGTTTTGTTGGTGACTCTTTAAAGGTGCAAGGTTACGTTGATGCGGACTAATTGGGTGATTGAGAAGCGGGAAAAGCACAATGGGGTATATATGTACGGTTGGGAGAAAAACAGTGAGTTGGGTCTCTCAATTGAAAAAAGTGGTGGTATTGTCGACTACGGAGGCTGAATATATGGCGATTACGGAATCCGGCAAGGAGATGATATGGTTGCAAGGGCTACTTGAAGAATTGGGAAAAAAGCAAGACTTCAATACCTTGTGGAGCGACAGCCAAAGTGCGATACATTTGGCGAAGAAAGGGCTTATCACTTGAGGACAAAGCATATCAAGGTGCGGTGTCATTTCATTCGCATTGGGGGTGAAAGAAGTTGAGTTGACATTGCAAAATATTGTTGGAGAAAAGAATCCGGCGGATATGTTCACCAAAGCCGTAGACAGAGACAAGCTGGTGCTCTGTTGTAGGTTGGTGAACTTTTCCATGAAAATCTGATGAGTAAAGAGTAGAGCGGAGTCGTGTGAAGCGTATTAGCGTTGGGAATCAAGGCTGAAGTATCTCCAAGTGGGAGATTGCTGAAATTATGGAGTTTACTTTAGGTTAAACGTCTGCAGTTCAATGGGGCAGACGTCTGGATGTGTATGAGAAGCATGTCAGAAACATGTACAAAGCAACAACATACGTCTGAAGATCAGCTATCCAGACGTCTGCATAAGTCACGAAGCCTAATTCAGAGCGCAGACAGATGTCTGTCCAAGGCACTAAAGAGATACAAAGTCGAGGCAAACGTTTGCCCAAGTGTGGGTTAGACATCTGTCAACGGTGAATCTTCTGCGAATCTAACTTTGGAAAATTGCGATTCATCTCTTATTTACTATAGAATTAGGGTTTGCCTATATAAGTGGATCTCTCATATGTATTCTTCACTGCCAAAAAGAGAGACTATTGTATTGAGAGGGTGGCGGCTTAAGATCTAGAGAGATTTGAGAGAAATCTCCTAGGGTTTGCTCGTGGTGTACTTGATTCAAAATTATAGAAGTCATTGCAGATTCCGCTCTGCCGGGAACTAGCCATATGTTTGTCGCGAGCATTATTCCGTGTATCGACTTCTCCCATCCCAACATTGTACACGTTGCAATCTAGGAAATTAGGGGGAAGGGGCAAGATTGTAATCAAGGCAGCTACTTCCTGTGCAAAATATGAATATTCATAGAGAAAGTTCACCAAGTGTATACTTATTTTATTAAAGGAGAAAGGAGCCTATCTTATTGTTGGGATATTTTTCAGTGGGTGTATGCTAAGTTCTACTGTTTGTTCCGAGACATGCTCTGTGGATCAAATAATGAGAATCTAGACCTACACTCCCTATACTTGATCAAAGCAATAAGTAAAAACTAGGAATTTGGTTCCTTTCAAGTTTCATGTGGTCAAATTAGTATTATACACACTTACATTATGGGGTGGACAAATTTACTTTCAGCTCATGACCAACTTAGTTATATCCCACATTTAATATATAAAATATGGACAATTAAGTCATTTAATAGTGGGAGTAAAAGAGGCAATAATTACACCCTCCATCCCTTTTTACTTATCATTTTAGAGCAATGCATACCGATTAAGAAAAGCATTATCACTTTTTTAATATCAGCAATTAATCTACTGCCACATCACCACTAAAAAAAATCATACCATTTCTGTCCTCAACTATTAAGGAAAACATTATCATTTTTTTAATATCAGGAATTAATTTTCTAGGCTATTTTTGGTATTGTATCATTTATTAATATCTTTATCATTAATGATTTCCTCGTTATTCCAAAAACGTCAAGTAAAATGGGGCACTTTTTTCTGTCCAAAATGACAAGTAAAAAGGGACGAATAGAGTATAAAGCTTCCCACCTCTCCACAAAAACCTGGCATCGAGAAAGTAAAATATTGTGAATTTTTTTCTGACTCTAATTAATTATATTATATAGTATGCGAAATATTAAAAACAAAAAAAAAATTAAAATGTTAATTATCAATGAGTTCTGTGTGTTATAACATATGGTGTGCTATAGTAAGCAAAATATTAAAACAACGAAGAAAACGAAAAAGTTTAGGGTTTTAAAATTTTCTGGTTTTCGTGTACTGTGACAAGCAAAATATTTTAAAACTGAAAGTTTCATGATTTTTCATATGCCATAGCAAGCACGGTATTGAAAAACCAAAGAAAAAGAAGTTTTAGGCAACAGATAAATTTCGTAATATTCCTGTGTTAGCAAGCAAAATATTGATAAACTGCATAAACTGAAAGTTTTAGGATTTTTTAAAATTCCGCTATATTCATGAGTAGCAATCAAGATAATGGAAAAACTAAGAAAAGCAGAAAATTTCAGGATTTCTTAAAATTCCACATTTTGTGTCATAGTAAGAAAAATAATGAAAAACTTTTAAATAACTGAAATTTTGCGGTTTTTAAAATTTTACGATTTTCATGTGTTGCGAGAAGCATAAAATAAAAAATACTAAAAATTTGAGGATTTTTCTTGTGCTACAACAAGCATAATACTGAAAAAACCAAAGAAAATATTAAAATTCAGGATTTCAGAAAAATTCACGATATTAATGAGTAGTAGAATACAAAATATTTATAAAGTGGATAAAACTTAAAATTTTAGGATTCTTAAAAATTCCACTATATTCGTGAGTTATGGCAATCAAAATAGTGACTGATAGAAGGGGAAAAAAGAAGAAGAAAACTTTGCGATTTTTTGGAATTTCGTGGTTTTTGTGTGCTATAGCAAAACAAAAATATTGTAAAACAAAGAAAACTGAAAATTCTAGTATTTGTTGAAATTTTGCTAAATATTGGTATGCTATAATAACAAGAATATTGATAAACCAAAGAGCACCGAAACTTGTATGATTTTTTAATATTCATGCGCAATAGCAATCAAAATATTGATAAACAAAAGAAAAAGAAAATTTTGGAATTCTGAAAATTTCATGATATCCATGTTACACTAAGCAAAAATGAAGAAAACTGAAAAGTTCATAATTTTTATATTTAATAACAAGCAAAATACTGAAAAACAAAAGAAAAAATTAAACTTTTAGGACTTCTGAAAATTTAGCAATATTCATGTACGCTGTACAACAAGACAAAAAAATTGATAAATGGAGAAAAACTAAAAAATTTGTGATATTTTAAAACTTTGCGATTTTCATGTGCTATATATAGCATGTACTATATTGATAAACCGAACAAAACCGAAAATTTTGTGATATTCTTGTGCTATAGTAACCAAAATATTGACAAAGAAAGAAAACTGAAATATATAAAAAAAAAAAAAAAATTGAAAGATTTTGTGATTTTTGTGGGATATATGAAGTGAAATATTGATAAACCGAAGAAATTTGAAATTTTACGATTTCTAAAAATTTCGCGATACGTGTGTTCTATAGAAAAATTATTAAAAATCCATAGAAAAATAATTTGAGGATTTCTCAAAATTTCACGATATTCGTGTCCTACAGCAAAAAAAATATTTAAAAACCTAAGAAAAACATAAAACTTCAGGATTTCGTAAAATCTTGCAGCTTTGGTGTGTTATATTAAGCAAAATATTGAAAGAACGACGAAACTGAAAATTTTAAGGGTTTTAAAAGTTTGCGGGTTTTGTGTGCAGTGTGGTAAGAAAAATATTTTAAAACATTTATGAACAAAAATTTTCTTGAATTTTCGTGTGCTAAGCATAGTACCGAAAAACAAAAGAAAACGATAAATTTCAGGATTTCAGAAAATTCGTGATAACGTGTGTTAGCAACCAATATATTGATAAACCGAAAAAACTGGAAATTTTAGGATTTCTAAAACTTCTTCTGTATAGCAAACAAAATAGTGACAATTCAACGAAAACAAAAAGGTTTTAGATTTTTGAATTTGTTTTGGTTTTCGTGTCCTATACAAAGCAATATATTGAAAGATAAAAAAACTGAATATTTTAAGTTTTCTAAAATTCCTTTATATTCGTGTCCTATAGAATTCAGAATATTGAAAGAATGAAGAAAACTGAAAAGTTTGCGGTTTTTAAAATTTCATGGTTTTTGTGTGTTGTGTGGCAAGCAAAATATTTAAAAACTGAGAAAACTAAAAATTGCACTATTTTTGGTTTCCATAGTAAGCATGTTATTGAAAACCCTAAGAAAAATAAATTTTAGTATTTAGGATAAAATCACGATATTTCGTGTGCTAAATATTAATAAAGTTAAGAAAACTCTAAAGATTCCGCCATATTCATGAGCAATGGGAAAAAAAAAGCGACAACCCAAAGAAAATAGAAAATTTTACGATTTGTGAGAATTTCGTGGTTTTTGTGTTCTATAGCCATCCAAAAGATGGAAAAGCCTGGTAACTGAAAATTTTAGGATTTCTGAAATTTCCCTATATTCGTGTGTTATAGCAATTAAATATTGATACAACAAAGAATACTATAACCTTTATGACTTTTGAAAATTTTGCGATGTTCATGTGCTAGCAAGCAAAATTTTGATAAACCGAAGATAATAAAAAAATGTTGGATTTCTGAAAATTTTGCGATATTCATGTACTATTATTGTAGCCAAAATATTGATAAATCGAGACAGATTGAAAATTTGGGATTTCCTAAAATTTTGCATTTTTTTATATACTTTCACATTCAATATATTGAAAAACTGAAAAATCTAAAAATTTCGTGATATTCATATAGGCTATATATATCACATTCATTATATTGAAAAACTGAAAACATCTATAAATTTCGTTATATTCATGTGGGCTATATATAGTAAGCAAAATATTGATAAACCGAATAAAACCGAAATATTTAGGATTTTTGAAACTTTTGTGATTTTCGTGTGCTATAGCAAGCAAAATACTGATAAATCAAAGAAGAAGAAAAGGTTGGGAATTCTAAAAATTTCATGATATTCGTGTATTATAGCAAGCAAAATATTGAAAAACTTAAGTAAAACAGAAAATTTCTGGTTTTTTAGAAGTATTGATTCCAAAAAACTACTAACTTTTTTGTCTCAGTTACGAGAAGCTTCCAAATTCTCTCAAAATTATGAGAAACTACCATGCTGTGAAAGTTTTGTAGTAGTTTATTGCAATTATTGCTAACGTGGCAGCCATTTATGGTCGTTTTTTGGAGGTTTTGAAAGTTTTGTGGTAGTTTCATATTGTTTTTGAAAGTGGATGGTAGTTTCTTGTGTATTTAACTAAAATTTGGTATTTTCTCGTAACTAGGTCAAACTATTTGATAGTTTTTTAGATTTTGATGTGCTATAACAAGCAAAAAAACTATAATATTTTGCACTTTTGGTATGCTATAACAAGCAAAATACTATAACAAACAAAATATTGAAATAAAAAAGAAAGAGGTAAATGGCCTTGAGAATGTCTCAGGGCCATTTAGTTAGAGGGGGTGGGGACCATCCATGTGGGTGGGCCCCACTCTCTACTCTCTTGGTTCTCAGGAAAATGGCCCTGAGAACATTCTCGGGGCCATTTTCCTAAAAAAGTAAACTAAAAATTTCACGGTTTTTGTATTCTATAACAATCAAAATATTTAAAAACTGGAAAAACTAAAAAATTTAGGATTTTTCGTGTGCTATAAGTATAATACCGAAAAACCAAAGAAACCAATAAATTTTAGGATTTTAGAAAAGTTAATGATATTTGTGTGTCATGGGAAGCAAAATATTGATAATCCGAAAAAACTAAAAATTTTGGGATTTCTAATAAGGTTTAATTCACAAAATCGTAGGGCTGTTACAACTGACTACCAAATTGTTTGAAAATTACAGGAAACTACCAAACGTACACAAACTTGTAAAATTAATAAACCACCAAACTTGTTTAGTAAAAGTTCAAAAATCTACCAAACTTGTTTACTAAATATTTAATAAGCTACCAAACTAGTTTAAGAAAGTTTACGAATGTCTGTACATTTAGGTAGTTTTTTTGTAATTTTCAAAGAATTTGGTAGTTACTTCACAGCCCCTAAATTTTTAATAGTTTTTGGAGCTTGAGCCTTCTAATAATCCCGTTATATTCATGAGCAATAGCAAAAACTAATAATGACAAATCAAATAAACCATAAATTTCTGGATTTCTGGAAATTTTGCGCTATTCATATGTTATTTTTTTTGGGGGGGGGGGGGTTTTATATCTCACCCCAAAACTTCCATATTTTTAATTTTCACCTATAAAAAATTGTCACACCCCACTCCCAGAGAGTGCAAACTACAGCACGTGACAGAGCCAACCATACTACTTGTGGCTATAAAACATTCCTCCACGGTCACATTACGACTGTCTATAGGATATCAAGAAAAGAAAATATATAAAACTCGCTAGTACATGTCCATTTGCCACAATAAAAAGAGTCAAGAAAATGCATAAGCGAAAACGAACAGGGACAGGGACATGCAAAACATCTCTAAATAACACACGATCAATTCATCATCGCTCGGCTTGATTCTTAAAGTACTCCTATTCAGCTTGCGATAAAGATAGAGGAACAGGGACATGCAAAACCCAGACGTCAGTGCGTCATAATGCCAAATAACAGTGATAATCCAGGATTGTAACGATATAAGTAAACATGAATATGAATAATTAACACAAATATAAACAGTGGGGTATGTGTATGTATGTGATGTGTGATGTGTAACCTAAAATTATGCTTCTAGGTTATCTATTCTAAAAGTCTTTGAAATCAATTAATGTAATTCTCATCGTAACCCAACAGTCTATGTCTCGTTGATTCCCCACGAGACTACGGTAACAGGATTTATTCCGTAACGCCCGGAAAAACGGTAAACAGGTAATTATTCCGTAACGCCCGGAAAAACGGCAAACAGGTAATTATTCCGTAACACCCGGAAAAACGGCAAACAGGTAATTATTCCGTTAAGCCTAAAAAACGGCAAATAGGTAATTATTCTGTAATGCTCGAAAAAACGACAAACATGTAATAATAGCCTTTTGAGTTACGTTTCGGTTACATTCTTGATCTTCCCTTTACCCCCAGGTTAGTGTTCAAGTCGGGTATTGCCAATATAGATCTAACGCCAACACAGGATCAAGCAGGTACAGTTCTCATCTATGCAGACAAAAATTTACGTCCGTCAAGACAACACGTCAATATCGTTGGCATTAGTAACAAGATCCATGTAGCAAGTCAAGTAGTGTGTCATGAACATGTCATGTGATGCATATGTATCAATAGATACCCAAATGTGAAACTGTTACGAATATCAAAACACGGTTAATGCACGGATACACATGTAGCTATCTGTATAACCTTTTATACGTCCATGACTACGTATGATGCACATTAGAAAGCACATTTTAGTAATGTAAAAGTATAATGATATCAGGATGTTCCGGCATGCAATTAAATATGTTTTTTATCGGTACAGATACGAACGGATACTGTAAAACAGTAAAACTATAACATTTGCTGCATAATGAAACACATGTACTATTTTTATGCATATATAAATAGATATAATATAACATAGTATGTTGCAAGATAAGGTTGCTTGATCAGATCTCACGACGGGGTACGTACGTCACGTTTGACGTCAGATAAATGTCGTGATGCAAATCACGCGCGTACAGGACTGGACCTGACTGATCAAAGACGTGACTACGCTGGATGATGATGATGACTGGGTCGTCCGGATCGTCGGCGACGTGTGCGAATCCGGTGAGACGGCCGGAAAACCAAGAAATCAAGAAACGAGAAAAGAAAGAAAGAAGAAGAGGAAGAAGAGGAATGGGGGTTTGGCTGCTGGTTGGGCTCTGGACAGAGGACAGAGGAGACGACGATGGACTGTCGTCGACGACGAGGGGCAGAGGGTTTGTCGGGTGCTGTGGTGATCGGGGAGTCGAGGTTGTTGAGGGTGCAGGGTATTGCTGGTGGTGGTCAGGGTGTCGGGGAGAGGGAGGTGAGGATAGTGAGGCCGGCGATGGTGACGACGATGAGGTCAAGGTGTCCGGCGATGGATTTCTCAAGTTGCTACAGTTGGGTCACGGGTCGTCGGGGTTGCAGGTTCTCGAGGAGAAGGAGGAACGAAGGTGGAAACGAGGGCGAGGAGGTCGACAAGGTGAGGGTTAGGGCGACGGCGAGTCGCCGGCGATGAGGGTGGAGGTTCTTGGGTTCTCTGGTGTTGGGGTCGGTTTCAGGGGGAGGTTGCAGCGGGTGGTGTCGTGGCTTGGGGGAGAGAAGGAGAAGATAGAGGTAGTGAGAAGGTCGAGGAGGTCTTAGTGACGAGGGTGGCGAGGTTGTGTGTGTGTGTAGGGGGGGTAATGAGGTCAGCGATAAAGGCTTAGGTTAGGGATCGAGTTTGGGTTTCGTCGCGAGAAACTGGGAGAGGATAGAGAATAGAGGAGAGAGAAAGGTGTTTTAAATTAATATATTAGGGTTTATAATATAATAGGATATATATATAGCAGAGAGAGAGGCAGAATAAGAGAGAGGGAAAAAGTGCGAGAAGAGAGAGTGGGTGAGAAGAGATAGAGAGACGGTGAGGAAATATTAATTAGTTATTAATATATATATTATATATATACGAACTGTTTAGTTTTTAGGTTTGAAGTTTTAAAATATTATAATATATTTTCTGGGTTTAAACGGTTAATAACAAAATACTCCGAAAAATACCCGAGTCTCTTCTAAAATTCTAGTTTTAAAATATGGATAATATACGTATCAGCTAAAACCATAATGTGATGTCCAATTAAATAAAATGCATACCCCTAAGAACGGATACACGTAAATACACGTAGCGATCCAAACGAGTCTGTTTTATCAATCTGGACATGAACACGATGTATGGATGCATTCACAAGATATAGGGTATGATAAAAAATTATTATCTGGCTATAATTTGTATTATTTAAACGATACGCAGATACTAAATATATTGTACATGTATATAGAACCTAGATGTGTACGGATCCTCTGTATTAGCGAATATGTGACGTAACCACAGATACCAAATACACTATCTGCACCCAAAAACGATAATAAACAAGAGTATGTCGCAAGATTAGGAAAATACCCAAATAAAATATCGTATAATAGCACTAGGGTGTTACAAAATTCATATTTCTAAATTTCACCCATAAAACCTTGAAATTGTTCATATATCTCCCCTTAGTTAGTTTTGCAAGGAATTGTATATGAATATTCTGGTATTCTAGTTAACATACCGTTAAGTGACTATTAAAAGACAAAAATAACTTTAAAGTTATCTTCTTCCTTTTCAATTTAGGGTTAGAGTGGAGCTTCTCTTCAATTTCAAATTAGGGCTTTCTTTACATACAAAATTAGGATTTTTCCGCTTCACAGATTCATTTGTTGTAGACATAGAGACAAGATTATGTTTCCCTTTTTTTTTTTACCAATTTTGATAACTCCAAAAATTAAAATGATCTTAAGTTTCAAATTCTGTGAAAAATATGACACCCATAATGAGGTTGAAGATGAAGAAAGAAGTGAAAGGAATCTCATGATTTTTAAGGGGAAAGAAAGACGAAACACACTTATAACTCAAGTTCTGATTAAAACAATCTAACCCTAGTTAAATTCGGATGGAATATAGATAAAATGGTTTTTTTTTATTAAATTAAAAGTTTTAGGGGTGAAATTTGGAAATATGAAATTTTAGAGGTGAAATTTAGAAATATGGAAGTTTTGGAGGAGAGATATTTTTTTTTACAATAAGAGCAGGGCTTGTGCAAGCCCGTCTTATATAATTGCATATAAAACTATTCACATATTATTGAAAGCAACATACTGAAAAAACAAAAAAAGAGAGAGAATTTCACGATCTTTGTGTGCAGTATAGCAAGTACAATATTGAAAAACCAAAAAAATCCCTAAACCTTCTAGGATTTTTGAAAATTTTGCAATATATGTGTGCTTCCGAGCAAAATATTGATAAATCGAGTAAATTGAAAGTTTCACGATTTCATAAAACTTTGCGATTTTCGTGTGCTATATATATCATGCTATATATTGAAAAACCGAAGAAAACAAAAATTTCATGATATTTGTGTGCTATGGAAACAAAATATTGATAAATCAAAGAAAACTTAAATATTAAGTATTTTTAAAATTTTTGCGATTATGGTGTTCTAGCAAGCAAAGTATTGATAAGAAGTAAACTGAATATTATAGTATTTCTAAAAATTTCGCCATATTTGTATGCTATAGAAAATAAAATATTAAAAAAAACCGAAAAAAGAGAAAGTTCAGGATCTTTAAATTTCCCGATATTCATGTTGTCATGCCCTACTTCCCAAAAGACGGGGAGTGAGAGCGGACAAGGTACGCAATGTACTCACATCGAGAAGCACACATTTCCAATATGAATACGTTAAGCGTCTGGATAAGCAAAATAGATAAATTATTTTAAAAAAATCAAGAATTTATAAACAATAAAATAATGTCCAACAACCCTTATTACATAGTCCAAATAAACAACTGAACAAGTTCAGAATTTTCAATGAAACTAAGAATAAAAGAATAGCCTTAAAAACAAAGGCATACTGTGAATGCATTAAAACTCGGCTTGAGCGAAAAGGTAGTTAATGTCTTGCTCGCTTGGCTCAACCTCGTACTGAGATTGGTCTTTTGTCTCAAAATCACCTGAAGGATATTCCTAAAAGAAAAAGAAAACAAAGAAAATGGAATTCCCGTCAGCAAACTAGAGTTCGGTAAATTCCCAAATTTAAAAAGAATGTTGAAGTAGAATATGATATATAAAAAAAGAAAAACAATCAAGCACATATGAATAACAATGGCGTAAATAAAGCAAAAATATCATGATGTTTGTTCTCTAAACTGCATTATTGTATTTTAAATTATAAGTTCGACTAGTGAAGATTTTACACGTAACGAGTATGTTCCATTTCCCCTCGGGACAACAGAAATACAGATTCAAGAAATTGATGAGCTAGTAATGCAATGTCCCGTAATACCCGGGACCACGGCGATCACATATGACCCCTGTTACACCCATTCATCAAACTTTCTCATCCCCGTGTCAATTAATTATTTAAGTTCTAGAGTTTGACACAAATGCTAGCACGAATTTATGAATTCTTGTTATATTGTAGGTGCATATCAGGTTTGTGGATTCACGAGTCCATGAGTTTCAAGTATTCAAGTGGTTCATATCAGGTTCATGGATTCAAGTATTCAAGTATGCATGCATTCATGATTCAGATCAGGTTTGTGTCAAACATAAGAAATGCAAACAGCCGAATTCAGAATAGTAGTAGTATAAACAAAAGCAGGAAATTAGCAGATAACAAACTCCTATGAAAATAGTGCCAACACGAGAAATGTAACTCTAAGTGTTAGCTAAACGTGAGTCACAGTTTCACCGAATTTGGAATACGAATGTGGGAGTTATGGGGTTTTCAGTGTCGTTGCGTAGATCAGTCCAGAGCAGTTTCAGAAAACAACTCTGGAGTTCAGGTGCAGTTTTAATGGTGTTTCTGAACATTTTATGGGACAATTTTCTAAATATGAAAAGTGCGTTTATCTGTTAAGTGTACAGTGAAAAAAAAAGAACTTAATACGATAAGCATAGAGAGAGTTATAATTTTTCTACGACAGCTGCGCAAATAATTCCCATTTCTATCCAGATTCGTCACATGTTTTTAAAATACATTTTAAACTAATGTTTGTCATTTTTTTAGTAAAAACAACCTGAAGGAAAAATGCACCTATTTCACTTAAGATATACTAGAAATCAAATTTGAGCTCATTTGGTTTTTTGAAAATCAAGTTATTGCATTTTTAAAAACAAGAATTGAAAGCAGTTTTCAGACTTTACAAACCAGAAATAATGTTCTAAGTTCAAGAGCATAAATGAGCAGTTTCAGGTCGTAATTTAAAAACACTTTCAACATGAAAGTTTTAGAGCATAAAATTTAGCAAATAACCCAACTGAGTTTACTTAATTCGAGTACCTAAAGGAAGAGTTACAACGATTATGGTGGTGCTGCGCAGAGCAGGCCAGATCAGTTTCAGGTTTATCACATAACTTTAAAATGCATTTTTTCTGTATGTTTTTAGAAGAAAAGATGTAAATGAAATTTTTTGCTTATTCACTGTAGTATCACAGAAATCTTATCTTTCAGTATTTGGGCTTCTGTACTAGGAGATATGCATGTTCTAAATTGAATGTAAAAACTGTTTTAAAAACTACATCAAAATCATCAACTTAGCCTAAACTATACACGTCACAATGACTACGGGAAGACATCTTAGCTCGTAGGTTAGTTGACAACAACAGAGAGGTCGTTGGATCATTACGATATATACAATTAAGGCCAAGTCTTCCTATATGGTAATATAGGGTATACATGTGACATAAGGTATAGAAAAAACATACACATAGATATTCTCATTCATTCTAAACAAATCAAATAATAAGGAGTACCCGTGACATGAGGTGCACCGAGAAATAATCAACATGACTATGATGCACCCATGACATGGGGTGCATCAAAAACGTAATATAAGCATGAATAAGATGCACCCGTGACATGAGATGCATCAAAAATATAATATAAGCATGAATAGAAAAACACCCGTAACATGAGATGTAAAGTTGAATACCAATGAATAATCAAATCAAAAGCATTGGCTTTTCACACGACTAAGGTAAAAAAAATAGGGCTTTACCTAGAATCTCCTTTAAAATATTTAGGTTTTTTCCTAGAAATCTTTTAAGGCAAACTTAGGGCTTTTCATAAAAATTCTCCCAAGCAAAGTTTTTCATCAAAATTTCCCAAAGCAAAGTTAGGGTTTTTCATAAAGAAAATCCTTGGCAAAATTAGGACTTTTCATAATACAAGAAACAGTGAGTGGAGAAGAGGGAGGGAACTTAACGAAAGAGGATGATCTAAGATCGCCCTCACAACGAGTAAAGAATGCATCGATTCGATTGAGGCAACAAGTTTGGGGTCTTTTTCTTCTTCCTTCTTTATTTCCTTGGGTTACAACTTCAGATAGGGGAAGGAAAAAGGCAGCGGGATGAAGAAATTTTCGGAGTTAGAGAGGAGGAGAAAGGCCGCAGTAAAAAAAGAAATAGAAACATAGGGTTTCTGCTATTTTAAAAAGAGAACAGAACACATGATTCGAATGAGAAGAACCAGCTGGGTTAAAAATAATCCTAACATAAGGATAAGATCGCATGAGAAGACTCATGCGATCCGGGAATCAAACCGCTGTCGGGAATGGCTTGAGCTCGAGCAATGGGCTCGGGCTCGGATCGTTGGGTTCGTGTTAGGGGTGAGGTTTTGGACTTGCAGTTTGTCAACCAAAGTAGATTTTTGGTCACGGTGTTTGTGTGGCGCGTGAAGTTAAGGAGTTCAAACGAACCCGAAATTTTAAAAAAACAAATTTTTTTGGGAATACAAGGTTCGGACTTATGACCTGTGGGATAGCAAGGCAATAAGATAAGCAGTAGATACAAGAATTTACCATGCATTTAAAATGATAAGAAATAGGTTTAAATACAAGTGTTTTAAATAAAAAGGCCTTTATTAAAGAGAGAGATAATACAAAACATATAAGAATTTTGTAGTCGTTAACGTGTATTATAGCAAACCCAAAAAAAGTTTAGTTTTTCTGAAAAATTCGCGATTTTGGTATACTATATCAAGCACAATATTGAAAGAACAACAAAAATTGAAAATTTTGCGGTTTTTTAAATTTCATGGTTTTCTTGTGATGTGACAAGGAAAATACTTAAAAACTGAAAAATTACATGATTTTTTGTGTGCCAGAGTAACGCAATATATTGAAAACCTGAAGAAACTGAAATTTTTCGAATTTCACTCTATTCTGTGCTATAACAAGAAGAATACAGATAAAATGAATAATACTAAAGCTTTTTGGATTTTCAAACTAAAAATTTCGCGCTATTCATGTGTTATAGATAACAAAATATTTTAAAATGCAGAAAATCGATAATTTCACGGTTTCATATGCAACAAGCAAAATATTCAAAACTATATAAAATATTGATAAATTGAGAAAGAACTGAAAATTTTAGGATTTATTATTTTTTTGATATTTGTGTGCTATGAAGTAATTAAATATTGAATAATCGAAGAAAACTGAAAATTTCTGGATATTCGTATGATATAGCAAGCAAATTAACGAACACCTGAGAAAAACAGTGAATTTCAGGGTTTTTGTAAGATTTCACCATTTTTATGTGGCATATCAAATAAATTAATGAAAGAACAAAGAAAAAAATTCTACGATCTTTAAAATTTCAAAATTTTCGTGTGTTGTGGCAAGCAAAAATTTTTAAACCGAAAATGACTTAAAACTTCATGATTTTTGCGTGTATTGTATCAAGCAGAAAATTGAAAAACCAAGGAAAACAATAAATTTTAGGTTTTTGTTAAATTTCATGATATTCTTGTGTTGTATCAAGCAAAATATTTATGAACCGAACATAACTTAAAATTTTGTTATATTCATGAGCTACAGAAAGGAAATTAGCGACAAACAGAAAGAACAGAAAAAATTTCGATTTTCGAAAAAATACCCCCCCCCCCCCCCCCCCACACACACACACCATTTTTCACGATGATCGTCACCCATGGTCTTCATCGGTATCATCTAAGATGCGGATTCACCAAATTTCATATAAATCTACAATTTGTTCATAGTTGATTTAGTTGGAGGAAAATTAACGATTTACCGAAAATACTACTTTCTACGTTGCATAGCAACGATGAAAAAGTGATAGAATCACATGAAATTTGGTGTATCCATATCTTATATGGTAAAGATGGTGACGATAGGTGTTGATCATCGAAAAATATCATGGAGAGTGTATTATTTCGACGCTATAGGAGAAAATTCCCTCATGTGGCATCTTTCCTCCATTATTCTCATACAGTAAAGCAATAAATAAAACTGATTATTTTTTTGAAATTTCATTATATAAGCAGAATATTGATAAAACGAAGACTCCTAAAACGTTTTGGATTTCAAAAGTTTTGCGATTTTCAAAAGTTTTGCGATTTTCGTGTGTAATTGCAAGCAAAATATTGATAAACTACAAAAAAGAAAATTGTGAGATTTTTTTAAAAAATTCAGTTTTGAAAATTTCCAGGCTTTTGTGTGCTATGTAGCAAAGAAATAAATTGAAAAACCGAAGAAAACTATTTTGTTTTTTGCGAATTTCACTAGATTCATATGCTAACAAGCAATATATTGATAAAATTGAAGAGTAATAATTTATTTTGGATTTTTGAAAATTTTGTGATTATCATGTGTAATAATGAGAAAAATATTGATAAACTAAAACAATAGAAAATTATAGGATTTCTAAAAATTGTCGGTTATTCATGTTCTTTCAATGACAAAATATTGAAAACTGCAGACAACTGATAATTTCACAGTTTCGTGATCTATAGCAGAAAAATATTTAAAACCAAGAAGCAAAATATTGATAAATCGAATAAAATTTGTGTATTTTGTATGTCATGCAATATATTGAAAAAATGAAAATTATGCGAGAACTGAAGAATACTAAAAATTTTAGGGTTTCTAAAATTTTCTCGATATTCGTGTGGTATAAAAAGAAAAATATTGAAAGCCGAAGAAAAGAGGAAATTTGGGCATTTCTAAAAATTTCTAGCTATTATTTTCTCGATATTCGTGTGGTATAAAAAGAAAAATATTGAAAGCCGAAGAAAAGAGGAAATTTGGGCATTTCTAAAAATTTCTAGTTATTTGTGTGCTATATATAGCAGGCAACATATTGAAAAACCTACGAAAAATATTAAAGTTCAGGATTTCTAAAAAATTACATGGTTTTTGTTCGTTATTATTAACAAAACATTAAAAGAACAAAGAAAACTGAAAATTTTGTGGTTGTTTAAAATTTCAAGATTTTCGTCTGTTGTGACATGCAAAATGTTTAAAAATAAAAAATAACCGAAAACTTCACGATTTTTCGTGTGCTTTAGCAAGCATAATACTAAAAACCAAGGCAAACAATAAATTTTAGGTTTTCGAAAAAAAATTTGATATTTTGTTTTGTTTGCAAGCAAAATATTATTAAACCGAACAAGACTGAAAATTCTAATATTTCTAAAAATTCTTTTGTAATTGTTAGCCATAGCAAACAAAGTAGTGACGTACCTAAAAACAGAAAATAATTCGATTTTTGAAAATTTCGTGGTTTTCGTGTGATATAGCAAGGTAGAATATTGATGAATTAAAGAATACCAAACCATTTTGGATTTTTGAAAACTTTGCAATTTTCGTGTGCCAAGAAAAAACCGAAGAAAAATGATTTTTTTTAAATTTCGTCATATTCGTGTACTAACAAGCAAAATATTGATAAATTAAAGAATGCTAAACTTTTTTGGATTTTTGATAACTTTGCAATTTTCGTGTGCAGTAACAAGAAAATTATTGATAAACTAAAAAAGAGAAAATTTTGGGATTTCTAAAAAGTCCGCGCTATTCTTTTTCTATAATAAAAATATTGATAAACATAGAAAACTGATATTTCATGGTTTCGTGTGCTATATAACATGCAAAATATTCAAAAACAAAACATTGATAAATCGAGAAAATATTGAAAATTTTGGGATAACTTAAAGTTTCATGGTTTTCGTGTGCTATAGCCTGCAATATATTAAAAAATGAAAATTTCACGATATCCGCGAGTTATAGCAAGCAAAATATTGATTAAATAGAAGAAAATTGAATTTTTTGGATTTCTAAATTTTTTTGGCATTTTTGTGCTATATATAAAGTAAAATATTGAAAAAACGAAGAAAAAAATTTGGGGATTTCTAAAAATTTCTAGATTTATGTGTGTTTAAGCAAATTACTTTAAAACGTATGAAAAATAGTAAATTTCTGAATTTTTGTATAATTTCTTGTTATTTTGTGCTTAGCAAATAAAATATTGAAAAAACGAAGAAAATTGAAATTTTTGCAGTTTTTAAAATTTTGAGATTTTCCTAACTGTAGTGTGGCAAGAAAAATATTTAAAAATAAAAAATAACCGAGAACTTCTGGATTTTTTCAATAAATGATATATGCTCAATAGTGAAATATTACCTAAGAAATTGTGACAATTTTTTTTATAGTAAACCAAAAATAAAAAATAATTATAAAAAAACCACTTTAAAAAATAATTACAAAAAGTGATCATTTTTTGCCTCATAGGCGCCACGTCAGTGCCAGCTCAGCGCTGGCGCTGGCGTGGAATAATTTTTTTTTATGGGCGCAATTTCAAACTATGTCCATACTGCGCCCTATACATTTATTATGGACGCAACGACTGCACCCTTTACATTTGTATGGGGCGCAGTTCGAAACTGCGCCCCATACATTTGTTATCGGCACAGTTTGAAACTGCGCCCATACAAATTTATTGGGCGTAGTTACGAACTGCGCCCCATACAAATGTAAGGGGCGCAATTTGAAATTGCGCCCATAATATTTGAATGGGCACAGTTTCAAACTGTCCATCAAAAACTTTGAGCAAAAAATAATGGTGCGCACTTTCAAAGTGCATCCATTCCCCCAATAAACTCGAGCCCACTTTTCTTTTTTCTCACTTCACTCTCATCTCTCTCGGGCGCTCTCTCTCTAGTACTCTCTCTCTCTCTTTACTATCACTGCCGATCTCTCTCTCACTACTCTCGCTCTCTCCTCTCTCTCTAGATCTTTCTCTCTCTGCACTCTCGCTCTTTCGATCTTTCTCTCTAGATCTTTCTCTCTTTGCACTCTCGCTCTTTCGATCTCTCTCTCTCTCTCTCTCTCCCCCCCTCCCTGACCTCCCCCATCCTCCGACCTCCCCCCACCTCCTTCGACCTCCCTCCTCCGACCTCACTCCGAGCCTCCTCCGAGCTCCGCCCAGCCTCCTCTGGATGCTCTGCTCTCTTTCTCATCTCCCTCGCTCGTTCTCGATCTTACAGTCTTTCGCTTGTGCACGTTTAGTTGAAAATTCACGGAGGAATAATCGTATTCATCCTCGCCATCGTCATCACCATTGTGAGCATCTCGAAGGTTAGCTAAACCCTAATTTTATTTTTAAAAAATTTGGTTAAAATTTCGTATTAGTAAGCAATTCAAACAAATTGGATATATATTAGGGGTTTTCTCCGATTTTACTTATGACGGATCAATGAATAGGATACAAGTTCTTACAACTTATTACATGCTATAAATATGGATTTTATTGTAATGTTGTGTAATCAGTTGAGTATAATCGTGAAGATAAATAAGTAGGTTGTTTGATAAGAACTCTCAAAGTGTGTCAATATTTCTAGCAGGTGGAAAAATGACGGATAGTTACTTTCATCTAATTTGCCATTTCGGTGGCCAATTAACCATTAGAAAAAATAATATTCCTGAATATGTCGGTGGAAAAACTAAGATGACTAGAGTCAAGAAGTCTAGCACATACAACGAGCTGTGCCAAGTAGTATATAAAGCTACCAAAATCAATCCGTTAGAGTTCAATATCTCCTTAATATGCAAATGGCCGATGGAGCATGAATATACCGCCATTGAAGTATCCGATGATGAGGATCCATAAGTCATGCTTGCCTCGGAATCGAAATTGATCGAGCTATTTGTGAAGAAGGAGATATTGACGTCCGCTCAACTGCCCGAACCTTATTCTGAAGTGCTTGATCTTTCTTTTCGAGCATCCGAGCAATACCCGCAAGGAGAAATAACACGCATGCTCAATATGAATGTTGATTCTACCGGATTTATGTCTCTCACCAATATATCAAAATTACGTAGGTGAAGGCACATCAAGCGGGACGCCAGTGAATTGGCAGTTTACGAAGTAAGTATTACGTTGCATATCTTTATACCGCATATACATTTAGCAGATCACTATTTATTGATAGTGGGGGTATGCTATAGGTACTAAATATTCATAAATTTGTGTGCAGATCTTATGTACCGCCGCCCGGTTATAATTGCATGTCACCACCAAGCTTCGGTTTTAATTGCATGCCAGCGCCAAGTTTCGGCTTCAATATTATGCCCCAAAATACCGAGTACATGCAGTCATACAATACGGAATCCAATACGGGATGGACATCGTTTGCAGACGATAGGTCAGGATTTCGTCGGTGTGAAGCCGAAACATCAAGTACCATGTAAGTCCCCAATGTTGGTTCCGCACATCCAACTGATATACTTGCTACGGATCCAACGGTGTTGGAACATAATGGAGATGAAAGTGATGATGATGCTGGTGATGAGGACGAGATTCAAGCACAAGATAGTATGCAAATTACACATGTCCTTACTAATGAAAATGATAGGTAGTGGATTACTAATTCATGTGTTAACAATGAATTCATTGAGTTTGAAGATCCACTTGTCGATAACATGACAGATGCTTACATGTTATCTACATCGGTAATGGAGAATGTCAACTTTCATGCGGATAGGCTTTCGGTAGTCGATATTGAAAGTGGGTTGAAGGTCTACGATTTTTTCGAGAATAAGGAGAAGTTAATTCAGGCAATCGGCGTTTGGTCAATTAAACACAAAGTTTCTTTTAAACCAATCAAGACTAATACGACCAAGTACACCGTCATTTGTAAATCAGATGTGGACTTCCCGTGGAGGCTTCATGCATATATCTCAAAGAAATCACCGACAGGATTCTTGCAGATAAAAAAGTATGCGGGTAATCATACTTGAGTGAATCCTGTAGTGAATTCAAATTATAAACAGACCACTTCTACATTCATATATAACAAGATATTGCCTTTTGTGAAAGCGGATGTCGATTTAACCCCCAAACAATTCAAGTGCTTATAAAAGATACATTATTCATTGAAATAAATTATATGAAGACATGGAGTGCGTTGAACAAGGCATTGTCTAAAATATACGGAGATTAGGAAGATTCGTATGAACATTTGCCACGATATCTTGCCGCCATCAAATCTACTAATCCCGGGACTGTCTTCAAGATAACCAACACTTCAATGTCAGAAAGAATGGGATATTTTACCGGTGCATTTTAGGAATTTGGACCGGCCATTGATGGTTTCTCTTATTGTCATCCCGTTCTCAGTGTTGATAGGACCTACTTATACGGCAGATATAAAGGGACTTTGCTCATTGCTACCGGGGCCGATGTAAATGATGGCCTTTATCCTTTAGCATATGCTGTAGTTGGAGGTGAAACCACCGAAAATTGGGAGTGGTTCATTGCTTACATTCATCTTTACATTCTATCTGTGCGGGGAAGGCACATTACCTTCATATCTGACCGGAAGAAAGGAATTTCGACGACACTATGAAGATCTTGGCCAGAACCTCATAGTCATCGTTATTGTATACAACATATCAGAGCCAACTTCTCAACTGCTAGATTTACTGGCAAAACCTTGCAGAGTTTGTTCTCTCAAATTGCATGTGCACCAGATAACCTGACCTATACAGAGCTGAGAGAGGAACTTAAACGTATATGTCTAAGAGCGGATGTTTGGATTGAAAGTAGTCTAAAAAATGAAGAAAAAAGATGGGCTCTTTTGAAAGATGGTGGTAGGCGATTTTGCATGATGACTATAAATGCTTCAGAAAGCTTTAACGGGGTCTTAAAAGGATCTCAATTTTTGCCTATTCAAACCTCAGTAGGACGGACTTTTTACATGACGAACAAATACTTTTTTGCACGACGTCAGGAGGGACAACAGTGGACGACAAAATTATGTCCTAAGTTCGAACAATTAATAACAAAAAAGGATACTGATACCAGGCATGCTTGGATCGTGAGGTTCAGCCAGTCCAAATGGTAGGTGACTGACAAAAATGGAAAAAAATTACAGCATAGTCGGCGGTAGGAACTGCAGTTGTACGTGCAATATTCCTAAGTTGCAAAAGTTGCCTTGTTCACATGTAATTTCAGCATGCACACGAGCAGTGGGTCGGGGGAACATTGCACATCACGATCTTTTTTCGAAGTGGTATTCTGTCCCCAAATACAAAGATGCTTATGCCCCGTTGTTCCATCCTGTACCCGATAACCGATATTAGGAGGCATACAACGGTCCAATGATATTACCGCCTATCGGTAGGAGACAAGTAGAACGACCGTGTTCTACTCGTATCAAAGATGTTATGGATGATTCACGAGAAGGACGTAGGCAAAATAAATGCAGCATCTGCAATGAGTATGGTCACAACAAAGCACGATGCAAAAATCCTCCAGCCCAATATCGCCATTGGTAATCTCTGCCTATATTTTGAAATACACACACATACACACACACACACGTCCAACCACAAAAAACAAACATATATCTACACACACACACATACACACACATACGTTCTTTGTTATACATGCTCATTTTTTAAAAAATAATATAACTCGACTTTTTCATTGTGTAGATATACCTATGGATCCTGGACCTATAGATACGAGTGTTCTGTACTTATAGAATGACCACAGGTCGGCCAACGCCGCAGTAGTACAAGTAAAACTTTATAATTTTATTTTCTTTAATTACATATGTTATTTATTTGTTACTGATACAAGTCCTCTTTTTATAATTGGCAGAGTGATCAGGTGATTACATGTGTTGACCACTCAGTCTAGAGCAGCCGAATCACAGCTGGAGATGCCCGTGTGCAGGCTGAGCTGCAACGGGCAGGCTTTCATCTTCTATCCAGATTAGAGTACATACAACTGGATAGAGAATTGATTTTGGCTTTGGTAAATAGATGGAGACCAGAGATCTGCACATTTCATTTTAGAGTTGGTGAGATGACTATCACCTTTCAGAACGTCGCTGTGCTGCTTGGTCTTCCTATAGACGGAGAGGTAGTTGCTGTGGAGTATAGCCACAATTGGTCAGACTTGTGTTCCAGCTTGTTGGGTAGGATTCCTCCTGTTGGCCAGAGGAGAGGAAGTAGCATCCACTTGAGTTGGCTGTGGGAGGCGTTTAGTGCTGAACCTGCCTTGGATGCTATCCCCGCAGCGATCGACCAGCACGCACAAGCCTACATTTTACATCAGATTGGGGTTCGCTTATTTCTGGATAGGAGCAAGAGCAGAGTTAGTCTTACCCGGCTGCCTCTTTTAGCTGATCTCGACCAGTGTGCCACTTTATCGTGGGGGGTGCAATTCTGTCATTCCTCTACAACGAGCTAAGGATGGCTGCATTGATGGAGCAGAAGAGTTTTAGGGGCTGTTTGACACTTCTTCATGTATACAATACTTAAAACCGCATTCTACTAATTTTGCGTAATTAAATTGATATTCAACGTAAAACGTAATTCTATCATATTGTATTTCAAATATGGTCATGGACATATCTCTCTATTGGTCGCCCGATCATTAGGAGACGGTTCGCTTTAGATGGCCAAAGGCGATATGGATGCCAGTAAGTATTTGAAACTATACGCATATTTCAAATTTCAAGTTTTTTTTGGAATATTAACTTGTGTGTAATCTCTATGCGGGTGGAATGTGCCAAGGTCATAGGATGTGACACCGGATCGCAGCCTATGTTTCTACCATAATGAGTTCGATGTCATGGAGGAGGCAACAGTTACGTGGACACCATACACACATGACTTGATGGCCACTTTACATCCATTATGTTTGGCAGGCGCCGGCTTCTGGCATGCGCGGATGCCGATTGTCTGCAACGATGTTATTCAGATGCACGTGCCAAACCGTATGCTCTGCCAGTTCGGTTTGAGGCATCACATACTAGGCACGGTGGAGCAGACACCGCGACAGTGTGGAGCGCTAGTTAGGGATGCTTGGCTCGTGAAGTATTAGATTTGGGTGGGTCGATGGTACGATCAGGTACACCACATAGCTAATGAGATACAGCTAGGTATACTGATAGATCAATACCTTTCCTGGTATTGGATGATTACCCGCAGATTCGTCATCACAGCCGCCGCTCTGCCCATCTTATATACGCCTCGAAGACCGATAGAGAGAGATTTGGTAAGTTTATATCAAACCTTTTAAAACTAAAATCTTATTTTTATGAAATTAAATATTTTATTTACCATCAATATAGGTCCATAACATTTACTCGTTGGAGGATATACCTGATGAGGGTATTGGTGGCACCAGGGACTCAGCTTCACGTCCACCGGCCGTGCCTATAACACCCGTGCCTCCGCCACCCATCCCTGCACCACCCGTGTCCCTGCCACCTATGCCTACACCACCCGTCCCTGCACCACCTATCCCTGCACCACCCTGTAAGTCGATGTCACGCAACCCGTGAGTCCGCGGGGAGGCGGAATACATTAAAACGATTTTTTCTTTATCACAAAAGAGTTTGCTTCGCAACATCGACTATATCAATTAAGGATCTTTATTAAACCATAACTAGCTAACACTTGCTACGAAAAGGTTTCTAACCGCTCGGTGATAGTTATACCTTCATGTCAAGTCCTTCAGGTCTTCTTGGTCCTTCCTAGCTCCTTGGTTCAAGCTTGAATATTCTTCTCCTCTTCTTGGCTCTTAGAAAGCTTTGATGGAACTCGATCGTTGATCTCCTCTATGTCAAAGATGATCCATCCGAGAGCTTATGGTTCAAGCTTCAACCTCAAGTGTGAGATAACTAAGATGTCTAATTTTTTAGACTAGACAACTTAAAAGATGTAAAGAAAGATGAATGGAGTATTTTATCTCAAGAGCCTTAGGATTCACAACACATGTGAGGGTTAGGGCTTAAGAAAGAAGGAGGAGAGGAAAAATGGAGAGAGAATGAACAAACACAAATGAGCTCAAGTCTTGTGTTGTGGCAAGTGAGGAATGGCTTAGTCATCCACAATAATCAAGTATGCAATATTTTCAATAGAAAGTAATGACCCATGCTTGAATAGTAAAGTCAAAGGCAATAAATAAATCAACTAGCCATGCTTCACCCATACCACAAATATCTCCATTTCCACCTCATTAATCTATTTCCACAAATAAATAAATCTAATATTGAGGTGTCTCCTTCTAGAAGCATGTCTTGTGAAATTACAAGAATGCCCTCACCATATATACATACTCGTATTCGTATTCCGAAAAATACGAATACAATGAGATAATAATAATCCAATAATATAATAATAGAATCCGGCTTAAACTAAATCCCACTAGTATTATTCGTCCGAACATCATCCGTGTAGCCAGTACACGTATATGATCGGAACCCTGCCGTAAGACTATACGGCCTCTACATCATTTCGCCTGGACCAGGGAAACTCTCCGTGTGGGACTCTAAAGACTCAACAGTACGCTGGCAGTGGGTTAACCACAAGTCCGTTAACGGCACTAGCGTACGTAACGGCTACCCAGGTATCTGTCGAGAAAAAAGGCCGACGAGTGAACTCATCCGAACCCCTATTGAGCCTGTCCATGACAATCTTCGTGCAGTCCGGTCTGTTGGTCTGAGAGTATCGCATGTAAGGTCTAGAGGATGGAAAACGTTAGACCTCTAATAACCAGACAAGTCATGTAGGTGTGGCTCAAGACCATCCGAGAATCTACTGGTCCAACTACCAGTAATTCTCAATCCGCCCTGGCCAGAGACTTATGGTGTTAACAAACTGCCTATACCGAGAGAGACGAATCCCCAACAGTCGCTCACTGCCTCCATGTGGCTCGGGACTGTACCCAACTAAAGCCTGTTTGCACGACTCAGTAGAGCCGTAGTAGGGTAGTAATCAAAGTACAGTGGAAACTCACACGAGACAAATGACGACCTCAGGTCGCCAGACTATCTGCACTCATGTCACCAGAGAACTGCTATATGACGCTAGGTATAATACCATCTAGCCAGTCCTCGGTGAGTCCGGTTCGGTGTAATCACAACTAGTGAGCACCTGTATACAATCTTAGGTGCACCTCACCAATGGTTGCGGGACCAATCCATCGCCCCTCGTCAGGGACTAGATATGTATACACTAGTCTACTCTGGAGTATCTGTAACAACCTAGTTCATTTATACCAATTCCAGTTCCCGTATTTACTTATCTGTGGTATTTTCTTGATTTATCGTGTTTGGGTGCGAATGGTATTTTACATTTTACTTTGCATTCGACCCGACCCGCTTGCTTGAACCTGTTTGATTCATATTTATGAATTACACTGACTTGTTACGTAGACTGTGCATTTTCATGTTTAGTGCACACTGGCATTTTATCTGGCATTGCATCTTTTACCATATAACATTTTAAGTCACGTAAAATAATTTAAAATTACTTAACATGGTCTGCATGATACCCCTAACCCCATGGTAGCATCTGCGCATCTTGTTCTCGTCCCGTTCAGTGAAACAGACGTGTTTGGATGGCTACGCGCACGTACGTGCATCCGTTCTTGGGGGTATGCATTTTCGTTACCTGAGCATTCATTTTGAAATTTGGACATCGCATATATTTTTCATATTTTAAATCTGAATTTTTTGACCCGACCTGGGCGCGTTTTGGAATACTTTTGTATCCCGCCAAAATTCAAATTAATTAATTTAATTAAATCGACAGATTTAAATTTAACCAACAAACTAAAAATCTTTTTAAATTTTTTAAAATCTTTTCCTAACTAATGCACAGCCACCTCCAGCTCTCCTCTCACTGCCGTGGCCCCCACTCTCCATCTCTCTTTCCTACTCTCTCTCTTTTCTCTCTTTCTTCTCTCTTTCTTTCTCTCTTTCTCTCTCCCCACTACAAAACAATTTTATTTCTCCTCCCTGTTCATTACCCCTCTCTCTCTCCTTTCGATCTCTTTATCTCTTTCTCTACCCCCTCTCTCTCTCATCTTTCTCTCTCTCTCTCTCTCAGTCTTTCTCTCTCCCTTCTATTTATATTTCTTTAATATTTTTTATTAGCCACGTCCCTATCTCTCCTCTCTCTTCTTCTTCTCTTCTTCCTCATTTCTTTCCCACGACCACGAACCCAAAACCCTACCTATGCCGTCGCCCGCGCCTCGCGTCGCCCTCGCCGCCGCCGACCCCTCGCCGTCTCACCACCTTCTTCGTCGCCTCCTCTCCTCGACCTCACTTCCTCTCTCCCCGCTCTTCTCTCTTCTCCCGAGCCTGCACACACCCATCACCTCCTCACCGTCGTCGCCTCACGCCGACGACCTCCCTCACCACCTTTTCATCTCCTCCTCTCATCTCCTCTTCTTCCTCTACAAAACCCACTTCTTTTCCCGACCATCCATGCAACCCGGGAAAACCCTGCACCCAAACCCGACGTGATCCCTGCACACCTGGACGCCGGCACCCCTCATCGCCGGAGACATCGTCGTCACTTCCTCCTTCTCATCACCTCTCTCTCTCCCGATCTCCCGACACCACCAACTCCATCAGCACAGAACCCATTAAACCCTAGCAGCACCTTGCCTCCCCTGCTTCCTCGCCGGAGCCCCGACATCGTCATCTCCGTGCACTCGTCATCATAACCACCTCCTCACCTTCTCCTCTGTCTCAGAAACCCCAATGCAGCAACACCCTCTTCCTCTACTTTTCCTTCTTCTACAACTTCTTCTTCTCGTTTCTTTTCTACATTCTTGGTTTTTCCAGTGATCGTCAGAGCCGTGCAGCTGCCGAAGATCCGAGCAACCCAGCGGACGTCCCCTACCTGTGTGGCCACATTCTTGGAGTGCCTGGTTCTGTTCTATACGTGTATGCGTGAATCGAGACTTGTACCGACTTCGGACGCTGCGTTTACATCCATCATGATATCCGTTCAGGCAAGTTAATCTTGCTACATGCTATATAATTTAGTTTATACCTATTTAAATATATATCATACCTGTAGTTTAAATCTAGTACCTCATGATTCATTTTATAACGTTTCGATGTCCCGTTTGCATCCGTTTACATCATTTTAGATCTAGATCATGAAAACGAATCTTGTTACATAATAGATTACATTATACTGCACCAATATCAATATTTAAGTCACATATTGCTTAGTTGTACATCCCACGTTACCATTTTATAGTTTTTATAATGTTTCGGATACCCGTTTGCATTCATCTCATTTAGAATATAGATAATTGCATCCATAGATCATATTAATACATAATATTGTGATATTAGCATTCCATGTTTTAATAAAGTGCATCCTAATTAATATTGGAACTATAAACGTAACCCTAATCGATAATTGTGCTTCCATATCTTTGAATTTATATCTATTTGCATACCAAATCACATTATTCCATTTTATTGTTACATTGGTACCCCATACTTGTTTTGTGTACCCATGCTTATCATAGTTTGATTATGAGCACCCACGTGATACTTGTGCACTCACTGACATGACTTGATACACTACTACTTGGCACGACTTGATACCTGTGCAGTTCTTGACATGATTGATACTTGTTCACTACCTGACATGACCTGATGTACCACAACATGACCTGTTACCTGATCTTGTTACTAATGCCGACAATCTTGACCTGTTGTCCCTACGGACATTTCCTGTTGTCTATTCAGACAAACCTGTACTTGCTTGATTCTATGTTGGCATTAGCTCCAGATTTATCAATACCTGACTTAAACACATAACTTGGGAGTATGGGGAAATCAATGATGAAACCTGACTTGTAACTCGACAGTTCGATGCCTTTACTGATCAGTTTTACGGGCTAGGCCAGCCCCGGGATGATGCGGCTGACATCATTCATCGTTACATACTACCTTTTACTGCTTAGCGGCACGTCTCGGATTCAGCCCGAGAATCTTGACCGTGGTCCCGGGCACGCATGGGATACTATTAAGTTACATCGATAATTCATCAAATTGATTTCAAAGACTTGAGAGTATTTAACCCAGTAGACCGGTTTAGATTACTTACTGCACATCACCTATGCCTTACCCTTCACTGTCCTTATTTACTTTACTGTTATACCTTTATTACTGTTCATACTCGTGCCTGCATGCCTTGCTACCCCCTGATTATATTATTATTGATGTTATGACGCACTGACGTCTGGGTTTTGCATGGCCCAGATCCTCTACCTTTGTCGCAGGCTGATTAGGAGTACTTCCGCCGTTAGGCCGAGCAGTGAGGATCCAGTTGGTATTCAGTTTTACTTTCCAGGTGTTTTGTTTATTGGATCTATTGCTTCCGCATATTATTTTATTCTTGACTCGTTTATTTTGGCTTATGGACATGTGTTAGATAGTTTATTATTGTTCTTGATATCTCTACAGCCGTAATGTGACTGTGGAGGGATATTTCCTATCCACAGGTAGCATGGTTGGCTCTGTCACGTGCCTATCTTAGCGCACTCTGAGAAGCGGGGCGTGACAGGGTTTGTTTGGTATCAGAACCATAGGATTTAGGTTAATCGGGTTTGATTCTTTTGTAGTTGGGTATTGGACCCAATACACGAATCGAAAAATCCGTGATTAGGAACATGTCCTGCCACATTGTTATCATGATTCTTGAATCATATCTTTCTCTTTATCCTTTGCCTTGACGATATGCAAACCACTTTGCATCTCGACTTGAAATCTTTTGGTTCCTTATTGTTTCTCCCTGTTCCTTGATTCTGATACTAGGATTTGGGCGACTTGAGTGAAGTTATGTGATTGTAACTATGAACTGCGGCATGGTTATAATGCGGTACTCTATTTAAGTAACTTGGAGTCCTGGTCTTGTTTCATTTCCTTGTTTCATGGTCGTTCTATTACCTTGGTTCTCTCAATTTTATTGCTTACCAGTTCATGTTTTGCAGATTTCTTGGTGATTGATACCGGCAGCTATGAAGTCGTCTTGGGAATGGATTTTCTCGGTACTTTCCACGCTCACATTGATTGTAGGGCAAAGAAAGTGATTTTCCAGATTCCCGGACATCCGGAGTTTGTTTTGCTGGAGGTAGCAGTTCTGTCGGGCCAGTCGAGTTTAGGGCTAGGCCGACAAACAATGTTCTTTCATCAATGGAAGTTGATAAGGAGGAAGCGCCGGCTATATTTCGAGAGTTCATGGACGTGTTTGAAGACATCTCGGGTTTACCGCCAAAATGAGATGTGGAATTCGCGATTGATCTTGTTCCTGGTGCAGCACCAGTCTCAAAAGCGTACTATCCAATGGCACCAGTGGAGTTGGAAGAAGTCAAGAAGCAGGTTGCTGAATTACTTGAGAAGGGTTGGATTCGCAGTAGCAATTCACCTTGGGAAGCTCCAGTTCTTCTAGTCAAGAAGAAAGATGGCACAAGAAGGATGTGCATCGATTATCAAGAATTAAACCGGGTGACTATTAAGAACAAGTACCCGATCCCTCGCATTGGTGAATTATTCGAGCAGCTTAGTGGCGCAAGGGTATTCTCGAAGCTGGATTTGCGATCCGGATATCATCAGGTCCGAGTTAAATCAGAAGATATTTGCAAGACGACGTTCAGAACTCGGTATGGACATTACGAGTATTTAGTGATGCCCTTTGGAGTAACGAATGCACCGACAATATTTATGGACTTGATGAACCGAATCTTTTCACCGTTCTTGGACTAGTTTATAGTGGTGTTCATCGATGATATTCTGGTCTACTCGAGGAGCATAGAAGAGCATGCGGAATACTTGAAGCTCGCACTGAAGACATTGAGGCAAGAAAGATTGTATGCAAAGATGAGCAAGTGCGGGTTTTAGCTTGAAGAAGTGAAGTTTTTGGGGCATGTCGTGTCCGGAGATGGAATCGCCGTTGATCCCGAAAAGATTGCAGAAGTCGAGATTAGCCGATTCCGAAGAACGTTGCAGAGATCAGAAGCTTTCTTGGACTTGCCGGCTATTACAGAAGGTTCATGGAAAATTTTGCTCGTTTGGCTGAGCCTTTGACCAAGCTTACGCGCAAGGAAGTACCATTTGTGTGGACGGATAAGTGTGCGTCAGCTTTTGAGGCGTTGAAGCAGAGATTGATAATCGCTCCTATTTTAACCGTGCCAGACAGTTCCGGAGGATTGGTGATTCACAGCGACGCATCTGGGAAAGGATTGGGATGTGTTTTGATACAGCATGGGAAGGTTATAGCTTACGCATCAAGACAGTTGAAGACCCATGAGAAGAATTACCCAACTCATGACTTGGAGCTAGCAGCTGTGATTTTCGCTTTAAAGATTTGGAGACACTACTTATTGGGCGAAAGGGTCGAAGTATTCATCGATCACAAAAGCCTAAAGTATGTGTTCACACAGAAAGAGGTTAACATGAGGCAGCGTAGATGGTTGGAGCTGATGGCCGACTATGATCTTGATCTCAAGTACCACTCGGGGAAAGTTAATGTAGTTCCGGATGCGCTTAGTCGGTTGCCAGCAATTCGGATGTTGACTGCACAGAAGGAGCTTATCGAAGATTTTCGGAGATTCGAGTTGGAGATCGTGCTATCGCATTCTTCAGGACAGTTGATGCAGCTGCAAGTACAGTCGTCATTGATCGAGAGTATTAAAGCAGCGCAGTCGAAGGACCCAAGATTGCAAAGGTTTCGAGAACAGGTTGAAGCTGGACTTCGAACGGACTTGTTAATTCATGAAGATGGTTCGTTGCGATATGGTAGTCGTTTGTGTATGCCAAAAGGAGATATTCACGAAGAAGTTATGAAGGAGACACACAGTTCCGCGTATTCAGTACATCTAGGAGGCATGAAGATGTACCGTGATCTACGACAGCATTTCTGGTGGGAAGGCATGAAAAGGGAGATTGCTCGCTTTGTAGCAAAGTGCTTGGTGTGTCAGCAAGTTAAGGCTGAACATCAAAGGGTTGCTGGTTTATTGCTACCACTTCCGATTCCTCAATGGAAGTGGGAAATATAACCATGGATTTCGTGACGGCTTTACCGCGGAGTTCAAAAGGCAACAATGCAGTATGGGTGATTGTTGATCGATTAGCCAAGGCAGCTCATTTCATACTATTTCGAGTTGGTCAATCAACAGAAACTTTGGCAGAACGGTACATGCAGGAGATTGTAAGATTTCATGGAGTACCGGTGAGCATCGTGTCCGACCGTGACACCCGTTTCTTATCACACTTCTGTAGGAGCTTACAGGAAAGTTTGGGGACTCGATTGAAGTTTAGCACAACTTATCATCCTCAGACAGATGGCCAGTCGGAGAGAACAATCCAAACTCTTGAAGATATGTTGAGAGCTTGCATGTTGGACTTCAAGGGTTCATGGGAGGATCATCTACACTTGGTGGAGTTTTCTTACAACAATAGCTTTCAGGCGACTATTGAGATGGCTCCATTCGAAGCATTATATGATCGCAAGTGTCGTTCACCTGTTTGTTGGGACGATATTGGAGAACGAAGATTGTTGGGACCGGATTTGATCGTGCAAACAGTGGAGAAAGTTAACATTATCCGGAAACATATGAATGCAGCACAAGACCGACAGAAGAGTTGGGCAGATACATCGAGAAGACCTCTGGAGTTCACGGTTAGTGATTTGGTGTTTTTGAAGATATCACCGACCAGAGGAGTTATTCGTTTTGGGAGTCGAGGAAAGCTTAGTCTTCGATTCGTTGGACCTTTTGAGATTTTGGGGCGTGTTGGAGAAGTGGCGTATCGATTGGCTTTACCGCAATCTTTGGCGAATTTTCATGACGTGTTTCATGTGTCTCAACTCCGTAAGTATGTTCGAGATGAAACACACGTGCTGGATCATTCAGAGCTGACTGTACGAGAAGATTTGACTTTTGAGGAACGACCGATGTCGATTGTGGATCGAAGGGAAAAGGTTTTTAAGAACAAGGTTATCCCTCTCGTACTTGTTTCTTGGGGAAATCGCTCGCATGGAGAATCAACTTGGTAACGAGAAGATGAAATCCGACAGAAGTTTTCACATCTATTCTTGTAGTTTCTTGATTGTTTATCCTTTCTTGTTCTTGGAATTTCGAGGACGAAATTCTTTTTGTAGTTGGGTATAATGTAACAACCTAGTTCATTTATACCAATTCCAGTTCCCGTATTTACTTATCTGTGGTATTTTCTTGATTTATCGTGTTTGGGTTCGAATGGTATTTTACATTTTACTTTGCATTCGACCCGACCCGCTTGCTTGAACCTGTTTGATTCATATTTATTAATTACCCTGACTTGTTACGTAGACTGTGCATTTTCATGTTTAGTGCATACTGGCATTTTATTTGGCATTGTATCTTTTACCATATAACATTTTTAAGTCACGTAAAATAATTTAAAATTACTTAACATGGTCTGCATGATACCCCTAACCCCGTGGTAGCACCCGCGCATCTTGTTCTCGTCCCGTTCAGTGAAACGGACGTGTTTGGATGGCTACGCACACGTACGTGCATCCGTTCTTGGGGTATGCATTTTCGTTACCTGAGCATTCATTTTGAAATTTGGACATCGCATATATTTTTCATATTTTAAATCTGAATTTTTCGACCCGACCCGGACGCGTTTTGGAATACTTTTGTATCTCGCCAAAATTCAAATTAATTAATTTAATTAAATCGACAGATTTAAATTTAACTAACAAACTAAAAATCTTTTTAAAATTTTTAAAATCTTTTCCCAACTAATGCATAGCCACCTCCAGCTCTCCTCTCACTGCCGTGGCCCCCACTCTCCCTCTTTCTTTCCTTCTCTCTCTCTTTTCTCTCTCTCTCTTCACTCTTTCTTTCTCTCTCCCCACTACAAAACAATTTTATTTCTCCTCCCTGTTCATTACCCCTCTCTCTCTCCTCTCGATCTCTCTCTCTCTCTTTCTCTCTCCCTCTCTCTCTCATCTCTCTCTCTCTCTCTCTCTTTCTCTCTCTCCCCTCTATTTATATTTCTTTAATATTTTTTATTAGCCACGTCCCTATCTCTCCTCTCTCTTCTTCTTCTCTTCTTCCTCGTTTCTTTCCCACGACCACGAACCCAAAACCCTACCCATGCCGTCGCCCGCGCCTCGCGTCGCCCTCGCCGACGACGACCCCTCGCCATCTCACCACCCTCTTCGTCGCCTCCTCTCCTCGACCTCACTTCCTCTCTCCCCGCTCTTCTCTCTTCTCCCGAGCCTGCACACACCCATCGCCTCCTCACCGTCGTCGCCTCACGCCGATGACCTCCCTCACCACCTTTTCATCTCCTCCTCTCATCTCCTCTTCTTCCTCTCCAAAACTCACTTCTTTTCCCGACCATCCATGCAACCCGGGAAAACCCTGCACCCAAACCCCCTGTACACCTGGACGTCGGCATCCCTCATCGCCGGAGACATCGTCTTCACCTCCTCCTTCTCATCACCTCTCTCTCTTCTGATCTCCCGACACCACCAACTCTATCAGCACAGAACCCATTAAACCCTAGCAGCACCTTGCCTCCCCTGCTTCCTCGCCGAAGCCCCGACACCGTCGTCTCCGTGCACTCGTCATCACAACCACCTCCTCACCTTCTCCTCTGTCCTAGAAACCCCAATGCAGCAACACCCTCTTCCTCTACTTTTCCTTCTTCTATAACTTCTTCTTCTCGTTTCTTTTCTACATTCTTGGTTTTTCCGGTGATCGCCGGAGCCGTGCCGCTGCCGACGAACCGAGCAACCCAACGGACGTCCCCTACCTGTGTGGCCACATTCTTGGAGTGCCTGGTTCTGTTCTATACGTGTATGCGTGCATCGAGACTTGTACCGACTTCAGACGCTGCGTTTACATCCGTCATGATATCCGTTCAGGCAAGTTAATCTTGCTACATGCTATATAATTCAGTTTATACCTATTTAAATATATCATACTTGTAGTTTAAATCTAGTACCCCATGATTCATTTTATAACGTTTCGATGTCCCGTTTGCATCCGTTTACATCATTTTAGATCTAGATCATGAAAACGAATCTTGTTACATAGTAGATTACATTATACTGCACCCATATCAATATTTATGTCACATATTGTTTAGTTGTACATCCCACGTTACCATTTTATAGTTTTTATAATGTTTCGAATACCCGTTTGCATTCATCTCATTTAGAATATAGATAATTGCATCCATAGATCATATTAATACATAATACTGTGATATTAGCATTCCATGTTTTAATAAAGTGCATCCAAATTAATATTGGAACTATAAACGTAACCCTAATCGATAATTGTGCATCCATATCTTTGAATTTATATCTATTTGCATACCAAATCCCATTATTCCATTTTATTGTTACATTGGTACCCCATACTTGTTTTGTGTACCCATGCTTATTATAGTTTGATTATGAACACCCACGTGATACTTATGCACCCACTGACATGACTTGATACACTACTACTTGGCACGACTTGATACCTGTGCACTTCTTGACATGATTGATACTTGTTCACTACCTGACATGACCTGATGTACCACAGCTTGACCTGTTACCTGATCTTGTTACTAATGCCGACAATCTTGACCTGTTGTCCCTACGGACATTTCCTGTTGTCTATTCAGACAAACCTGTAGTTGCTTGATCCTGTGTTGGCATTAGCTCCAGATTTATCAATACCTGACTTAAACACATAACTTGGGGGTATGGGGAAATCAATGATGAAACCTGACTTGTAACTCGACAGTTCGATGCCTTTACTGATCAGTTTTACGGCTAGGCCAGCCCCGGGATGATGTGCTGACATCATTCATCGTTACATACTACCTTTTACTGCCCAGCGGCACGTCTCGGATTCATCCCGAGAATCTTGACCGTGGTCCCGGGCACGCACGGGATACTATTGAGTTACATCGATGATTCATCATATTGATTTCAAAGACTTGAGAGTATTTAACCCAGTAGACCAGTTTAGATTACTCACTGCACATCACCTATGTCTTACCCTTCACTGTCCTTATTTACTTTACTGTTATACCTTCATTACTGTTCATACTCGTGCCTGCATGCCTTGCTACCCCCTGATTATATTATTGATGTTATGACGCACTGACGTCTGGGTTTTGCATGGCCCAGATCCTCTACCTTTGTCGTAGGCTGATTAGGAGTACTTCCGCCGTTAGGCCGAGCAGAGAGGATCCAGTTGGTATCCAGTTTTACTTTCCAGGTATTTTGTTTATTGGATCTATTGCTTCCGCATATTATTTTATTCTTGACTCATTTGTTTTGGCCTATGGACATGTGTTAAATAGTTTATTATTGTTCTTGATATCTCTACAGCCGTAATGTGACTGTGGAGGGATATTTCCTATCCACAGGTAGCATGGTTGGCTTTGTTATGTGCCTATCTTAGCGCACTCTGCGAAGCGGCGCGTGACAGTATCAATGCCCGGTCTCGATACTCCTATGACTAGGGACACTTTTAAGGATGTGCCTATCGACTACCCAGCTCCTACAAGTATGATTGCCATCACAACGCTGGTAGTCAGGCAAATATCCTACAGGCTTTATCAACATGTATACAAGATATGAAATACAAAGCAAAACGCATCACATGTTAAGATAAAGACAAACCAAATAGCGTACTATCATATCGAGCAAAATTTTCCTGTACATACATATCCCTGGCATCCTATACAATGAAGGCTTCTAGGGCATACATATCCAACAATCTTCCACTTGCACTAAGGCCTGTAATTGGCGCAATAATTACCCACTGTCTGCACTAGAGCCAGTTGCTGGCGTACCGCATGCCCAACATCTCGAACAGTCTCTCGAACTGGACTTAAGAGATGGCCTTAGTGAATGGATCTGCCCTGTTGTCTTTTGTGTCCACTCTCCGCACCTCGATCTCCTGGCGATCCACGATCTCCCTGATCAGGTGATACCACCTCAAGATATGTCTGTATTTCTGATGGGATCGTGATTCCTTTGTCAAAGCTATGGCTCTGTTGTTATCGCAATACAAAGGTATTGGATTAGCAATGGATGGAACCACCTGAAGTTCAGAAATGAACTTCCTAATCTAGATTGCCTCTTTTGCGGCATCACTAGCAGCGATATACTCGGCCTCCATCGTCGAGTCTGCTACGGTATCCTATTTGGAACTCTTCTAATAGACCGCCCCTCCATTGAGGTTAAACAGATAACCCGAGACAGATTTAGAGTCATCCTTGTCACTTTGGAAGTCAGAGTCGGTAAAAGCCTCGATCTGAAGGTCCCAATTACCGTACACCAGGAACATCTCTTTAGTCCTTCTGCGGTACTTAAGAATGTTCTTTACTGCTATCCAATATTTCTCACCTGGGTTAGACTGATACATGCTTACCATGCTAAGTGCGTAAGCTACATCTGATTTGGTACATAACATCGCATACATTATCGACCCTACCGCCAAAGCGTAGGGTACTATGCTCATGCGAGCCCTCTCCTCATCAGTCTTAGGAGTCCGTAACAAGTGGGCAAATTGCCGCGCTTAGAATCTTCCATACTAAACATCTTTAGTACGGTGTCAATGTACCTCGACCGTGAAAGTCCCAACATTCTTTTAGATCTGTCATGATAGATCTTAATCCCCAGAATGTACGAGGCATCACCCAGGTCTTTCATAGAGAACTTCTGTGACAAGAACAGCTTGGCCGATTGTAGCATAGGAATATCATTTCCTATCAGGAGAATGTCATCAACGTATAAAACGAAGAATACCACAGTTCTCCCTACAATTTTCTTATAAATACAAGGTTCATCTACATTTTTGATAAAGTCAAATTTCTTGACCGTTTCATCAAAGCAGATGTTCCAACTCCGTAATGCCTGCTTTAATTCATAAATGGATTTAAGCAACTTGCACACCTTTCCGCTGCTCCCACTGTCTACGAAACCTTCTAGTTGATCCATGAAAATACACTCTTCTAAACTTCCATTTAGAAAGGCGGTTTTAACATCCATCTGCCATATGTCATAATCATGGAAGGTAGCAATGGCAAGTAGGATCCGAATGGATTTAAGTATAGCCACTGGTGAAAAAGTTTCGTCATAGTCCAATCCTGGTCTTTGACGAAAACATTTAGCAACAAATCTAGCTTTGTAGGTTTCTACCTGATCATCTACACCAATCTTCTTTTTGAAGATCTATTTGCATCCTACGGGTTTTACCCTAGTAGGAGCAAAATCAAAAGTCCAAAATTGGTTTGTGTACATGGATTCCATCTTGGATCACATAGCATCCAGCCACTTCACCGAGTCTTTACTCGTGATGGCTTGCTGAAAACTAGTCGGCTCATCATCGTCGATGATGCAATCCTCTCGATCCCTATCTACGAGAAAATCATAGTATCTCTCGGGTGGATAAGACTGCCTCCTAGATCTGCGGAGTGGCGTGGATACGTCATGTTCCATTAAAATCTCAGGTTCTACTAAGTTTTCAGTAATGGCTTGCAGTTCTGGAATTTCTTCCAACTCTATCGCGCTCCCACTTATCACTTTTTTGAGAAATTGAGTTTCAATGAAGCGGGCATGATGAGAAACAAAGACCTTTTGTTCCTCAGCGTGATAGAAATAATACCTCCTAGAATTCCTGGGGTATCCCACAAACTTACACAGTACTAAACGTGCCTCGAGTTTGTCCTGATGAACCTTTTTGACAAAAGCAGGACAACCCCATATCTTTAGATACTTAATACAGGGTTTCTTCCCACTCCACATTTCATATGGAGTGGTAGGCACGGACTTAGTTGGAACCTTGTTCAATAGGTATGCAGCAGCTTTCAGTGCATAACCCCAGAAGGAGGGCGACAACTCAGTATTACTCATCATGGAACGCACCATATCAAGTAAGGTGTGATTCCATCTTTCTGATACACCATTGTGTTGTGGTGTGTATGGAGGAGTAAGCTGAGAGAGAATTCAATTCTCTTTTAAATATTCCAGGAACTCGGCACTTAAGTATTCACCGCCCCGATCGGATTGAAGCATCTTGATACTTTTGTCGGTTTGCTTTTCCACTTCATTCTTATACTCTTGGAATTTCTCAATGGCCTCAGATTTATGTTTCATTAAGAATACATGTCCATACCTTGAGAAATCATCTGTGAAAGTAATGAAGTAGGAATAGCCACTTCTTTCATATGTAGATATTGGCCCACACATGCCGCTGTGTATGAGTCCCAGGAGCTCAGTGGCTCTTTCTCCGTGTCCAGTGAATGGAGTTTTTGTCATATTTTTTTTGATACATGATTGACAAGTTCCATATAGTTGATACTCAAACGGATCTAAGTATCCTTCTTTATGTAACTTAGTCAGTCGTGTTTCATTGATATGACCAAGTCTACAATGCCATAAGAAAGTTTGGTTTGATTATGAAGCCTTTCTTTTTAGTGTGTTTTGGATGTTAAAAACTTGATGTTGATTGAGAATGTATATTCCGTTACTAAGTATACCTGACTCAACTATTTCATGATTTAGGTGAATGTTGATAACATTGCTTACAAGTGCAAAATTATATCGTTCATTTGATAATAAAGATACTGATATAATATTACACACCATACTGGCTACATAAAAGCAGTTACGCAATAACAAAATATGTCCACTCGCCAATCCTAGGTGATATTCCCCTACTGCAACAGCATCCACACTGGCTCCGTTGCCAACCATGAGGGTCATATCACCTTTCCTCAAACCTCTACGGCTTCTCAGTGCCTGTAAATAATTACAGATGTAAGATCCTGATCCGGTATCCAATACCCAGAAAGTAGAGTTTATAGAGAAGCAGTTTTCAATCATGAACACACCTGAAACCGAAACCACAACTTGCTTCGTGTCCTGATTTCTGGCCTTTAGGGCCCTGCGGTCCTTCTTCCAATGTCCCTTTTTCCAACAATAGAAGTATTCTTTCTTTGTAGCTGCCCCCTTATCTTTTCCTTTCCTTTTCCCTGCACCTTCTGCACACCTCCCCTCGGTTTGGTGGAGGCCTTCTTCTTCTTCCCCTTGGCCTTAGCCTTAGATCTAGCAGAAGAAGATGCCCCAACAAAAAGAGCGGGTGTTTCCTTGGAAATCTTCAAGGTGCCCTCAGCCATCCTCAACATGTTGAGGAGCTCAGGAAGTGAAACTTCCATACTTTTCATATTGAAATTCAATATGAACTGGGTATAGGTAGAGGGAAGGGACTGTAGATTCAAGTCGATGTACAACTCGTTCTCCAATGTAGTTCCGAGGTCCGCGAGCTCTTCAACGAGAGAAATCATCTTTAGGACGTGGTCCTCAATAGATGATCCAATAGCCAACCTCGCTTGAAATAATTTCTTCGAGATCTCATATCTTGCGATACGAGATTGCTCTCCATATAAGTCTTTGGTATGGAGGAAGATGGAAGCAAGGTCTATCTTCTCGTGCCGCCTCTGATGTTCATTATCCATGGAGGCCAGCACGAGGCACTTAGCTTTCGCGCAATCAAGATCCCAGGTCTTACGGACCTCAATGTCCGCGACTGAGGATTTTGTACCGGGAACGGGGGGAGCTTTCGCCGTGAGAACGTATGCGACCTTATCATATGTAAGGGCCATATGGACATTCCTCAGCCAGTCTTTATAGTTTGGCCCAGCGAGTTTATTTTTATCTAGTATTAGTTTAAGTCCCGTCATGGTCGCTACAATTAGGAGAGAGAGAGAAAAGAAACACACAGTATATGCTCTTCCAAGTTTAGATTGGTTATTAGTTTATCTAAACAGGATGTCTCCCACTATTTTCTCGAATTCTTCTTCAAACCCTAAAAGAAGAATTAGTCAGGATTAATCGCACGTCACAATACTTGCTTAACCTTTCGGCCAGGCTAGTGTCAGTACTTCAAGGGAGGTTTTCCAACGCTTTCGCGAAGTTCCTTAATTGCATAACCTCTTTTCCCTGGAGGCGTGGCCTCGCTAACACCGTTCTAGACACCTACTTGGTTTATAGCATTGATTGTTAAGTGAAAAAATCTTCTGAAGAGTAGCGGATACTCACAGTAGGATCCGGACTCAACTATCATTGTGTGATGAATTTGAAGGAAACCTACAACACTCAAGAAGGTATGCAGCACTAGCAAGTTTCCTTTATGTTTGAAACTCCCGATATGATTTTTGCCCCGAGCGCTTATAACCTTGACGAAGGTCAAAACATCATAAGTCGCAAGTCAAGTTCAACCCATCATTATCCAGATTAATCTAGACCCATTTGTACAAGCCCTTGACGAAGGCCAAAACAGCTGTACGCCTGTTCTAGACTAATGCATCTATCTATGCCACAGATAAGCATCCACTAGCTACCAAACACTATGCCTTGGCGAAGATCAAAACCCATAGCATGAATACTAGTAGATACCTATCTGAAATGACGGAGGGCTACGTCTGGTTTTTGGCAAAAAACCGTTAACGTAATGAGCTTGATATAGTCGAAGGAACCGGATAACTTTTGAAAATGAGTGGTTTAAGCTCCGCTTTAAAAATGCTTTTTGAATAAAACCGAGTGGTTTTGTAATTGTTCTAATGACATCAGATTTTAGGTTTATTTCCTTTGCATTAATCAAAATTAATGCGGTCCCATCAATTAACCTTATCATTGCAGAAAAGAAACGAAAATAGAACGTACGCTTATTCCATCCGCATTCGCCATGAGGCCCCATCATACACCGTTCGGTTACTTAACTAACAGCAGAGCGGGGGCTGGACTAGCGTGGGAGCAAAACATAAGTAACGTTTATTATATATATATATATATATATATATATATATATATATATATATATATATATATATAGCCATTTGTCTCACGCAATAATAAGCATTCCAAATCACAAAATCGCAGATGAATATATTGGATATATTAGGATTTCCGTGTTTTGTTTTAGCCTATAACGAAACACGGGTTCCACATTCGTGATGAATAGCCAAACCCCATCCTAGACCCCTATGGGTGCGGCAAACTCCCTGCAAAATTCCCGAAGTGAAGCAACCTCCCTCAATAAAATGAGTAGGCCACTCGGCACTTCAAGAACCCAGTAGTTTGTGCACCCCACCTTGGGTCTATCCTAGGTGCAAGAAACAGTAAATGAAATAATACAACGGTGGCTACAAGCTCAACTCGGATGTGCCCCGCTAAAAATAATTGTAGGGTGTTTTTCGTTACCCCATTGAGATGGGAATACGCGCGTGCTTGTCAGGAGCATTACAGATTCCCCCTGCCTAGGGTAGGCTGGGGTTTATTGATTGTGGGAATCAGAATCTCCGGCAGCCGCGGACTAAGCTGCCGTTAATTACCCCTCGCCTTTGGAGCGAAGGAATCTTCGATTAACGGGTTAAACTGGTCATGCGAACTCAATGTGCAGTGTTGTGTTTTGGATATATCGGGGGTCCTGCAAAGTTTTTACGGGGGTCCCGCTACCCGGATAGCAGGCTGAGGGTCAAGGGGGCTAGCAGCCCCTTGCGGGATGCGAGGCAGCGCCCCGTTATAAATTTTTTCTAACGGGAGACAGTGTTATAGAGTATGTGTGTGTGTGTATGTATATATACATACATACATACATACATACATATATACATACATACATACATATATATATATACATACATACATACATACATATATATATATATATACATACATACATATATATATATATACATACATACATACATATATATATATATATATATATATATATATATATATATATATATATATATATATAAGGAAAAGGGCATCCAAAGGATGCGTGGGAGAAAGCGCCAGCGCCTCACGTGCGTGGCACGCGGGCGCTTGGGCGCTGGCGCTATCGCCTTGGGCGCCAGGGAGCTAGCGCCTCACGTGCCAGGCACGTGGGCGCTCGGGCGCTAGCGCTTTGGGCGCTAGCGCCTCACATGCTAAGCACGTGGGCGCTCGGGCGCTCACGCTTTGGGCGGGCGCTAGCGCCACACGTACCAGGCACATGGGCGCTCAGACGCTAGCGCTTTGGGTGCCCGGGCGCTAGCGCCTCACATGCCAAGCACGTGGGCGCTCAGGCGCTCGCGCTTTGGGGGCTTGGGCGCTAGCGCTTCACGTGCCAAATACGTAGGCGCTCGGGCGCTGGGCGGCAAAAGGGACTTGGTCCCTGCACTGGGAGTTGTACTCCCAGAAAGAAATACTTATTATTTTGTGTGTGTGTGTGTGTATGAGGAGGTAAACTCCTAAGATATTTTTGAAGCTGATGAAAGGGCTTCTCCTCTTGAGCCCTGGATCTTCCCTAAAGTAGGGTCTTTGGAGATGGATCTCCTTCTTCCTTCTTTGTTGGCCGGCTCTTGTAGAACAAGAGGTATGAGATTTAAAAATCTCTCCTTTTTGAGATCTAATGGAAGATCTGGGCTCCCCTTTGTGGGTTTTGTGGTGAAAAACTATTTAGTTTTGGAAAAGGAAGAGTAAAACTCTTGATTTAATTCAAAAGAAAGAAAAAGATTTAGAACCTTGAGGAAGGAGAAGGAGGCACAGGAACCCTAGTTTTTTTTGGGGAGAATGAAAAGTATATCTTTTATTCATCATCATGTTGCCTTATATACGCTTACGCATTTACTTATAGCCCCTTGGGCTTTACAAAATGGCATTTTGCCCATCCCATGTCTCATGTGCTATTTCTTTTTGCACATAAGCCGCTTTACAAAAATTTAGCTTTATACCCATTCATGCATAAAAAATTACATCAAAATTATTTATTACATGATTTTTTATTTCAGCATTGGGGAGGCCGGCCGCTTCATGTTCGGGCTCGACTCAGGCATGAGCCCACTTGATCTGGGATTGGGCCCACCTAGCTTGGGGTTGACCTTGACTTTGACTTGGTCAACCGGGGTGCAATTTTCAACCCAAACAATAATATTACAACAATTTACAAATTTATATGAATGAAAGAAAAGAAAACACTCTTCTCACATCCCCCGGCTATTCATTCACGACGATCCAATACTTCATATACACAGACCATCACAAGATACGGATATGTGTAACCCCCACTAATCGACGTATAGCAATTAGCAGACGCTTAGCATCATATATACAAACACAGAAACTAATAAACAATGTTAAAATTGCGACTTCGAAACACTCCGAATTTCCCCAACACAAAGATAACATAATATGAAATCTGGGCAAAAACAAACAACACCAGAAACTCTAAATCCAAGAGATCAGAACACAACCAAAATCCTAAGACACAAATCCCAATAAAAACCGGCCAGGCCGGGAAAATTGCTATTTTGGCCGGCCAGAATTTGGAATTTCGGCCTCGTATTTCTTTATTGTTCTAGTTACATCATGTGTAGCATTCTTCACTTGTTTAAAAAAATTTTAGAAGACTTTTTAAAAACAACAGAAACTTGGATTCAGACTTCGTGTGTTTCGGAGTTATTTCGGTTTCGTAATTTTAAATTTCATTTAAACTGCTAGTTAAGGTTTAACTTGGCTCTGATACCAGTGTAAGTCGATATCGCGCACCTCACGAGTCCGTGGGGAGGCGGAATACATAAAAACGATTTTTTCTTTATCACAAAAAAGTTTACTTCGCAACATCGACTATAATAATTAAGGATCTTTATTAAACCATAACTAGCTAACACTTGTTACGAAAAGGTTTCTAACTACTCGGTGATAGTTATACCTTCGTGTCAAGTCCTTCGGGTCTTCTTGGTCTTTCCTATCTCCTTGGTTCAAGCTTGAATCTTCTTCTCCTCTTCTTGGCTCCTAGAAAGCTTCGATGGAACTCGATCGTTGGTCTCCTCTATGTCGAAGATGATCCATCCGAGAGCTTATGGTTCAAGCTTCAACCTCAAGTGTGAGGTAATTAAGATGTCTAGTTTGCTAGACTAGACAACTTAGAAGATATAGAGAAAGATGAATGGAGTATTTTATCTCAAGAGCCTTAGGATTCACAACACATGTGAGGATTAGGGCTTAAGAAAGAAGGAGGAGAGGAAAAATGGAGAGAGAATGAACAAACACAAATGAGCTCAAGTCTTGTGTTGTGGCAAGTGAGGAATGGCTTAGTCATCCACAATAATCAAGTATGCAATATTTTCAATAGAAAGTAATGACCCATGCTTGAATAGTAAAGTCAAAGGCAATAAATAAATCAACTAGCCATGCTTCACCCATACCACAAATATCTCCATTTCCACCTCATTAATCTATTTCCATAAATAAATAAATCTAATATTGAGGTGTCTCCTTCTAGAAGCATGTCTTGTGAAATTACAAGAATGCCCTCACCGTATATACATACCCGTATTCGTATTCCGAAAATACGAATACAATGAGATAATAATAATCCAATAATATAATACTAGAATTCGGCTTAAACCAAACCCACTAGTATTATCCGTCCAAACATCATCCGTGTAGCCAGTGCACGTATATGATCGAAACCCTGCCGTAAGACTATACGGCCTCTATATCGTTTCGCCTGAACCAGGGAAACCCTCTGTGTGGGATTCTAAAGACTCGACAGTACGCTGGCAGTGGGTTTAACCACAAGTCCGTCAATGGCACTAGCTGTACGTAACGGCTACCCAGGTATCTGTCGAGAAAGAAGGCCGACGAGTGAACTCATCCGAACCCCTACTGAGCCTGTTCGTGACAATCTCCGTGTAGTCCGGTCTGTTCGTCTGAGAGTATCACATGTAAGGTCTAGGGGTGGAAAACGTTAGACCTCTAATAACCTGACAAGTCATGTCGGTGTAGCTCAAGACCATCCGAGAATCTACTGGTCCAACTACCAGTAATTCTCAATCGCCCTGGCCAGGGACTTATGGTGTTGACCAACCGATCACAGCGCGATATCGACTCCCTATACCGGGAGAGACGAATCTCCAACAGTCGCTTACTGCCTCCATGTAGCTTGGGACTGTACCCAACTAAAACCTGTTTGCACGCCTCAGTAGAGCCGTGGTAGGGTAGTAATCAAAGCACAGTGGGAACTCACACGAGACAAATGAAGACCTCAGGTCGACAGGCTATCTGCACTCATGTCACCAGAGAACTGCTATCTGACGCTAGGTATAATACCATCTAGCCAGTCCTCGGCGAGTCCTATCCGGTGTACTCACACACAGTGAGCACCTGTATACAATCTTAGGTGCACCTCACCAATAGCTGCGGGACCAATCCATCGCCCCTCGTTAGGGTCTAGATATGTATACACTAGTATACTCTGGAGTATCGATGTCCAGTCTCAATACTACTACGACTAGGGACTGTTCTCTGCCGAAATACGCGACCGGGACGTTGGGACGTTTGGCCTAAATTCTAGGGGCATATGCTATTTGGATTTATCTGTCTACCTCTCCGAAGATGCCAGGTTGATTTATGGCACCGTATATCGGAGGTTTGGACGGATGCGGTCATTGTAGCATGACTTCGTCTGATTCCCCCTCTTTTTGCGAGGGTTTTTTGATTGTAGGCACGCTCTTCCCTGCAGGCGCAAGCTCCTGCAGTTAATTACATTACCGCATCGCGATGACCACTTTCTCCTGCTCCGAAAGTTCATTTCGTGTCATGTGTGTTTTTTTTTGTTTTGGTTGCCCGTAGATTGTATATGGAGACTAATTTATGTCGTCTCCTGTAGGACGCGGATTAGTCCAAATCTGTATATTTTAGATTTGGGCTTGGGTTGATTTAAGGATCGTTAATCTGGTTTGAGATTAAGATCAACTTAAATATATGAGCACTTGGAGCTCGATTGGTTTTTTGTTAAGGATACGTTAGTGCAATTCGAGACTAAGATCACCTTAATAAGGTCTTAGGATCATTTTTTGCTTCAAATCCAACAAAAGAGCATTTGGGCTCTGTTGTTTTAGTTTAAGGACGTTTCGGTCCGTTGTCGCCATTTTTGAGGCGAATATTAGTTTAAGGACATCTCAATCCATTGATCACCATTTTGGAGGTGAGAGTTTAGTTTAAGGATGTCTCGGTCCGTTGATTACTATTTTGGAAGTGAGATTTTAGTTTAAGGATGTCTCGGTCCGTTGTCCATCTTGCGCGCATGTGTATTTGTTACGTGACGGGATGAACAACGATGTTGATATGGAATGTGCTCAATTTAGGGTGCAGTCTTATTTGAGGTGTGCACGTCAATTTGGAAATGCATCAATGAGTTGTTGGTTGTCGGAACCCTCCACCTGTGTGAAGACATTGAACAATTACAACGACATATATCAGAGGTGTGAAGAGATGTACCCTTAAACCAAATCCCATATTTGAGGAAAAAGATGGTGCTGTTGTAGACCTAAGAAATGTTAGTCATGTTTGAAACTAAAATTATCTTAGGAGATATAAGATGAGTATCATTTGGGATATCATCAATGGGAGACCACTAGTCATTTTTGAGACTAAGGTCAATTTGGGAAAACATGAGCACAGAGGCTCGGTTGTTTTTGTATCAGGGAGGTTTTATCCTCAGGGGACCTAGCCAATTTGGGGTTGGTCCATCCAGTTTTTTTTATTGAAAAGTGCCAAACAGTTGTTTGGGCTCTGTTTGACCAGTCCCTTTTTGTAAAAGGGTTGGGCACTTATATAAGTTCTGACGCTCACGTATAACCATGTGGGCTCTCAGTCATGGGGATTGCCCAATAAGTGTTAAACACTTTACCCCCTTTTTGTCTTTGTATGGAGTGCTAGGCACTCTTTATGGCACCCACGTACGAAGCACGTGAGGCGCTAGGCGCTCCCTAGTAAGTGCTAAGCACTCTTCCATTCTGTGGCGCCAACGTGAGGGACATGTAAGGCGCTGGGCGCAGCTCATTGAGTGCTAAGCACTCACCTCTGTGGTGCCCACGTGAGGAATACGTGAGGTGCTGGGCGCTGAGCGCCGCTCAATGAGTGCTAGGCACTTTCCTATGTGGCACCGACGTGAGGAACATGTAAGGTGCTGGGCGCTAGGTTCTTTCTTTTATGAGGACCAGATTTCTTTCAAGAACAAGTTCCTCTCGATGAGAATTAAATTATCAACTTCTGGGAGACTTGTCTTATGGATCTCAGATCTAGAGAAAGAACTAAGTTCTTTTGTTTTAAAACGGTTAAACCCTTAGATATGTAAACGAGATGATCTTTGTTCTTCTTATTTACCTAAATTTTTTTTTAGGAGGGAGATCTTCTTCTCTGTTTCTTTTTGAAGCTCTCTTCTTTTTTTTAAAAGCTTATGGGGGGCTTCCTCTCTCTATACTTGAAGTCTTCGGTCATTTATATAGTAGAGGCAAGTTTGTTTAATTCTGAGAAAATCTCTCATTAAGAGATCCTAATTGATTTAATTGGCCTCAAAACAGAGTTGGGGAGTTTTACCCACCGATCGATCTTTGATCCAAGGACTTCTGTTTTACAGAAGATATTGTTCTTGTTTTTAACAAGATTGGGAAATATTTACCCATATACAGAATTTATTCTATAGAACGGTGATTTTTTAATCACCATTGGATTTTAATCCAACGGTTCTCTGTATTACAGAGGGTATAGAATTTATTCTACGATCCCACCGAAGGTATATTTCTTGTTTTAGAAAGATTTGAGGAATATTTCCTCTCAACAGAATTTTAATTCTGAGTCTTGATGATTTATCATCTGCGTTGGATCTTTGATCCAACGGCTCTGTTCAACAGAGAGTAGAATTTAATTCTACCTGGGTGCTGGCGCTCGCGTGTTGTGCATATGGATGCTAATTAAGGTTTTAATTCCTTTATATGCTTTGCACATTGGCGCCCACGTGAGGAGCTCGTGCGGCGCCAATATAAGAGTTTTTAGCTCTGGCGTTGGCGCCCTCGTGGAAGGCACGTGAGGCGCTGCCTCTTAAATTTTGGACAGAGCTTTGCTCTTTTATTAAGGGAAACAAATGCCCCTTCCACCGTTGCGCTCACGTGGCTCACACGTGAGTGCAGCGGTGGCACCTTTTCCACCGTTCAATCTCCTGGGGAGTTCAACCGTCTCTTAAAGTTTTATAAATAGGGTCTTTGGCCCTTGAGATGGCTGCTTCATCCTCTTTTTAACCTTCTTCTATCTTGAGAATTTAATTCTCTTTTCAGAGCTGAGATCTCTGTTCAAAGAAACTCTTTTAAAGTCAAAACTCTATCAAAGTTTTGGTAAGAATCATGACCATGTTCTAATATTTGAGGAATCTCTTCATGTCTTAGGGTTTTTTAACCCATTAACAGAGCTTTGCTCTTCTTTTACAATGATCTCTTAGAGATCTAAAAAAAATTTACTTGAGTAAATCGTAGATCTTTTAGGGTTTTACCCTGTTAGCAATTTTGTTTTTTGAAGGTTATTTGGAATTTAATTCCCTTTCTCGAGTGGAGTTCTGGGATGTTATCCCATTGTTCTACAGAGTTTGGCTCTGAAGAATTTCTTAAAGAAATTCTTTTGGGAATTTTATTCCCTTCATAATTTCTTTACAGATTTAAATCTGTTTGCAGAACACAGTTTTCGAGAAAGTTCGACTTCAGAGTTTAATGATGTTTTCTCATTAATTGAGAATCCTTTTGGATTTTATTTTAATGAGTGGCTGCCCCATCATTGATAGGGCGTTACCTTGATTTTGTGGGGCCTCTGTCCTTTTCTTTTTGAACTGCGGTGCAGTACAAATTTAAGTGTAAAAGAATGCTAAAGCCTTGAACATTGTGTCAATAGCTGACCCCTCCCTTTTTATGCAGGTACTATGGCTTTTGATTCCTCCTCTCCCTTCGTTCGTTTGGAGAGTGCCTTTGCCGACGCGCCCGTTGATCGGGAAGTCTTCGCACTTATTCGAGACCATGACCCATAGCAAAAGTCTCTTCATTTGTGGGGGTCATGGTATAGTCAAATTATTCGGGGTCGGTATAATTTTACTTGCGCAGCGCCTTCGGAGCCGATCCCGGCGATCCATTATGCTGATTCGCCGCCGATGACCTTCGCAGTGGAAGAGGTCAACTGGACCTCGGAAGGTCGTCTTCAACCTTCTATGGCTTCAATACCGGTGCAGCCGCCGATGGCCTTGGATATTTTGGGGCGACGCATATACCAGAGAGAGTCGCGTCCTTGGGGGCAAGTTTACATGATAGGAGTGACTCCCCGTCAGTTGGCCGGCTATCTACAGTGGGCCTTATATACCTTGTCGGCTGAGAAATCGTTGTTATTAAAGACCGGGTTGTATCCTACGATCTACACGTCCCTCTTTCACTACCACGCTCCTCATGTGTGGTGGATCAAATCCTTTTTGGAACAATGGAACATCCTGACCCATACCTTTCTCCTATCAGATCGGGAGGTTTCGATTTCATTGGAGGAGTTTGCGGAGATCTCCAGCCTACCTGTCAGAGGGGAGCATTATGAGGAGCTACTTCCCCCCGATGAGTATGTCTTCGCCACCAAACCAGTGGTAATGGGCCTTACTCCGTAGAACGCCGTTCAACATCAGTTCCCAAGCTTGATTAAGGTGTTGAACATGTACGAGAGTTTATTCCTGGAGTCTGGAGGGCACGGAGTTGGCTTCACAGATTTCATCGCCCGCTTTCTTCGTCCGGAAGTTCTGTCTAAACAGGCTGCGAAATTCGCCAAACTTGACGACACGTTCTGGTTTGGTTCGGATAACTTGCCGACTGCAGAGGCGGATTTAAAGAAATTCTTTATTCCGGATAATCCGGTCGTCTCCTTTGCAGAGATTGTTGCCCCGGATGTTGACGAAGAGACGTTCTTTCTAGGGTTTTTTGGTTTGTGGCTGAGTTGGTTTGCGCTTCCGACGCACCCCGGCTACATGAGGCCATCTGTTTTTTATCCGGCTCATCACATTGTCATGGGGACGCGTGTGGCCATTGGGATTGCAGGGTTGGCTCATTCGTATCATGGCCTGAGCTTAGCCGCTGACACCACTCAACCAGGGGTAAAGCCTATGTATCTCCCATTGCACTACTTCACATCATGGATCGAGATGCACGTGCTGGGTGCCTTTGGTGTTCATAAACGATCCCGATTCTATGAAATCTACAACTTCCCTCGGGTCATGCATCTAGTTGATGCTTCCACTCCAGGTCCATCACAGCGAGAGGCTCAGCGACTGCTCCGTCGCCCACGCATGGTTGGGGACAGTATGACCTTTGTCGATAGAGTCCTGGCTATCAGCAAAGAATCTTCCAAGGTGGTCCAACCGTTGCATGATACTTTCAAAGACGGGGCTTCTGCGTTGAGGGCTCGGGAGGTTATGCACTTGTATTCGATCAGGTCGGGCTTCCTAGTATTTAGATAGAACCCCTCAGTGCTGTTTATGAGGTACAACCCGCATCGTTTTGCCCAACAATTGGGTTATAACCAAGGTGTTCCTCTTGAGGCGTTCTTAGTTGAGCCGGTTGCTAAGGAGGAGGGTATTCGAAGCGCACCACATCATTTTATGCGATTAAATACAGGGTCCCATTTCCTTATCAGCGAGCCGAGTTATGTGCCAAAAGCCTCGAATGCTTACGTCGCGTGGTACCAGCACATGACATGTGCTGTTATCAGGGAGGAGAGGCGGCTGCTACTTGACCATAAGGATACTGTCCCAGCCGGTAATCCATCAGTCCCACTGAAGCGATGGGCCACTGTTCGTCCTTTTTTAAGAGAAATCACTACGGCTGTAGTCCCACGAGCTTTTCCAGATAAGCTTCGACCGGATGTTCCTGTGACTGCGGTAGCCATGGCGTCTTCGGACTCGAGCATCGGTTCAGAGATCGGGATCCGTCGTCCGAAAAACCCATTAAGCGAAAGCTTTTATCGTCGGCGGCGGGCGTCGTTTCGCAGAAAAAGAAGAAGTCCATATTTTCTGCTGACGTCATATTCAGACAGGAGCCGCACGCCCCTTATAGCGAGGGCTTGTACGAATATGGCACTAACGAGGGTTTATTTGATGCGCATGTGACCGATACTGACCTTCAAGCTGCCATTGATGATTCCAAACGACTGGCCCGTGAAGAAGCAGCGTTGGTTTCTATTGTGGATTCTGGTATACTTTAGTTACTCTTTTCTGCATATATCCCCACCCTCCTTATTATGCTTTATTAACGCTCTCCTCCTTAACAGGTATCTCTACTAAAGAGGCTCTCGCGGCTTCCCTTAGGACGTTTGAGGAGGAAGAGAGGCTTCACGCTTCTTTGGGCCTTGGTATAATTCGTTTCATTACACCTTTATTGTTTTAATTCCTTTTATTCATGGTCTGACTCTCTTTCATTACCCCATTACAGGGACCACCAAAACCCAGGCTATTCCGAGTACAGCGCCAATCCTAGGTGGTGATGTAGGAAATCTTCCAGAGCCACTGACCGCGGCCAAGGCCCTCCCAAGGCCACCACAGGAGAGGCATTACTGAAGCAGCCGATGATGTATGTCGTAGCGGCTCCGGAGGCTGAACTCGGTTCGGACGACGACGTCCCCTTGTCGGAAGTTTTAAGGAGGTCGGTTCTCATGGTCCAGGCTGAGAGGAAGCGTAGAAAGCATGCTGCGAGAGAACGCGAAGCTGTCTTGGCTGCGGGTGCAGGTTTGAGTAATGTTCCACCTGCTGACATTCCTTCGGTGGACGTTCCTTCTACCCTGTCTACTGCCCATAGACAGGTTGCGTGTGCAGCTTGTGAAAAGGGCGAGCGGCTACTTCAAGGTAGAACAACGCATGGCTCTTAGTAACAGCCTTTTTTTAACATACGCATTTTTTTATTTACAGAGCCAGATTTGGGTGACGGCGTGACAGGGGAAGTGCCGACAATTAAAGAGCCTGAAGTGGCCAATCTTTCTCTGGAAACTAGAACCGTTCCAATTGTCTTTCCTTCTCCCTGTGGATCGGCGAGTGACGCAAGCGTTACAACGGCCCTTGTCGAGTCAGGGGATGAAGCTGTGGGTGCTGAATCTACCCTCCCTAAGAAAACCGAAGAAGCCGTTATGACCGGTGACGCTTCGGGCACGGTTTCGGTTTCTGACCCGTCAAGTACTCCTTGGGCTATTATCTTTAAGTTTTTAATCCTGCTAAGAATCTCTGATGATAATTCTTTTGTCCTGAGCATAGGCGCAGTAAACCCTGAAACTGTACTGGCTGAAGAATTACAGCTGGCCGTTGCCTTGACTGTCACGGTTCCTTCTCCCTCTTCTGAGTCTCCTCGAATTTCGGAAGGTAAAGATTTCTCATTTATTTGCTTCACTGTAGATACCATTTTTTGCGTTAACCATATATTGTCGCAACCTTGCAAGAGTGCTTTTTGACAACTTATACCAAGTGATAAACCCACATTTTTCCTTCCAATCGGAAGTCATTCCCTTTTCCGGCATTGGTCAGTATATTCTTTGCTTGATGTTTCTTCCTTTCATGAGTAGACCTTCTGTTGCTAAGCTTTCCTCATATTGACCACAGTATCATGGCCCGAAGGAGGGAGAGAAGGAATAGTCAAGCATCCGGTGCTCCCTGTCTTTCCACTTTCAACAGCTAGTATGGTAGCTCTTATCCATCAGCTTCCTTCTTTATCTTTCAAGTTGAAATTTGACCCTTATTTGTGCGTGATTTATTTTGTAGCAATTATGCCGGCTTCGCATTATTTTGAGTCTCGCATTCCCATGCCTACAGGGCCTTTTGCTAAACGTCAATCTTCCAGGGGCGCGGTGACTAGCAAGTGGATGTTAAGCGAATTTATCGAAGATCTTGGTATCGAGGCTCTCACATCCGCTGTGGATTTCGCTGACGAAGTCAACCCTATGCTGACGACGCTTGCGAATTTCCACAACGAACATTTCGTTCGCTTTTGGGTCGATCATTGTAAAGAGATCGAGACTTGTTTGCATGAGATCGAGCTCAAGCGTCTCGCTCCTGAAGTATTGACCTTGAAGGCTCAGCGGGTCGCGTGGATCAAGCAAAATGCCGACTTCATTTAGTATTTTGAACAAGAGTAGACCCTGAAGCTAAAGGAGCATAAGACGGCTTCTGGCAAATCCATTCAATTACGCGCCCAAATCGAAGCGAATGCCGCACAGCTGAAAGCTATCTTTGAAAAACTCCAACAATGTATATCTGATGGGCTGGCGCTGAAGCAGAAGCTCGTCTTTACTGAGCGGGTTACACAAGATTGCGAAGCTTCTAAGCAGGAAATCGCTGAGAAGCTTTCATCCTGCTTGCAACAACGAGCTCAAATTGAAGCGGGGCTGACCGCAGTAGCTGAATGCGAGGAGGGGTTGCGGGGAGTGCGTGAGCGGATCGCCAATTTGTTGAAAGGCCCTCCTTCCTATTTGTATCTCTTAAACATTTTGATTCATGAATAAGAATATACATTTTTTCTTTTGCATCCGCTTATCTATGTCTTGATGTGGTGCTAATTAGTTTATTTACTCGTTTCGGAGTATGTAGTTTATTTACTCATTTCGGAGTTTCTAGTTTACGTACTCATTTCGGAGTTTCTAGTTTATTCGCTCATTCCGGAGTCTCTAGTTTATGGGCTCATTTCGGAGTTTGTAGTTTATTCACTCATTACGGGGTCTCTAGTTTATGGACTCATTTCGAAATTTGTATAGTTTACCTCCCTTGGGCTTATATGCAAACTCGTCCTAACGTTATAGATAACCCATGCTCTTTGCGACAGAGATCCGTTAGGTTTTGTGGTACTAAGGTTTTAGTCCGTGGTACTGTCGCGTTGGCTGATGCATTCCCCGATATACAGTCTTTACGTTGCTGTTCGAGTAGCCCCGCGACTGTCGTGTCTCTGATCCCTTCGGGGCTGGACAAGACGTCTTCAAGTAATCTTCTTAGGCGGTTTGACCGTCAGAAGAGCAAGCGTTAGGAATTTTTCCATGCCGCTTTTACTTGAGGTAAGGCTCAGTCTGGGAGCCCCGATGAGTCATAATCACTCCGCACTGGTGTGGGATGATCTCCGATAGTCTTTCATGTTTTATTTGAGTTACCGTCAAGACCCTGAAGTTAGGAATTTTTCCTTTGCTTCCTTTTGATTTGGCTATTTTGGAGCCTTTGTTGACATTGTGTCTGCTGTAAGGAGAAGAATGTCGGGATAGTCTTTAGGTTGTTTTGTGAACCGTTAAGACTTGGAGCTAGGAATTTTGCCATGGCTCTGTTTTGTTTCGACCCTGGGGTCATTTGTTGATGTTGCGTCTGCATCCTGCTGGAGTAAGAGGGAACGTCGTTGTTGACATTGCGTCTGCTGTAACGAGACGAATGTTGAGGTAGTCTTTAGGTTGTTTTGTGAACCGTCAAGACTTGGAGCTAGGAATTTTGCCATGGCTCCGTTTTGTTTCGACCCTGGATTCTTTTGTTGACATCGTGTCTGCATCCTGCTGGAGTGAGAGGGAACGCCGTTGTTGACATTGCGTCTGCTGTAACGAGACGAATGTTGAGGTAGTTTTTAGGTGGTTTTGTGAACCGTCAAGACTTGGAGCTAGGAATTTTTCCATGGCTCCATTTTGTTTCGACCCTGGGGTCTTTTATTGACGTCGCGTCTACATCCTGCTGGAATGAGAAGATACGCCGGGGTTGTCTCTAGGTTGTATATAAACCGTCAAGATCTGGCTCTCCCTTTGACGGAGCCTGGTGGGAAAACATGGTTCCCTTTTTATTTGTGCCCATAGATTGTATACAGGGGTCGGTGTAGACTCACCTGTAGAGAAGAGGAAGTTTTATTTTATTTTATTTTTTATTTTCGCGATGCTCTATCTTTTCAGCTTTTCATATCGCGAAAGTCGTGGTTACCCAATCATTTCGGCTATTATCGCAGTACCCAATCATTTCGGCTATTTTTATATTTTTACTCACTGCTTTTTATTGCGAGTTGCCCAAACATTTCTGCTGTTTCATATGCATATATTTTTTTGCTCGCTGATTTTTATTGCGGGTTGCCCTATCATTTCGGCTATTTCATATGCATATATTTTTTTTGCTCGCTGATTTTTATTATGATTTGCCCCATCATTTCGGCTATTTCATATGCATATATTTTTTTCTCGCTGATTTTTATTGCGAGTTGCCCTATCATTTCAGCTATTTTTATATGCATTTTTGCTCGCTGATTTTTACTGCGAGTATGGAACTTACGATATGATACCAATCTTGGCATCAGCATCGCTGCGACTGGAATATTGCCAGGAGCAAATCATCATTTGCCGTGAAAGGACTTGGAGTTTGACACTGGTTTAGGCATCAGAATCGCTGCGACTGGAATATTACCAGGAGCGAATCATCATTTGCCTCGAGAAAACTTGGAATTTGATACCGATTTAGGCATCAACATCGCTACAAATGAGATATTTCTAGGAGAGAATCATCATTTGCCTTTGTCTATTTGAACAAAGGTGGCTTAGAAAACAGGGTTACGATCCTGTCGACTAATACTTTTCGACTTTATGAGCCGTAAGGGTCTCATAAAGTTATTTCTCCCTACGGGTCGTGAGGACCTCGTAGGCGTATTTTCTCCTTAAGAACCATGGGGATTCCTAAGTGTGTGTTCTTTTATAAGTCGTAAGGATCTTATAAGAGTGTTTTCTCCTTATAAGTCGAGAGGATTTACAAGTGTCGTTCACCATTCCTCGTCATTGGTGGAACTTGGTGGGGGAAATCGTTTAATTATGCCCATGGATGGTATACAAGAGCCAATATTGAATCGCATGCAGAACAACTTGGGGGATATGATGGCTTAAAAACAGGTTTAAGTGCCTGTGGCTTAAGGCTTTTGAATCTTATGAGCCGTAAGGGTCTCATAGGGGGAGTTTTCCTTTCGTGTTTTCACAAGCTTGTCGGTAGCCCTGCTGTTTTTACTAACAGCGCCCTTTCGGGTTTTCATCCGTGCCCATTTTGCTTGTAGACATACCGTTTTTTACCCATCGGTTTCCCAATGAGACTTGGGTTGCAGTCTTCACCGTTGGAGCTTTGATTGCAATATAAATCTCAAGAGAAGATATCGCCGTATTTGGGGCAATGTGTCATGGAGCACTAGTTTAGGGACATTTCAGTCCATTGTTAATTTAGGGACATCTCGGTCCGTTGCCAGTTTAAGGACGTAGTGGTCCATTATCACCATTTTTGAGATGAGGGTTTAGTTTAAGGACATTACGATCCATTGTTGCCATGTTTGAGGTGAAGTTTTTCCGAATACCACTTAGAGTGTTGACTCAGGAAGATAGCGAGCAGATACGAGCATCGTCGTCTATCATTGACCTAAGTCATGACTCGTCAAGCGTGGTATTTCTTGAGGAATCGGCCGTTTATTGGCCGGAAAGGTCTTTCGCCATGCATATCCATGAGCAAATAGGCCCCACCTTGGTAGACCTTGTCTATGATGTACGGGCCTTCATAGTTCGGCTCGAATTTCCCTTATTTTGCACGATTGGGGATCATAGGTCTTTTGACGACTAGCATGAGTTCGCCTTGGCGGAATGTTCTCGGCCTGGTCAGTTTTTCGTATGAGCGCGTCATCCTTATCTTGTAAGCTTCTAGGTTTTTCTGCGCCATGAGGCGAGTTTCATCGAGAGTGTCGAGCTCCTCAAGCCGGAGATGAGTGTTTTCTTCATCTGTCAGTCTGTATTGAACCGCTACTCAGAGAGAAGGGAGTTCTATTTCTAAAGGAAGGACTGCTTCAGTGTCGAATACCAACGCGTATGGTGTTGTATTCGTAGCCGTTTTGAACGTCGTTCGGTACGCCCAGAGAGTTTCGTGCAATCTCTCATGCCAGTCCTTTTTGTTTCTGGACACCGTTTTCTTTATAATCTTGGTCAAGGTCTTGTTGAAAGCTTCAGCTAGACTATTAGCTTGGGGATTATAGACGGAAGAGTATCTCCAGTCTATTTTGTGCTATTCTGCGAAGCGGCTGATTTTATGGCTCCTGTAGGCTGGCCCATTATCCGAGATTATCCGTTACGGAGTACCGAACCGGTAGATGACATGCGTCTTGAAGAAATGGAGAATATTCTCCATCTTCATCTCCCTTAATGGTACTGCTTCCGCCCACATAGAAAAAAGTAGTCAGTCGTTTCCAGTATGGACCGGTGTCCTTTGGATGACGCCGGTTCAATGGGGCCAATTATGTCGGTTCCCCACATTTCGAACGGCCAGCTAGCTATCGTTGGGTGTAGCGGGTTTGGATGTTGGTGGATGAAGTCCCCGTGAATCTGGCACGAGTGACACTGCTTCGCATATTCGAGACAGTCCTGAATCATTGTGGGCCAATAGTAACCTATTCTTTTGATCTTCAGCTTCATCTTTAGCCCGGCTTGATGAGAACCGCAGAGTCCATCGTGAATTTCTTGGATGACCCTCTTTGCTTCTTCTGGCCCCAAGCACCTTAGCCATAGACAGTCAAGCGACCTATTGTATAGAGTATTATTGACGAATGCGAAAGACAGAGCCCGTTTCATGAGCTGATGTCTTGACGATGCGTTTTCGGGTGTTCGATGGGATTTGAAGTAGTCTATGAAGACTTCCCTCCAATCCTTTATCTTTTCTTCATCTTTTATTTGGAGGACTACCTGTTTAGTCGCTTCCTTTCCTTCAGACGACTCTGCTGGCGCAAGAATCCGGCAGCTTTGCACAACGATCCTTACGTCGTCGAGGTTTTCGTCAGCTAGTTCCTTAGCAGGCTTGGCTAATGCATTCGCCTTGCTATTTTTCGCATGCGGTATGCTTTCCAGGATGTAAGAGGGGATTTGTGTCAGCAGTTGCTGCACTTTTTCACCATACCTGATCAGTTCTGGCTTGCACGTCTGATAGTCACCATTTACTTGGCTAACGACCAGCTGAGAGTCTCCATATATGAGGAGGTTTTCAATTCCCATATCGACAGCGATCTCAAGACCCGCTATCAAAGCTTCATGTTCAGCCTTGTTGTTTGTTCATGGTTTCGTTAAGGAAAGGGCGAAATGCATTATCCCTCTTTGCGGAGTCACAAAGATGAGGCCCACCCCGTCTTTGATTATAGGGGTGTTATGTTTCCGCTTCTTCATGGAAGATGCTCCATTGAAGTAGAGTTCCCATTGGACATTATTTCCTTCCTCCTCCCCTTCGATTGTGTCGAACGCGTGTTCGTCTAGCAATTCGCTATTTAAGGGAGAATCGTCTGGTATCGGATGCTCAGTGAGAAAGTCGGCGATGGCCTGGCCTTTCACCTCTTTAAGGGGTCGATACGTTATCGAGAATTCCATCAAGAGGACGGCCCATTTGGCTAGCCTTCCTGTTAGTATGGTTCTTGATATCAAATATTTGAGAGGATCCACTTTTGATATGAGATGGACCTTATGTGCCAAGGCGTATGCCCCCCACTGTTGCGTTCACGTGGTTTACACGTGAGTGCAGCGGTGGCAGCCTTTCCACCGTTAGATCAACTTGGAAGTTGGATTGACTTCCAGCGCCTATAAATAGGGCCTTTGGCCCTTGAGATGACTTCTGTTCATCTTCTCCCCTTCTTGTTTTTCTGAGAATTTAATTCTCTCTTCAGAGTATAGATCTCTGCCCACAGAACTTCCTTTAAGTTAGAACTTTGTTCAAATATTTGGTAAGAATCATGTTCGACCCCAGTAAACAGAGCTTTGCTCTTACTAGATCATAGATCTAAAAATGGATATTTTAGGGTTTCTTTAAACGTTAATTAAAACAGAGCTTTGCTCTTCTTAGATCATAGATCTAAAGAAATCTTTTTTAGGGTTTCTTAACAGAGCTTTGCTCTTCTTAGATCACAAATCTAAAGAGATCTTTTTTAGGGTTTCTTAACCCATTAATGAAGAACTCTTAGAGTTTCTAAGATTTGTATTTCAGATCTTTAAAGATCTTGGGGTTTTACCTCTGTAAAAAGCTTTGCTTTTTAGGGTTCTGATGGCTTGTTCCATCGTTTTCGCAGAGCATAGCTCTTTAGAATTTTTGGGGAATTTTTATTCCCCTCATAATAACAGATGTGATTTCTGTTGCAGAGCGCTGCTCTCAAGGGAGTTTAACTCCTTGGCCCAAGGAGTCTCTCATTAAATGAGAATCCTTTTAGGATTTCCTCTTTAATGAGTGACTGTATCAACAATGATGAGCCGTCACCTTGATTTTGGTGGGTCCCCTTTGGTCTCTTTCCACTGCATTGCAGTGTGGTACAAATTTAAAGTACCAAGTGTCATAATTTGGACTGTAGCATTGACAGCGAACCCTTGTTCTTTTCCGCACAGGTACTATGTCATTTGACACTTCTTTCCCATTTGTTCGTCCGGAGAGTGCATTTGCTGACGCGCCCGTGGATAGGGAAGTCTTCGCGCTCATTAAAGATCACGACCCGGAGTAGAAATCTCTTCATCTATAGGGGTCGTGGTACAATCAAATCATCCAGGGTCGGCGTAGTTTTTCTTATGTAGTCCCTTCGGAGCCCATTTCAGCGATTCACTACGCCGACTCATCCCAAGTGAACTATGCCGTAGAGGAGGTCAACTGGACTTCGGAGGGTCGCCTTCAGCCCTCTATGGCCTCGATACTTGTACAGCCACCGATGGATTTAGATATTCTAGGGCGGCTCATATGTCAAGGCGAGTCACGCCGTTGGGGACAGCCATACATGATAGGCTTGACTCCTCGCCATTTAGCCGGATACTTGCAGTGGGATCGATACATCTTGTCGGCCAAGAAATCACTGCTGCTGAAGCTCGGGTTGTACCCCACAGTTTACGCGTCTCTTTTCCAGTATTACACGCCCCCTGTATGGTGGGCCAAAGCTTTCTTGGAACAATGGAATATCCCGACTCACACCTTCCTTTTAGAAGATCGGGAAGTTTCAATCTCCTTAGAGGAGTTCGAGGAGATCTTCGGCTTACCCGTCATGGGAGAACATTACGAGGAGCTACTTCCTCCTGACGAGTACATCTTTGCCACCAAATCAGTGGTGATGGACCTTACCCCGGAGAATGCCATTCAACATCAATTCCCAAGTCTGATCAAGGTGTTGAAAATTTACGAAAGTCTGTTTCTCGAATCCAGAGGGCACGGAGTCAGCTTCACGGATTTCATCACCCGCTTTCTTCGTCCGGAAGCCTTGTCCAAACAAGCCACGTGATTCGCCAAGCTTGAAGATCCTTTTGGTTTTGGCTTGGACAGCCAGCCAACAGCGGGGGCAGATCAAAAGAATTTCTTCCTCCCAGATACCTCGGTCGTCCCCTTTGCAGAGCTCGCAGCTTCAGATATCGACGAAGAGGCGTTCTTTTTGGGGTTTCTCGGCCTATGGTTAAGTTGGTTTGTGCTCCCAATGCACCCTCGCTATATGAGGCCATCCGTCTTCTATCCAGCTCACCGAATGGTTATTGGGATGCGAGCGGCCGTCGGGGTCGCTGGGCTGGCTTACTTGTATCATGGCCTCAGCTTAGCGGCAGACACCACTCAGCCAGGCTTATAGCTCGTAAATCTCCCGCTGAACTATTTCATGTCGTGGATCGAGTTGCATATGCTCTGCGCTTTTGGAGTCCACAAACGGCCCCGTTTCTACGACAGTTATAACTTCCCTCGGGTTATGTTGCTAGTTGACGCTTCTGCTTTAGATCCGTCACAGCGAGAGGCTCGGGGTCTGGTCCTTCGCCCGCGTATGGTCGGGGATGGCATGACCTTCGTCGATAAGGTCTTAACCATCGGTAAGGAATCCACAAAGACGGTGCAGCCACTGCGCGACACCTTTAAAGACGGGGCTTCTACCTTGAAGGCTCGAGAGATTCTACATTTGTATTCAATCAGGCTGGGCTTTTTAGTGTTTAGGCAGAACGACTCGGCGCTGTTCCTGAGGTATAACCGCACCGTTTCGCTCAACAATCGAGTTACAATCAGGGTGTCCCGCTTGAGGCTTCTGTAGCTGAGCCGGTTGATACGGAAGAGGGTATCCACAGCGCGCTGCACCATTTCATGAGGCTAAATACCGGGTCTAACTTTTTTATCAGTGAGCCGAGCTACGTTTTGAAAGCCTCGAACGCATATGTGGCGTGGTACCAGCATGCGACGGGTGCTGTTATTAAGGAAGAAAAGCGGTTACTGCTCGATCGCAAGGGTGTTGTCCCAGCTGGTAATCCAGCCGTTCCCTTAAAGTGACGGACCACCGTTCGTCCTTCCTTAAGAAAAACTGCTGCGGTTATGGTCCCGCGCGCCTTTCCTGATAAGCCTCTACCCCGTGTTCCTGTAGAAGCAGTAGCGGCAGCGTCCCCGGAGTCTGGAGTGGGTACGGAAATCGGGACTCGTCGCCCAAAAATGCCCGTCAAGCGCAAACTCGTGTCATCGGCCGCCGGCGTTTGCTTATAGAAAAACAAGAAGTCGCTCTTTTCTGTTGATGTTGTACTCGGCCAGGAGCCCCATGCTCCCTAAAGCGAAGGCTTGTGTGAGTATGGCACTAATGATTGCTTGTTCGACACGCCTGTGACCGACACCGATTTACAGGCTGCCCTTCTGGCCTCCGAGCGATTGGCTCGCGAAGAAGCGGTGTTAATTACCATTGCGAAGTCAGGTACATTTCAGTTGTATTTTTCCGTGTTCATTCTTTCCTTATTATTATGCTTTCACTAATGCATTTTTCTTCAACAGGCATTTCTGCCAAAAAAGCTCTCGCGGCTTCCATCAAAACTTTCGAGGAGGAAGAGAGGCTCCGCGATTCTTTGGGTCTTGGTATAATTCGGCACATTGTGTCTTCATTCCCTTTTTCTTTATTCGTGATCTGACCCTCTCCTTTATTTTATTGCAGGGACTACCTAGACTCAGGTTATCCCGAGTGCGGTGGCGATCCCAAGTGGTGATGCGGCGACGCTTCCAGAGCCAGCTATTGTGGCCCCAGATCTTCCAACATTACCGTAGGAGGCTTCGCTAAAGCAACCGATGACATATGCTGTAACGGCTCCAAAGACAGAGCTTGGTTTGGACGATGACGTCCCTTTGACGGAAGTCTTAAGGAGATCAGCTTTCATGGCCCAAACTGAAAGGAAACGCAGGAAGCGCGTAGCGAAGGAACGTGATGCTGCTTTGGCTGTAGGTGCAGGCTCAAGCACCACTCCATCTTTCACTATTCCTTCAGAGGGTGCTCCAGCTGTCCTGTCTACCGCCCATAGACAGGTTGCGCACGCGGCTCGGGTGGCAACCGAGAATCTTTCGCAAGGTAACGTAATGCGCGGTCTTTCTATTAGAACTCAATCTGCAAATTCTTATACATCAAATCCCGCAGGGCCAAGTCCTGGCGATGAGATGGCAGGCGAGACGATGGCGATCAAAGAGCCCAAAGTGGCTACTCTCTCTCAGGAATCTGGGACTGGCCAAACCGCCGCTCTTTCCCCTTATGGCTCCTTGGTATCTGCGGGCATCGCGAGTGTCATGATGGCTCTTGTCGAATCAGGGGATGAAGCTATGGGCGCAGAAACTACTCCTCTGAGGGAGAGCGAAGAAGCCGCTACGCCTGGTGATGCTTCCGTCGCGACTTTGGTTGGTGACCCATCAGGTAAGACTTGAATCACTATTCTTTTTATTTCACAATCCCGTTCAGCTTCTTCTGACGATGTTTTGTTTGTAGGTGCAGTGAATGCTGAGATTGTGCCATCTGAAGCACCTCCGGTCGCCGCCATGACGGTTGTTATTCCCTCACCTTCTCCTATGTCCTCCGAAATGCTGGAAGGTATAGGTTTGCGATTTATCTAGTTTAACTATGAACACCGTCTTACTTGTACTGACCGTGTATTGTCGCAATTCTGCAAGAGTCCTTTTCGACCATTTATACCAGGTGCTGAACCCGCACTTCTCTTTTCAGTCGGAAGTCATTCCACCCGCTGGTATTGGTTAGTATATCCTTCAGCTATTGTTTCGCCCCCCTTTTTTTTATGAATAGCCGTATTATCGCTAAGTCTTCTTTTATATTGATTGTAGCATCACGGATCGGAGGAGGAGACGAGGGGATAGCCGCACCTCCGGTACTCCCAATTTTGCCATCTGCCACAGCCGGTATAGTAGACTCCATCGCTCCTGTATTCTTTTTACCTTCCGAGTCGACATTTGACCATAATTTATTTTGCAGCAATTGCGCCGGCTCCAGCTCCGTTTGAGTCTTGCATCCTAATGCCGGCAGGGCCCTTTGCTAAACGCCCATCTTCCAGGGATGTTGCGACTAGCCTGCGAATGTTGAGCGAATTCGTCAAGGATCTTGACGCCGAAGCTCTCGCAATTGCTGCAGATTTTGCTGCTGAGGTTAATCCCATGCTGGTGACACCCGTGAACTTTCATGCTGAAGGCGTCATCGAGTCTTAGGTTAATTACTGCAGGAAGATCGATGTCTGCCTGCATGAGATTGAGCTCAAGCGTCCTGCTCCTGAAGTATCAGCTTTGAACTCCCAGCGGGCTGCATGGGTTGAGCAGAGTGTTCCTTTCCTTCGCCATTTTGAACAAGAGATGACCCTGAGGTGAAAGGAACATGAAGTACCTTCAAGCGAATCTGCCTGGTTGCACGCCGAGGTCGAAGCGAATGCTGCGCAGTTGAAAGATGTCTTTGACAATCTGCAGCGATGCATTTCGGATGGGTTGACGCTGAGACGGGCACTTGACTCTACGGAGCGGGTCGTGCAGGACTGCGAAGCTGCCATGCTGGGCACCGATGAAAAGCTTTCGTCTTGTTTGCGACAGCGGGCCCGAGTCGAAGCGGAGTTGGCCGCGGCGGCCGATTGCGAGAAAGGATTGAGGGGAGCGCGCGAGCAGCTGGCTGATTTGTTGAAAACGCCTCCTTCTCAGTAGCCATCTTTGTATCACTGAAAATTTATAATTTATGAATAACATGCTTTCATTCATTTTTTTATTCTTTTATATGATGTATCTTGTACTCAATTGAATTCATGAATAAAAGACACATTTTTTATCTTGTACTATCATTTTCTTTTCTTTGCTGTGTTATTAGCATGTTACTTTAGCAAATGTGGCCTGTAGATAGTAGATAGCAGTCCATTTTAACCTCCTTGTAGGGTATCGATGGGTTAGGAAACAGGTTTAGGTCTGCTGCCTAAGACTTTTCAACTTTATAAGCCGCGAGAGTCTCATAAAGACTTTTCTCCCTACGAGTTGAAAGGATCTCGTAGGTGTAATTTCTCCTTAGGAATCGTGATGATTCCTAAGTGCGTATTTTCTCTTGAGAGTCGTAAGGATCTTCACAAGAGAATTTTTCCCTTTTACAAACCGAGAGGACTCGTAAGTGGTTGTTTCCCTCCTTGTCGAGATTCGACTTTAGAGAGTGTGACCCATGAATAGTATACAATGGCCGACTCGCAGGTTCCCAATGCTTAGGAAACAGGTCCTTATCCTCATTGCCTAAGGCTTTCCCCTACGAGTCGAGACGAATTGAGGGATTATTGGTTGACTTGTTTCCGCTTTCTGCGGTGTCAGGGTTGACTTTCCCCACTTTCTGCGGTGTCGGGTTTGACTTGCTCCGCTTTCTGCGGTGTCGGGATTGACTTGCTCCGCTTTCTGTGGTGTCGGGTTGACTTGCTCCGCTTTCTGCGGTGTCAGGGTATGGCTTGCTCCGCTTTCTGCGGTGTCGGTATTGACTTGCTCCGCTTTCTGCGGTGTCGGGTTGACTTGCTCCTCTTTCTGCGGTGTCGGGGTTGAATTGCTCCGCTTTCTGCAGTATCGGGTTGACTTGCTCCGCTTTTTGCGGTGTCAGGGTTGACTTGCTCCGCTTTCTGCGGTGTTAGGTTGACTTTCTCCGCTTTCTGCGGTGTCGGGTTTGACTTGCTCCGCTTTCTGCGGTGTCGGGATTGACTTGCTCCGCTTTCTGCAGTGTCGGGTTGACTTGCTCCGCTTTTTGCGGTGTCAGGGTTTGGCTTGCTCCGCTTTCTGCGGTGTCAGGGTTTGGCTTGCTCCACTTTCTGCGGTGTTGGGATTAACTTGCTCCGTTTTCTATGGTGTCGGGTTGACTTGCTCCGCTTTCTGCGATGTCGAGGTTGACTTGCCCCGCTTTCTGCAGTGTCGGGGTTTACTTGATCCGCTTTTTGCGGTGTCGGGATTGACTTGCTCCGCTTTCTGCGGTGTCGGGGTTGACTTGCTCCGCTTTCTGCGGTGTCGGGGTTGACTCTAGGTTGTCTGTGAACCGTAGAGTCTTAGAACTAGGGATTGCACTGTAGTTCTGATTGGTGATGTCACGTCTGTATCCTGCTGGAACGAGGATGAACGCCATTGTTGGTCTCCAGGCTGTAGATGTGGCCGTCAAGATTTGGAACTAGGGACGTTGCCATGGCTCCGCTTTGTTGTGACTCTGAGGTCGGTTGTTGACGTCATGTCTGCATCCGGTTGGAGTGAGAAGAAACGCCGTTGTTGATCTTTACGTTGTAGATGTGGTCGTCGAGATCTGACTTCCCTTTAACGCAGCCCGGTGGGGAAATGTAGTTCCCTTTTCGCTTATGCCCATGGATTGTATACAGGGGTCACTATGGACTTACCTGCAGGGCAAAAAGTTTCATTCTTTCATTTTTTCTTTATTTCCTTCCGCGATGCTCTATCATTTCAGCTTTTTATATCGCGAAAGTCGCTATTGCCTAATCATTTCGGATATTTTTCATGGTGCCCAATCATTTTGGCTATTTTTCTTTTTACTCGCTGGTTTTTATTGAGATTTTGCCCAATCATTTCGGCTATTTTTGTATCATATCTTTTACTTGCTGATTTTGTTGCAAGTTGCCCTATTATTTCGGCTATTTCATATGCATTTATAGGTCACTGACTTTTTGCTGCGAGTATGGGCTTGAGCTCTGATGCCAATCTTAACATCAGCATCGCTGCGAATGGAATATTGCCAGGAGTGAATCATCATTTTCCGTGAAAGGACTTGGAATTTGATATCGATTTAGGCATCAGCATCGCTACCACTGGGACATTGCCAGGAGCGAATCATCATTTTCCTTTGTCGATTCGAGCAAAGATGGCTTAGCAAATAGGGTTAGGATCCTGTTGACTAAAGCTTTTGACTTCATGAGCCGTAAGGGTTTCATAAAGGTGTTTCTCCCTACGAGTCATGAGGGTCCCGTAGGTGCGTTTTCTCCTTAGGAATTGTGAGGATTCTTAAGTGCATGTTCTCTTATAAGTCGTAAGGATCTTGCAAGAGTGTTTTCTCCTTATAAGTCGAGAGGACTCACAGTATCGTTCACCACATGAGGACATTTTGCGCCATTGGCGGAACTTGGTGGGGGAGACATTTATTTGTGCCCGTGGATTGTATACAAGGGTCAATATTGAACCGCTTGTAGGGCAAACTGGGGAATGCGATGGCTTAAGAACAGGTTCAGATCCCTGTAGCTTAAGGCTTTCAAATCCTATGAGCCGTGAGGATCTTATAAGAGGATTCTCCTTACAGTCATGAGGATCTCGTAAGTGTAGTTTCTCCTGAGGGATCGTGGGGATCCCTAAGTGTGTTGCTCCCTTATGAGTCATAAGGATCTCATGCAGGTATTTTCTCCTTATAAGGTCGAGAGGACCTTGCAAGTGTGCACGAAATATTTTTTACGAGTCTGCGCCCTTTCGGGTTTTCACAAACTCGCCGGTAGCCCTGCTGTTTTTACTCACGAAGCCCTTTCGGGTTTTCATCCGTGTCCATTTCACTTATGAGCGTACCGTTTTTATTTATTTATTTATTTATTTTGCCGCATTAGCCTAAGGATGTTGTGGTTTATAGTAGTTTAAAGACATTTCGGTCTATAGCTAGTTTCAGGACATTGCGGTCCATTGCTAGTTTAGGGACGTTTCGGTCCGTTGCGATTTTGTTGCAAGGTTTCGCTGGATACTACTTATAGAGTTCGGGATTAGGAAGATAGCGAGAGGACATAGGCATCGTCATCTATCGTTGACCTGGGCCGTAACTCGTCAGGCGTAGCATTTTTTCAGGAACCGGCCATTTATTGGCCTGAAGGGTCTTTCGCCATGCATATCCATAAGCAAGTAAGCCCCACCTTGGTAGACTTTGTCTATGATGTACGGGCCCTCATAGTTCGGCTCGAATTTCCCCTGTTTGGCATGATTGGGGATCATAGGTCTCTTGACCACTAGCATGAGTTCGCCTTGGCAAAATATTCTTGGCCTAGTTGGCCTAGTTAATCTTTCGTATGAGCGTGTCATCTTTGCTTTGTAAGCTTCCAAGTTTTGTTGCGCTATGAGACGAGTTTCATCGAGGGTGTCGAGCTCCTCAAGCCGAAGATGAGCGTTCTCTCCGTCTGTTAGCTCATAATGAACCGCCACTCATAGAGATAGAAGCTCTATCTCCAGGGGGAGTACTGCTTTCGTGCTGAATACCAACGCATATGGCGTTGTATTCGTAGCCGTTTTGAACGTAGTCCGATATGCCCAGAGAGCTTCATTCAGTCTCTCGTGCCAGTCCTTTTTATTTTTGGACACCGTCTTCTTTATGATCTTCGTCAAGGTCTTGCTGAAAGCCTCAGCTAGACCGTTAGCTCAGGGATTATAGACCGAAGAGTATCTCCAGTCTGTATTGTGCTGCTGTGTGAAGCGGCTGATCTTGTGACTTCTGTAGGCTGGCCCGTTATCAGAGATAATCCGTCGCGGAGTGCCGAACCGGTAGAGGATATGTGTCTTGAAGAAATGGAGGATATTCTCCGTCTTCACTTCTCATAGCGGTATGGCTTCTGCCCACTTAGAGAAGTAATCAGTTGTCGCCAATATGAACCGATGTCATTTGGACAATGATTGATGTGAGATGTTTTGTGATCAAAGAATTGTTAACCGCAGTCAAGATCGGCGTCGCTTGGTAGCTAGCCGGTGAGTACGGGTCGGTCCACAGGGATTTTGTGTATTCTCAATTTGTTCTAACGAGTTAATTCCAAACGGTGTTGGATTGATTATCACTAAAAACTAAGGTTGATCTAGACTAGGATTAAAATCTTGCTAGGGTTAGGTTTAGGTTAAGTTTGGAAAGTCAATATTCCTCACCTCTTTCTATGCCCTAATTAAGATCTATGAGGTGTTATGGTAATAATTAATAAAGTGGATTAGTACCATCGGGAAGAAACTAGGGTGATTCCTCTAGGTTCTTGTCCTTCCTTTCTTAATTCTTACCCTAACCTTTATGGAAAACATGCACAACCGGTCTTTTAAACTACGGTATCACCGCTACCTCGTGGGATAGGGGGCCGTAGTGAGCAGTGTGTGTATGTATGCATGGAGTCCTATAAAAATATGTGATGGGCAAGAAAGGGGTGAGAGATTTTCATCTCTCAAACCTCTCCTATTCCTAACCCTAACAAGTGAGGAACTACTCACTCATTACGGAATTTATTAAAAGAAACATTTTTTTATCTACGTCCAATAATTAAAAGTCCTAAACTAATTAACTAGGGCAGATAATAAAAATTCTATACTATGGCAGAAAAGAAATTACCTAGGGCATGGAAATGAAAAACTACTTACTTTATTTGATGCTCTCTTCATACATAGAATTATAAATTTTTGATCAATGAAAAGAGGCATACCTCAAAAAGAGATTTTAGGGTTTCTATTTATAGATCATAAAAACCCTAGGGTTACATTCGATTCATATCTGCATTTACAAATATACCCTAAAGAAGCCTAGTCAACGCTCCGCCACACCGACTTTTTTAGCACCGACACGTGCTCACTATGGCCGCGGAACCGCGGCCAAATGCCCTGTTTGGCCGCCGATCCGCGGCCGTTTTGTGGAGTCATTGGCTCTGTTTTCTTCTGTTGCTTCAAGTTTCTTTTCACTTGGTTTTTCTTCACTTGGTTCTTCAGAATGTCTTCTAGTGTCTTCCAGATTTCCACAGTGCATAATGTCGTGGACTTTTACCGTTTGCTTCGTGTCGAAGTCTTGAACCTTACGCAGCCTTTGTACTTTGTGAAATTGTTCATTGATCTTCATTTGTCCCTCAAACTGTAGGTATGATCAAGATTCTTCTATTTGTTGGTCGTAGTCTCACTTTTGTATCGTCTTTTCATCATTTTCACTGTTTTGTTCCGAGAACCTGCAACCTGCAACCTGCAACTATGTAGCAGACATGGATCAAAAGTACCTGTTTATTTGTAAAACGAATAAGAATGGGGAATATAATAATGCAAAATTATGATATGAACAAATACCCCCAAACTTATCTTTTGCTCGCCCTCGAGCAAAACTAGTTTTATTCTCGAAAAAGACCTAGCCTCATGTTCATACTGTAATTTTTGCATTATTATATTCCCCATTCTTATGCATTTTACAAATAAATATGTGCTTTTGACCCATGTCTGCTACATAGTACAGGTTACAGGTTCTCGGAACAAAAACAGTGAAAAAGACAAAAGACGATGCAAAAGTGAGACTACGACCAACAAATAGAAGGATCTTGATCAAGCCTACATGAAGATCAGTTCATAAAATACAAGGCAGCGTAAGGTTCAAGACTTTGACACGAAGTAAATGGTAAAAGTCCACTACATCACTCACTGTGGAGATCTGGAAGAGATATAGAAGACAATCTGCAGAACCAACTGAAGAAACATGAAGCAAAAGTCAACAAAAACCAGCAGCCCAAATTTCAGCACAGGAGCCTACTATTTGGCCGCGGAACCGCGGCCAAACCTGGCCTGCGGCCGCGGTTCCGCGGCCGTGCTGAGCCCGTAGTGGCGGAAAATTTTACTAAAAATCTTGACGGCGCTGACTAGTCTTCCTAGGGGTATTTTTGTAAAAGCATACATGCGGCGATTGTAAACCTAGGGTTTTCTATGTCCTATAAATAGAGACCCAAATTCTTGTATTAGGTCATGCCTCCTTTCATTAATAAAATTCAGAATTCTCTTGAAGTTTTGGAGAGCATCAATTTGTAAGTAGATTTTATTTTTGCCCTAGTTCTTAGTTTCAATTTCTGCCCTAGATAAATTCTTATTCGCCTTAGTTTAATCTAGATTAGAATTTTTATTAATCTGCAGTAGTTAATTAATCTCTTAACCCTAAAAACAAAATAAAAATCATGTCTTTTGTAGATCCCTCAATGAGCGAGTAGTTTCCTCGCTTGTCAGGGTTAGGAATAGGGAAGGGTTTGAGAGATGAAGATCTCTCACCCCTTTCTTGCCCAATCACTTGTGAATAATCAGGACTCCATGCATAATTTCATATTCCGCTCCCTACGGCACCCTACCTACGAGGTAACGGTGACACCGTAGTATAAAAGATCGGATATGCATGTTTTCCATGGAGGTTAGGGTAAGGATTAAGAAAGGACGGACAAGGATCTAGAGGAAGAAACATAGTTTCTTCCCGATCATCCTCATCCCCTTTATTAATAATTACCATAACTCCTAAAAAGATCTAATTTAGGGCATTGAAAGAGGTGGGAAATTTTATTTTACCAAACTTAACCTAAATCCTAATCCTAGCAAGTTTCCTAAATCCTAGTCTAAATCAAATTAGTTTTAGTGATAAAGATCCAAACACCATTTGGAATTAGCTCGTTAGAACAACTAGGAAATATACATCATCCCTGTGGACCGACCCGTATTCACCGGCTAGCTACCAAGCGACGCCGTTCTTGATTGCGGTTAACATATATTTTTGATCATAAATCTCTCTAAATCAAATGGCGCCGTTGCCGGGGATGGCGTAATATTTTCTTTTTGCAATTTCGGGTTAATATAAAATATAAAAATCATAAAAACTGAAGAAAAAAAACATAAAAATTCTATCATCTTTTATTGTTTGAAGGGTTTCTTGTGTGAATCTTTGCAAGATCGACGTACAAGTTCGGATCTGGAAAAATCCAGAGAGCGAAACAGAAAGATAAAGATCTGAACAACAGAGAAAAGTCGAACCAGAGGAGCAGAACTTTTCTCGGGAACCGACCCGACGCCTCCACCGCGGAACCGACGCGCGAAGCACCCTCCGACCGCGGAAACGCGGCTATCTGGTCGAGTCAGCACGTGGAAATCCCACTGTTTGTCTTTCTCTCTCCTCCTCTGCAACCTAAAATATCTCTTCTGTCAAATCTTCTGCAGGATTCTTTGTGCTTAAAAATCTCCCCTTTCCAATAATTGATCTTGTGTAGGATTCTTTGCGCCGCGCTAAAAATTGATTGCAAGTGATTTTTACTGTTTTTTATATTTTTAATCGGACTTTAAGGGGCTTGAGACCAATTCAGATTGGGTGGGGATTTCATCACCCTTCCCAGGACCCCAGAAATCACATAAGGCATATACATTGACCATTATTTAATTAAAAAAATACTAGACTCAGCTCTAAGGACGTCGCGCTCAATAGGACAGAGGACTAGTTGTAGGCATCGGCCGTTGATCCTAACCTGACTTTGCGGTGTCTAGGCAAGTGTGTCTAAGGCGAGTGGTTACTTAATTAGGGCCACTATTTGTAGTGGAGATCCTCCCACTCACCTGGCACTTACCTGGCCGCAATTGGCGGTGAAGAGGTGGTTTGAGGTCCTATTTCTAGCCTTTTGGAATAGTTAGGAGCTGTCTAGCTGACCTAGGTGACCCTAGATCTAGGCCTGATTGTGCATTTGTGGTTGATTGCATTTGTGTCAAAGTCTCTTATTGAAAATCTTTTTGCAAAAAGCTCCACATAAAAAAGGATAAAAAAGGAAAAAATTTTACAAAAACTTGCAACTTGTCGCTAAAGAAATCCTTGCACTCCACTTACACCACTTTCTTCTCATTGACGTTTTCTTACCTTCACATTCTGTCTTTCACCTTTTTGACTACACTACCTTTTTAGTGTATGTCCGGTTGGACTAGGGACACTAGCGCCCGATTAGTCCGTATTTCGTTGGTACCGACCGACGAACCTTTCGACTCCGAAGTCGAAATCCTTTCCACTTCTTCACTTTCACATTCAAATTCTTCTTCCGAAGGTATGTCGGGATATAATCCTAACAACATCTTACCGACGGTACTGATTCCACCTCCGTTAGGTGCGAATAACCCGAATCACCCGCCAGTTGAAGCACCCCAACGAATCGCGCTCCAGGATCTTTTCTACCCAATCCGTACCGCCCTACCTACTTGTCTTTCACTCCCACCGGCAAATGGGGACAATTTCGAGATCAAACCCCACTTCATCAATATGCTGCCTAAATTTCACGGATTGGAATCCGAAGACGCCTATATCTTTATCAACAAATTCCAAAACGTTTGCGCAATGATGAAAACAACCCAATTATCCGACGATGCTATAAGGTTAAGGGTCATTCCTTTCACCTTATGTGACTTAGCCGAGGAGTGGTTATACAGCACAGCGTCGCATTCAATTAAGAATTGGGAAGAGTTTGTGAAAGATTTTCTTAAAAAGTTCTATCCTCATCACAAGACTGCTAGAATACGCAACGAGATTATACAATTTTCCAAGCTTCCTTCCGAACCATTTTGGAAGTGTTTTGAAAGATTCAAAGACCTACTCGTTCAATGCCCTCACCATGGGATCGAAAATTGGCAACTTTGCCAAACATTATACGAGGGATTGAACCCGGCAACGAAGCACTTGCTAGAAACCATTTGTCAAGGTCACTTTCTAACCAAATCTAGTGAGGAAGCGTGGCAGTTTCTCGAGGATCTTAGTGAACAAACAATTCAGTAGGAGAGCACCAAGACCACATCATCTTCTTCTATTAGTCATTCTAGGGCAGGCATACATCAATTAGATATATCGATTGCTATGAAGGCCGAGATGGCCGCACTTACGAAAAAGCTAGAAGCGATTGAGACCAAAATCTCATCGCCTTCTCCTGCCTCTGTTGTGCCCCCACGAACTGTTTGTGCTTGTTGTTCGGATCCATCACATCTCACCGAAGAGTGTCCTTACAATCCATCTGCTCAAGGACATGATCAAGTCAATGCTGCCTTTCAGCAATGACAAAGAAATGATCTATACTCTTCGACCTATAATCCGGGATGGAGGAGTCACCCAAATTTCGCTTGGAACAAAAATCAACAATTCTAAGGAAACAACAATTTTCAAAAGCCTCCTCCTCCACAACAACAAGCACCTCCACAAACCCAATTCTAGCAACCTTTCCAACAGCAACCTTACCCTAACCAAACGAACAATTTTGTGCCCAACAATTCTTACCCTCAAAACAACTTTGTTCAACCTCATAATGATAAGGTTAACTCGCTAGAAAGAAGTCTAGATGCGTTCTTAAAGCAATCTACACAATCCGCAGTAAGGTTGGAGACTTCTATTCAATCTTTGGTTCAAAACAGTGCCTCACACGATCAAAGCATCAAATCTATTGAGGCACAAATTGCACAACTCAATACTGCATTGAGCGTGCGAGAAAAAGGAAAGCTTCCATCTCAACCACTGCCAAATCCCGGTCACGCACATGTTGCATATGAACAGCAGAATCATAACGTAAATGCTGTGACTACGTTGAGATCCGAAAAAGTGTTGCAAAATAACGTGGGTATTAACAATGACACCCCTGCCGGTGGTCCTTCTTCATCTTCTTCACCTTCTTCTTCTTCTTCTTCTTCGTTAGAGCCTATTCTTCATCCTTCACAAGGCTCTACTTCTTCTAGCTCGAACGGACCCACTTCTCACAACACGAACACATCTACACGGGGATCCGTTCCAACTCCACAATCTGATCCACAAAAATTGGACTCAACAAATTCTCAAAATATTCCTTTTCCAAACAGGTTGAGATCCAATAAACCAACTCCACAAATGGAGAAGATTGTAGAGTTGTTCAAACAGGTTAGTATAAATATCCCTCTTTTGGATGCAATCCAACAAGTTCCATCATACGCGAAAATCTTAAAGGACTTATGCACCAAGAAGAGAAAGCCACAAGTACCAAAGAAAGTTTTCGTGGATAGTGCTGTTAGCAATGCTCTTGTCCAATCTTTACCCCGAAAGCACAAGGACCCCGGTTGTCCTACTATTTTGATAACAATTGGGGACAAGAACATCAATAGAGCATGTCACGCCCCGCTTCCCAAAATACGGAATACGAGGGGTAGACAAGGCCAGCCATGCTCCTACGGTCAAGGAAATGTCCTGCCGTAGTCACACTTCGGCTTCTAGTTTTTCATGTTAAACAGTAAGTGATGCACAGGTAATGAGAAAATGCAGTAACTGGAAGAAACAATGTAAAGACTGACCTGAAGCGGAACAAACGAATGTAACTCGGAATGGCAAGTCAAGAAGTCTGTGATGTACGTCTAATTCTGGTCCAGGCTAAATCTTCTCCTCACACTGAGCATGCATACTCAGGTCGTCAGAGCGACACAATAGCAATATAATATATATACAATCAAGTGACAGTTCTAACAGTGGTAATAGATTTGAATAACAGTAAATCAATGATAGCATGATTATGAATGTGCAGTAATCAATGACAGCATGAATATGAATGTACAGTAATCAATGCAGCGGAGCAGTAAGGCAGTAGAACGATATGTCACGTATGTCAACACAGTATATAAGGTATATAAATGCCAGTATCCCTATCAGTCTCTAAGTCTCATTGTACAGGTCACTAAGCCTATCGTCAGTCCAAGTGTGAGAGTCAACCACTCGCGAGTGTCCTCCACCCAAGGGTAGAACCCAAGGGCAAGGGACCACGGGCCCAACATGTAACATGTATATCACGGTGTATATCACATACCCTGTAAATCTCCATATATCTCCCTAAATATATAAGCCGGCATGGGACTCCTGAGATTCTGTTGAACTCACACCTAAACAACCCCACACCCCGTGGTCTACATCAAACGCTAACCATAACCCTAAATACTAATCGATCCGTGACAAGTCTGCGCGAGAACTGAAGGCAGGACCTCCATCAAGCACGTCCCGACTAATATCTAAGATAAAAGGCAGTGTCGGATGCTTTATCTGTGACACCCGTGCAAGCGCTTCCATAAGTGTCCCATACCACTTATAGTCACACGTACACGCATCCCACAGACGTCGACAATGCAATAGAATAATAGGGTCACTGATTGTGTACAAGTACGTATCACTTTCACTTAATCACGGATACACGAACACTGACGTACTTTCCACAATCATCACTAAAATCTAACACTGGGTAAATGCACGATATCACTAGATTATCACTGCAATGATATGAGTATGATATGATACGTAAACAGTATATGAAGCACGATCAAGATGTCATAAAAACAGTATTCTATCACTTGCACGATTTATCATGAAAAATACGTGTATAGTTTAGCGAAACGATAAACAGGTAGTAATTAGTATGTTCAGTTGTCCATCCATAGAATTTAGTTTCAAGCCAATCGGGTTCCAGGATCATTAATTATAACCATTTCATTTTAAGTGCTCACGGCTGGAAATCCGGTTTCAGAATCAGAAGTCCGTTTCGGAACGCATTTTAATCCCAGTTGGGATCAGATTTTAGCGACGCTACAGTTGGATGAAATCTAGGGTTTTCAGTAAGGTTTTCAACACAATAGACGGATCGTCAATCACATCTGCATGTCAGGAGTTATACACGGTTTAACACTAATATGTCAATTCCGATTCTGTTGGGACTGTTATGCGTCCCGATCTTTTAAATTACAGAATAAATATCAAATGGTAACGGAACAGAATGAAATCAATTGTGTTGTCTAGCTAACAGATTTATCTATAATGAACAGTGGAGTTCCACAACCTACGAGTTTAGGAAGTCATGTGGCACCCACTACGAAACAGCAAGCAACAATTAGAGTCGCTCTGGACTGCAGTCCAGAGTCGCACTCCGATCCAAATATCATCACAGTTTAAGTACAGGAATACCAGGAAACCAGTATAGGGTTAAAGTTCGTCGAGTCGGCTTCAATCTGAGCCCTCGAACGCACCATTATATTATGTATATGATTTATGGTGATTTTACCGTTTTTCAGGTACTATAAAATTTCAGCTTTACGATTAAACTTGGGGGTATTGGTTTTAGTCGTTAACGATTACATTTCACACACTAGGTTCACAACCCTACGGGCCAAACTACACCATTGAGTTCCGTCAAATTTGATGGGTATTTTCATTGGGAACACACACCGAACAGTTATGACGCCTAATCGATCTAATATTGTAATGTGATAATCTAAGCAGTCCAAGTTTGTAACTCAAATATATAGCATGTAAGCAAGTAAAATACTTGCCTGGAAACATTGAATTGATGGCACGGTATCCACGGCACGACCACGCGGCAACAGTGTCAAGAATTTGGCCTCGGCCTCGGATTGAGCTCCGTGCAATGGTTCAGCGGTGACGATGAGCTCCGGCTTGGATGCTGAAGGTCGGCTGTTCGAGCTTCAGAGAAGGTGAGCGCAGTGGCGGGTGGCCGAAACTTGGAGGGTGGCCGACGAGGGGAGGCTTGGGTTGAATCGTGAGGAGAGAGAGAAAGGGTTTAGAGATATATAGAGAAAGATTGAGAAGGAGAGGGAGAAAGGAACTGAGAGAGAGAGAGATGAGAGAGAGAGAGGGGCAGTGAGTGAGAGAGTGTTGAGAGAGGGAAAGAGAGAGTTACAGAGAGAGAGAGAGATGCAGTGAGTGAGAGAGTGTTGAGAGAGGGAAAGAGAGAGAGAGAGAGAGGAAGCAGAGGAAGAGAGAGAGAGAGTGAGAGCAGAGAGAGGGGCAGAAGGTAGGCAGAGAGAGAAGCTCGGGTGAGGGAGAGATCGAGAGAGGGTAAGATGGCGACGGTGATGATAATGGGGTCGACGAGATGCAGGTGCGTCGACGACGAGACGAGGAGCTCACCGGCGTCGGGGCAGGGGACTCGGTGTGCAGGTGAGTGGGTGCAGGGGACTCGAGTTGATGGGGCTAGAGTCGTGAAGGGAGAAGGAGGGTGAATGAGGGGAGTTGGAGTCGTGACCGGGGTCGTCGGCGACGTGGGGTAACGGCGAGGCGTGGGTGCGCGACGTGGGAAGGAGTGAGCAGAAAAATGAGATGGGAAGAGAGAGATGAGGGATTTCCCCAATGGCAGAGAAAAGAGATGGAGTGTGAGGGAAGAGAACGGGTTGAAGTCGTGGGTGTAACGGCAGGAGCGGGGGCGTGGGCGTGGGCGCGAGGCGCGGCGGAGAAGATGGATCGCGCGCGCGGAAAGGAAAAGAGCCGTTGGAGGTGATGAACAGGAGCGGGTCGGGTTGCTGAGGAGGCGGGCTGGGCTGGAGTAGAACGGGCCGGGCCTAGGAAAAATATGTTTATTAGGAAAGAAACAGAATGGCTGATGGGCTCGGGCCAGAAAATAAAGAAATTGAATTTAAATTTAAAAGAACATTGGGCTGAGGGAAGATTTAATGGAAAAATCAAATGGAAAAATAGAAACGGTCCAGGCTATGAATAAAAAATCAAAGATAAAAAAAATGAGAAAGGGGATGGGCTGCGCTTAACAAATTCCTATTAGATAAATCTTAATTTTGTGTGGGCCTAGTGAGTTTAAACTGAGGGAATGAGTTTGGACACTTGGCAAAGGGTTGGGGAATTTTGGATTAAAGAAAATGTAATTAAATCATGGATTTGGGTTAGACGGAGAAATATACATAACATTTATTTTGGGTTTAAATTCAATAAAAGGAGAACGGCTGAGCCAGAGGGAAAAGAAAGATAGGATCTCGGTTTAGTAGGATTTTGAAATTAAATAGATAATTATAAATAAATCTTATAGGTAAGAAGAAATACGGATTTAAGCGTATAAGAAAACTGGGTATTACATCATACCACCCTTACAAAAATTTCGTCCTCGAAATTTAAAGAAATAATAAGTTATAAAAACATAAGCGAAAGCTATCATAGTTGCAAACTAACATATAAGGATTTACTAAAAATCCGTGGACGAAGAAACTTGAAAATATATATATAAGTAAGAACAGCATACGGAAGGGTAGGTCTAATAGATATAAGGCAGGAACAACTATAAGGGTAAGTACATGTATACGAGAATTTAGGTAACAATAGCGAATAATAATACTCAAGGCTTGTTCGATAGAATCAAACCCAAATATGTGTACATATAAGCTTATCAAAAGTAGCAAGGTAGAAATAATAAGTATAAAACACAATCATTTATAATAGTAAACATAGGCACAACACCCGAAAATATAGTAACGACAATGAGGTAGTGAAAGCTTAGTCGATAGGTTAAAACATTTTAAGGTAATTTATCGATCGAATAGTTTTAAATCAACTTAGAAAACTCACATAACGAAAACGGGGAACATGGAACAATATATGCGCAGTGTAAGTTTGCGCTACTAAAAACGAGATTAATAATAGCGTACTTAAAATATATGAAATAGAGTAATCAATAACACACTCTCTTTGATAAATTCAAATTACTGAAAACTAAATTTTTGAATAACAGTATCCCTATATATAGTTAGGGTAATAGGAAGAACACAAAATTGTATAGGCTAGCTAGGGTAATGATTACAAGGAAGTGTGGATCATTCAAAAGGTTGAAGTGTGTCGGCTTTAGGCTGAAGATTAAGGAGACTGGGATCGGGCCAGCACAGAAAGTAATGGTGAGCAACGAAAGGACTACAAGGCAAAAAAATATGGGGGAGACTGACGATCGGTAAATCCTATGAATCAAGAATTTGAAAAGTTAATGAACTCGGTAATTCATAAGGAAGGTCCTCCTCCCAGAAGGATCTCAAACAGGGTACAGACGAAGGATGAATGGTGGCTCACTCCAAGGATCAGGGTGCGGTACTTTCTAGTCGAATCGAGGGTGGAAACTATACAATGAGTAGGGGTGGACAGTCAGGAATCTCCGCAGAAAATAAATGGATATGGGCAATAAACAAGTATTAAGCGAACCAATAATCAAAAGTTGTACGAATTCTGAAGATTTATTTCATTCAAGAAAATTTGAAACAAGGCATTCCCAAAGGCGAAAAGTGGCCCTAAACTATACACATTTTATTTGGCCAGAAAGACAACATCCAAAAGAAATTCCGTCAGTCGCGGTTGTGGAGATTCAGTAGGTTGCGGTAGGCTCGCGCACTCAGGTAGGGGCGTCCATTTCCATAGCGCCTCGCAGGTATCTCTATTGGAAGTCCTTCCACCACAGGATCTTGATCTTCTGGTCCTTCTTCCTCGGATAGAGCTTCTTCATCGAGATCTGATTCCATGTGATTTTCTTCTTCTGGATTTTCTTCCACGGGGTTTTCCTCCGCTGGATTTTCTTCTATCGGTTCTTCCTCGGGGTCTTCCTCTATCGGGTTCTCTTCAGGGTCTCCTTCCTCTTCGTCGGAATCGTCTATCATGTCAAACTCTAGGGCGGCTGCTCCTTCATCCTCTGAATCGTTGTTTCCGAAATTGACCTGGGGACCGTTGACCTCATCATTAGAACTCATCAGTGTGCGATCTAAGGAAACGCATGACTGCGTATCCTCATCTAAATGCGGCGCTGCTCCAGGGTGGGCCATGGTCTGAAAGAAAAAGAGTCATGATTAGACAATGGGATGAATAAGGAAAATGGCCAAGTGTACGAAATATGGAAAGATATGCGGTGGCAGGAATTGAAAAATCAAGATTAAAATGTTATGCTACTGAATAGTATGAACAAGGGAAATGACAAGAGAATGATACATATATTACTATTCAAATTTTATTGCATTCAACTAAAAGTTCAACGGATACAATATTTCAAACGGAAATAAATATTCATAAAAAGATGACAACATTATTACGTAAGATAGGGAAACATGAAAATTCTTCTTCGACTACTATAACGTTGCATTCTCGTCGCGTGAGTTGAATCCTGCGTTAGATCCGCCTTATCGTCGAAGTTCGAACTACGCGATAATCCTCACTTGGCAGAAATGGAGAGTGTGGATGAGTCTCCTCCTTGTAGTTCCTTCCTTTCTGGGCAACCGTTGATGAGATGTTTGATGGATCCGTATATTAGACATTTCCCTTGGGCGCGGCGACAATCATTCTGAAGATGTCCTGGCCTCCTACAGTACCCACAACATGGGGTCTTCTGCTGCTTCTACCGCGGAGAAACAAATTGGCGCTTCATCTTCCTCTCTTTTCCTCGTCTAACGGGGATCCCTTTATGATTTGAGACTCCCGCTGGTGCCTGATTCTCCTGTCTTCTCAGTCCTTCAGCCAACAAGTCGTTTGTTCGCTCCTGGGCTTCCTTTAGACCTTGCAGTACACTCAGAATCTTAATGGTCTGATTCTGGGGAGCGGATATAGACGAAGAGTCGTTGGAAGACATGATCCCGAAACAAAAATTTTGAAGATGACATAAGGCACAAGCCATAAGATTCAAATATAATAAGGATTGGACAAAGATTAAAAAATACCAGATGCGATGAAATTTATTACAAGCGGAAAAATCAACTGTATGACTCCAAGTCGCTTAAACAAAGTATGGTAGTGTAATCGTGATGTAGTTCACCATTACAACCACGAAACTTTGCCAAGTCACTTGAAACCCTAGTGAATGGATAGCTGAACACACGATGTGAATATGGATCAAGAATGACAAGTTTACAACCTAGACCAAGGAATGTCTTAGATTGCCAAGCTATACACGGAAAACCGCAATCCCAATCGAAGCAAAACCTGGCTCTGATACCAACTAAACCATGTCACGCCCCGCTTCCCAAAATACGGAATACGAGGGGTAGACAAGGCCAGCCATGCTCCTACGGTCAAGGAAATGTCCTGCCGTAGTCACACTTCGGCTTCTAGTTTTTCATGTTAAACAGTAAGTGATGCACAGGTAATGAGAAAATGCAGTAACTGGAAGAAACAATGTAAAGACTGACCTGAAGTAGAACAAACGAATGTAACTCGGAATGGCAAGTCAAGAAGTCTGTGATGCACGTCTAATACTGGTCCAGGCTAAATCTTCTCCTCACACTGAGCATGCATACTCAGGTCGTCAGAGCGACACAATAGCAATATAATATATATACAATCAAGTGACAGTTCTAACAGTGGTAATAGATTTGAATAACAGTAAATCAATGATAGCATGATTATGAATGTGCAGTAATCAATGACAACATGAATATGAATGTACAGTAATCAATGCAGCGGAGCAGTAAGGCAGTAAAACGATATGTCACGTATGTCAACACAGTATATAAGGTATATAAATGCCAGTATCCCTATCAGTCTCTAAGTCTCACTGTACAGGTCACTAAGCCTATCGTCAGTCCAAGTGTGAGAGTCAACCACTCGCGAGTGTCCTCCACCCAAGGGTAGAACCCAAGGGCAAGGGACCATGGGCCCAACATGTAACATGTATATCACGGTGTATATCACATACCCTGTAAATCTCCATATATCTCCCTAAATATATAAGCCGGCATGGGACTCCCGAGATTCTGTTGAACTCACACCTAAACTACCCCACACCCCGTGGTCTACATCAAACGCTAACCATAACCCTAAATACTAATCGATCCGTGACAAGTCTGCGCGAGAACTGAAGGCAGGACCTCCATCAAGCACGTCTCGACTAATATCTAAGATAAAAGGCAGTGTCGGATGCCTTATCTGTGACACCCGTGCAAGCGCTTCCATAAGTGTCCCATACCACTTATAGTCACACGTACACGCATCCCACAGACGTCGACAATGCAATAGAATAATAGGGTCACTGATTGTGTACAAGTACGTATCACTTTCACTTAATCACGGATACACGAACACTGACGTACTTTCCACAATCATCACTAAAATCTAACACTGGGTAAATGCACGATATCACTAGATTATCACTGTAATGATATGAGTATGATATGATACGTAAACAGTATATGAAGCACGATCAAGATGTCATAAAAACAGTATTCTATCACTTGCACGATTTATCATGAAAAATACGTGTATAGTTTAGCGAAACGATAAACAGGTAGTAATTAGTATGTTCAGTTTTCCATCCATAGAATTTAGTTTCAAGCCAATCGGGTTCCAGGATCATTAATTATAACCATTTCATTTTAAACGCTCACGGCTGGAAATCCGGTTTCAGAATCAGAAGTCCGTTTCGCAACGCATTTTAATCCCAGTTGGGATCAGATTTTAGCGACACTACAGTTGGATGAAATATAGGGTTTTCAGTAAGGTTTTCAACTCAATAGACGGATCGTCAATCACATCTGTACGTCAGGAGTTATACACTGTTTAACACTAATATGTCAGTTCTGATTCTGTTGGGACTGTTATGCGTCCCGATCTTTTAAATTACAGAATAAATATCAAATGGTAACGGAACAGAATGAAATCAATTGTGTTGTCTAGATAACAGATTTATCTATAATGAACAGTGGAGTTCCGTAACCTACGAGTTTAGGAAGTCATGTGGTACCCACTACGAAACAGCAAGCAACAATTAGAGTCGCTCTGGACTGCAGTCCAGAGTCGCACTCCGATCCAAATATCATCACAGTTTAAGTACAGGAATACCAGGAAACCAGTATAGGGTTAAAGTTCGTCGAGTCGGCTTCGATATGAGCCCTCGAACGCACCATTCTATTATGTATATGATTTATGGTGAATTTAACGGTTTTCAGGTACAATAAAATTTTAGCTTTACGATTAAACTTGGGGGTAGTGGTTTTAGTCATTAACGATTACATTATCCAACAAAATTCACACACTAGGTTCACAACCCTACGGGCCAAACTACACCATTGAGTTCCGTCAAATTTGATGGGTATTTTCATTGGGAACACACACCGAACAGTTATGACGCCTAATCGATCTAATATTGTAATGTGATAATCTAAGCAGTCCAAGTTTGTAACTCAAATATATAGCATGTAAGCAAGTAAAATACTTGCCTGGAAACGTTGAATTGATGGCACGGTATCCACGGCACGACCACGCGGCAACAGTGTCAAGAATTTGGCCTCGGCCTCGGATTGAGCTCCGTGCAATGGTTCAGCGGTGACAATGAGCTCCGGCTTGGATGCTGAAGGTCGGCTGTTCGAGCTTCAGAGAAGGTGAGCGCAGTGGCGGGTGGCCGAAACTTGGAGGGTGGCCGACGAGGGGAGGCTTGGGTTGAATCGTGAGGAGAGAAAGAAAGGGTTTAGAGATATATAGAGAAAGATTGAGAAGGAGAGGGAGAAAGGAACTGAGAGAGAGAGAGATGAGAGAGAGAGAGGGGCAGTGAGTGAGAGAGTGTTGAGAGAGGGAAAGAGAGAGTTACAGAGAGAGAGAGATGCAGTGAGTGAGAGAGTGTTGAGAGAGGGAAAGAGAGAGAGAGAGAGGAAGCAGAGCAAGAGAGAGAGAGAGAGTGAGAGCAGAGAGAGGGGCAGAGGGTAGGCAGAGAGAGAAGGTCGGGTGAGGGAGAGATCGAGAAAGGGTAAGATGGCGACGGTGATGATAATGAGGTCGACGAGATGCAGGTGCGTCGACGACGAGACGAGGAGCTCGCCGGCGTCGAGGCAGGGGACTCGGTGTGCAGGTGAGTGGGTGCAGGGGACTTGAGTTGATGGGGGTAGAGTCATGAAGGGAGAAGGAGGGTGAATGAGGGGAGTTGGAGTCGTGACCGGGGTCGTCGGCGACGTGGGGTAACGGCGAGGCGTGGGTGCGCGACGTGGGAAGGAGTGAGCGGAAAAATGAGATGGGAAGAGAGAGATGAGGGATTTCTCCAATGGCAGAGAAAAGAGATGGAGTGTGAGGGAAGAGAACGGGTTGAAGTCGTGGGTGTAACGGCAGGAGCGGGGGCGTGGGCGTGGGCACGAGGCGCGGCGGAGAAGATGGATCGCGCGCGCGGAAAGGAAAAGAGCCGTTGGAGGTGATGATGAACAGGAGCGGGTCGGGTTGCTGAGGAGGCGGGCTGGGCTGGAGTAGAACGGGCCGGGCCAAGGAAAAATAAGTTTATTAGGAAAAAAACAGAATGGCTGATGGGCTCGGGCCAGAAAATAAAGAAATTGAATTTAAATTTAAAAGAACATTGGGCTGAGGGAAGATTTAATGGAAAAATCAAATGGAAAAATAGAAACGGGCCAGGCTATGAATAAAAAATCAAAGATAAAAAAAATTAGAAAGGGGATGGGCTGCGCTTAACAAATTCCTATTAGATAAATCTTAATTTTGTGTGGGCCTAGTGAGTTTAAACTGAGGGAATGAGTTTGGACACTTGGCAAAGGGTTGGGGAATTTTGGATTAAAGAAAATGTAATTAAATCATGGATTTGGGTTAGACGAAGATATATACATAACATTTGTTTTGGGTTTAAATTCAATAAAAGGAGAACGGCTGAGCCAGAGGGAAAAGAAAGATAGGATCTCGGTTTAGTAGGATTTTGAAATTAAATAGATAATTATAAATAAATCTTATAGGTAAGAAGAAATACGGATTTAGGTGTATAAGAAAACTGGGTATTACAGAGCACTATTAGATCTTGATGCTAGTGTCAATTTGCTACCTTATTCTTCTGTGTACGAGCAATTAGGCGTTGGAGAGCTTAAGCCCACTCATTGTACTCTCCAAATGGCCGACCGATCCATCACCTATCTTAGATGAGAGTTGGAGGATGTGTTAATTAGAGTAGGGGATTTCATTTTCCCCGTTGACTTTATTGTTATGGATACACAACCTGTAGCTAACCCCCGGAGTCAAATTCCGGTGATACTTGGTCGACCATTCCTTGCGACTTCTAATGCGGTGATCAATTGTCGTAATGGTTCAATAAATCTATCTTTTGGCAATATGACAATTGAACTCAACATTTTTAAGTTGGGAAATCAGCCTTCCGAGCCTAATTCTAGCGTACTTGATGTTTGCTAGATCAATGAGATCGCGGAGGAGGACTGTGAGTTCGAAAATTTTATGTTTGACCACAGCAGTGTTGACGCCTCTAGTGTGTTCCTCCTAGAATCCGACACAGCTTTCACGCCGGACAACGATTATGAGTGTTTCACCTTTATAGATGATTTTGAAGACTCACCACCCGAGTTTGAGTCTTTTGCTTTTTCGGATGAGTTAGTTGAACCATCCGACTCGTTTGCGTACACTCGATTTGAACCGTTGATGGAATCCTTCGAGTTTGAAACAGTTACACCATTGTTACCATCAATTGTTTCACCTCCTAAACTCGAACTAAAGATTTTGCCGTCGCACCTTAAATATGCTTATCTAGGTGAGAATGAGACCCTTCCCGTTATCATATCGGCCTCTCTAGCTCTCGAGCAAGAGAAGGCCTTTTTAATGGTCTTACAAAATAATCGGCAAGCTTTTGGCTGGTCTATGGCGGACATCAAGGGGATTAGTCCCCTCATAGTTGAACTTCATATACACTTGATGGATGATGCCAAGCCGGTAAGGGATCCACAAAGACGCCTCAACCCCATAATGAAAGAGGCTGTCAAGAAGGAGATTGTTAAATGTCTTGATAGTGGTATCATTTACTCTATCTCGGATAGCCAGGAGGTTAGCCCCATTCATGTTGTGCCAAAGAAATCGGGCATTACGGTCATAACCAATGAGGCAAATGAGTTAATACCTACTCGCACTCAAATTGGGTGGCGAGTTTGCATCGACTATAGAAAACTCAATGCCGCGACAAGGAAAGACCACTTTCCTTTACCTTTCATTGACCAAATGGTAGAACGATTGGCTGGGCACGAGTTCTATTGCTTCTTGGATGGCTATTCCGGCTATAACCAAGTCCCCATCGCCAAAGAGGATCAAGACAAGACGACATTTACTTGTCCTTTTGGCACTTTTGCTTATCGTCGCATGCCCTTTGGGTTATGCAATGCACCCGCTAAATTTCAACGGTGTATGATGGGGATCTTTTCAGACATGGTTGAAAAGTTTTTGGAGATCTTTATGGATGATTTCTCCATTTTTGGTGACTCCTTTGACGAGTGTTTGCTACACCTTGACGCAGTTCTTACCCGCTGTAGGGATAAGAACCTCACTTTGAATTGGAAGAAGTGCGACTTTATAGTACGAGAAGGCATTGTTTTAGGACATGTCATCTCGCAAAACGGCATAGAGATTGATAAAGCCAAAATTGAGGTCATTTCTAATCTTTCTCCTCCTAAATGCGTCAAAAACATCCGAGCTTTCCTTGGCCATGCCGGTTTTTATAGACGGTTCATCAAGGATTTTAGCAAGATTGCTAGACCCTTGACTCTCTTATTGGCCAAGGACACAACATTTGATTTTAACTCAACTTGCATGGAAGCGTTCGAGTCATTAAAACACTCTCTCATTTCTGCGCCCATTCTTTCATCTCCAGACTGGACGCATCCCTTCAAAATTATGTGCGACGCATCAGATTTTGTCATTGGTGCTGTTCTTGGACAGCACATTAATAAGATGCCGCACTTGATTTATTACGCTAGCCGAACACTAAATGAGGCCCAACTAAACTACACAACAACAGAAAAAGAATTTTTAGCCGTTGTATTTGCACTTGAAAAATTTCGGCCTTATTTAATCGGGTCTCCAGTTATTGTGTATACGGACCATTCAGCTCTTCGCCACCTTTTTGCGAAGAAGGATGCTAAATCGAGGCTAATATGTTGGATCCTCTTGCTACAAGAGTTTGACCTTGTCATAAGGGACAAAAGAGAATGTGAAAACGTCGTGGCCGATCACCTTTCACGACTTCCTTCTTCGCCTACACTTGAAATTCCAATCAAAGATGTCTTTCCCTATGAGCAACTCTTAACCGTTTCTTGCGAACCATGGTTCGCTGATATAGTAAACTACCTGGCCACCGGCTTGATACCTAAAGATTGGTCGAAACAGGATAAACTCAAATTCTTGTCCCAAGTAAAGCATTTTTACTGGGATGAACCGTATCTTTTTAAATACTGTTCCGACCAAATCATTTGTCGGTGTGTACCTGAAAATGAGTTTAAGAGTGTGCTGTCTTTTTGCCACGATCAAGCGTGTGGCGGGCACTTTGGCCCAAAGAAGACAGCCGAGAAAATCTTGCAGTGTGGTTTCTATTGGCCATGACTCTTTAAGGATGTATATGAATACTGCAAGACATGCTCCCGGTGCCAACACTTGGGCCGGATATCACGGAGAAACGAAATTCCGCTCCAACCAATTTTGGTTGTGGATGTTTTTGATGTTTGGGGAATAGACTTCATGGGACCATTTCCCAATTCCTTTGGGAATGTGTATATTCTTTTGGCTGTTGACTAGTGGGTCGAGGCTGTGCCTAGCCGAACGAATGATAACAAGGTTGTCGTTCGATTTCTTAAAGAACATATCTTTTCTCTATTTGGGCACCCTCGCGCAATTATAAGTGATAATGGATCCCACTTTTGCAACAGGACTTTTGAGTCCTTAATGCGCAAATATTCTATTACTCACAAGCTGTCAACGCCATACCATCCCCAAACATGTGGGCAAGCCGAGGTGTCGAATCGGCAAATCAAGCAAATCTTGGAGAAAACGGTTTCTAAAAACCGTAAAGATTGGTCACTCAAACTGATCGATGCACTATGGGCTTTCCGTACTGCATACAAGACCGATCTTGGTATGTCTCCATACCGGTTTGTTTATGGGAAGGCTTGCCACCTCCCAATTGAGATTGAGCACAAGGCATTTTGGGCGATCAAGGAGTTGAATTTATCAATGGGAGATGCGGGCAGCAATCGAAAGCTGCAACTAAACGAACTAGAAGAGCTGCGGGATGGGGCTTATGATAATGCTGTAATTGTTAAAAACCGAACTAAGGTGTTCCATGACAAACACCTTATGCGCAAAACGTTTAAACCTGGTCAACAGGTTTTACTCTATGACACTCGGTTACATTATCACCCGGGCATGCTCTGATCTAGGTGGAAAGGGCCATTTTTAATACGCACCGTTTATCCGTACGGTGCGGTCGATCTTGAAAATCCCGAGGATGGTACTTTATTTAAAGTAAACGGACATCGATTAAAACCGTTCCTCACAGCGGACCTGTCGGAGGAGCTCCTGTTTTTGCAGGAGCCGATTTACACCGATTAATTCTCCTCCTCTTTTACCCCCGAATTTCTGATCTTCTTGCCAAAACTCTGTTTCAAATAAGTTTGGGGGTGTGTATCATTTGTAAATACATAAATACAAAATAACATAAAAAATAAAAAATTTTGAAAATAAAAAAAAATAAAAATTTTGGACCTTTTTGTAAAATTGCAAAATAAATAAATAAATTTTGAATTTGCAAATAAATTCCTCTTTTTAGAGGGTTTAGTTGCAAATTACCCATCATTTTCACCCTATTTAAAAGCCTGAGCCCTATGTTCTCTGAAACCCTAAACGTTTCTTCCTCTCAAAACCCTAGCCGCCACAAGAACATTTCTGCAGAGAGAAACCGGAGCGCTGCCTCCTTGCTGCCGCGGAACCGCCGCCCGAGCCTGCTCCCGCCGCCGATCCGCCGCCGTCTGCACTCCGCTCCCTCTGAACTTTTCAGAGGAGGTACGATCTTACCACTCTTCGCTGTTTTTCAATTCCTAAAATCTGTAGAAAATACCATGGCACATAGCATGCAATTAGAAAGAGATTTTTCCCAGGTTTTCTCACATGAGGTGTACGGTAGCTATTTCGCGAATGAAATCGCGCGGAGGGGTTGGAATTTTCTGATCTATAACCACCCTTCTACATTTGCTTTACCAGATTTAGTTAACCAATTTTACGAATCTATGGAGGATGGGTGTCTCGCTTTATTGGGTTATATAAAATTAAACTGGGGCGATCGCGAAATCATAATCGATAGGGATTTAATTCACGAGGTCATACCGATACCTCGCATACTTGCACACGACCAACACCTACAATTCGAGGACTACATGCCCCTGATGAGCAACGATTGCTCGAGGGAGCCGCGACAGGGTATTCAAGCTCGAACCCTTTTCGCGAATGTTTTGACCGTGTGCCGGTGGGCACAAAATAACATTTTTGGTAGCTCCCACAATACAACCTTTTTCACCCCCTCCTTACATATTTTTTACACACTCATGACAAAGAACCCACGTTTTGATATGTGCACAGTATTACTAAACTCTATAGGTGCGGGAAAACGGGTCGCAAACTACCCCTGTCCTATGCTCGTCACACAGCTTTGCCGATATTTCCTCCCCATTGAGGAATTCGAATATTACATGATGGGAGGGATACCGGTCCGACCTCTTATTGAGGGTGTTTCTACGTCCTACTCACGATTGACTGATATATGGTTGAGAACCGAACCGGCGGAAAATGTACCCGCTCGCACCCCTAGCTATAGCTCGACATCGAGCGAGGGCGAAATGACACCTCAAGAGCATGCACGATTACTGAGGAGAGTTGTGAGGGGAATTGATGCATTGAGGGAGCAATTTAGGTCGACGGCAAGGGAGCACGACCATCGACTGACGGAGGTTGAGAGGGGTATTCAAACCCTGTTGGCTAGGGAAGAACGATCACATTCACGCTCGAGAGCGCGACGTGGGACCGGGCAGTGAGGGCACTGCTTTGCTTAAGTTTGGGGTAGATGGTGGTGTATATAGTTATCTTTTGCATTGCATATTTTTAATCTTTTTGTATATATTTTTCTTTTTCCTTTGCATATTTAAATTCTGCATTGCATCCTTATATAAAAATCATAAAAATTGAAAAATTTGAAAAAAAAAAATAGAAAAAGAAAAACCCATAAAAATTGAAAATTTCAAAAATTATAAAAATTAATGTATTCAATTTTGGTCGTATTTGACATAAGTTTGACAAATAGGTTAACTAGCTAGGAACAACTAGATCTTAGACTTAGTAAATTAAAAACCCTAAAAATAACCCTTCTTAAAGTTTAAGGGTAGAAAGTATATGTTTTTGTAGTTTATTTAGAAATAGGCAAATTTTGAGTCCACTTCTTGGGCTAAATTAAAATAAAGGAAAAGTATTGATATTTTTATTAGAGTATAAGTTTGAAAAATAATTCCTAAGCTTAAGTCTAGATTCTGAAAATATATACCCTACAAAATTGCACAAACACGAACCTTGAAACTTGGAATAGTAGGAGAGACCTTGAAATACTCTTGTCTTAAGTCCTTAGTACGAAGAAAAAAATATACAAGTGTGAATAGAGAAAAAAAAATGAACACTGGTTTTTGTAATTACTTAAGGCTGCAAAAATAGAAAAAATATTTAGCGAGGGTACTTCATCACCTAGTGCCTTAGACTAACTGGTTTGGGAGTCACTGCTAAAGCCTTTGGTGTTGCAAGACTAGGAATTACGCTTTAATGTGCAAACACATCTTGTAATCGGTTGTTGGTAGCTCAAGAAGTATTAACGGTCGCATGAAGGATGTGTGAGCGAAATTCATCTAAAAATTCACCAATTAAGAAGTGTTTTGGACAACGGACAAGAGTATGATTGCTTGAATTGAATTTTCAAGTGTAGGGGTGATATATACACACACGTAGGGGTATGTGATTGGGGTTTAGACAAGAGATAGGAATGAAGAATATGACTTATCTCTTTAATAAAGATGATAAAAATTCCTAAGTTGAGATAGAACCCTAGAAGAAAAAACTTAAGAGATACCAAAAGCTAAATAGGTCTACAGAACATATATAATCTTAAGTTAAATGATAAGGAAGCGTGAAGAATATGGGTGGATAATTTATGAGTCGAAGATAATAGAGTTTCTTGTTAGAAAACCTACTTGGAGAATAAAAGTCGATAAGCCAAATTGATAGGATTTTGTGGGTAGTATCCGCGGAAAACCCTCAGGAGACAACACTCCTCCTACTAGGGACACCTAGAGGTTTAACGGCTTGTTGCACGAGCTCAGTGCAATCGCGTTTCCCTGCGAAAGTGAGGTTAGGTTTTTGTTGAGAATAAAACTAGGTTTGCTCGAGGACGAGTAAAAGATAAGTTTGGGGGTATTTGTTCATACCGTAATTTTTGCATTATTATATTCCCCATTCTTATGCATTTTACAAATAAACAGGTGCTTTTGACCCATGCCTACTACATAGTACAGGTTACAGGTTCTCGGAACAAAAACAGTGAAAAAGACAAAAGACGATACAAAAGTGAGACTACGACCAACAAATAGAAGGATCTTGATTAAGCCTACACGAAGATCAGTTCACAAAGTACAAGGCAGTGCAAGGTTCAAGACTTCGACACGAAGCAAATGGTAAAAGTCCACTACATCACTCACTGTGGAGATCTGGAAGAGATATAGAAGACAATCTGCAGAACCAACTGAAGAAACATGAAGCAAAAGTCAACAAAAAGCAGCAGCCCAAATTTCAGCACAGGAGCCTACTATTTGGCCGCGGAACCGCGGCCAAACCTGGCCTGCGGTCGCGGTTCCGCGGTCGTGCTGAGCCCGTAGTGGCGGAAAATTTTACCAAAAATCTTGGCGGCGCTGACTAGTCTTCCTAGGGGTATTTTTGTAAAAGCATACATGCGGCGATTGTAAACCTAGGGTTTTCTATGTCCTATAAATAGCGACCCAAATTCTTGTATTAGGTCATGCCTCCTTTCATTAATAAAATTCAGAATTCTCTTGAAGTTTTGGAGAGCATCAATTTGTAACTAGATTTTATTTTTGCCCTAGTTCTTAGTTTCAATTTCTGCCCTAGATAAATTCTTATTCGCCTTAGTTTAATCTAGATTAGAATTTTTATTAATCTGCAGTAGTTAATTAATCTCTTAACCCTAAAAACAAAATAAAAATCATGTCTTTTGTAGATCCCTCAATGTGCGAGTAGTTTCCTCGCTTGTTAGGGTTAGGAATAGGGAAGGGTTTGAGAAATGAAGATCTCTCACCCTTTCTTGCCCAATCACTTGTGAATAATTAGGACTCCATGCATACTTTCATATTCCGCTCCCTACGGCACCCTACCCATGAGGTAATGGTGACACCGTAGTATAAAAGACCGGATATGCATGTTTTCCATGGAGGTTAGGGTAAGGATTAAGAAAGAACGGATAAGGATCTAGAGGAAGAAACATAGTTTCTTCCCGATCATCCTAATCCCCTTTATTAATAATTACCATAACTCCTAAAAAGATCTAATTTAGGGCATTGAAAGAGGTGGGAAATTTTATTTTACCAAACTTAACCTAAACCTAATCCTAGCAAGTTTCCTAAATCCTAGTCTAAATCAAATTAGTTTTAGTGATAAAGATCCAAACACCATTTGGAATTAGCTCGTTAGAACAACTAGGAAATATACATCATCCCTGTGGACCGACCCGTATTCACCGGCTAGCTACCAAGCGACGTCGTTCTTGATTACGGTTAACATATATTTTTGATCATAAATCTCTCTAAATCACCTCACTTTCGCAGGGAAACGCGATTGCACTGAGCTCGTGCAACAAGCCATTAAACCTCTAGGTGTCCCTAGTAGGAGGAGTGTTGTCTCCTGAGGGTTTTCAGCGGATACTACCCACAAAATCCAATCAATTCGGCCTATTGACTTTTATTCTCCAATTAGGTTTTCTAACAAGAAACTCTATTATCTTCAACTCAGAAATTACCAATCCATATTTTTCACGCTTCCTTATCATTTAACTTAAGATTATATATGTTTTCTAGATTTACTTAGCTTTTGCATCTTTTGAGTTTTCCTTCTAGGGTTCCATCTCAACTTAGGAATTTTTATCATCTCTACTAAAGATATAAGTCATATTTTTCATTCCTATCTCTTATCTAAACCCCAATCATATACCCCTACGTGTGTGTATGTATCACCCCTACACTTGGAAATTCAATTCAAGCTCTTATACTCTTGTCCATTGTCCAAAGTACTTTTAGTTGGTGAATTTTTAGATGAAATTGCTCACACATTCTTCATGCGACCTTTAATACTTCTTGAGATACTAACGACCGATTACAAAATGTTTTTGCACATTAAAGCGTAATTCCTAGTCTTGTAACACCTAAGGCTTTAGCAGTGACTCCTAAACCAGTTGGTCTAAGGCACTAGGTGATAAAACACCCTCGCTAAATATTTTTTCTATTTATGCAGCCTTAAAGTAATTACAAAAACTAGTGTTCATTTTTTATCTCTTTATTCACACTTGTATTTTTATTTTATTTCCCTTTATACTAAGGATTTTAGACAAGAGCATTTCAAGGTCTCTTCTACTATTCCAAGTTTCAAGATTCGTGTTTGTGCAATTTGTAGGGTATATATTTTCAGAATTTAGACTTAAGCTTAGGAATTATTTTTCAGACTTATACTTTAATAAAAATATCAATACTTTTCCTTTATTTTGACTTAGCCCAAGAAGCGAACTCAAAATTTGCCTATTTCTAAGTAAACTACAAAGACATATATTTTTCTACCGTTAAATTTTAAGAAAGGTTATTTTTAGGATTTTTAATATACTAAGTCTAGGATCTAGTTTTTCCTAGCTAGTTAAGCTTCTTGTCAAACTCAAGTCAATTATGGCTAAAATTGAATTTTTCAATTTTTATAATTTTTCAAATTTTTCAATTTTTATGGGTTTTAAAATAAGTATGCAAATGCAAAAATATATATATGAATGCGAAGGAAGAAAGCTTACCGAGCACACCCCCAAACTTAAACTTGACAGTGTCCTCACTGTCAGGCTACACCAAGAGGGTCAAAATGGCCAGTATTCCCCTGTTTATTATTTTTTATTTTTTTATTTATTTTTTTATTATTAACAGAAAAAAAAACAAAATATATATATATATACAAAAAGGTCCCCCCCCCCCAAACTTAAGTGAGGCAGTGTTTCCACTGTTTAAACGTTAAAATTCAGAGTTAGGGAGGAGAAAAACACAGTATCAATCTATACAAGGCCTTACACAGGCCAAAGGTTAGCAGCAACCATTCAAAAATTTTATCCTTATAATGATGTTGGTGAAAAAATGGAGTGTAGAGAAAAGAAATGAGAAACACATGAGACCGTGTGGGAATATAAACAGTATACGGTCTCGGTGGAGGAGATGAATGGCGGAAAAGAGAAGTGTAGTACGAACTTGAGGGTGTAAATTAAGTGAATAAATTAGCACAAATTGTAATGACCGATGTGTTAAAAGCGATTGTGCTAATCTATCAACCCGTCGAGAAATGGGGTCAAATCCCTCAAGATTCGCGAGAAAACATGGGTACGTTGAACTTGGTAAACCATTCGTTAAAAATGGAAGCGTGACGGATTCTTGCACGGTCGAAACGATCGAAAGGACGAAGGGGAGTGATTTAGGAAGGGTCTCATTCTCACCTAAGTAAGCATATGTAAGGTGAGACGGCAACAGTTTGAGTTCGAGTTTCAAAGGTGAAATTGGTGAAACTGTCTCGAACTCGAAGGATTCCATCAATGGTTCGAAATGACTGTAAGCAACCGAGTCTGATGGTTCAACTAACTCATCTGAAAATTCAAAGGACTCAAACTCGGGCGGAGAGTCTTCAAAATCGTCCGAAAAAGTAAAACACTCGTAATCGTTATCGGTTGTGAGAACTGTGTCAGATTCAAAGAGAAACGCACTGGTGGCGTCAAAACTGCTGTGATCGAACAGAAATTTTTTAAGCTCACAGTCCTCCTGCGTGATCTCTTGCGTGGTCGGAACGATGGAATGGATGAAGGGGGGTGATTTAGGAAGTATAACATTTAAAGGTTCAGGAGGATGAATTAGAAAATCCAACTCATCAAACAAAACTGGTTCATCCTCAATACTATCCTCAATACTTTCCTCAATACTATCCTCATAATTCTCCTCAAAAGTTATCCCATCCATGCAATTATCATCAAAATCAAGACGCATATGAAGTTCGGGAGAAATATTTAATGACTTGGGATGATGAATTGAAGAGAAAAATTCAGTCAAATCTGCGGGTTCATCATCCAAATTATTCCCTGCGTCAATATCCTCAATCAAGTGAAAATCAATTTTTTCGGACACCTTATCAAAAGCATGGATATTTATCAATTCATATTCTAAATTGGAGGTGTAGAGGTCGAAAGGATTGGTGATGGTTTCACTCGAAAGGGACCTTTCACAATCTAGCAAATCAAGCACTACAAAGTCGCACAACTCATTAAAAGTTTTGTTTTCAACTGGTGAATCATTTGGGACACTTGATAGACATTCAAAACCGGAGTTGTTGGATTCAATTGGTGATGGATAGGTTTGATTTGGAAGGGTGCACAGCTCACTCTCTCTACTCAAATTCTTAGTCTGTCCAACCGCCTCATTATACATTGGAATTTTTGGAGCTAGTTGGAAACTAGCTACCGGGTCATTAGGTTGCATAAGGGCGGCAATAGACGCATCCAAATTCCTCATCTGTTCGTTTGTCGCTACAATATAAGCTTCCAACGACTGTTCCAGACTAGACATGGGTTGTGAAGGAGTTTCAGTAAAAGATTCAAAGTTGTTTGGATACGTGAAACTCCCAAATGGTTGTGTAGAAGCAATGTCTAAGGAAGGTGTGAAAATCGGGTAGGACTGGTAGGAATTGAATGGTTGGACAGGAGTAGGATCAACATTTGGATAAAAAGGTGAATGGACTTGTTGATCCCAAGAACTGGAAGTGTTGAAAAGAATGAAAGATCGGTTATGAGATTATTCAATGTATTCAGCAATAGACATGGGTTTTGGAGTTACAACAGTACTCGAAAAAGTAGTATCAACGTAAGAAGGTGGTGAAGGTTGAAATGGTTGATACAAAGTGGATTGTGGAGTCGAACTGTTTCTCCTAGACGCTTCTATTTGATCTTTCAAAGAAATTTTGGGCATGGAAGGGTCGTCCGTAATTCGACCAAAACAATTCGCGTATGAAGCAATGTTTGGATGAGGGTACCAAAGTTCAGCAAGAGTTTTGGGAGGCGGGGTACCCATGATGTAAGAAAGGAGAAGAAAAAGAATGTGGGTGCAATAGATTTCTTAGCGACAAGTGGCAAGTTTTTATAAAAAAAAATCGTTTTGTGTTTTTTTTTTTATATAAGGAGCTTTTTGCAAAAAGATTTTCAATAAAAAGCTTAGACACACGTTCAATCAATCACAAATGCATAATCAAGCCTAGATCTAGGGTCATCTAGGTCAGCTAGACAGCTCCTAACTGTTCCAAAGGGCAAGATGTGAGGACCTCAAACCGCCTCTTCACCGCCAATTGTGGCCAGGTAAGCACAAGTAGAGAAAGGAGGGATCCGCTCACGAATCACCGTGAGACAGGCCTTTTAAAGTTACCTTTCCCTACCTGTCTAGCCTAGGCATCACAAAGTCAGGTTTAGATCAACGGTCGATGCCTACAACTATTCCTTTGTCCTATTGAGCGCGAAATCCTTAGGGCTGAGTCTAATCTTTTTTAATTAACTTGATGGTCAATGCAATATACTTTATGTGATTTTTGGGGTCCTGAGAAGGGTAATGAAATCCCCACCCAATCTGGATTGGTGTTCAAACCCCTTAAAGTCAATTTAAATATGCAAAGCAGTAAACACAATCAAACACTTGCAAACAATTTTTTTTTAGCGCGGCGCAAAGAATCCTGCACAAGATCAAGTTATTGGAGAAGGGGAAAAGTTTTTGCGCAAAGAACCCTGCAGGAAAATTTTACAGAGGAGATAAGGGGGTTACAGAGAAGAACAGAAGACTTACAGAGGGGTTTTCTTTTGCTGACGTCACAAGGGCGCCGCGGATGCGCGGTCAAGGTGTGCTTTTCGCGGCAGAAATGCGGTCTCATTGACTCAGCCCTCCAAACTTCTTCTGTTGCTCTGTTGTGGTACTTCTCTGTTGTTCAGATCTGCTGTTTTCTGTTTCGCTCTCTGAAATTTTCCAGATCTGAATTCGTTCGTCGATCCTGCACAATTCAAACGAAACACCCTTCAAAGAATAACAAGATGATAATTTTTTTTTATATTTTTATATTTTTCAGTTTTTATGATTTTTCAATTTTTATATTAACCCGAAATTACAAAAAGAAAATAATTACGCCATCCCCGGCAATGGCGTCATTTGATTGATGTGAGATATTTTGTGATCAAAGAATTGTTAACCGCAATCAAAATCGGCGTCGCTTGGTAGCTAGCCGGTGAGTACGGGTCGGTCCACAGGGATTTTGTGTATTCTCAATTTGTTCTAACGAATTAATTCCAAATGGTGTTGGATTGATTATCACTAAAAACTAAGGTTGATCTAGATTAGGATTAAAATCTTGTTAGGGTTAGGTTTAGGTTAAGTTTGGAAAGTCAATATTCCTCACCACTTTTCCCTAATTAAGATCTATGAAGTGTTATGGTAATAATTAATAAAGTGGATTAGTACCATCGGGAAGAAACTAGGGTGCTTCCTCTAGGTTCTTGTCCTTCCTTTCTTAATTCTTACCCTAACCTCCATGGAAAACATGCACAACCGGTCTTTTAAACTACAGTATCACCGCTACCTCATAGGATAGGGTGCCGTAGTGAGAGGTGTGTGTATGTATGCATGGAGTCCTATAAAAATATGTAATGGGCAAGAAAGGAGTGAGAGATTTTCATCTCTCAAAGCTCTCCTATTCCTAACCCTAACAAGTGAGGAACTACTCACTCATTAGGAAATTTATTAAAAGAAACATTTTTTATCTACGGCAAATAATTAAAAGTCCTAAACTAATTAACTAGGGCAGATAATAAAAATTCTATACTATGGCAGAAAAGAAATTACCTAGGGTATGGAAATGAAAAACTACTTACTTTATTTGATGCTCTCTTCATACATAGAATTCTGAATTTTTGATTAATGAAAAGAGGCATATCTCAAAAAGAGGTTTTAGGGTTTCTATTTATAGATCATAGAAATCCTAGGGTTACATTAGATTCACATCTACATTTACAAATATACCCTAAAGAAGCCTAGTCAACGCACCGCCACACCGACTTTTTTAGCACCGACACGTCCTCACTATGGCCGCGGAACCGCGGCCAAATGCCCTGTTTGGCCGCGGATCCGCGGCCGTTTTGTGGAGTCATTGGCTCTGTTTTCTTCTGTTGCTTCAAGTTTCTTTTCACTTGGTTTTTCTTCACTTGGTTCTTCAGAATGTCTTCTGGTGTCTTCCAGATTTCCACAGTGCATAATGTCGTGGACTTTTACCATTTGCTTCGTGTCGAAGTCTTGAACCTTGCGATGCCTTTGTACTTTGTGAAATTGTTCATTGATCTTCATTTGTCCCTCAAACTGTAGGCATGATCAAGATTCTTCTATTTGTTGGTCGTAGTCTCACTTTTGTATCGTCTTTTCATCATTTTCACTGTTTTGTTCCGAGAACCTGTAACCTGCAACTATGTAGCAGACATGGATCAAAAGCACCTGTTTATTTGTAAAAAGAATAAGAATGGGGAATATAATAATGCAAAATTATGATATGAACAGACGACGCTGGTTCGATGGGCCCAATTATGTTGGTTCCCCACATTTCGAACGGCCAGCTAGCCACCGTTGGGTGTAGCGGGTTTGGATGCTGGTGGATGAAGTCTCCATGAACTTGACACGAGCGGCACTGCTTTGCGTATTCGAGGCAGTCCTGAATCATCGGGGGCCAATAGTAGCCCATTCTTTTGATCTTCAGCTTCATCTTTGGCCCGGCTTGATGAGAACCGCAGAGTCCGTCGTGAGTTTCTTGGACGGCTCTCTTTGCTTCTTCTGGTCCCAGGCATCTTAGCCACAGGGAGTCGAACGATCTCTTATACAGAGTATCATTGTCGAAGGCGAAAGACAGAGCTTGTCTCATGAGCTGATGTCTTGAAGATGCATCTTCAGGTGTTCGACGGAATTTGAAGTAGTTTACAAAGACTTCTTTCCAATCCTTAGCCTTTTCTTGGTCTTCTATTTGTAAGGTTGTTTGCTGGGTCGCTTCCTTTTCTTCAGACGACTTTGGAGATATTTCTGCTGGTGCAAGAATCCGATGGCTTTGTACAACGATCCTTACATCATCGAGGTTTTCATCAGCCGGTTCTTTAGCGAGCTTGGCTAACGCATCCGCTTTGCTATTTTCCACATGTGATATGCTTTCCAGGGCATAGGAAGGGATTTGAGTCAGCAATTGTTGCACTCTCTTGCCGTACTTCACCAACTCTGGTTTGCACGTTTGATAGTCGCCGTTTACATGATTAACGACCAGCTGGAAGTCTCTATATATGAGGAGGTTTTCGATTCCCATGTCGACAGCAATCTCAAGACCTTCTATCAAAGCCTTATATTCCGCTTCATTATTTGTCCTCGGCTCTGTTAAGGAAAAAGGAAAAGCGCATTATCCCTCCTTGTGGAGTCACAAAAATGAGGCCTACTCCAGATTTGATTATGGGAGAGCTGTGTTTTCACTTCTTCATGGAGGATGCCCCATCGAAGTAGAGTTCCTATCGGGTATCACTCTCTCTTCTCTCCCCATCGATCGTGTCAAACGCGTGCTCGTCTGGCAATTCGCAATTTAGGGGTGAATCGGCAGGTATCGGATGCTCAGCGAGGAAGTCGGCGATGGCCTGGCCTTTCACTGCCTTGAGAGGTCGGTATGTTATCGAGAATTCCATTAAGAGTAGGGCCCATTTAGCAAGCCTTCCTTTTAATATGGCTCTTGACATCAAATATTTGAGAGGATCCACTTTTGATATGAGGTGGACCTCATGCGTCAAAGCATAATGCCGAAGCTTCATTATCGCGAAGACTAACGCCAGGCCGTGTTTTTCGATAGGGGGTAGTTTTTTTCTGCCCCCAGGAGAACTCGACTCAAATAGTAAAGGGCTCTCTCTTTCCTTTGGTCATTTTCCTGTGCCCATAGTGTGCCTAAAGAACCTTCAAGGGCGGTTGTGTACAGGATGAGGGGCTTTCCCTTGACCGGAGCGATCAGTACCAGCGGATTCTGCAGGTATTGCTTGATTTCATTCAGTGCGCTTTGGTATTTACGATCCCAAACGAAGGGGTCCCCTTCTTCATTAAATGGCTATAGGGGCGGCATTTGCCAGAGAAGTTAGTTATGAACCACCGGATATACGCGAGCTTTCCGTGGAGAGACCGCGGTTGCTTGAGAGTTCTTAGCGGAGGCATTTCCATAATCGCCTTGATCTTTGACGGGTCTATTTCGATGCCCCGGTGTCGTATGATGAATCCCAGGAATTTGCCCGAGGAGACTCCAAATGCGCATTTGAGAGGGTTCATCTTCAGGTTATATTTCCGAAGATGCCGGAACACTATCTTCAGATGCTCCCAATGCTTCTCGTGCGATTTTCTTTTCACCACGAGGTCGTCGATATAACATTCGACAATCTCGTGTATAAGGTCATCAAAGATCTTCGTCATGGCCCTCTGGTAGGTAGCGTCGGCGTTCTATAGACCGAAATGCATCGCTTTGTAGCAGAATATGCCCAAAGGAGTCCGGAAAGCAGTATGCTTCTGGTCTTCGGGATGCATATTTATTTGATTGTACCCCGATGATCCATTCATGAAGGAGAAGACTTCGTGAGTGGATGTGTTATCTATCATCATCTCGGTAACCGTCACGGGAAAATCATCCTTCGGGCAAGCTTTATTGAGGTCCCGAAAAACCACGCAGATGCACACCGTCCCATTTTTCTTCATCACTGAAACAATGTTGGCAATCCAGTCGGGGTATTGAACTTCTTGGATGAAGCCGGAGTCGATTAGCTTCTTGACTTCGGCGTTAATTCTCATTTCAAGTTCGAGCCGCATTCTTCTTGGTGCTTGTTTGATTGGCTTGACATCCGAAGATATCGCTAATTTGTGCACCGCTATTTCTGGATCTAGCCCCGGCATCTCGGAATAGTTCCATGCGAAGCAGTCTTTATACTGTATAAGCACGTCTTTTAGCGTAGCCACCTGTTCTTTAGACAGCAGCTCACTGACGAACGTTGGCCGCGGGTCGTTTGTCGTCCCTAAGTCGATTTTCCTTAAGTTGTCTGCAGTAGTATGTATTCCATCTTCCAATTCTTTTGGCGCCGGTGGAAATTCTGAGATCAACTCATCTTCATCCTCATTTTCGAAGCACCAGGAGAGGTCGTCCATATTCTCGGGCACTCCTTCTTCTGACAGTGTTATCACGTGACAGGTACGAGATCGTTTCCAAGGCCGATGTTGATCCGGTTCTACTCTTGCTATATACGTTGCTTTTGGCACATGCCTTTGTGGTGGGGCTACCCTCTAACTGTAGGATAGAGCGAACCTGCTAAGCTGATATTGGTCTTCGACCCAGTTTTTGAAGGTGAAGCAGTCTTCAAGATGATGTCCTATCGCTCGGTGATAGGAGCAATAATCCGTGTGATGAACCTCATTTGCTTGATCGGGATGCCGAGACTCTAGGAGTGTCACCATCTGGTGTTTCATGACAAGGTCGAAGATTCTCCTTGTCTTGTCTCGAGGGAACGAATATGCTCGACCCATCTTTTTCATAATAGACGGATTCCGGCTGACCTTTTCTCGATCGCGTGGCCTTTTGGATCCGTTTTGCCGTTGTCGAACATTTTTCTCGTTCTTTAACTTGTTTTTGTGTCACGACCCGAAAGTACGGAACATGACCGGCACTTAAACTACGAACGTCTCGAGACGTACGTAATCTAAGTAAATCGAAAAACCCAGAAATCCAAACCAAGAAAAGTAGTAGAGTGCAGGAAAAACCAACTTAAAGCAAGTAATTTCAATAGCATAAGCCGAATTATGCGGTTTTTAAAACATCAAAAATTTACTGAAAATTTCGGCAGAGTCTCCTTTGTAAATACTGGCCCCCAAACGGGATACAACATGAATAGTATACGAAATCAAGAAAAAGGCATCCCCAAGCGGGAGCTAGCTCTTCGTCAATCGACGGTCACAACCACACAAGCAATATAATATACAACGCCAACGGCGAGGATCAAAACTCAAAAGGAAACTCAAAACCACCAGAAATATAACGAGCGACTCTAAGGTCGAAAGAATAACATCACTGGTCTCTATCTCAATAAATACATGTTTGGTTGATGGAATTTACTAGATACAACGGAATAATATTATACAAGGTAATATGATGGGTACGATACAAGAAAAACCAACCTACTAGCAAGTCACCCGAATGAAACTGAGCCCGCAAAGCCGTAATGAAACCTGTACGGCAACCTGCAAGAAACTGGGGCACAACGGGGGTGAGTTGCCAACTCGTGAATAAAAAAATATCTACGCACAGAAATCGCATAAATAACGCAATCCTAGGTCAATGATCATAATATATCCTCAAAAAAAAAGTATATAACATGCAGCCTATAACAATGGCTAGGGTAAATATCTAACCCGAGTGTAATCTCATGTGCCCGTGTCAGTGCCTCAGGTAGTAATATATCATATGAATGAGGTATGCATGCATGAAAACAGAATACATGTAAATGAAGAAACTGTTTTCATAAATTAGTGAGATTTCTTTCGTATTTTTAAACTGAGGTATCATAAATGAAATCAGTATCAACGGTGTCTAGCATCGACACAAAACATAAATCTCACTGTCTCGAAATATCAATGTCTCAATCTCAATATCTAGGGCGCCGTCAGTCCAGACCGGCCCCTACCATCCATCTTAAGACCACGGCGGTATCCTCCGGATATCCGACGCGTCGGGTAATATCACCGGTAGGTAGTGCTCCCCAGCCAGGCTCAACGTCAACACCACATTCTTCTTGCCTCGGGGTACCATACCGGGCCCACCATGTACCCGTGACGGTTCCTCCACTCCTCGACACGGATCTCGAAAACCACAGCAAACTCATGGTGGACGACACTTTACATCACTAGAAAACCGCAACATTTTATATTTTAAAAGATCATAAGTTGTAAATTTTGCGGCTTTCCCCGAAATCCAGAAATATCATAAATCTCAAGAAATCATCACAAGTGCATATGACAATGATAATGAATGCATATGGTATCAATAACCAAGTTGCAATGTATGATTAATAAACTAGGCATGTAAGGCAAGTACACTAATATCATATCAAACTACTAACTAACAAGCTAAGTCAAGCAAATATATTCTCTAAAGTGTACGTGACATGGCAATTACCGATGAAGATGTGTGTGAGCCGGCAAGTAGGTGTACGTGGTACATACGCATCATCGGTAATGGTGCTGGTGTCCTAACAGCAGGATATCAATAATAGAATATGCAGCAAAATAAGTATGCGAGGCAGAGCGAACAGCAATAATGTGCGGGAGCTGAATACTAGACACAACGATAACTAATCTGTAATAATCTAATATAAGTCCTACAAATGGTGCCTTTTGAAATAACACGAATCATGGGGTTTTGAAAATAGGGCTACGGTGTTTTTATAAAAAGATACGTCGTTTTTGAAATATCCGTAGATTCCTTTGACCTGTCTTTTAAAATACCCACGACCCGCTAGTTTTGAAATAGGTAGGAGTCTAATCTAATCTAACTACACTAAACTATACGGCTGAACTAACAAGCTGAACTACAGGTAAGGAAACCGCCTAACATCTGAGTCGATACATATACATACCTGTATATGTATAGTCGGTGATCCCGCCTCAATAATATCATATCTGATACCATATCTATAATCAGGCATCCCAAGTCAAGAGTGCGGATCAATCATCAATATAGCTCGTACGTAAATCCGTCGTACGGCATCCCAATCTGGGTACGGGTCAATATCACATTCGTCATACTATATACCTGGTATCCTCTTTATCAAATATCATGATCGGGGTACTGATCTACATCTAGTACCATACTGATACCGCCTACGTATGCATGGACGTGTGTGAAACACTACGTCAAGGACCCGCTACAACGTCATGTCGTATCTCAAATACGAACCCTGCTATATCACCGATCTCACGGCCTCAAATCAAATCTCATCGACTCAGCTCAATCCCAAGTATCATCCTCAAATCCGTATGTGAACACATAGTCCCATACCCATGTGAACCCATAACTATAAAGAATCCCATGAGCACATATCAATAGGAATGTATGCAAGTATGTATGTGTGTATGTGTAGTGCAACACTACCCTAAGGTTCGCAACACTAAAATAATCCAACACACCAATATCCATCCTAAACATCGTTATTAATCCCAAATAACATATAATAATTGTTGGTGTGTATACGCATCCGTATACACCACCACGGACTGCGGGGGTGCTATACGTCATCCACCCGACTTCTCCCCGTAGATATAAATCTACTCACCTGGTCCTCGCTAGCCGGTGCCGACGTCGCCACGCGCTTGCTTGTCGTCTCGAAGTCCACATGGGGGTACCTACATATCATAACGCACCATATCGTATTAAAACTAAATTCGAAATCGAAACGGCATACGAAAATCAAATCGGCACGCGTATCACGCATAGGTCTAAACCTATCGCCTACGCATGCAAGAATAGTCAAACCAACCCTCGATGTCGATGTACAAACGTCAAACCATCGAGAAAAATCCAATCACACTCATTTGCACATTCACGAACACTAATTTTAATATAAACTAGGTTAAAACTCACAAAACCCCCAATTTTACTTAAAAAGTCATTTTTCCGAAAATCTAGCAAGCACAATTCGCCGTTTTTGTACAAAACAGGATGTTTAAATGAATGTAGCGGCCAATATATTTATTAAATATCTTAAATAAGTCATATAAACAATTCCCGGAATTTAATCTCATTAAATTCCAAAAACCCTAATATTCTAGTTTACAAAATACCTAAAATTTAACAATTTCAAAGCAAAAATGCACAAACTACAATCTAGCTTAGATTTGCATGATCTAAAGAATTAAACCACACTTAATAAAGTTAATGAAGTCATGAAAAACCTAAACACATTTTTAATCCCAAGTATTTAACCAATTTCAAAAACCTAGTAAGCAAATTAGCAAATTAACACAATTTTTAAACTAACCATTAGCACAAGCTACTAATCTTGTATTAACATGACAAAAAGTCTAAATATAACACACAACCATACACCAATTTTATAAAAACCCTAACTTGCATTCAAATTCATAACTTGAATTCCAAAACTTGCAACTTAAGCCTAATTAACACTTAAGTAGTTTAGCTTAAGAAATTAGTAACAAATTAAGCAAAAATGTTTTAGAATTATACCCAAAAACATTTGAAGATCCACAAGCATCCATGGCCTCCCAAAATTCTCTCTTTTCACAAAGATCCATGTTATACGGGCTAAGCTAAAATGGGTAGGAGTCGGATTTGGGTTTTGGGATTTTTTTTGATGGATTTGAGGCAATTTTTGATGAAGTTTGAAGAGAAAAGAGAAGGGAATTGGGGGGGGGGGCTGCTGCTGCTGTAGGAGGGGGGGCTGCTGGAATGGGAGTGGGAGAGGAGAGAGAGGGAGGTAGAGAAAGTGGGGGAAGAAGTCAAAGTCAATTCAAGGTCAAAGGTCCACCTCATTTCTCCATTTTCTTTTCTTTTCTTTCATTTCTTTCCTTTGAAATTCAAGTGGGGAAAATAAATGGGGGCTGCTGAATTCTTCAAGGGGAGAAGTGAATGGGGGTGTGTGGGTATGGGTACGGGTGTGGGGTGATGAAAAATGATAAATACAATACCCCAAACATCCATTTACGCTAAAAAAAGCCTTTTTTCTTCAATAATTTCTAAACGGTTTTGGCAAAAGATTTCGTTCCAAAAACCACATGATAAAATTTTATTTAATGTTTTATGATGCACAAAATTTGTTTCAACTCATTCCAATTTGTAATTTTTCCTAATTAAATGTATTAGTGACGGCTTAAAATAATAATAAAATAATATTTTTTTCAGAAAATTTGAAATTTCACCAGTGGTTCAATAAACACCAAATAATAGCAATTACATAGCTAGAATATGTATATTTAATTTTTATAATAAGATATTTGCATTTTGACTTTTTAAAGAAAATCCCCTTATTTTACCGATTTTTTCAAAATTTCACCGAAACGATTTTCAAAACGTTACAATCTTCCCCCTTAAAGAAATTCGGTCCCCGAATTTAAATTCAAACTCCCCCAAATACTAAAACATCTAAGAAAAACAATCAAGTCGTCGGGGCTCCGAAATTGTAACTACATAAAACAATTCGTAGCGCAGTGCATGCGCTTGAAAAATGAGTATATAACTCAAATCAAAACTCCGTCAAGCATCCAGCAATCATCGGAGTCATGGAGAAGACATCAATGCCAAATCTAAATCAAACCAGTATGATATAACTCGAAACTATACATGTAAACATCGAATCTATATCTGTAAGTATCTGAAGGAAATGCATGCCAAATCTCTTTAAGTCGCTGTGCAACGCGTATAACACTGCACAGTGGCGGACGTCTATCATAAGAAAATAACTATATACATATATACCTTTGTTTGAAATGTACGTTCCGCCGTTTTGGAAACAATTTAGAAGGGTCTCCTTGTTTTAAACATTTCGTGTCATATCAGACACGTAGGTAAATACTGAGGCTATAGCTCGCTTTTTGGAAATCCCTTCAATAACTATCAATGCATGCAAAATATATTGAGGTACTGTTCTCTGACTAGTCCTGCTCAGTACGAAAATACATAGCAATATCATAAAAACATACTGCTCTATACGAAATCAATCCCAAAATATGCATATGAATGCTACGTGCGTCTGGTGCGCACGGAAATCAAAATCCATGAATGTGCCATACATGCGCACAGAAAAAACATCTAAGTGCATCGGGTGTGCACGAAACATCTGTCGTAGGCAACATGTGTTCCTGACAGCAAAATCAGGTGCATCTATCGTGCACGAAATCATGAAATCCAATATCAAGCGCCGAACGTGCGCAAAATCAATCAGGTGCGCAAGGTGCATAAAACAAATATCGGGTATCACAATCGAAATCGAAGTCCAGTGCATCTAAGTGCACAAAAGGCGTATCACTGCACTGCAAGCATATATAAACTATACCGAGTGCAGGAACGAAATCGTGTGCATGCATACGCACAAAACCAACTCAACTGTTTAAAATCGTAAAATCACAAACATGTGAAACTGAAGCACGAAAACGATATCAAGTGCAACACTGTGCAAAGATCGTAAATCCTCAATCATCAAAATCAAATCATACGAATAAATCATCCAAAACATCGTAATCAACAATGGCGGAATAGTACTGCTCAAGCGCATCCTCTAAGAATCTCGGTCAACTGTCGCGGTCACTAGTGGGACGTCTCGTCGATGATCATGAACTCTGTCCTGCTGATGTGCGTAACCATGACCACTCCTGGGTCAAGGTCTTCACTGTGAATTACCAATCTTTCGGTCCATCGGCTCATCGGCCCTGTCAGGTGTGCTAACGGGGACGATTCCGTTCTGGCACTTCTCTGGTCATCTCTTGGTCAATCATCGTGACCACTCGTAAGACAGCATATCACTGGCGTCGGCCTCTGGCTCTCTGAATGTACATGACACATCTGATCCTGGGTGCAAGTATCATTGCAGCAGTGTCCTGGAAGGAATCCTGCTCACGGTCTCTTCCATGTCTCGTCTCTGCCAACTGTCCGGAAGTCATTGTCCTTTCCTATATCTGCATCTTGCTCTGGAACGACTGCATACTCATCGCGACTCCTTCTGGAAGGTAAGTCCAAGTACCATGCCTCGGCATGCGCATTGCATCTCTGATGTCGGCGGAGTGGAACATCATCTCATCTAGATCTGGTACGAACCTCTTACTTCACTTTCCTCTAATGTCGTCTTCTTTGGACTCGTCTCGTCGCGGCTGCATGGACTGAGCTCCAATGGCTATCCTCATATCTGGAGTCTCCCAAGAAATGCATCTCACCACCTAGCATCCGAATTAAGTCGAGCCATCCGATCGAGTCGTCAAAACCTCATAATCCCCCAAGAGCTCAACATCTTGGGCACAGTTTAATAGTATCGAGTACATACCACAGCATCGGTGGTCCAGCCGTAGAAGGGCAAACCCAAGCCTCACTAATGGCGCCGTAGAACTGCCGCAAACCCGAAGGTTCAAAGGCTTTCACACGGTCATTAAGTCGAGTTAGGGTTTCATTCTTCTAGAGGGACCATAGAATTTCCTGCATGTCCTTCCGACTACTTTAAACTTGGAATAATAGGTTTCTGACATTCGATCGTCTCTGTCGACTCTCAACGTCTCCGCGTGAAGTCGTCTCTAGCTGAAATCAATCAATCTGATGACCTCGCATCGGGGTAGGCGAACGAACCACCTGTCCTAGTCATTCATCATCGGGTGACTAGCGACCTTCTATCATCTCTTAGTACAACTTGTACTGCAATAGCTCCAACATATAGGGCGATATCTCGTCGCTCGCAGCAACAACTGGCTCACTCGTCTGCACGCTGAACAGTGCCTCAATCATCATGAGTAAGCAATACACCAACGGTCATCAAAATCTGGCTGGCCTCCATCATTGGCTCAATTCTCTAGTGTCGATCAGCACCTCCGAGTAACCTCATAAAGGCGATCCGCCAAATGCTAGTGGCGCGAAAACACCGTAAAAAGACACATCTCCGTAATCGTGTGTCGCCGGAATTTCGCCCTGGTCAGTCCTTGTTCGTGACGAGCTTGTGCTGACCGCAACTCTAGCCGTAGCTCTCCCTGCCCGTAACAGTAGTAGCAAAACCATAACTGGTACTGATGAGGCTAGATCAGGAAGGAATATAATACTGAACAAGAAAATGTACATCCTAAGGCTTCATAAGTGGAGTGGCGTGTCGTAAATATGCCGCGGAACATACCAACGGTACGTCACTCTACTTTAGTCACCTATTCCATCAACCAAGGGTCATCCTACATTCCGAAGGTTAAAACCTAACGCTCTGATACCAACTTTGTCACGACCCGAAAGTACGGAACATGACCAGCACTTAAACTACGAACATCTCGAGACGTACGTAATCTAAGTAAACCGAAAAACCCAGAAATCCAAACCAAGAAAAGTAGTAGAGTGCAGGAAAAACCAACTTAAAGCAAGTAATTTCAATAGCATAAGCCGAATTATACGGTTTTTAAAACATCAAAAATTTACTGAAAATTTCAGCAGTCTCCTTTGTAAATACTGGCCCCCAAACGGGATACAACATGAATAGTATACGAAATCAAGAAAAAGGCATCCCCAAGCGGGAGCTAGCTCTTCGTCAATCGACGGTCACAACCACATAAGCAATATAATATACAACGCCAACGGCGAGGATCAAAACTCAAAAGGAAACTCAAAACCACCAGAAATATAACGAGCGACTCTAAGGTCGAAAGAATAACATCACTGGTCTCTATCTCAATAAATACATGTTTGGTTGATGGAATTTACTAGATACAACGGAATAATATTATACAAGGTAATATGATGGGTACGATACAAGAAAAACCAACCTACTAGCAAGTCACCCGAATGAAACTGAGCCCGCAAAGCCGTAATGAAACCTGTACGGCAACCTGCAAGAAACTGGGGCACAACGGGGGTGAGTTGCCAACTCGTGAATAGAAAAATATCTACGCACAGAAATCGCATAAATAACGCAATCCTAGGTCAATGATCATAATATATCCTAAAAAAAAAGTATATAACATGCAGCCTATAACAATGGTAGGGTAAATATCTAACCCGAGTGTAATCTCATGTGCCCGTGTCAGTGCCTCAGGTAGTAATATATCATATGAATGAGGTATGCATGCATGAAAACAGAATACATGTAAATGAAGAAACTGTTTTCATAAATTAGTGAGATTTCTTTCGTATTTTTTAACTGAGGTATCATAAATGAAATCAGTATCAACAGTGTCTAGTATCGACATAAAACATAAATCTCACTGTCTCGAAATATCAATGTCTCAATCTTAATATCTAGGGCGCCGTCAGTCCAGACCGGCCCCTACCATCCATCTCAAGACCACGGCGGTATCCTCCGGATATCCGACGCGTCGGGTAATATCACCGGTAGGTAGTGCTCCCCAGCCAGGCTCAACGTCAACACCACATTCCTCTTTCCCCGGGGTACCATACCGGGCCCACCATGTACCCGTGACGGTTCCTCCACTCCTCGACACGGATCTCGAAAACCACAGCAAACTCATGGTGGACGACACTTTACATCACTAGAAAACCGCAACATTTTATATTTTAAAAGATCATAAGTTGTAAATTTTGCGGCTTTCCCCGAAATCCAGAAATATCATAAATCTCAAGAAATCATCACAAGTGCATATGACAATGATAATGAATGCATATGGTATCAATAACCAAGTTGCAATGTATGATTAATAAACTAGGCATGTAAGGCAGGTACACTAATATCATATCAAACTACTAACTAACAAGCTAAGTCAAGCAAATATATTCTCTAAAGTGTACGTGACATGGCAATTACCGATGAAGATGTGTGTGAGCCGGCAAGTAGGTGTACGTGGTACATACGCATCATCGGTAATGGTGCTGGTGTCCTAACATCATGATATCAATAATGGAATATGCAGCAAAATAAGTATGCGAGGCAGAGCGAACAGCAATAATGTGCGGGAGCTGAATACTAGACACAACGATAACTAATCTGTAATAATCTAATATAAGTCCTATAAATGGTTCCTTTTGAAATAACGCGAATCATGGGGTTTTGAAAATAGGGCTACGGTGTTTTTATGAAAAGATACGTCGTTTTTGAAATATCCGTAGATTCCTTTGACCTGTCTTTTAAAATACCCACGACCCACTAGTTTTGAAATAGGTAGGAGTCTAATCTAATCTAACTACACTAAACTATACGGCTGAACTAACAAGCTGAACTACAGGTAAGGAAACCGCCTAACATCTGAGTCGATACATATACATACCTGTATATGTATAGTCGGTGATCCCGCCTCAATAATATCATATCCGATACCATATCTATAATCAGGCATCCCAAGTCAAGAGTGCGGATCAATCATCAATATAGCTCGTACGTAAATCCGTCGTACGGCATCCCAATCTGGGTACGGGTCAATATCACATTCGTCATACTATTCACCTGGTATCCTCTTTATCAAATATCATGATCGGGGTGCTGATCTACGTCTAGTACCATACTGATACCGCCTACGTATGCATGGACGTGTGTGAAACACTACGTCAAGGACCCGCTACAACGTCATGTCGTATCTCAAATACGAACCCTGCTATATCACCGATCTCACGGCCTCAAATCAAATCTCATCGACTCAGCTCAATCCCAAGTATCATCCTCAAATCCGTATGTGAACACATAGTCCCATACCCATGTGAACCCATAACTATAAAGAATCCCATGAGCACATATCAATAGGAATGTATGCAAGTATGTATGTGTGTATGTGTAGTGCAACACTACCCTAAGGTTCGCAACACTAAAATAATCCAACATACCAATATCCATCCTAAACATCGTTATTAATCCCAAATAACATATAATAATTGTTGGTGTGTATACGCATCCATATACACCACCACGGACTGCGGGGGTGCTATACGCTATCCACCCGACTTCTCCCCGTAGATATAAATCTACTCACCTGGTCCTCGCTAGCCGGTGCCGACGTCGCCACGCGCTTGCTTGTCGTCTCGAAGTCCACATGGGGGTACCTACATATCATAACGCACCATATCGCATTAAAACTAAATTCGAAATCGAAACGGCATACGAAAATCAAATCGGCACGCGTATCACGCATAGGTCCAAACCTATCGCCTACGCATGCAAGAATAGTCAAACCAACCCTCGATGTCGATGTACAAACGTCAAACCATCGAGAAAAATCCAATCACACTCATTTGCACATTCACGAACACTAATTTTAATATAAACTAGGTTAAAACTCACAAAAACCCCAATTTTACTTAAAAAGTCATTTTTCCGAAAATCTAGCAAGCACAATTCGCCGTTTTTGTACAAAACAGGATGTTTAAATGAATGTAGCGGCCAATATATTTATTAAATATCTTAAATAAGTCATATAAACAATTCCCAGAATTTAATCTCATTAAATTCCAAAAACCCTAATATTCTAGTTTACAAAATACCTAAAATTTAACAATTTCAAAGCAAAAATGCACAAACTACAATCTAGCTTAGATTTGCATGATCTAAAGCATTAAACCACACTTAATAAAGTTAATGAAGTCATGAAAAACCTAAACACATTTTTAATCCCAAGTATTTAACCAATTTCAAAAACCTAGTAAGCAAATTAGCAAATTATCACAATTTTTAAACTAACCATTAGCACAAGCTACTAATCTTGTATTAACATGACAAAAAGCCTTAATATAACACACAACCATACACCAATTTTATAAAAACGCTAACTTGCATTCAAATTCATAACTTGAATTCCAAAACTTGCAACTTAAGCCTAATTAACACTTAAGTAGTTTAGCTTAAGAAATTAGTAACAAATTAAGCAAAAATGTTTTAGAATTATACCCAAAAATATTTGAAGATCCACAAGCATTCATGGCCTCCCAAAATTCTCTCTTTTCACAAAGATCCATGCTATACAGGCTAAGCTAAAATGGGTAGGAGTCGGATTTGGGTTTTGGGATTTTTTTTGATGGATTTGAGGCAATTTTTGATGAAGTTTGAAGAGAAAAGAGAAGGGAATTGGGGGGGGGGCTGCTGCTGCTGTAGGAGGGGGGGCTGCTGGAATGGGAGTGGGAGAGGAGAGAGAGGGAGGTAGAGAAAGTGGGGGAAGAAGTCAAAGTCAATTCAAGGTCAAAGGTCCATCTCATTTCTCCATTTTCTTTTCTTTTCTTTCATTTCTTTCCTTTGAAATTCAAGTGGGGAAAATAAATGGGGGCTGCTGAATTCTTCAAGGGGAGAAGTGAATGGGGGTGTGTGGGTGTGGGTACGGGTGTGGGGTGATGAAAAATGATAAATACAATACCCCAAACATCCATTTACGCTAAAAAAAAGCCTTTTTTCTTCAATAATTTCTAAACCGTTTTGGCAAAAGATTTCGTTCCAAAAACCACATGATAAAATTTTATTTAATGTTTTATGATGCACAAAATTTGTTTCAACTCATTCCAATTTGTAATTTTCCCTAATTAAATGTATTAGTGACGGCTTAAAATAATAATAAAATAATATTTTTTTCAGAAAATTTGAAATTTCACCAGTGGCTCAATAAACACCAAATAATAGCAATTACATAGCTAGAATATATATATTTAATTTTTATAATAAGATATTTGCATTTTGACTTTTTACAGAAAACCCCCTTATTTTACCGATTTTTTCGAAATTTCACCGAAACGATTTTCAAAACGTTACATTTTGCCTCTGCGTCGAGCTTTCTTCTTGTCTTGGGAATGCATGGCGGGTTGACGGTGAAGGGCATTGTCATCCTCCATGACCTGTTGAAGGAGACGTTGCGTCTTGGTTTTCTCGTAAATGGACATTTCGCGGCTGTGGTCGTTCAGAGATTTTTGACTCGCTTTCCTTACTAGCTTGTCCATCTATTCTTCAAATGATGGACTCAGCATTTTTATGGCAGGACCTCGTTCTGGTTCAACGTCAGCATCTTTTAAAAGAGCATCCCCTTCTTTATCGAGGTCATTTATGACATGGCAGCCATGGAATTGCTCCCGTTTCTTGGACTGGACATATCCAACCCCAATCATTTCCATTTTTCCGTTGGGAAATTTTCGCTGAGTTCCGGAGACGTTCCAGATCCTGTTGTAGATCGAGCTTTTCGAGGAGTCTGTTTGAAAGGTATGCCTTGGCATCTTAATAACCATTTCAATCCCTCCGTGTAGTATCTGGGCAGACGGGTGGGTTGGAGGCTGTCGAGCGCAAAATCGGCACCATGCTAGACTTCTCTTTCGACTTTAGTCTCTGTGGATCGATAGAACAGGATCGCATTTTTGCCTCTTCGCCTGGGAGGGACGTAGAATGTCTGCAGCTCTTGCACACTATATGTCTCAAGTGCATCAAGCTCTCTGTAGTGCTGCCGCGGAACCATGGCGATTTGCAAACTCTGATCATCTCCAGCAAGGGCCTGCATTGATGGACGGACCGAGAACACTGCATTGACTTTTTCTTCAGAGTCACTGCTAAAGACCAGATAGGGGTAGATGATCCCGGCTTGTTGCATTGAGACGGCCCTGAATAGACTACCTCCTCCTCCTCGGTATCGCTCCCGAAGACCGGAATAGTGGTGATAGCTTTTTGCTTATTCTCCGATTTGTGGCATCTTTCCATGTCTTCAAAGTCTGGTAGGAAATACTTCGCATCTTCGTACTTTCGGAATTCATTTACAGAGAATGGGTTTAGTTCCACCGTCACAGTATACTCGAGACCATCTTTGAAATACTTCATACACTAATGTTGTGTAGAAAGGATGATGTTGTACTCGTGTAACCAAGGCCTGCCGAGCAAAGCGTTGTAGCGCGTCAATGACATGGAATTTGATGTCAGTGACGAGCAACTCGAAGTGTAATGTCAGTATTACAGACCTGAGCATTCGCGATGACTGGGAATCGAACCCGGAGATGGTGATTTTATCCCGAGCAAGGTGTTGGACGCTCATGCAGATTTCTTTTTACACCCTCACATTTAGGAGGTTGACAGAGGACCCGTTGTCGACTAAGATCTTCCCTATCTTGATGTCATGGCAGTACTCGGTGACATACAGGGGACGGTTATGCTCGCACGTTCCGAGAAGGAGATCTTCGTCGCTGAAAGTGATGTCAGCCGTGTGCACTTCTTCCAGCTCGTCCTTCATCTTTTCTTCGGTAAGGAAAGTTTGAAACTGCTCGGGCTCTTATAATGCCCTGATTAGAGAATCTCGTGTCTCTTTAGACAACAGAAGGGCATCCAAAACGCTTAGCTATGAGGGCATCTTCCTCAGGTGTGCTAGGACATTGTAATCCACTTTGTTTTTCTTAGGCGGATCCTTGGCTGCCAGCTCTTCGACGACTCGCTCATCGAGGGAAATATCCTCAGGGGCTTTTTCCTTCCCTTTATCTTTTTTGTTCTATCCCTTGTTTGTAGGTCCGAGATTCTTTTCAGGCAACGTACTTACGTAGTTGAATGTTTTCACAGTTCTTTATCTCCTCCTCTTTTCCTGAGGTGGATTCCTTGAAGAGAGGGTCGAGGGCTATTTCTTCATCAGAATCGCTTCCGAAGGTGAGAACTTGCAATCCCCCAGAATCAACCATGTGACAGTTGCCGGTAGTTCTTTTGTGCTCATCTGTCGAGCTTCTCTACTCCCGACGAGTTCTGCGCTTCATCCGCTTGAAATGTTGTCGGTGGGCAACGTATCCCTGCCACTACTTTTTAAAGTCCATGCATTCTTCGGTAGGGTGTGCAATCCTTTGATGGTATAAGCAGTAGTTAGTATGTACATCCGCTGTTGGATATAGTGCCCTCAGAGTCAATTATTGAATCACAGGCACGTGATTGCAATGATTGAAGGAGGACCTATACCGGTAGGACAGTCTTACTCAAGATGATAGTATGCTATCTGGTTTATCTTTATCATCGTGTACTGCTTTAGGTGGCCTTACAGGTCACTATTGCACATTGATAGAGCCCTTAGGATTTTTGCTTGACTGTCAGCAGTATGATGGAGATCATATACGTAGGAGCTGGGGTCAATAAGCACATCCTTAAAAGGTCCCTAGTCGTGGGAGTTTCGAGACTGGGCATCGATACTCCATTAGTAGACTAGTGTATACAGTCGAGACCCCGATGAGGGGCGGTGGCCGGTCTCACAAGCTATTGGTGTCAGTTGGATCACCTAAGATGTATACAGGTGCTCATTGGGTTATGAGTACACCGGACAGGACTCGTCGGGAACATGCTAGTTGGTATTATACCTAGCGTCAAATAGCAGTTCCCTGGTGACATGTGTACAGGTTAGTTCATCGACCTGAGATCGTCATTTGTCTCGTGTGAGTTCCCACTGTACTTTGATTACTACCCTACCACGGCTCAAAGGAGTCGTGCAAACAGGTTTTAGTTGGGTACAGTCCCGAGCCACATGGAGGCAGTGAGTGGATCGGCAGAGGTTCGTCTCTCCCGGTATTGGGGGTGAGGTCGCGCTGTGTCTAGGAGAGCCATTACACGAAGTCCTTGGCCAAGGCAGGAGATTTACTGGTAGGTATTCCAGTAGCATCTCAGGGTGTTCTGGGCTACATTCCGACACGACTTGTACCGCTTTTGGGGGTCTGACTTTTACCAACCCCCTATGCCCGCCATGCGATGCTCATAGACGAACGGACCGGACTGTACGGATATTGTCACTGACACACTGACAGGTTCAGTAGGATGTCAGGATGAGTTCACTCATCGACTTCCCTTTTGGTCAATACCTGGTAGCTCTTTACGTATGGCTAATACCTCTGACGTGCTAGTGGTTAAATCCACAGCCAAAATATTGACGAGTCTTTAGAGTCCCCCACAGACAGTTTCTCAAGTTTCGGGCGAAACGTTGTAGAGGCCGTATGAATTTATGGCAGGGTTTGAACGTACGCGTGCGCTTGTGCACGTGTTATGGTTCGGACGGATAATACTAGCGGGCTTTGGTTTAAGCCGGATCCTAGTATTATACAGTGTAGATTTTGTCTCATTGTATTTGTATTCGGTCGGAATACAAATGCGGGTATGTATATACGGTCGCGGGGTTTTCCTGTAATTTATTACGGGATCGTCTTTTTGAAGTTACCAGTTTGCATTCCATTTCGGCCAGTTTTTCTTTATTCTTTCCTTGGCTGAATTTTCCATGAGAGGGGCTTATTTGCAAATGTGCAAATTAGCAAAATGGTAGGTGTTTTTTTTGTGGTGGAGGGTTCATGATAATTCTAGCATCTTTTGATTCCTTTTTGTTCATCATGACTTGCTTTTTTGGAGATGGGATTGTGAGTGGATTGATTAGGAAATGGGTGTGACATATATTTCTCATTATCATCACACATTTGGATATGCCATCTCTCTCTCCTCTTCATTTTTCTCTCAAGGGCTGGCCACTAAGTGATGGGGGGCTGTCCAATTTTTTGGGGTGGTTTTTTCATCTCATTGCTCACACAAAAATTCCATAGCTCCATTTCAAAGTTCATTCTTCCACCTTCACATCCAAATGGCAACTTCATAACCCCTCGAGACATAGCATTCTACACTCAGTCTACAGCAATCTTAGACACGTCGGCTAGCCAACTTCGTATCCGAGTTGCCTCGATTCAGAGGTGGGAGCCCGTAAAAAGACTTCTCGATGTGGTGCCCTTTCCGACGAGGAGATCGAGACCAGAGATGCCGCGAGGAGCTTGGGATGGTGGCCGATGACCGAAGGACACGGATCGCTCGGTATAGCTCTCTATCCTATCTCTAGATAGCTATTTGTAGGTTAATGGTCCGATCCGGGTTTATAGTCCATGGTAGCGCCGGTTTATAAGTAAAGAAAAGTTTTTGTTTCCGTATTTTGGCCTCGGACAGACGGACGGGGCGCTACCGTAGACTTACATGGTATCAGAACCACGCAATTAACCTTTACTAGCTTGCTCTAACGTGTTTAGAACTCGATCGAACGAAATTTCCAAAAACCACAGTTTCAAATATGCACTTTCTGTCGAATTTTATTTGTGCTCGAAAAATTATTTGGTACATTGTAGAAATACGTGCAGGCTTTTCTAAGAGATCTGTGAAAATTTGGTTTCATGTCGGCCATACCCATGCATTGGCCGCGGTTCCGCCGCCATTCCAAGTCAACAATCCACCAAAATTTCTACAGTTCTTTCTGTTTTGGAATTGGGGTTTTTGGTATATTCTGTCTGGGCCCAGATTTATTTTGAGTACTGGGTATTGTGCTTGGGGCCCACTTCGGGAAATTTAGTCGATCGAAAATTTTAAACATGTTAGTTCACAGTATTTACATTATATCTGCGACCGTGAATGTCATTTGATCGGTAAATCCTGTCTAATTGCTATTGTTCTTTTAGACGGATTTGGGAACGTGACATTCACGTTGATGTTCTGTGTTGTGCTGTGATATTGCGGATTTGTCGTGGTGGATAGCCTGATGCAATGGTAGTACAGTTTGGTTATATTTGTACATTTGATATTGCGGGTCGAGCGTCCGACATGTGGACTGCCGTCACTGCCTGTTTGTATATTATTCTTTTGGGGCACGACCGGACTGAGGTCGATGTACCCGTTGTATATTTTACTTTCTGTGCTAGGATTACCCCGTGGTGGGGTGCACGGATAGCCGGGTTCTAGAGGGCAACGGGCCCGCACCTCATGGCTTTGAGACAGAGGGGGCTTTACTCTAGAATTGGCAGGCTATTTGCCGCACTCGTAGGGGGTATAGGTTGACCCAAGGAGGGGTGCTCAAGTTACCGGATTCCGTGAAGTGCTGGGTGGTCCATTCATGTTGTTGAAGGGGGCTGCCTCGCTTCAAGTTTTGGCGGGTAACTTGCCGCGCCCGTAAGGGTCTAGGATTTCATTGCACAGGCTATCCACATGACCAGGGGAACGTCAGGTTTCAGTAGCGGCTCTATGAAACTCGGGGATCCCAGATTATCTGTATTGTTCTGTGATGCTTATTACATTTCTGTGATGTTGCATTTTATCACGCCTTGAGCGAATATTATATATTGATATATATACTAGTAGATGTTGTATATGTTTTGCACCCGCGCTAGTCCAGTCCCCGCTCTGTCGTTAGTTAAGTAACCTAACGGGTGATGACGGGACCCAGTGGCGAATGCGGATGGCATATACGTACATCGTATTTTCGTTCTTTATTGGTGTGATCAATTGATGGGACTGCGTTGATTCGGATCAATGCAAGCTAAACAAACCTATTCTGATGTTGTTGGAACATTTTTCAAAAAGCTGTTATTGCAAGGACGTTCTCTTTTGTTTTGCACAGTGGTATTCGGTTATGAATATCCAGCACCTCAGTTGACGAGGCAAGGGCCGAGATCCCTTCACCGGGAGTGACTCCTTGGACAGAAGTTTGCGTCAGGGTAATAACTTCACTATAGCCGATTGCCTTTTGCTTTACATCATGGTATTCAGTTGGAATATACTGCACCTCATTCTACGGGGAAAGAGCCGAGATCCCTTCACCGGGAGGGACCTCTTTAGCAAAGGTTTTCGCCACTATATTTTTATAAAAAGCTATCCGGTTCCTTCAACGATATCAAGTTCATTACGTTAAAGGTTTTTCGCCAAAAACCATTCGTAGCCCTCCGTCATTTCAGAAAGGTAGCACTTAGTATTCATGCTATGTGTGTTGGCCTTCGTCAAGGCATAGCGTATGGTAGCTATTTGTTACTTTTCTGCAGCATAGATAGATGCGTTGGTTTGGGACAGTCGTACTACTATTTTGGCCTTCATCAAGGGTATGTACGGGTGGGTTCAAATTAACCTGGATAATGACGGGTAGAACTTGACATGCGACTTATGATATGTTGGCCTTCGTCAAGGTCATAAGAGCATGGGGTAAAAATCACATCGGGAGTTTCTAAAGAAACTGAAACTTACCAGGTATGCGCATACTTTCTGGAGTGTGATAACGTGAGTGGATTCCATCACGTTATCACGTGATGATAGTTGGATCCCGATTCCCACTGATGAGTTGGTTTACTCCTCGGGTGATCCCGACTAATTCTTCTTTCAGGTTTGGAGGAGAATTTGAGGTTACAGTAGGAGGTTTCCTGATTGGATAAAGTGATAACCATTCTGATCTAGATTAGAGTGCATGCTGAGTGTTTCTTTTCTCTCTCTCTTTGGCAGCGACCATGGCCCGAACCTTGAGTATGACTCGGTGACCAAGTTAACCGAATCTTCCTAAAACACCGGCTTTTGGATTGTCAGAGTTGCATACCTCATTGCCACTCCTACTTTTACCCTTTTCTCCAGAACACCCCGTATTACTACGAACATCCACTTCCATTGGATAAAACCATCGTATGGTTATATACGAACTCGAAGGAATTTATTCGAGGATGGTTTCCGGTTCTGGAGAAAATGGATAGGACTATTCAGTTGTCTTTTCCTTTTACCTTCTCTCAGGTTGCGAGTACTCCTAGGGTTAGGAGATAGTACACCTATTACGCTAATTGAATAGTCTTCTTCCAAACCATAGGCAGGTGCCGAATGGTGGGGAATGAAGAAAACCAATTAGCCTAACGATAGTGTACAGAAGGTAATAAGTTAAGACAAATAAAGGGATTAGTAAGAGGGCAAAGTAAATTGCGACTGCTATTCACGACCAAACCAAGTATTTCTTCGCCAATCCTACATCACTTTTGTATTTCTCCAGAACACTCCGTATCACTACGAAAATCCACAGTTATTTGGATACTCCATCGTATGGTTATATACGAACTCGAAGGGACTTATTCCAGTTCAGGGATGGATTCTGGTTCAGAAGAAATAGGAATAAGGTTTATTCAGTTGTCTTTTATCTTTACCTTCTCTCGGGCTGCGAGTGCTCCTAGGATTAGGACAGTACACCCATTATGCTTATTGGATAGTCTTCTTCCAAACCATAGGCTGGTGCCGAACGGTAGGGAAGGAAGAAAACCATTTAGCCTAAGAGGGTGTACAGAAAGTAATGACTAAAGACATATAAAAGGATTTGGAGAGATGGCAAAGAAATATACGGTTACAGTTGTGAATCTGGATAATGGAAGAGGCATTACTAGGAATACCCGGATACCCCTACGAAACATTTATATGTTTCAATTTCACTGTGTATTGTTAAAAGAAAACTGATTTCCCAATTAGCCCTTGCTCCAGGGTATGTATTTACCAGGTTTGATTCTCACATCTGTATGGTTTTACAGATGATGAGTGGGAGTAAGTTATTGGGAATTGGGTGATCATCATCATTATATCGGGATTCGTTGTAATTGGTGATATTTGAGGAAATCACCTGGGTTGTTTGCCGGACGGCAAATATTTGGTTTTGAATATCCGTTATAATGCACCAATTTCAAATTGATATATCTGTACGTTTATTTTTATAAAGTGAGATATAACTTTTTGAAATTATGTCTATGACATTTACCTATATCAGTGGATGGTTAGGTAAGGAGCATTAAACAACGGTGTAATTCTTCTTAACCATAAGTACAGTTTTCAACCTACAACACACAGGGAGTGAGTTATTAGATTCAAGGGACTTATACAGAGTATTGTATGTTGTCCAGTGTCCATGAGGACAGAGGGGTTGGTACTCGTACTATATTTTGTTTACTTGTGACTTCTCTAGTTCTTAAACATGTATTTCGTAGAAATGCAAGGTCTATGTTTTGAGAAGTTATAGGTATATGAATAAAGTAGAGAACCATGTATTGCAAGTATCAGGATTCTTCAAGGTGATCGAAAATGTAGATACTTGTGTATGGTATTCAGTTGATAGTAATGATTAAGAGAACTTGCTTCTCTTTCAGGTTACTCATAATTGGATGCATTCCTAAGTTGAGTAATACTGATCGGCCTCTCTCCATTTAGTTGACATGCACTGGAGATAGCTGCATGATTTGAATCTGGTTCCAATTAAATCAGTGCCTCTGTTTCTGTATTGGATATAGAACAGTTCATATCTTGACATTGTTAAGGTACGGGGAGTTTTCCGGCTTATGCTTAAAACCACACTCTGGATAACTCAAGGTACGTTTCTGTAATGGCTGTTTGTGGGTTGACCCAGGTTATGACGAGGGTTAACTTTCTACCATCTGAAAGATCAATAGTGATATTGTTCTTGACTCGCCACAGTTTTAGTAAAATGAATTTTTTCAGAAAACAGAAGTAGGAGTATGGTAGAACTGGAAGTGATTCCAGAACCGCAAATGATTACTGAAAATTTGATAAGAACCTAAAGATTCAATCTGGTTTGACACTCCATTAGCCACTCCGCAGATATGGTGGGTAACCTCAGGCACTCGAGAGGTACTTCGGTATGCTCAAAGACGGTGACAGGGAGGTTCTTGTTTACCCAGACTTACCATTGCTGTTGTTCCAGACTGTGAGACCCGGCAGGAGGATAAGTATAGCGTCGTTCTAAACTAGCTTTAGAACTGCACGTGTATATTATTTTGCCAGAGGGTTGCCGTAGTCAGTGGGAGCAGCGGAAGCATAGTGGACAAGTGGCCTATGTCTATTCATAGACTAAAGTAGATATAGCAGAGATAGATCATCTATTTCTGATGTGACAGTCATAGGTTTGACTTCATCAGAATAGGGGATGGATCTGTTAAGAAGGTAGTAGGGTGTGATGTCCTGGTATTTGGATGACATACACAGAGTAGGAAGCGAAATTCCTACACTACGATCGGTTATACTTTGGTTGTCACACAGTGGTTTCTCCATATAGGATATGGATATTATATCAAATATTCTAGTTACTAGATCTATGGTTTTAGATCTAGATTTGGGAAGTGTCCCAATCAGGGTACTTAGACAGCATTCTAAAGGTGTTTTAGAATGGACGACTCCTGGCACGGCAGCGTACCTGCAGGTGATGGAGTCACCCTCTCTAAAGCTGTCTTACAGACTAGAGGGGAGAGGGATGTGCATGATTGGCAGATCACTTGCTTGGGCAATTGAGTTGATCATGAGATGTCAAGTACCACACCAGATATTGTTTTTGCACAAGATGCAGTAAATTGATATTAATCCAATCCTGGAGAAACGATCGGAAGCAGTTTTAGAACATAAGTGGATGTTCTAGGGATTTGATAACGGCAGCCTCCTTTAGGAGACGGTTATCATTCCAGGCTTCCAAAGTGACCTGGATGACAGAGTGGCTGTCAGAGTTATAGTTTTCCCTCTGACGAGGGACAGTATTTTGGACAGGTGGTCCAAGCGGATATTGAGGGAGGCATGGTGCAAGATACTGATTGGTTTCAGTTGACGATACAGTCTAAGAAGTTTGGATTTGGAGTTCATTTATGAACTAGGTCCTATCAGATATCCAAACATATTCTAAGATAGGTATTGCTCATTTCGGGAGATGTCTTTCTCCACGAACTTGAGATAAAGAGAGACATAGAAAGAAACATCAGGGCGGATCCACTCACTGAGGCTATTCTTCGAACGCAATAGTTTCGCAAACGGGCTTTGTGAGACTGATTAGTAGAGGAGTTGGGTGTTCGGTATCACACGGGCTATGAGTATGCGACATCGCAATAATTAGCCTTGAGTGCAAGTGGGAGATTGTTGGATATAGTGCCCTCAGAGTCAATTATTGGATCACAGGCACGTGATTGTAATGATTGAGGGAGGACCTATACCGGTAGGACAGTCTTACTCAAGATAATAGTATGCTATCTGGTTTATCTTTATCATCGTGTACTGCTTTAGGTGACCTTACAGGTTACTATTGCACGTTGATAGAGCCCTTAGGTTTCTTTCTTGACTACCAGCAGTATGATGGCGATCATATACGTGGGAGCTGGGGTCTATAAGCACATCCTTAAAAGGTCCCTAGTCGTGGGAGTTTCGAGACTGGGCATCGATACTCCATTAGTAGACTAGTGTATACAGTCGAGACCCCGACGAGGGGCGGTAGCCGGTCTCATAAGCCATTGGTGTCAGTTGGATCACCTAAGATGTATACAGGTGCTCATTGGGTTATGAGTACACCGGACAGGACTCGCCAGGAACATGCTAGTTGGTATTATACCTAGCGTCAGATATCCGTTCCCTAGTGACATGTGTATAGGTTAGTTCATCGACCTGAGATCGTCATTTGTCTCGTGTGAGTTCCCACTGTACTTTGATTACTACCCTACCACGGCTTAAAGGAGTCGTGCAAACAGGTTTTAGTTGGGTACAGTCCTGAGCCACATAGAGGCAGTGAGCAGATCGACAGGGGTTCGTCTCTCCCGGTATTGGGGGCGAGGTCGCGTTGTGTCTTGGAGAGCCATTACACGATGTCCTTGGCCAAGGCAGGAGATTTACTGGTAGGTATTCCAGTAGCATCTCAGGGTGTTCTGGGCTACACTCCGACACGACTTGTACCGCTTTTGGGGGTCTGACTTTTACCAACCCCCTAGGCCCGCCATGCGATGATCATAGACGAACGGACCGGACTGTACGGATATTGTCACTGACAGGCTCAGTAGGGTGTCAGGATGAGTTCACTCATCGACTTCCCTTTTGGTCAATACCTGGTAGTTCGTTACGTAAAGCTAATACCTCTGACGTGCTAGTGGTTAATCCACAGCCAAAGTATTGACGAGTTTTTAGAGTCCCCCACAGACAGTTTCTCAAGTTTCGGGCGAAACGTTGTAGAGGCTGCATGGATTTATGGCAGGGTTCGAACGTACGCGTGCACTTGTGCATGTGTTATGGTTCGGACGGATAATACTTGCGGGCTTTGGTTTAAGCCGGATCCTAGTATTATACAGTGTAGATTTTGTCTCATTGCATTTGTATTCGGTCGGAATAAAAATGCGGGTATGTATATACGGTCGCGGGGTTTTCCTGTAATTTATTACGGGATCGTCTTTTTGAAGTTGCCAGTTTGCATTCCATTTCGGCCAGTTTTTCTTTATTCTTTCCTTGGCTGAATTTTCCATGGGAGGGGCTTATTTGCAAATGTGCAAATTAGTAAAATGGTGGGTGTTTTTTGTGGTGGAGGGTTCATGATAATTCTAGCATCTTTTGATTCCTTTTTGTTTATCATGACTTGCTTTTTTGGAGATGGGATTGTGAGTGGATTGATTAGGAAATGGGTGTGACATATATTTCTCATTATCATCACACATTTGGATATGCCATCTCTCTCTCCTCTTCATTTTTCTCTCAAGGGCCAGCCACTAAGTGATGGGGGGCTGTCCAATTTTTTGGGGTGGGTTTTTCATCTCATTTGCTCACACAAAAATTCCATAGCTCCATTTCAAAGTTCATTCTTCCACCTTCACATCCAAATGGCAACTTCATAACCCCTCGAGACATAGCATTCTACACTCAGTCTACAACAATCTTGGACACATCGGCTAGCCAACTTCGTGTCCGAGTTGCCTCGGTTCAGAGGTGGGAGCCCGTAAAAGGACTTCTCGATGTGGTGCCCTTTCCGACGAGGAGATCGAGACCGGAGATGCCGCGAGGAGCTTGGGATTGTGGCCGAAGACCGAAAGACACGGATCGCTCGGTATAGCTCTCTACCCTCTCTCTAGATAGCTAGTTGTAGGTTAATGGTCCGATCCGGGTTTATAGTCCGCGGTAGCGCCAGTTTCTAAGTAAAGAAAAGTTTTTGTTTCCGCATTTTGGCCTCGAACAGACGGCTGGGGCGCTACCGTAGACTTGCATCCGCTTCGTCAAGGTGTATACCGCCAAGAGTATTTCCTTTGGGAGATGGCAGCTTCATTTCCATTGACAGGGCTTTCGCGAACCGTTTCCTTGCCTTAAGCTTTCTTTTGTCTGCCGCGGGCGTGCTTCGATCTGGTTGGAGTGCTTTGCGACTCATCCCTACCATGACTTCTTCAACTTGATGCCGACACCTGGCCTTTTTGAATATGGCCATTTCACGCTCTTGATCAGCTTTGCTTTTCTGACGGGCTTCGTTCAGCAGCATGTCAATCATTTCTTATGACGGTTCTAAGGATTTTGGCACCGATCCTGCCCCCAGCTCCTCTTTGTTATCTTTTAACGTCGAGTGAGCTTTTTTGTTATTTAGCAACGAATGAGAGATCATGTGGCAACTTGCCACATAATTTTCGGGTTACTCTGATGAGTCATCTCCCTCATCATTGTCGTTATCTCTACTTTCAAGGATATGGTTGAGAAACTCTTGGAGCGTGACTGGGGTTCGCGCCTTCTGGTTGTATTCTTCCAGCGCGTCAATATGCTTTTACAGATCTGTGCGCTTGTCGTCAGGCTGCGCGGGCTTCTTGGTCTTCTTCTTTTTTCTTCGAAGACTTTGACGGCTGGGTCTGGGTGTTTTGCCCATCGTTACCAATTCTCGGTGTTAGGCGCGGTTTCAGCTTCCCTTCAATGATCTCGGGCTCTAGTGGGCCTTTCCACCTGATTGCCATGCATGCTTGAAGATCTTTCAACATTCTTTTAGTTTTTGCCGAAAGAACAACTTCCCATGGAGCTTCCTCTATGAATGAGCACGATGCCCCCGGCGTGTTCATCTTTTTCAGAGCATGTGGTTGTGGCGGGTTTACCCTCCAGTTTTCAGACAGCGCGAATTTGCCTTGCTGGTACTGGTCCTCAATCCAATTTTTGAAGATGAAGTAATCTTCGATTGGATGGCTCAATATTCGGTGGTAGGGGCAATAGTTGGGACTATTGACGTCACCAGCTACAGTGGGCGTTTCGGATCCGGCAAGGTGATGAGCCTGTTGTGCAGCGCTAGTTCGAACAGTCTCCTCATTTTATCCCGGGAAAACGAGTAAGGACGTCTCAACTTCTTGTCGAGAAATCGCGGTTTGTTGCCTTGGCGAGCAGCTGGTTTCGGATCACTCGGCTGTTGCTAAGCGTTGGCGACGAAGGTCGCTTTCCCTTTGCCTTTTTCATTTCGAAGCTCCATTTTCGAGGAGGCGGTCTATGGCCCATCTGGTCTATTTGGGCCAGCTTGTCGATCAAGGCTTGGAAAGTGGTCGGATTGGAAAACATCATAAACTGGGATATAGTCGCTTGCGGGTCGAGGTTCCCTACAAACATGCCCACAGCAGGAGCTTCTCTATGCGTTGTTCTCATTTTGACCATAAGTTCCGCCACCGAATTGCATACTGAATCCTTGTCTCTCCTGGCTTCACCCTGGCATTGATCAATGCCGTGATCGAGGTGCGCTCGCTAGCGCTTATGAAACGCTGGGTGAACAACGGCTCCATTTCCGTAAACATTTTGACGGAGTCATTTGGAAGCTCCGAGTACCATTCAAAAGCTGTCTCGGCTAAACTGCCGACGAACTGGCGAAGTAATAATTTGTCGTCACCCCCAGTATTGCCGCACAGAGCTCTGAACTGAGCGACGTGCCGATGGGGATTGCCTGTCCCCTTGTACATATGAAATTTAGGAATCGTATAGCCTGGCAGGTACTTAATTTGATCGTACCAGCCTGGATAGGGTCGCCCAGTTCTAATAAATTGGCCAGTTGCTTCATTTGCCTGATGAGCTCATATTTGTTGAGCTATGTAGTCATCAAGCGCAGCTTTCGAGATTGTCTCCTCTCTGGCTGCTGATAAAGCCGGAAGAGGATTTGATGTCTCCTCTCTGTCGTCTTCAATGATTATTAGGGGATCTTCAGCTGGAGGGTCCGGCTGGATCATCATCCCGACCATATCTTGGAATAGTAGCGCCATTTGTTTTATGTTAGCCGCTTATTCCGCGGCCTCTTTATCTTTCTTTTCGAGCATTCTTCGGAGGAACTCGGCATCAGTTTCCTGTTCCTGGCGCTGATCCGACGATACTTCTGGGCTTTCTTTCTGCCCAGTAAGTGTGGCCATCTTTGTCAGCATCTACTGGAGCTTTTGTTGCTGCTCCTGAGTTTTCGTCACAGACCGTGTGAGTGGTCGATGACCCATAGAAGTACGGCTTTCCTCTTTTCCGGAAGCTATGTAGACGGTGTGCACTACCATGCCTCCAGACTTGGGGCGTTTGGATTCAGCGCTTTTGAGATTTGTCGTAGACATGGAGATCTTCTCCGGCCTTCTCCTTTTATGAACGGTTGAAGTTGAAAGGGCTGTTGCAGCCGATGCTTTCCGTGGTACGACGACGATGAGATGGTCCTCCTCTTGCTGAACCTTCATTTTCTTCTGTCGGCGGGAGTAGTCTTTGTCGATCACAGAGTCTTGGACTCTTCGCCAGACCCTGTGGATTTTGGAGGACATCCGCTGAAGGGGATGTTCCGGGTTCGCCTTTATAATGTTCTCCACAGGTGAAGGAGACTTTTTCAACACGGCAGTCGGAGAGTTCTTGCGCACCCTCCTGAGCGGCTCAAAGTTGTTCTTAGTTGCAACAGCAGCATCAATTTCCACCATTGGAGCTGGTGGAGTCAGTCCAGAGGGAGAGCTGCCCCCAGTTTTCCTCACTCGGCGCCAGTGGCGACGTCGAGCATGTCTTGCAGATAGGACTGGCTCAGTTACGGGGGTGGCTTCATCATGCCCCTGTTCTGGTGAAGGGCTGCTGTTGGTGCCAGCCTATCGAACACTGACGTCCGCTGAGAAGAAACATCCAACCTATCGAAGACTGACTTTCGGGTAGGGGAAGCACTTGTAACGATCTCACCCGCAGTAGGAATTGGGAGGACTATCCTTTTTGGGATAGCCTTCTCTGGTATTGCGAGCCTCTTTGCATGCCCACTGGAACTTTGGCTCAGTCGGTTGAAGACTAAGACGTTGGAATTGGACGACCCGTTGAGAGGGGTCGTGGTAGTTATGAGCCGATCGAAGACCGACTCCTTTGGAGCCTCCCGTAATGGCATTGGAGCGTTGAAGCTCATTGGCGGGAGCATGGTCCCGAAGAACAGTCCAATGGTGGCCTGAGTCACCTGTTCTACCGGCATGGCGAAGATGGAGATCGCTTGGGGCCCATAAGTCACTCCTCCAGACGGGGCGGAGCGGGAGTTATTGTTGCAGTTGGTGCAGTTGGAAGCCATTGATCTTCTTTTCTCTGCACGGGAGCAAGACACCAAATCTTAGTACCTCGAATCCACAGGCAACCATATTAAACCGCGATTTGTTCATGAACACGACACACGAAGTGTGGAGTGGAAAGAGGAAAAGGTCCCACCGGGCATGCCAGAATCTGTTTACCGCCGAAAGACGCGACCGGGACGTTAGGACGTCTGGCCTGAATTTTGGGGGAAGATTCTATTTGGTTTATTCGTCCACCTCTCCGAAGATGCCAAGTTGATTTATAGCACCGTGTATCGAAGGTTTAGATAGATGCGGCCGTTGTAACAGACTTCGTCAGATTCCCTCTTGTTGTGAGGGGTTTTTGATTGTGGGGACGCTCTTCTCTGCAGGCGCAAGTCCCTGCAGTTAATTACGTTACCGCGTAGCGATAACCACTTTTTCCTTCTCCAGATATTCACTTCGTGCCGTGTGTGTTTGTTTTATTTTTGGTTGCCCGTGGATTGTATACGGAGACTAATTTATGTTGTCGTCCGTAGGGCGGGGATTAGTCCAAATCCGTATTTTCTTAGATTTGGGTTTGGTTTGATTTAAGGATCGTTAAAATCGTTTGAGATTAAGATTAATTTAAATGTTTGTTAAGGATACGTTAGTCTAATTTTAGACTAAGATCTACTTAAGAAGGTTTTAGGATCATTTAGATCCAACGAAAGTATTTGGACTATATCGTCTTAGTTTAGGGACGTTGAGGTCCATTGGGTTTAAGGACATCATGGTCTGTGTTTAAAGACATCATAGTCTGTAAAGTTTAAAGACATCATAGTCTGTTGTTTAAAGACATCATAGTCTGTAGGGTTTAAAGACATCATAGTCTGTAGGTTTTTGGTTTAATAGTTTGGAGATGCGCCAAAAGTTATTGGTTATTGGGACCCTCCATCTCTCTGAAGACGTTGAAGAATTACAATGACATTGTTCCCTTCCGAAAGGCGGCGCACAGGACCGCGATGTCCTGACGCTGAGATTCGGGGCAGATGCTAATAGGTGCTATCCGTCCACCTCTCCGAAGATGCCAAGTTGATTTATGGCACCGTGTATCGGAGGTTTAGACGGATGCGGCCGATGTAGCAGATTTTGTCAGATTCCCCCTCGCTTGAGGGGTTTTGATTATGGGGACGCTCTTCCCTGCAGGCGCAAGCCCCTGCAGTTAATTACGCTACCGTATCGCGGTAACAACTTTCTCCTTCTCCAGAATTTCACTTCGTGTCGTGTGTGTTTGTTTTGTTTATGGTTGCCCGTGGATTGTATACGGAGACTAAGTAATGCCGTCGCCCGTAGGACGTGGATTAGTCCAAATCCGTATTTACTTAGATTTGGGTTTGGTGTTTTTAGTTTAAGGATGCATTAGTCGCGTTGCGGCTAAGATCAACTTAAACGTTCGTTAAGGATACGATAGTCCTGTTTGAGACTAAGATCAACTTAACGTGATAATCCATTTAATATCTGGCCATCGGGACTCGTCACCTCTCTAACGTCGTTGAAGGATTACAACGGCAGATGTCAGAGGAGTTCAGAGATGTACCCTTGAACCAAGGTTGATTTGGAGTTTTATAGTCCGTTTGAATGTTTAAGGATACGTTAGCCATGTTTGGGGCTAAGATCAACTTAAACGGGATCGTTTAGATCCGGCAAAAGAGCATTTGGAGGCTCTATTGTTCCAGTTTTAGGGACGTAGTGGTGCATAGGTAGTTTAGGGACGTTGCGGTCCATGCTCCAGTTTAGGGACGTAGTGGTCCATATTCCAGTTTAGGGACATGGTGGTTCATCATTAGTTTAAGGACATTTCGGTCTAACATTTCCATTTGGGGACGAACATTAGTTTAAGGACATCTCGGTCCGATATTAGTTTAGGGACGTTTTGGTCCAACATTAGTTTAGGGACGTTTCGGTCCACGAGTTTAAAGACCCCGTAGTCCGTATTGATGTGTGGTCGTTGGGACCCGTCACCTCTTTGACGTCGTTGAGAAATTACAACGATGGATGTCAAAGGAGTTCGGAGATGTACCCTCGAACCGGATATAAATTGATTTGAGAGAGCATTTGTGCTCAGTTCAATTTAATTTAAGGACTTACGGCCAAAATTGGGCTAAGTCCAGTTGAAAATGTTCAACATTTTATTTATTTTTAGTCCATTAGACCCGTGCTAGGGCTTTGCCCACACTTAAATAATACATTGCATTATTTCTATTTTCTTGTTTGGGCTCTCCCCATAAAAGATGCAGAGCATCAATTTAATTAGGCATGTTTGGTCTTTTAATTGGGCTTGGCCCTGCATTGCATTTGTTAGACGCTTTGCGCCACTTACTGAGCGCAAGCGCTTGTGGTGAAGACACGTGTCATGCTCTGGTGAGCGCAAGCGCAACAGGGCAGTGCGCTGCGCTGTTGCGCTGCCGACACGTGGCGCGCTCTGGTGAGCGCAAGCGCAACAGTGCAGTGCGCTGCGTTGTTGCGCTGCCGACACGTGGCGCGCTCCCAAGAGCGCAACAGCGCAGTTTGCAAGTGCAAAGCACTAAGAATCTTTTAGATTCAAGAACAGAAGTGCAAAGCACTATTTGATTTCTTGATCTAATTTAGATCAAAAAATAAGTTTTTTCTTGTTTTTCTTATCTCAGAGAACCAAAGGTTCATGAAAAGTGCAAAGCACTATTTTATTTTATTTTTATTAAAGATCATTGATCTTGTTTTTAGATCTATGATCTGTTTATAAGAGAACTTTCTCTTTTTTTTTTAAAGGTTCTTACCTCTTATTTTTTTATTCTTGAGGAGTTTCTCAGAGTTCTTTTCTCTCCTTCTTTTTTTTTTTATAAAGATATTGATGCCTTTTAATTGAGGCCTAAGGTTCTTTTTATAGTGCCCATAAATTAGTTAAATTTGTTAAAGAGATCTTTCTCTGAGTGATTTGGAGAATTTTCCCCACCGTTGGATTTTTGATCCAAGGGCTTCTGCTTTGCAGAAGAAAATCTTTTTGTTTTAAGAAGAACAGAAAAGATTTCTTAAAATTTTAATTCTGTTTGGCGCAGATGCCACAGCGCGTGACACGTGTCGCGCAGCGCACAGCGCAGCGCAACTGCGCTAGCGCATCTGCGCTGACACGTGTCGCGCAGCGCGAAGCGCAACTGCGCTAGCGCATCTGCGCTGACACGTGTCGCGCAGCACAGTGCCTGCGCAACCGAAGTATTGCTTCCTTTAATAGAGCTTTGCTCTGATTGGGTGCGCCTTCTTGGGCTCTGCGCTGACGTATCAGCGCCTGACATGTGGCGCGTTGCGCCCGAGACTTGAAGCGTTGCTTCAGAATTTTTGAATTTTGAATTTCAACAGAGCTTTGCTCTGATTGGGCGAAACAAATGCCCCCCACCGTTGCGCTCACGTGGCGCACACGTGAGTGCAGCGGTGGGAAACTCCTGATCGTTGGATCAAGGGGTGAGTTCAAGGGGCGCAAGCGCCTTATAAATAGGACCTCTGGCCCTAAGAAAAATCTCACCATTTTCTAGATTTTGATTTCCAGAGCTTTGCTCTCGCTTAGAACTCCAGAGCTTTGCTCTCGTTTCCATAACTTTAGAGCTTTGCTCTCATTTTCCAAGTTAGAAAATTTTAGGTAAAATTAATCTTAAATTAAATATTTTAATTAACTAATAGAGCTTTGCTCTTACAGATCTTTTGATCTAAAGAGATCCCCATTGGGATTTTATAAACAGAGCTTCGCTCTCAAAAACTTGCAGATTTACAGGGATCTTATTCATAGGTTTTAACCCATGAACAGAGCTTTGCTCATAGATCATCTGTGGATCTTTTAGATCTGATAAAATGAAAAAATTTCACAAGTTTTTCGTGGATTTTCCAAGATTTCAAAAATTTTAATTCTTTTAGGTGTAGACATTTTCTGATGGACCTTTCCATTATTACCATAGAGCTGTGCTCTTTTTAAGGAATCTTATTTCCCTGGGACCCAAGTTTGACAAGTGTCACTCTGTGACAGAGCTTTGCTCTGAGAGAGGAGATTTTCTCCTTGTCTGTAGGGATTCTTCCCACCCCCCTTTTTTATAAATGGGAATGTTTTCCTGGGGACCAACTGACAATCTCATCCAATGATGAGGTTGTCTGACGTATTGTCATCCAGATTTTGTGGGTCCCCCTTTGGTCTCCTACTCACTGCACTGCTGTGTGGTGTAATTAATTAATTTTAATTTAATTTAATTAATGCTTTTTTTTAGATGCCAAATGTTGGAATTACAACACTAACGGCTAAATTGTTCTTTTGCAGCGATCATGTCTCTAGACACTTCATTCCCGTTCGTCCGCTCGGAGGAGGGATTTCCCGAGGCACCCTTGGACCGTGAAGTCCTGACCATGATTAAGGAGTACGACCCGGAACACAAGAGTCTCCACCTTTGGGGGTCGTGGTATAATCAGATCATCATGGGCCGCCGGAGCTTCATATGCGCGGTGCCGTCGGAACCCATCACGGCGATTCACTATGCTACCCCACCCTCGGTGTAGTATGCCGTGGAGTTGGTGGATTGGACATCGAAGGGTTTTCTACATCCCGCTATAGATGCGATACCGGTTCAGCGTCCTATGGTTTTGGACATCCTAGGGTGCCGTATCTGTCAGGGTGAAGCACGACCTTGGGGGCAATCTTATAACCTTGGTCTGATCCCCCGCCACCCGATTGGCTATCTGCCGTGGGCCCGGTACATCCTGTCGATGAAGAAGTCGCAGTTGATAAGATTAGGACTGTACACTGCGGTCTATGTCTCTCTTTTCCAGTATCCCACGCTCCCCACCTGGTGGTTCAAAGCTTTCTTGGAGCAATGGAATATTCCTACCCACACTTTCCTTGCCATGGATCGGGAAGTGTCAATCTCCTTGGAGGAGTTTGCGGAGGTATCCGGCTTACCAGTGATGGGGGAACATTATGAGGAGCTGCTCCCGACAGATGTGTACGTCTTTGGTGCTAGGCCGATGGTAAGGGGGGTCACACCAGAGAATGCCGTTCAACATCAATTCCCAAGCTTGATTAAAGTGTTGAACATATATGAGTCCCTCTTCGTCGAACATGGGGGTCGGGGAGTTAACTTTGAGGACTTCATTGCTCGTTTCCTTTGTCCAAGCGTCATCTCATCGGAAGCTGCCAAGTTCGCCACCCTGGATGACCCCTTCGGTCTAGGTGTGGACAACCTACCGGAGAAGGATATAGATCAAAAGGGTTTTTTCCTTCCGGACTTCCCTACTATGTCATTTGCAGAAATTGCGGCCCCTGGAATGGATGAGGAGGCCTTTTTCTTAGGATTTCTTGGATTGTGGCTGAGTTGGTTTGCGATCCCAATGCACTCTCATCGGATGCGACCCTCTGTCTTTTACCCAGCCCACCGGATGGTCATCGGGGTAAAGGTAGCTGTTGGGATTGCTGGCTTGGCGCACTTATACCATGGCCTCAGTCGAGCAGCGGATGCTAATGAGCCCGGGGTACTGCATGTGATCTTCCCGATGCATTACTTTGCACCGTGGCTCGAGCTACATACAGCGGGTGTCTTCGGCATGTATAAAAGGCCCTCGTTCTTTGACAAGTGCGGTTTTCCCCGCATTATACAGCTGATCGGCGCATCAATTGTAACCCCATCACCGCGGAACGCCAGGGGCTTACTCCTCCGCCCTCACACCGTTGGAGCCGGTATGTCCTTTGTCGATAAGGTATTAACCATTGGAAAGGTGTCTACCACTGTGACGCGGCCATTACAAGATGTCTTTAAAGATGGAGCCTCAGTTTTGACGGCTCGGGAGACCCTTCACTTATATTCCATTAGACCGGGTTTCTTAGTCTTTAGGCAGAATGGTGTGGCAATTTTTATGAGGTATAACCCGCATCGTTTTGCTCAACAACTGGACTACGATCAAGGGGTCCCCTTGGAAGCCTTCTTGCTGGAACCCACTGCCACTGAAGAAGGGATGGAGAACGCACTGCACCATTTCATGCGCTTGAATACGAGCTCTCATTTTTTTATCAATGCGCCGGCTTATGCTCCGAGACTCCTCAATGTGTACAAAGACTGGTACAATCATGCAACAGGAGCAGTTATAAAGGAGGAAAGGCGACTGTTGGTCGATCGTAAGGGTGTGCCTCTAGGTACCGATCGCAACGCTCCTTTGGTCCCAATGACCCCAGTAGTTGCCCCTTTAAAAGAGGTCAGGGGCAGACCGTCGCGTGCGCAAAGTCCTCCGCACGGATTGCCGCTTCCCGATATTAAAGATGCAGCCCCAGCGCCCCGTGCTCCAGTGGAGACAGTGGTCGTGGCCTCGCCGGAGTCCGGTGTAGGTGCAGACATCGGGACCCGCCGTCCCAAGGTAGCTGCTAAACGTAAGTCGATCCCCCGTGAGCCTAGGGTTGGAGGGCAAAAGAAAAAGAAGTCGCTATTCGCTGCGGACGTCGTGTTCGGTCAGGAACCCCATGCTCCCTATGCCGAGGGCCTGATCGAATACGGGACGAACGAAGGACTAGTGATGCCGCCGCCGGACGATACAGACTTGGAAGCCGCTCTCGAAACTTCGGCGTGGTTGGCAAAGAGTGACGCGTGGCTGGCCAAGCTTGCGCAATCAGGTAACTATTAGTCGCCTTTTCTTTATTGCAACATATCCTCTTCATTGCCTTTGACTAACGCTTTTCTTTCTTTCCTTTCGACAGGCATCACTGACGAAGAAGCCGTTGCCGCTTCTCTGAAGACTTTCCAGGAGGAGGAACGTCTTAGAGCGTCTATGGGCCTTAGTAAGTTTTAATCCATCAAGTCTCCATCTCCCTCGTGTTATGGTCGATCTAACCTTTCTCTTTTTATTGCAGAATCCTCAATGCCGTTCCCACCAAGCGACGCAGATGTTTTACCCGCTGCCGATGTTCCCGCTTCCTCTGGGCCACCGCAGGAGGTTCGTCTTGAAGAGCCGATGAAGGATGCCTTAAAGGCTCTGGAGGCATCCCTGAACGAGGATGACGACGCCTTGAAGGAGGCGTCACTAAAGTCCATCGCGACAGCCCGGGAAGAAAGGAAGCGGCAAAGGCGTGAGGCGAAGGCGCGCCGGGCTGCCTTGGCTGCGGGAGCGGGCCCAAGCACCGCCCCTCGTGCTGATACTCCATCTGAAGAGGCCCCTGTTGCCTTATCCACTGCCTGCAGAGAGGTGGCGCGCGCAGTTCGGAGCGCAAACGGTAAATCCGCTTCAGGTAATATTTCTCTCAGAGTTTTTGTTATAAGGGTTTTTAATGTCATTGGTCCTTATATCCCTTATCTTGCATGGCCGAGTCCGATCGAGGGGGAGGCGGAAACCGTTGATCCCAAAGAAACAGAGGAGGCGGTACCTGCCGAACTCGAGCCGACGGTGGGCAACGTCGTTGTGGCTTCGGAGCCTGAGGTGGAGGTCGAGGGGCCAGCAGCCGAGAAGGTCATTGATGCCGAACCTGAAGCGGTGGCAGATGATATGATCTTTATAACTGAACCGAGGGTGGTGGTGGACGAGGCGCTTGAGGCCGGCGACCTCGTGGTGACAGTGGATGAGCCGATGGAGACGGCGGAGCTCGAAGTAGTTGCGGGTGAGATGGATACGACTCTCGGGGAAGAGTCAGTCGCTTCCTTCCAAGAATCCGGCAACGCTCCAATCATTGCCCTCCCTGCTTACGATCTCCCGCCGTCTCCTGGTCGCGGTAGCATGACGACGGTCCCCATCGAGTCGGGTGATGAGGCTACGGGTGGTGGCCTCATGTCGATAGAGGAGGGAGTCGCTTCTGTTTCGGCCGGGAGCTCCTCAGGTAAATCTTAGGTTACTTTCTTTCTTATTTTACAATCCTTTCTGACAAGTTCACCTTTCTTGTAACGCAGGTGCAGCCAGCGCGGATGCCCCATTGCTCGAGGGAGCGCCTTCAGCGACTGCCTTGGCGGTGGTCACCTCTCAACCCTCTCTTATACCCTCGAAGATGTTGGAAGGTATGTGTTTATGATTTATTAATCTTATCTTCTAGATGTATAATTTGTGTACTAAAGTCACACTGTTGTGTTTCCAGGAGTGCTTTTTGATCATGTATATCAGATGTTGCTCCCACACTTTTCTTTCCCATCCGAGCTTGCTTCTTCCTCTGGTGGCGTTGGTGAGTATGATTTCCGTTGACATCCTTCCTCTTTTTTTTATTGATGGAATTACCTCTAACCTCTTTTTCTCATCTCAACTGCAGTGCTACAGATTGAAGGAGGGGATAAGAGATCAGCTGCGCCACCAGCCCTGCCGACCTTGCCACCTGTCTCAACTGGTATAGTAACTATCACATTGATAAAGTCTTCCTTCTTTATTTTCAGAACTGTTATCTGATCATATCTTGTTTCTTTTCAGCTGTCGTTCCGATCTCGGCGCCCTTCGAATCTCGCATCATAATGCCGGCGGGTCCTTATCTGAGGAGTCTGTCTTCAAAAGGCGCCGCGAATAGTCTACGCATGTTGAGTGACTACGTCGAGGAACTCGACGTTGAAACTCCTACATCTGCCGCAGACTTCGCTATGATGGTTAACCCGATGCTAGCAATACTCATGAACTTTCATGATGAGGGCATCGTCGCATCCTGGGTTAACCATTGTAGGGAGATCGAGGGTTGCCTATATCAGTTGGAGTCGCTGCGTCCCGCTCCCGAGGCCTTGGCTGCCAGTAATCAAAGAACAGCGTAGATTGAGCAGAGCGCTCCTTACTTCCGCTACCTCGAACAAGAAGTCATTTCAAGGCGTAAGGAGCGTGGTGAGACTTCAAACAAGTCTGCCCAACTGCATGCTCGGGTGGAGGCCAACGCCGCACGGCTGAAGGTTGTCTTTGAGGGCCTCCTGCAATGTCTTTCTGAAGGGTTATCATTGAGGCAACACCTTGATGTTGTCGAGCGAGATGCACCTAGCCAGGAAGCAGCCCAGAAGGCGGCGGAGGAGCAACTTTCATCTTTCTTGCAGCAGCGAGCCCGGGTGGAAGCGGAGGTGACCGCGGCAGCCGCTCAGGAGGAGGCGCTGAAGGAAGTGCGAGAGCAGCTTGTGGATCTACTAAAGACACTTCCTCCTTAGTAGCTATCAATCTTTGTATCGTTTGTACTTGTAGATAAAAGAATGTATATATATATATATTTTTATTCTTTGACATAATGTATCCTGTACCCGATCAAGTTTATGAATAAAAGATACACCTTTTTTTGTCATGTGTCATTTTCTCCGTCTTCTCTTTCTTTTACTATCAGCATATCACTTTAGCAAACATGGTTAACGGATGATTAGAACGAGTATCCCGATTTCCTTAAGAAATAGCGATGGCTTAGGCCGCAGTTTCGGATCTGCTGCCTAAGACTTTTCAACTCCATGAGCCGTGAGGGTCTCATAGAGATTCTTCTCCCTACGGATCGAGAGGATCTCGTAGGTGGGCTTTCTCCTTAGGAATCGTGAGGATTCCTAAGTGTTGTTTTCTCTTACAGGTCGTAAGGATCCTATAAGAGAATTTTTCCCTCTTACGAGTTGAGAGGACCCACAAGCGGTTGTTTCCCTCCTTGTCGAAATTCGACTTTGGAGAGTGAGACCCGTGAATAGTATGCAAGAGACCATTTTGGATTGACTTGCAGGGTCCCATTGTTCAGGAAGCAAGTTTTTTAGTCCCTGCTGCCTGAGGCTTCATTTGCATGTTGAGACGAATCGGGAATTTCCCACGAAGACACAGTTTCTTTGCGAGCCGACGCGAATCAGGAGGCTCTCATCAAGGAGCATTTGTATCCATGAGTCGAGGAGTTTGCCAGGGATTATTTGTTTCCCAAGCACCAAGGATTATTTGTTTCCTTGGGGTTTGAAACGAGTCGGGGATTTCCCACGGAGGCACTGGTGGCTCTGCGAGTCGACGCGGGTCAGGAGGCTCTCGTCAAGGAGTGTTTGTATCTGTGAGTCGAGGAATTTGCTGGGGATTATTTGTTTCCCAAGCGCCAAGGATTATTTGTTTCCTTGGGGTTTGAAACGAGTCGAGGATTTCCCACGGAGGCACTGGTGGCTCTGCGAGTCGACGCGGATCAGGAGGCTCTCGTCAAGGAGTGTTTGTATCCGTGAGTCGAGGAATTTGCTGGGGATTATTTGTTTCCCAAGCGCCAAGGACTATTTGTTTCCTTGGGGTTTGAAACGAGTCGGGGATTTCCCACGGAGGCTCTGGTGGCTCTGCGAGTCGACGCGGATCAGGGGGCTCTCGTCAAGGAGTGTTTGTATCCGTGAGTCGAGGACTTTGCTAAGGATTATTTGTTTCCCAAGCGCCAAGGATTATTTGTTTCCTTAGGGTTTGAAACGAGTCGAGGATTTCCTACGGAGGCGCTGGTGGCTCTGCGAGTCGACGCGGATCAGGAGGCTCTCGTCAAGGAGTGTTTGTATCCGCGAGTCGAGGACTTTGCTAAGGATTATTTGTTTCCTTGGGGTTTGAAACGAGTCGAGGATTTCCCACGGAGGCGCTGGTGGCTCTACGAGTCGACGCGGATCAGGAGGCTCTCGTCAAGGAGTGTTTGTATCCGTGAGTCGAGGAATTTGCTGAAGACACTGGTTTCTTCGGAGTTGGACTGAACCATCTAGATTTGGCTTCGTCTTCTGGCGGAGCCTGTTGGGAAAGTATGGTTCCCTCTTTGTTTACGCCCTTGGATTGTATACAGGGATCGATGTGATCTTAACTGTAGGGCCAAAGTTATTTTTTTTTTTTTTTTTATCTCCGCGATGCTCTATCATTTCAGCTTTTCTATCGCGAAGGTCGCGATTGCCCAATCATTTCGGCTATTTTTCGCGGTGCCCAATCATTTCGGCTATTTATTTTATTTTTACTCGCTGCTTTTTATTGCGAGTTGCCCAATCATTTCGGCTATTTTGCATGCATACCTTTTTACTTGCTGCTTTTTATTGCAAGTTGCCCAATCATTTTGGCTATTTTGTATGCATGTGCGGCCTACTGGCTTTCCGCCGTAAACATGGAATTAGACACTGATTACGGCATCAGCACCGCTACAACTGGGATATTGCCAGGAGCGAATCATCATCTGCCTCTGTCGATGTTGAACAAAGGTGGCTTAGAGACCAGGGTTAGGGTCCTGTCGTCTAAGGCTTTTAACTTCATGAACCGTAAGGGTCTCACAAAGGTATTTCTCCCTACAAGTCGTGAGGGTCTTGTAGGTGTATTTTCTCCTTAGGGATCGTGAGGATTCCTAAGTGTTTTGTTCCTCTGTAAGTCGTAAGGATCCTACGAAAGGATTTTCTCCTCATAAATCGAGAGGATTTACAAGGGTTGTTCACCATGCGAACATATCCCCAGTCTCGGATGAGACTTGATTAGGGAAATGTTTATTCGCGCCCGTGGATCGTATACAAGAGCCCGTGTTGGACCACTTGTAGGGCAATATCGGAAGTTGTGGGGGTAGCTTAAGCACAGGTTTAGGTCTCTGTAACTTAAGACTTTCAACTCTTACGAGCCGTAAGGGTTCCATAAGAGAGTTCTCCTTATGAGTCGTGAGGATCTCGCAAGTGTATTTTCTCCTTAGGAATCGTGGGGATCCCTAAGTGTGTTGCTCCCTTGTGAGTCGTAAGGATCTCACGCGGGTGGTTTCTCCCTACAAGGTCGAGAGGATCTTGTAAGTGTTCTTTAACGAGGTTGCGCCCTTTCAGGTTTTCACAAACACTCGCCGGTGGCCCTGCTGTTTTTACTCACGGAGCCCTTTCGGGTTTTCATCCGTGCCCATTTTGCTTATGGACATACCATTTTTTTTTATTCTTTTTATTTTCTTTTTCTCTCTCTCTTTTTTTTTACGAGGTCGCGCCCCCTCGGGTTTTCACGAACACTCGCCGGTAGCCATGCTGTTTTTACTCACGGAGCCCTTTCGGGTTTTCATCCGTGCCCTTTTTTCTTATGGACATACCGTTTTTTTTTATTTTATTTTATTTTTATATGTTTTTTTTATATCTCGTCGTCCTAAAGATGCTGCGGTAGTAGTTTAAAGACGTTTCGGTCTTCTATTAGTTTAAGAACATTTCGGTCCGCTATTAGTTTAAGGACGTTTCGGTCCGCTGACCAGCTACTACTTATAGAGTTTTGGGCTTGGCTGTGGCTCATTAAGCGTAGTATCTCTTTAGAAAGCGACCGTTTATTGGCCTGAAAGGCCTTTCACCGTGCATATCTATGAGTAGATAGGCCCCACCTTGGTAGACCTTATCTATGACGTACGGACCTTCATAGTTTGGCTCGAATTTTCCCCGCTTAGCGCGATTGGGGATCATAGGCCTTTTGACCACTAGCACGAGTTCGCCTTGGCGAAATGTCCTCGGTCGGGTCAATCTTTCATATGAGCGCGTCATCTTTGCTTTATAGGCCTCCAGATTTTGTTGCGCTATGAGCCGTGTTTCTTCAAGGGCGTCAAGCTCCTCAAGCCGAAGGTGAGCATTTTCTTCGTCCGTCAGCTCGTAATGGACTGCCACTCGTAGAGATGGTAACTCTATCTCGAGGGGGAGTACTGCTTCTGTCCTGAATACTAACGCATATGGTGTTGCGTTTGTGGCCGTTTTAAACGTAGTTCGATATGCCCAGAGAGCCTCTTGCAGTCTTTCGTGCCAGTCTTTCTTATTTCGCGACACTGTTTTCTTCATGATCTTCGTCAAGGTCTTGTTGAAGGCCTCAGCTAGACCGTTAGCTCGTGGATTATAAACCGAGGAATATCTCCAATCTATATTGTGCTGTTGCGCGAAGCGACTGATTTTGTGGCTTCTGTAAGCTGGCCCGTTATCGGAGATGATCCGTCGCGGAGTTCCAAACCGATATATGACGTGCGTTTTGAAGAAGTGGAGGATATTCTCCGTCTTAACTTCTCTCAGCGGTATTGCCTCTGCCCATTTAGAGAAGTAGTCAGTCGTCGCTAGGATGAAACGATGTCCTCTAGACGATGCTGGTTCGATGGGGCCGACTATATCAGTCCCCCACATTTCGAATGGCCAGCTAGCCACCGTTGGATGTAATGGATTTGGATGCTGATGGATGAAGTCCCCATGGATTTGGCATGAGTGGCATTGCTTCGCATATTCGAGGCAGTCCTGAATCATCGTGGGCCAGTAGTAGCCCATGTGTTTGATCTTCAACTTCATCTTTGGGCCTGCTTGGTGAGAACCGCAGAGTCCGTCATGAACTTCCTGGACGACCCTTCTCGCTTCGTCAGGTCCTAGGCATCTCAGCCACAGAGAATCAAATGACCTCTTGTATAGAGTATCATTGACGAAGGCGAAAGACAGAGCTCGTTTCATGAGCTGATGTCTTGTGGACACTTCTTCAGGCATTCGGTGGGACTTAAAGTAGTCTATGAAGACTTCCCTCCAATCCTCGGCCTTTTCCCGGTCTTTTATTTGTAGAGCCATCTGCTCGCTCGCTCCTTTTCCTTCGGATGATTCCGGAGATATTTCTGCTGGGGCAAGCACCCGACGGCTTTGCACCACGATTCTAACGTCATCGAGGTTCTCGTCAGCCGGTTCTTTAGCAAGTCTGGCCAATGCGTCTGCTTTGCTGTTTTTCGCGCGCGGTATGTTTTCCAAAGTATAGGAGGGAATTTGAGTCAATAATTGTTGCACTTTTTCGCCGTACTTCACCAATTCTGGTTTGCATGTTTGGTAGTCGCCGTTTACTTGACTAACGACCAGTTGAGAATCCCCGTATATGAGGAGGTTTTCAATTCCCATGTCAATGGCGATCTTGAGGCCTGCTATCAGAGCTTCGTATTCGGCTTCATTATTTGTCCTCGGCTCTGTTAGGGAGAAAGCAAAGCGCATTATCCCTCCTTGTGGAGTTACAAAGATGAGCCCTACGCCCGTTTTAATTATAGGGGTGCTTTGTTTGCGCTTCTTCATGGAAGATGCGCCATCGAAATAAAGCTCCCATCGAGTACCATCACCGTTGACCGTATCAAACGCATGTTCATCTGGAAGATCGCAGTTTAGAGGAGAATCGGAGGGTATGGGATGCTCAGCGAGGAAGTCGGTGATGGCCTGGCCTTTCACTGCCTTGAGAGGTTGGTACGTGATCGAGAACTCCATCAAGAGTAGGGCCCATTTAGCGAGTCGTCCCGTCAATATGGCTTTTGACATCAAGTATTTAAGGGGGTCCACCTTTGAAATGAGACGGATCTCATGCGCCAAAGCGTAGTGCCTGAGCTTTGTTATCGCGAAGATCAACGCCAGGCAGTGTTTTTCGATGGGGGAGTAGTTGCTTTCTGCCCCCAGTAGAACTCGACTTAAGTAGTAGAGTGCTCTTTCTTTCCCTTGATCGTTCTCTTGTGCCCATAATGCGCCTAAAGAACCTTCGAGGGCGGCTGTATAAAGAATGAGAGGCTTTCCCTTAACCGGAGCAGCCAACACTGGAGGGTTTTGCAGGTACTGTTTGATCTCTTCTAGTGCGCTTTGGCACTTTTGATCCCAGACGAACGGGGTTCCCTTCTTCATCAGGTGGCTGTAAGGACGGCACTTGCCTGAAAGATTGGCTATAAATCGTCGTATGTATGCGAGTTTCCCTTGGAGAGACCGCAACTGTTTAAGAGTCCTCGGCGGAGGCATTTCCATGATCGCCTTGATCTTGGACGGATCTATTTCGATACCCCGGTGTCGGACAATGAATCCCAGGAATTTGCCTGAGGAAACTCCGAATGCACACTTAAGAGGGTTCATCTTCAAGTTGTATTGCCGAAGGCGTTGAAATACGGTCTTCAAATGCTCGAGATGTTCTTCGTATGATTTACTTTTAACCACGAGATCGTCGATATAGCATTCAACGATTTCGTGTATAAGGTCATCGAAGATCTTCGTCATGGCCCTCTGATAGGTGGCACCGGCGTTCTTTAGACCGAAGGGCATCACTTTGTAGCAGAATATACCCAGAGGAGTCCTGAAGGCTGTGTGCTTCTGGTCTTCGGGATGCATCTTTATTTGATTATACCCTGATGAGCCATCCATGAACGAGAAAACCTCGTGAGTGGACGTGTTGTCTATCATTAGTTCGGTGACTGGCACTGGGAAATCATCCTTCGGGCAAGCTTTATTGAGATCCCGAAAATCCACGCATATGCGCACAGTCCCATTTTTCTTCATCACCGAGACAATGTTGGCGATCCAATCTGGATATTAAACCTCCTGGATGAAGCCAGAGTCGATCAGCTTTTTGACTTCAGCATTGATACTCATTTCAAGCTCGAGCCGCATTCTTCTTGGTGCCTGTTTGACTGGCTTGATGTCCAGGGATATCGCCAATCTGTGTACAGCAATTTCTGGATCTAGTCCTGGCATTTCGGAATAGTTCCACGCGAAGCAATCTCTATGCTGCAGAAGCACATCCTTTAACGCAGTTACCCTTTCTTCAGATAGTAACTCGCTGATGAATGTCGGCCGTGGATCGTTTGCCGTCCCCAACTCAATCTTCTTGAGGTTATCTGCAGTGGTATGGATTCCATCTTCCAGCTCTTTTGGCGCTGGTGGGAATTCTGAGATTATCTCGTCGCTGCTGTTTTCGAAGCACCAAGGGAGCTCATCTATGTCCTCGGGCTCTTCTTTTAATATTGTAATCATGTGACAGGTGCGAATTCGCTTCCAATCCCAATGTGGAACCGGTTTTTCTTTCGTGGCCTTGGGCTCGTGCTTCTGTGGCGACGTTACCTTCCAGTTGTCAGACAGAGCGAACTTGCCGAGCTGGTACTGATCTTCGACCCAATTCATAAAGGTGAAGCAGTTTTCGAGCGGGTGCCCTATTACTCGATGGTAAGAGCAATAGTTTGGGTCAGAGACTTCGCTTGCTTGTTCGGGGTGCTTGGACTCCGGCAGTGTGAGCATCTGATGTTTTAGAGCAAGCTCAAATCACAGGATGCTAGTCAAGTTCAACCCGTCATTTCTTGATTGAATCAAACCCACCCGCACGACCCTTGACAAAGGCCAACAAGGTCGTACGACTACCCTGAAACAATCTGCATCATATGCATAAGCAGATAATCACTTTTTAGCTACCGCACACTACGCCTTGACAAAGGCCAACAAACGCAGCACGAATACTAAACAGTTCTTATCTGAAATGACGGAGGGCTACGACAGGTTTTTCTGAAAACCTATTGCGTAATGAACTCGATATCGTTGTAGAATCAAATGAAGTTTTAAAATGGAGTGATTTTGAGGCTTTTCTAGTTTTGCTAAAGGAGTCACCCCCGGTGAAGGGATCTCGGTCCTTTCCTCGTCGAATGAGGTGCGGGATATATCATATATATCACTGTGCAAAGCAGAAACTATAGAAGCAATCAAAAGCAAACCGAGTGTGTAGCATCTGCCAGTTATTGCTAAAGGAGTCACTCCCGGTGAAGGGATCTCGGTCCTTTCCTCATCGAATAAGGTGCAGGATATATCATATATACCGCTGTGCAAAGCAAGAACTGTAGCTACCTGTTTTATTTTAAAATTCGATTCCACAACATCTTAGGTTTCTTATCTTTCATTAATCACATTAATGAAGTCCCATCATTTAAATACCTAAACATCACAGATAGATATGACGTACACTTATGCCATCCGCATTCGCCTCGATGTCCCCTCATGCACCGTTAGGTTAGGTAACTAACGACAGAGCAGGGCAGGGCTAGCGCGGGTGTAAAACATAAGTAACGTCTATATAATATATCATATATACTATATACTATATCCATCACAGAATCACAACACAGATATCGCAGCAGAAGAAACATATGAAATATTGGATATACTAGGACGTCCGTGTTTTCAATACGAGCCAGTATAAAACACGGATTCCACGGTCGTGATGAATAGCCAATCCTATACCCCTAGACCCCTACGAGAGCGGCAAGCAACCCTACCAATTCTAGGGTTAGGAGACCCGGACTCGACTCCTCGAGTTGGTCTCCCACTGGACCCCAGAACCCGGTTACTTGTGCTCCCCTCCTTGGGTCTATCCTAATGCGGAAAAGTAAATAATATACAAAGGGTGACAACTTCCGCTACCTGGAAGTGCCCCAAATAAAAGAATATTACATACAAGTTTTACATGAATGAAAATGAAAAACACTCATCTCACATAAAAAACCCCGGCTATTCGAACACGACGATCCAATATAACATATCCAGCAACACATAACATCACATGTCATCAACGTAAGTAAGTATGCATACCCCAATTGTCGTTGACGTATAGCAACGAAACCGGCGATATGAACATACTACACTTACGGTCACAGAAAAGAAAGTGTAAAACTACAACAATTGGAATCCGCAACCTCTTTAGACATCGCATGCCTAACAGATATAAATCCCGCATTTTAGTCTCATTATCGAAAACTCTTTTCAATATCATATGGGACTAAATTGCTAGATTTATAACATTCATTCAGTTATCTCATAACTACTTGTGAATTCCAATTATTGTATCCAATTCCGGACAAATAGAATATATTAAACTTTCCGATCGAACATTCGAACACCCAAGTTTTCCCGACACCGATCAACACATGAAATAGGTTCAAAAACATTCATTTCATGCCTCAGTACCAACGGTCCAGCCGTAGAAGGGTCAAGCCAACGCCTCACATGTGGCACGCCGTACTGCCCCAAACCCGAAGGTTCAAAGGGCAGTTCAAGTCGGTCACATAATCGAGTTAAGGTTTGTTGTCTTCTAGAGGGACCATCGCGTTACTTGCACTACTCAGAACGTGTTTAAACCACAGAGAAATCCAACATTTGGAAATCTCCCGACAGGGGAAAAATTGGGTATTTATATCCGGTCGAACTTTTTAACATATTCTAAAAATTATCCGGAAGTACACAAAGACGAAATTTGATACCCCGATCGAAACACCGAATCCCCAAAGCAACCCCAGAAAATTCAACTCTTGAATAAATTTTAAAAATTCCCAGAAAATCCAACACCAGAAGATATCAGTTACTGTGCAAAAATTATATAATAATTTAAAAAAGCTGCCGCGGATCCGCCGCCTAAGGAGGCTTAGGCCGCGGATCCGCCGCGCTTTAGACTGTTCATGAAGAAATTTTTGCACCGTAATTCATATATTTCCCTGCTGAATTTTTTAGCAATTTTTAAACTGGAAAAATCCCAGAATTTAGAAAAAGTCCAGAGAGCATCTTAAAGTGTGGTTTTCGGGTTCGATCGGGCTTCAAATTGCGTCTAGACTTCGCCTAAGGCTCTAGCTAGGCTCTGATACCACTGTAGGGTTCCTAGGCACACTATAGAGGTCTCACAAGGCATCGATCATGCCAATTTCAAAAAAAAATGGTGCCGAGAAACCCTAGACTACGGATCTTAGACTAGATTTCTAGGCGAAACGGTAAACTAGTTAACTACTTAACTAGAAGTGAGAAGCTACAACTTTTGTAGATCCGGATATCCAACTCCTTAGCTCCACGTGGTCATGCCCTCGCTGTCCATCTCGAATCCCGAACTCAAGCATCGTCTTCGTCGGAGAAACGGGCGAGCTAGGTCGTCGGCTTCGTGCCGAAGATGATCTACGTCGAGGCATCACTAGTTCAAGCTCCGACTTCACAAACTTGTGAAACTTGTGAAGTAAACACCCAAAACAACTTGGCAAGAGGTAGAGGGTGAAGAAATAGGAGGTGGGTTCACTTTAGAATTGGATTTCTCACTTTGGATCTCAAGATGCCATTAAAGTAGCAAGCTTTTCTATTTCAAGAAGAAGAAGAAGATGAAGCTAGTTATGATAAGTTCTTTTTTAAAATGAAAAGAAAAATACAAACTTATCATAACTTTAACTAGGTTAAGTGTAGAGAATAAACCATGGTCATTTGAGTGGGTTAGGGTTAAGCATGAAGACAAGAATGGTTAGCAAAGTCAAAGCTTCATGAAGCTTCAATATGAAACAAAAATTGCCACCATTTTCATCTTAAAGTTTATCCAAATAAATGAATAAACAAATAAATGAATAAATGCATAATCAAAACCCTAATCTCAAGTTAACTATGGTTTAATTCTATACACTTAACCATATGATCAAGTATCATCAAACATGATACAAATATGTGCACAAAAGTATATCACATATACAATGTGTAAATCAAGTGAGAAAAATCCGTTTAAAATGAACCAATACTAGTTAATGCAAAGTAATATATCAAATATATAATTATACATTAAATCATTAAATCAACACTTGATTCAATGATCCGGTCATGTCGCACATAACCGACTAGTATTCAATGCATCGATTTATCGAATCAATGATTCGATAACTAGGTCATATCTCATACAACCAATCGAAACATTAATCGCGAGAATCAAATACGGTATCACATACACGCATTATTCTCGGTCCCGCACATATCTCATATGCACTCCTATTTCGTTTCGCTTGAGCTAGGAAACCTCTGTATAGGACTCTAAAGACTCGTCAATACGCCGGTAGCAGATGATGATCATATCAAGCACCCACAAGCCGCAAGCGGTCTGCTAAACGTAACGGCCACCCGGGTATTGAACGATCAGAAGATCGACGAGCTAGCCCGCTCACACTCCTGCGAATCCGACCAGTAACACTTACCATACAGTCCGGTCTCTTCGTCTGATATGTCGCATATCAAGTCTAGGGGTGGTAAACGTCAGACCCCAATAACCCGATAAGTCGTGCCGATGTGAGGCTCATAACGGGTCGAGAAACTACTGGTAACACTTACCAGCAAATCTCTGATCAGCCCTGGCCAGGGACTTCCCTGCTACGGCCAATCGAGCACTGCGCAACATCAACCCCCAATACCGGGAGAGACGAAACCCCTCCTATCGCTCATTGCCTCCATGTGACTCGGGACTGTGCCCAAAGACCACCGTTTTGCACGCCCTCATGGACGTGGCAAGGTGGAGATCAAAGCACAGTGGGAATCACACAAGACTCTATGACGATCTCGGGTCTACAGACTAACCTGTACAAGTGTCACCTGAGAACTGCCATCTGACGTGAGCTATAATACCATCTGGGAGTTCTCGGCGAGTCTGTCTAGTGTACTCAGTCTCCACTGAGCACCCGTATACCATCTCTGATGTCAAACACCAATAGATATGGGATCATCCATCGCCCATCACATGGGTCGGGAAGCGTATACGCTAGTCTATACTGGTATATCGATGCCCCGTCTCGATACACCCACGACTAGGGACTTTGAAGGATGTACTTATGGACTACCATGTCCCCACTAGTATGATCTGCATCATAGTCCAGGTAGTCAAGTACAAATCCTAAGGGCTTTACCAACATGTAACTATAAGGCAATATAAAGAGACTAGTGTACATGTTAAGATAAAGAGCAACCAGATAGCATACTATCATGTCGAGCAAGAAAGTCATCTCTATATATGTCCAAGCATCCAATATAGTATACATCATTTGTACAATACTGGCCTCTAGGGCATACATACAACTAACAATCTTCCACTTGCACTAGGGCCAGCTGCTGTAGTATCGCATACCGAGCATCCCGAAGAGTCTCTCAAACTGTATCTGGGGAATGGCCTTCGTGAGTGGATCCGCAGTGTTTTCCTTCGTGTCAACCCTCCTGACCTCGATCTCCCGGCGATCAACTATCTCCCGGATCAGGTGATACCGCCTCAGAATATGCCTGGATCGCTGATGGGACCTGGGTTCCTTGGCCAAAGCCACTGCTCCATTGTTATCGCAATACAAAGGTATTGGATGCTCAATGGATGGAACCACACCAAGTTCAGTAATGAACTTCTTGATCCAGACAGCCTCTTTAGCAGCATCGTTGGCAGCGATGTATTCAGCCTCCATCGTCGAGTCTGCCACGGTTTCCTGCTTGGAACTCTTCCAGCTAACCACCCCTCCGTAAAGGGTAAAGACAAAGCCCGACTGCGACTTAGAGTCGTCCTTATCACTCTGGAAGCTCGAATCGGTAAAGGACTCCACTTGGAGTTCTCCGTTACCATATACCAAGAACATATCTCTAGTCCTTCGTAAGTACTTGAGAATGCTCTTCACAGCTGTCCAGTGACTCTCTCTAGGATCAGCTTGATACCTGCTCACTACACTTAGTGAGTATGCTACATCGGGTCTGGTACATAGCATCGCATACATGATAGAGCCTACTGCCGAAGCATAGGGTATCCCTTGCATGCGAGCTCTCTCCAAATCAGTCTTGGGAGACATCTCTTTGGAGAGAGTGACTCCAGAGATCGTGGGCAAGTTCCCACGCTTGGACTCTTCCATACTAAACCTCTTTAGTATGGTGTCAATGTACCTGGATTGGGACAATCCCAATATCCGTTTGGATCTATCTCTATAGATCCTTATTCCCAATATGCAGGAGGCATCACCAAGATCTTTCATTGAGAATCTTTGTGATAAGAAGAGCTTGACCGATTGCAGCATAGGAATATCATTTCCTATCAAGAGTATGTCGTCCACGTACAATACGAGGAATACAACCTTACTCTCTGCCACCTTCTTGTAGATACAAGGTTCATCTGGATTTTTGACGAAATCAAACTCTTTGATAATGACGTCAAAGCAGATGTTCCAACTCCGCGATGCTTGTTTTAATCCATAAATGGATTTAAGCAGCTTGCACACCTTCCCGCTGCTCCCACTATCTACGAAGCCCTCTGGCTGAGTCATGTACACGCACTCTTCTAAATCACCATTTAGAAAGGCGGTCTTAACATCCATTTGCCAGATTTCGTAATCATGATATGCAGCGATGGCAAGCATGATCCGGATGGATTTAAGCATAGCCACTGGAGAAAAGGTCTCGTCATAGTCCACACCTGGTCTTTGACGAAAACCCTTTGCTACAAGTCTAGCTTTGAAAGTCTCCACTTTCCCATCTACACCAAGTTTCTTCTTAAAGATCCACTTGCTCCCAATGGGTTTTACCCCTTCAGGAGCAACTTCCAAAGTCCATACTTTGTTGGTGTACATGGATTCCATCTCGGACCGCATTGCATCCAGCCATTTTACCGAGTCCCTACTCGTGATGGCCTGCTCGAAGCTAGTTGGGTCATCATCCTCCATGATGCAATCCTCGCTCCCACCGTCCATGAGAAAACCGTAGTATCTCTCAGGTTGGCGAGGAACCCTACTAGATCGGCGGAGAGGCTGGGGTTCGTCGGGTACTACTGAATCCTCTGGTTCCACTAAATCTTCAGTTTGAGTTTGTGTAGCCGGAATTTCTTCCAGTTCTACCATATCCCCACTAATTTCTTTTGCAAGAAATTCCTTTTCTAAAAAGGTGGCATGTCGAGAAACAAACATTTTTTGTTCCTCTGTATGGTAGAAAAGATATCCATGTGAATGTTTGGGATATCCCACAAACTTACATAGAACTGACCGTGCCTCGAGTTTGTCCGGATTTTGCCTTTTGACATAGGCCGGGCAACCCCATATCTTAACTCGTTTAAGACATGGTCTCTTCCCACTCCATATCTCATATGGTGTGGTAGGTACAGATTTAGATGGAACTTGATTCAATAGGTATGCTGCTGTCTCCATCGCATAACCCCAGAAGGAAATAGGTAACTCAGCTGTACTCATCATAGAGCGCACCATATCTAATAGGGTGCGATTTCTCCGCTCCGATACACCGTTGTGCTGTGGTGTATAAGGAGGAGTAAGCTGAGAGAGAATCCCATTCTCTTTTAGGAATTCCAGGAATTCATTGCTTAAGTATTCTCCTCCTCGATCAGATCGTAGGATTTTAATACTTTTTCCGGTTTGGTTCTCAACTTCTTGTTTATATTCCCTAAATTTCTCAAAAGCTTCTGATTTGTGTTTCATCAGGAACACATATCCGAATCTAGAGAGATCGTCAGTGAATGTAATGAAGTATGAAGAACCATCCCTGGCATGTATAGACATGGGACCGCATACATCACTATGTATCGGTCCCAAGAGTTCGGTAACTCTTTCTCCGTGTCCCGTAAACGGAGTTTTGGTCATCTTGCCTTTGAGACATGACTGGCAAGTGTCATAGGATGAAAATTCAAACGGATTTAAATATCCATCTTTATGCAACTTAGCTAGTCATGTCGCATTGATGTGACCCAGTCTACAATGCCACAAGAAGGATTCGTTCAGTTCAGAACTCTTCCTCTTGTGTGTGTTTGTTATGTTCAGAACTGTTGATTGATTTAGAACATAAATGCCATTGCACAACGTGCCTGATCCAACCAACTTTTGGTTATGGAAAATGTTCATAACATTATCCTGTAATACAAAATTATATCCCTCTTTACTTAATAAAGAAACCGATATAATGTTGCATATCAGGTTCGGCATGTAATAGCATTCGTTCAGAACCAATGTATTACCAGTTGGTAATACAAGGTGATATTCCCCGACAGTCTTAGCTGCAACAATTGCACCATTTCCAACTCTAATGTCTTTATCACCTTCTCCAAGTTCTCTACCTTTCTTAAGCCCATGTAACTGATTACATATATGGGATCATGACCCGGTATCCAATACCCAGGACGTAGAGCAAATGGAGAAACAGTTCTCAGTAACGAACACACCCGAAGAAAATGCATCAGCATGTACTTTCTTCATTCGGGTGGCATGGGAATCCTGGTATTCCCATATATCCTGTTCATTCCTATAACTCTTATAAGAATGAACGGAACCAACGTTCCCCAGCACAGTATAACATGCGGGTTCGGTCAATACATCCATATTATTATCTTGATTAAGGCATGAAATGGTCGCTACCTGGAGAGAGAGAGAAGAAAACACTTTAGCGTAAGCTCGTGCAAGATCAGATTGGTTATTATCTTATCTAATCAGGATGGCTCCCACTGCTTTTTATCAAATCTTCCTCCAAACCCTAAAAGGAAAGACTAGCCGGGATTAATTACACACTACAAGTTCGCCAATCTTTCAGCCAGGCCAGTGTCGGTACTTTGAGGGAGGTCCCTCGTGCTTTCGCACGAACCTAATTAATGTAAACCTCGTTTTCCCAGAGGCGTAACCCCGTTGACACCTTTCTAGACACCTACTTGATCAGCTAATTGCAATGTGTAAAACTCTCCCAGGAGTAACTCTTACTCGCAGCGGGTATCGGGATCCAACTATCTCATAGAAGGTATGCAATCTCATTGCAAATTTCAACACTTGAAATTCCCGATAATATTTTGCCCCTAGTGTCCTATGACCTTGACAAAGGCCAACAAATCACAGGATGCTAGTCAAGTTCAACCCGTCATTTCTTGATTGAATCAAACCCACCCGCACGACCCTTGACAAAGGCCGACAAGGTCGTACGACTACCCTGAAACAATCTGCATCATATGCATAAGCAGATAATCACTTTTTAGCTACCGCACACTACGCCTTGACAAAGGCCAACAAACGCAGCACGAATACTAAACAGTTCTTATCTGAAATGACGGAGGGCTACGACAGGTTTTTCTGAAAACCTATTGCGTAATGAACTCGATATCGTTGTAGAATCAAATGAAGTTTTAAAATGGAGTGATTTTGAGGCTTTTCTAGTTTTGCTAAAGGAGTCACTCCCGGTGAAGGGATCTCGGTCCTTTCCTCGTCGAATGAGGTGCGGGATATATCATATATATCACTGTGCAAAGCAGAAACTATAGAAGCAATCAAAAGCAAACCGAGTGTGTAGCATCTGCCAGTTATTGCTAAAGGAGTCACTCCCGGTGAAGGGATCTCGGTCCTTTCCTCATCGAATAAGGTGCAGGATATATCATATATACCGCTGTGCAAAGCAAGAACTGTAGCTACCTGTTTTATTTTAAAATTCGATTCCACAACATCTTAGGTTTCTTATCTTTCATTAATCACATTAATGAAGTCCCATCATTTAAATACCTAAACATCACAGATAGATATGACGTACACTTATGCCATCCGCATTCGCCTCGATGTCCCCTCGTGCACCGTTAGGTTAGGTAACTAACGACAGAGCAGGGCAGGGCTAGCGCGGGTGTAAAACATAAGTAACGTCTATATAATATATCATATATACTATATACTATATCCATCACAGAATCACAACACAGATATCGCAGCAGAAGAAACATATGAAATATTGGATATACTAGGACGTCCGTGTTTTCAATACGAGCCAGTATAAAACACGGATTCCACGGTCGTGATGAATAGCCAATCCCACACCCCTAGACCCCTACGAGAGCGGCAAGCAACCCTGCCAATTCTAGGGTTAGGAGACCCGGACTCGACTCCTCGAGTTGGTCTCCCACTGGACCCCAGAACCCGGTTACTTGTGCTCCCCTCCTTGGGTCTATCCTAATGCGGAAAAGTAAATAATATACAAAGGGTGACAACTTCCGCTACCTGGAAGTGCCCCAAATAAAAGAATATTACATACAAGTTTTACATGAATGAAAATGAAAAACACTCATCTCACATAAAAACCCCCGGCTATTCGAACACGACGATCCAATATAACATATCCAGCAACACATAACATCACATGTCATCAACGTAAGTAAGTATGCATACCCCAATTGTCGTTGACGTATAGCAACGAAACCGGCGATATGAACATACTACACTTACGGTCACAGAAAAGAAAGTGTAAAACTACAACAATTGGAATCCGCAACCTCTTTAGACATCGCATGCCTAACAGATATAAATCCCGCATTTTAGTCTCATTATCGAAAACTCTTTTCAATATCATATGGGACTAAATTGCTAGATTTATAACATTCATTCAGTTATCTCATAACTACTTGTGAATTCCAATTATTGTATCCAATTCCGGACAAATAGAATATATTAAACTTTCCGATCGAACATTCGAACACCCAAGTTTTCCCGACACCGATCAACACATGAAATAGGTTCAAAGACATTCATTTCATGCCTCAGTACCAACGGTCCAGCCGTAGAAGAGTCAAGCCAACGCCTCACATGTGGCACGCCGTACTGCCCCAAACCCGAAGGTTCAAAGGGCAGTTCAAGTCGGTCACATAATCGAGTTAAGGTTTGTTGTCTTCTAGAGGGACCATCGCGTTACTTGCACTACTCAGAACGTGTTTAAACCACAGAGAAATCCAACATTTGGAAATCTCCCGACAGGGGAAAAATTGGGTATTTATATCCGGTCGAACTTTTTAACATATTCTAAAAATTATCCGGAAGTACACAAAGACGAAATTTGATACCCCGATCGAAACACCGAATCCCCAAAGCAACCCCAGAAAATTCAACTCTTGAATAAATTTTAAAAATTCCCAGAAAATCCAACACCAGAAGATATCAGTTACTGTGCAAAAATTATATAATAATTTAATAAAGCTGCCGCGGATCCGCCGCCTAAGGAGGCTTAGGCCGCGGATCCGCCGCGCTTTAGACTGTTCATGAAGAAATTTTTGCACCGTAATTCATATATTTCCCTGCTGAATTTTTTAGCAATTTTTAAACTGGAAAAATCCCAGAATTTAGAAAAAGTCCAGAGAGCATCTTAAAGTGTGGTTTTCGGGTTCGATCGGGCTTCAAATTGCGTCTAGAGTTCGCCTAAGGTTCTAGCTAGGCTCTGATACCACTGTAGGATTCCTAGGCACACTATAGAGGTCTCACAAGGTATCGATCATGCCAATTTCAAAAAAAAATGGTGCCGAGAAACCCTAGACTACGGATCTTAGACTAGATTTCTAGGCGAAACGGTAAACTAGTTAACTACTTAACTAGAAGTGAGAAGCTACAACCTTTGTAGATCCGGATATCCAACTCCTTAGCTCCACGTGGTCATGCCCTCGCTGTCCATCTCGAATCCCGAACTCAAGCATCGTCTTCGTCGGAGAAACGGGCGAGCTAGGTCGTCGGCTTCGTGCCGAAGATGATCTACGTCGAGACATCACTAGTTCAAGCTCCGACTTCACAAACTTGTGAAACTTGTGAAGTAAACACCCAAAACAACTTGGCAAGAGGTAGAGGGTGAAGAAATAGGAGGTGGGTTCACTTTAGAATTGGATTTCTCACTTTGGATCTCAAGATGCCATTAAAGTAGCAAGCTTTTCTATTTCAAGAAGAAGAAGAAGATGAAGCTAGTTATGATAAGTTCTTTTTTAAAATGAAAAGAAAAATACAAACTTATCATAACTTTAACTAGGGTTAAGTGTAGAGAATAAACCATGGTCATTTGAGTGGGTTACGGTTAAGCATGAAGACAAGAATGGTTAGCAAAGTCAAAGCTTCATGAAGCTTCAATATGAAACAAAAATTGCCACCATTTTCATCTTAAAGTTTATCCAAATAAATGAATAAACAAATAAATGAATAAATGCATAATCAAAACCCTAATCTCAAGTTAACTATGGTTTAATTCTATACACTTAAACATATGATCAAGTATCATCAAACATGATACAAATATGTGCACAAAAGTATATCACATATACAATGTGTAAATCAAGTGAGAAAAATCCGTTTAAAATGAACCAATACTAGTTAATGCAAAGTAATATATCAAATATATAATTATACATTAAATCATTAAATCAACACTTGATTCAATGATCCGGTCATGTCGCACATAACCGACTAGTATTCAATGCATCGATTTATCGAATCAATGATTCGATAACTAGGTCATATCTCATACAACCAATCGAAACATTAATCGCGAGAATCAAATACGGTATCACATACACGCATTATTCTCGGTCCCGCACATATCTCATATGCACTCCTATTTCGTTTCGCTTGAGCTAGGAAACCTCTGTGTAGGACTCTAAAGACTCGTCAATACGCCGGTAGCAGATGATGATCATATCAAGCACCCACAAGCCGCAAGCGGTCTGCTAAACGTAACGGCCACCCGGGTATTGAACGATCAGAAGATCGACGAGCTAGCCCGCTCACACTCCTGCGAATCCGACCAGTAACACTTACCATACAGTCCGGTCTCTTCGTCTGATATGTCGCATATCAAGTCTAGGGGTGGTAAACGTCAGACCCCAATAACCCGATAAGTCGTGCCGATGTGAGGCTCATAACGGGTCGAGAAACTACTGGTAACACTTACCAGCAAATCTCTGATCAGCCCTGGCCAGGGACTTCCCTGCTACGGCCAATCGAGCACTGCGCAACATCAACCCCCAATACCGGGAGAGACGAAACCCCTCCTATCGCTCATTGCCTCCATGTGACTCGGGACTGTGCCCAAAGACCACCGTTTTGCACGCCCTCATAGACGTGGTAAGGTGGAGATCAAAGCACAGTGGGAATCACACAAGACTCTATGACGATCTCGGGTCTACAGACTAACCTGTACAAGTGTCACCTGAGAACTGCCATCTGACGTGAGGTATAATACCATCTGGGAGTTCTCGGCGAGTCCGTCCAGTGTACTCAGTCTCCACTGAGCACCCGTATACCATCTCTGATGTCAAACACCAATGGATATGGGATCATCCATCGCCCATCACATGGGTCGGGAAGCGTATACGCTAGTCTACACTGGTATATCGATGCCCCGTCTCGATACACCCACGACTAGGGACTTTGAAGGATGTACTTATGGACTACCATGTCCCCACTAGTATGATCTGCATCATAGTCCAGGTAGTCAAGTACAAATCCTAAGGACTTTACCAACATGTAACTATAAGACAGTATAAAGAGACTAGTGTACATGTTAAGATAAAGAGCAACCAGATAGCATACTATCATGTCGAGCAAGAAAGTCATCTCTATATATGTCCAAGCATCCAATATAGTATACATCATTTGTACAATACTGGCCTCTAGGGCATACATACAACTAACAATCTCCCACTTGCACTAGGGCCAGCTGCTGTAGTATCGCATACCGAGCATCCCGAAGAGTCTCTCAAACTGTATCTGGGGAATGGCCTTCGTGAGTGGATCCGCAGTGTTGTCCTTCGTGTCAACCCTCCTGACCTCGATCTCCCGGCGATCAACTATCTCCCGGATCAGGTGATACCGCCTCAGAATATGCCTGGATCGCTGATGGGACCTGGGTTCCTTGGCCAAAGCCACTGCTCCATTGTTATCGCAATACAAAGGTATTGGATGCTCAATGGATGGAACCACACCAAGTTCAGTAATGAACTTCTTGATCCAGACAGCCTCTTTAGCAGCATCGTTGGCAGCGATGTATTCAGCCTCCATCGTCGAGTCTGCCACGGTTTCCTGCTTGGAACTCTTCCAGCTAACCACCCCTCCGTAAAGGGTAAAGACAAAGCCCGACTGCGACTTAGAGTCGTCCTTATCACTCTGGAAGCTCGAATCGGTAAAGGACTCCACTTGGAGTTCTCCGTTACCATATACCAAGAACATATCTCTAGTCCTTCGTAAGTACTTGAGAATGCTCTTCACAGCTGTCCAGTGACTCTCTCCAGGATCAGCTTGATACCTGCTCACTACACTTAGTGAGTATGCTACATCGGGTCTGGTACATAGCATCGCATACATGATAGAGCCTACTGCCGAAGCATAGGGTATCCCTTGCATGCGAGCTCTCTCCAAATCAGTCTTGGGAGACATCTCTTTGGAGAGAGTGACTCCAGAGATCGTGGGCAAGTTCCCACGCTTGGACTCTTCCATACTAAACCTCTTTAGTATGGTGTCAATGTACCTGGATTGGGACAATCCCAATATCCGTTTGGATCTATCTCTATAGATCCTTATTCCCAATATGCAGGAGGCATCACCAAGATCTTTCATTGAGAATCTTTGTGATAAGAAGAGCTTGACCGATTGCAGCATAGGAATATCATTTCCTATCAAGAGTATGTCGTCCATGTACAATACGAGGAATACAACCTTACTCTCTGCCACCTTCTTGTAGATACAAGGTTCATCTGGATTTTTGACGAAATCAAACTCTTTGATAACGACGTCAAAGCAGATGTTCCAACTCCGCGATGCTTGTTTTAATCCATAAATGGATTTAAGCAGCTTGCACACCTTCCCGCTGCTCCCACTATCTACGAAGCCCTCTGGCTGAGTCATGTACACGCACTCTTCTAAATCACCATTTAGAAAGGCGGTCTTAACATCCATTTGCCAGATTTCGTAATCATGAAATGCAGCGATGGCAAGCATGATCCGGATGGATTTAAGCATAGCCACTGGAGAAAAGGTCTCGTCATAGTCCACACCTGGTCTTTGACGAAAACCCTTTGCTACAAGTCTAGCTTTGAAATTCTCCACTTTCCCATCTACACCAAGTTTCTTCTTAAAGATCCACTTGCTCCCAATGGGTTTTACCCCTTCAGGAGTAACTTCCAAAGTCCATACTTTGTTGGTGTACATGGATTCCATCTCGGACCGCATAGCATCCAGCCATTTTACCGAGTCCCTACTCGTGATGGCCTGCTCGAAGCTAGTTGGGTCATCATCCTCCATGATGCAATCCTCGCTCCCACCGTCCATAAGAAAACCGTAGTATCTCTCAGGTTGGCGAGGAACCCTACTAGATCGGCGGAGAGGCTGGGGTTCGTCGGGTACTACTGAATCCTCTGGTTCCACTAAATCTTCAGTTTGAGTTTGTGTAGCCGGAATTTCTTCCAGTTCTACCATATCCCCACTAATTTCTTTTGCAAGAAATTCCTTTTCTAAAAAGGTGGCATGTCGAGAAACAAACACTTTTTGTTCCTCTGTATGGTTGAAAAGATATCCATGTGAATGTTTGGGATATCCCACAAACTTACATAGAACTGACTGTGCCTCGAGTTTGTCCGGATTTTGCCTTTTGACATAGGCCGGGCAACCCCATATCTTAACTCGTTTAAGACATGGTCTCTTCCCACTCCATATCTCATATGGTGTGGTAGGTACAGATTTAGATGGAACTTGATTCAATAGGTATGCTGCTGTCTCCATCGCATAACCCCAGAAGGAAATAGGTAACTCAGCTGTACTCATCATAGAGCGCACCATATCTAATAGGGTGCGATTTCTCCGCTCCGATACACCGTTGTGCTGTGGTGTATAAGGAGGAGTAAGCTGAGAGAGAATCCCATTCTCTTTTAGGAATTCCAGGAATTCATTGCTTAAGTATTCTCCTCCTCGATCAGATCGTAGGATTTTAATACTTTTTCCAGTTTGGTTCTCAACTTCTTGTTTATATTCCCTAAATTTCTCAAAAGCTTCTGATTTGTATTTCATCAGGAACACATATCCGAATCTAGAGAGATCGTCAGTGAATGTAATGAAGTATGAAGAACCATCCCTGGCATGTGTAGACATGGGACCGCATACATCACTATGTATCGGTCCCAAGAGTTCGGTAACTCTTTCTCCGTGTCCCGTAAACGGAGTTTTGGTCATCTTGCCTTTGAGACATGACTGGCAAGTGTCATAGGATGAAAATTCAAACGGATTTAAATATCCATCTTTATGCAACTTAGCTAGTCGTGTCGCATTGATGTGACCCAGTCTACAATGCCACAAGAAGGATTCGTTCAGTTCAGAACTCTTCCTCTTGTGTGTGTTTGTTATGTTCAGAACTGTTGATTGATTTAGAACATAAATGCCATTGCACAACGTGCCTGATCCAACTAACTTTTGGTTATGGAAAATGTTCATAACATTATCCTGTAATACAAAATTATATCCCTCTTTACTTAATAAAGAAACCGATATAATGTTGCATATCAGGTTCGGCATGTAATAGCATTCGTTCAGAACCAATGTATTACCAGTTGGTAATACAAGGTGATATTCCCCGACAGTCTTAGCTGCAACAATTGCACCATTTCCAACTCTAATGTCTTTATCACCTTCTCCAAGTTCTCTACCTTTCTTAAGCCCATGTAACTGATTACATATATGGGATCCTGACCCGGTATCCAATACCCAGGACGTAGAGCAAATGGAGAAACAGTTCTCAGTAACGAACACACCCGAAGAAAATGCATCAGCATGTACTGATCAGTCGAAAATATTGCATATTTTAACAGGCAATTTCCTTATCATCTGCATACATATAGAAGTGTTCGGCATCAGTATTCTACATATTAGCAAATCTATCACAGATTATCAAATTACATGTACTAGACCTTAAAACCGGCATTTCTAGGGAAATTGACTGCATTGCATTACATAGCATATTTTCTATATCTTGCAACCCGTGTTTCGAAGTCTGTGCAGGAAAAGAGAAGCTTGCTCGATCATTACATTGCTCGACCATTACAATTGCTCGTAAACTCACTTAACTCAAATCTGGTATCAACACAGAAGGGATTATACAAATCAAAACATCAGAGAAAGACCCAAACTCCAGTGAAAAGCTTCAGCAGAAAGCCCAAGGCCCAAGCCCACTAACAAGCCGCGGAAGCGTGGCATTTACATGGTCATTGCGGCTGATCCGCGGCTAAGAGGTGACGTCATCAGCTAATTTTTAGCCCAGTATGCTTCTGCCAGGGCCCACTGCTCAGAAATGCACTTGAAGTTCCAGAAGACTCCAGATATTTCTACCAGATCAGCAAACACCTTGAGTTACATTACATTAGCCTAATCATTCTAGAACTTTCCCTAAACCCTAGCTTAAACCCTAAGCTAACTCCTAACAAACTCCTTCTAGAAACTCTTCAACAAACTTTGGGAGGGAAAGTTCTAATTCAAACCTAAACCTAGGGTTTGGGAGTTCTATAAATAAGGCCCTAGGCTCATTGTAAGAAAAAATTGAACCTTGGGAAAGCTTAGAAAAATCAATCCCATTCTTCATCTCCTTCTTCCTCAAGTTTAGTGAGAGAGCTTGTAGGAAACCCTAACCCTAAATCCAACCACAATTCAAGATCTTGAGTGCAAGCCAAGCAAGATGCCTTCAACCCTTTTATGAGCCGAGCCGATCTTCAATCGGGCAAGAGATCAAAGTAGATCCACGATCCACGGAGACGAGCGAAGCCGAGTCAACGATCGATTTCTTCTTCTTGTAGATTCTTGAAAGAATGTATTGAAATTGTTGATTAAATAAAAGGTGATATTCTTTTATCTTGTTTTCTTTAAATTCCGCATCATGTTATCTTTACAAATCTTTAATATTGTCTTTGTGGTGATGTCTGAATAAAACTCCGCTCGTCGAGGAGTCGAGACGGATAATAGAATGATGATGTAACATAGCTTTAATCGATTCTTGATTCCCACGAGTTTTGTAAACCCTAGCAAGTTCAAGAAACGACGACCCATTTCGTTTCGATGCTTTCTTGATTGACATCGATCGAAATTGGGGAGTTACGATCGTTTCTTGAATTTGGTAGAGGCTAGAAAAGGAATGATATCGACGAAAGAACAAGGGTTATAGGATGAAACCCTAGTTTCACGAGAAAACCCTAACTCTTGTCGATGATCATCGATCTAGTATCAATCCTTCGAAGGACAAGAACACGATATCTTTAGATTACATCACGTCTATCGATCCTATCGATTCCTACGAGCCTCTTTTAGATTCTTGATTGTTGATTGGAAATATTATCAAAACAACCGATTCTTGATTGTTTATAGTTTCTTGATTCTTGAGTAAAGAATAGTGACACTTGAATACAAATCATTCTTGAATCATGTTTTCTTTTATTGTTGCTTAACTTTTCATTTCAAACGTATCAAAATACAAGTGAATCGTGCAATCCCTGTGGACGATCCGCACTCATTCATTAACTACATCCGACACCGTAGTTTGATTGCGGTCAAAATAGTTTTTGGTTGTGAAGTTCTTTACAAATTTCTCTATATACTACACAACGGGAAAAACGATCAATCAAAATGGCGCCGTTGCCGGGGATCGCGCTAATTCATTTGCAATTTTAGTTTGAAATGAAAGAATTATTACATTTTACTTCTTGAAATCAAAATTCGTACAAACTCTTACACGTGTGTTGTGATTTGACTGCAAGGTGATCTGGAGTATTCTGTGCTGTGATAAAATTGTTTGGAGAGTACCAGAGAACAGAGGGTAGAAACAGAAAGCATCTGGTGAAATTGTGTACAGTGATACCAATATTGGAGCGCGGAAGGGCGGCACAAAGCCACCATACGCGGCGGAAACGCGGCAGCATTGAAGGATCACTGAAAAATTTTCAGTGCAGGTGATTTCTTGCTCTCTCCCCTCTCCTATTTTTAGCTCCAATTAACCCTTTGCTGCAGGATTCTTTGCAAATAAATCGCAGCGCGCAAAAGCAAAATAAAAATTGTGTGTGATTTTGATTTCTTGGTTGTTTGCATTCTAATACGGAAATTTAAGGGGCACGGCCAAATCCAAATTAGGTGGGGATTTCATTACCCTTCCTAGGCCCCGAAAATCGCAAAACTTGCATCCGCATTACCCTCATTAATTAAAAGAAATCTAGAGAAGACTCTAAGGACTGTCGCGCTCAATAGGACAAGAGAAGGTCGTGGGTAATTCATTGCTTATCCGCGTTTTCTTGTGGTGCCTAAGGCGAGTGTGTCTAAGGCTAGTGGTTATTAATTAGGTCCACTGTAGTGGTGGTTCCTTCCCACTTACCTGGCACTTATCCGGCCACAGGGGGACAAAGAGGCAGTGGAGGATTGATCCTGCGGCTTGTCTTTTGGCAGTTAGGAGCGGTCTAGAGCCGGACCTAGGTGACCACTAGATTCTAGGGTTGTGTGCTGCATTTGTTTTGTCGCATCATTTTTTCAAAATCCGTCCCTTTTTAAAGCAAGCACCGCATTCATTTTACCCCTAATTATAAGTCAACGCTGCCACTTGTACTAACCTTTTTTAGTGCAAGATAGGCTGGACACGGGATTCTAGTGCCCGTTTAGTCCGCGTACCTTTTATCGACTCCGAAGTCGATAATTCTCCATTTACCTTTTCTTTACCCACTACCACACCCACATCGATGGATCCGAATCCATCAAACTTCTTTAACCCTAATCTGCCACCGTCCGTTGGTGCGCAGAATCCACCCCACATTTCTCTCCAGGAAAGATGCTATCCACATAGAGGTCCTCTTTCGACCTGCTTATCCACACCACCAGCCAATGGGGATAACTTTGAGATTAAGCCCCAGTATATCAATCTTTTACCCAAATTCCACGGACTCGAGACTGAGGACGCTTACGTTTTCATTACCAAATTTGAAAACGTATGCGCAATGATGGGTACGTCACAACTTTCAGTGGATGCTATGCGTCTACGACTTCTCCCATTTACCTTGTGCGATATAGCCGAGAAGTGGCTATACAACACTACCGCACACTCTATTACGAATTGGGGAGAATTCGTCGCTGCATTCCTTAAGAAATTTTACCCAATACAAAAGACAGCTCGAATCCGTAGCGAACTGAATCAATTTGCCCAGCTCCCTGCTGAACCATTTTCAAAATGCTTTGAACGTTTCAAGGATCTATTGGTTCAGTGTCCTCATCACGGCATCCCGAGATGGGAGCTTTGCCGAATTATATATGAGGGCAGTAACCCTAACACGAAACAGAGCCTTGAAAACATGTGTCAAGGTACTTTTATGTCTAAGGATGATGGGGAAGCTTGGAGATACTTAGAAGAGTTCGCTGAAAAGTCTTTACAGTGGGAAAGTCCATCATTTAGGAGTGGCAATAACCAATCGGATGTTTCCATAGGAGTTAGAGCTGACATTTCAGCTATACAAAAGAAACTCGAGACTATGGAAAACAAATTTTTAGCTGCCTCCCTTAACCAAATGTCACTTTCCAAAACTGTATGTAGCTGCTGTTCTGATCCGTCTCACTTGACGGAAGAATGTCCGTTTCAAGGTCGTGAGCATACCAATGCCACATTTCAAAGACCGAGAAACGATCCTTTTTCTTCCACATATAATCAGGGTTGGAGGAATCACCCTAATTTTTCTTGGAACCAATCACAATCACAAAACACGGTTCCAAACCAAAACAATTTTCAAAGGGTCCCTCCACCACAACAGCAGCCACAACTTCAATTGAGTCAGCACCCCTTTCAAGCACATAATCTTCAAAATCCGGTCAACACACCTGCACTGTCTAGTCCTTTACAGTTGACCGGGACTGATGAATCCTCTTCTTTTGTGCAATACATGAATTTGATCTTAACAAATATCATGCAAGTTTCGGCTGAAATGAAATCTTCCGTCGATGACATGAAGAAAAACTCTGCGTCCCAAAACGAGAGTATTAAATCGATGGAAGAAGAAATTGCAAGATTAAAAGCCGAACTAAGTGCAAGAGAAAAAGGGAAACTTCCAGCTCAACCCTTACCCAATCCTGGTTATTCACATCATGTGAATGCAATCACCACGTTGAGATCTGGAAGAGTGCTTGACAATCATGTTGGGGAAGAAGTTGATGATACTGATAATCCTATTAACACCCCGGCTGAGACCTTTCCACACACACACACTTCTGACCCTACTTCTTCTACCCCACCACCCTCTTCCGAGCCTATTCTCCATTTCCCAAAAGGCTCACCACTACAGCCCACCTCTTTTACCCCTCCACGGACGATCCCCACTTCTATACTGGGATCGGTTCCACACACACTTTCTTCTCCTAGGATGGACCCAGCGCTTATTGCTAAAGCACCTTACCCTAATCGGTTAAGGGCTAACACACCAAGTCCACAGATGGAGAAGATCACTGAGATGTTTAAACAGGTTAACATCAATATCCCTCTTCTAGATGCTATCCAACAAGTCCCTGCATATGCAAAAGTTCTTAAAGATTTTTACACTAGAAAGAGGAAGAAACAAATGCCCAAGAAGATATTCATGGCTAAGACAGTAGACACAGCTTTCCCCCAGCAATTACCGAGGAAACGTAAGGATCCTGGATATCCTACGATTTCCATCTCTATTGGGGAGAAACACATTAACCGTGCTCTACTAGATCTTGGGGCAAGTGTTAACCTGCTTCCTTTCTCAGTTTATGAGCAGTTAGGAATCGGAGAGTTGAAACCATCTCCATGCACTCTCCAGATGGCTGACCGATCAATCACCAGACCTCGGGGTGAACTAGAGGATGTGTTAATAAAAATCGGAGAATTTATATTCCCGGTGGACTTTATTGTAATTGATACACAACCTGTAGCGAACTCACGGAATCAAATTCCGGTGATTTTAGGTCGCCCCTTTTTGGCCACTTCCAATGCTATCATCAATTGTCGTAACGGTTCCATGACCCTATCCTTTGGAAACAGGACAATTGAGATGAACATTTACAAGTTAGGAAGTGTACCCTCCGAACCTACTGTTCAGGTCTGTTCTGTCGACTTAATGGATATCGACAGCAGCGAATTAGATAATCCTCCTGATACCGATCTAGACTCTTTTCATACGTTATTGTTTGACCCAACTATGTATCATACACATACGGACTCTTCCACCGAGATGTCCGGGTCTGCAATTAACACCGATTATGAACTGATTTTAGAGTCTGAAGATCACCACGCACCTTGTGATGACATTATTCTTCGGGGTATAGATGAAACTTTTGAGGAGATCTTCGCTGATGAACTCGCATTTCTAAATAACACGGGTGTTGAGATGAATCAGGTTCTACTCACTGAAATTGAACCTCCACCCCTTCTTCTGAAATGTAAGAAGAATACGAGTAATCCATCACATACACTGCATCGTCTCTCCAAAATGAGACGCACACACATTCTCTTCCACCACTTACCTTTTCCCCACTTTTTCTTCCACCAACCCGAGCACTGCATTGATAAAATTTTTGAATGGTTGGTATTAACCTTCGGTCTTTGCAAAGCTTGGCATCGACCAATGATTTTTGACCCCTACTTGTGATTTTCAAAGTTTAACATTGCATAATTCAAGTTTGGGGGGGTATAATTTTTTCTGGCTCCTGAAAAGAAAAATTTTACAAAATTTTGAGCCAAAAATAAGTTTGGGGGAGGTTCTTCACTTATATATTTTGCCCCCACTAATAAATTCCTCCCAAGCTTACAGGTTTTTCGAGATTTAGCTGATGGCAACAGTGAGGACACTGTTGAAAACAAGTTTGGGGGAGGTTTGTGCTTATTTTCGCATCATTTGCATATCATCTGCATAAGCACAAAACATTTCTTTTAAAAATCTATAAAAATTGAAAAATTTTCAAAACCCATAAAAATTAAAAATTTTCAAATATAAAAATAATTTTAATATTTACACTTTTTTGTATATAAATAAGATAATGAAAGTTTAGATAGTGAAAAGTTACATCCATGAGATTAGAAAAATTCTAGAAAACTAAGAAAATTAGAAGTTTTCTTGTACGAACTAGTAATAAGTAGTTATGAGCCGTTGTCCCAAGGGTTAGTAAGATGAAGGACGTCACTAATCTGAGGATAAAAATAAGTCAGAAAAATAGTTTCTATTCTGGAAGCCAAACATTTTGAACGTTGCTACCCTGCTATTCGCACTTACACACGTCTTGAAGCCTGGGATAGTAGAGGATACCTTGAAATGCTCTTGTCTTAAAGCCAAAAGTATGAAAAAAAAATATGGTGAGAAAAATGGACACTGGTTTTGTTATCACCAAGGGAATAAAAAAAATATATAGCGAGGGTGCCTTTTCATCTAGTGCCCTAAGGCCAACTGGTCTGGGAGTCACTGCTATACCTAAGGTGGTGCAAGACTAGGAAAATACACCAAATAAGCAAGCACATGAGTAATCGGTCGGTTAGTACCTCAAGAAGTATTAACGGTCGCATGAAAGTGTGTGAGCTCATCGAAAAAAAAAAAAGAGAGTACTGAGGTTGATGGGCAAGAGTATGATAGCTTGAATTGAATTCTCCGGGTGTAGGGATGTCTTTACACACACGCAGGGTTATATGATCGATGTTTGGAATACAGATAGGAATGAAGAATAAGATGATGTTTTATTGAGGGAGGACGTGATTTCTAACATCTTTTCATGACCATTAAGATAGGGCTCATGACAACCGAAAAGCTAGCTTAGTTGGAAACCCTAATTTTCAAAGCTTTTCTTCTACAATTATTTTCTTTAAATGTAATATTCATGATCTTCCTTTTATTATTGGATTTTGTGGGTGCAATCCGCTGAAAACCCTCAGGAGACAACACTCCTCCTACTAGGGACACCTAGAGGTTTAAAGGCTTGTTGCACGTGCTCAGTGCAATAGTGTTGCCTACGAAAGTGTGCTAGTTAGTTTTTCTCTTTCTTTATTTTCTCCTTCTCTTTTTAATAAAACATTCGCTCGAGACGATCGAAATTAAGTTTGGGGGTATTTGATCAGTCGAAAATATTGCATATTTTAACAGGCAATTTCCTTATCATCTGCATACATATAGAAGTGTTCGGCATCAGTATTCTACATATTAGCAAATCTATCACAGATTATCAAATTACATGTACTAGACCTTAAAACCGGCATTTCTAGGGAAATTGACTGCATTGCATTACATAGCATATTTTCTATATCTTGCAACCCGTGTTTCGAAGTCTGTGCAGGAAAAGAGAAGCTTGCTCGATCATTACATTGCTCGACCATTACAATTGCTCGTAAACTCACTTAACTCAAATCTGGTATCAACACAGAAGGGATTATACAAATCAAAACATCAGAGAAAGACCCAAACTCCAGTGAAAATCTTCAGCAGAAAGCCCAAGGCCCAAGCCCACTAACAAGCCGCGGAAGCGCGGCATTTACATGGTCATTGCGGCTGATCCGCGGCTAAGAGGTGACGTCATCAGCTAATTTTTAGCCCAGTATGCTTCTGCCAGGGCCCACTGCTCAGAAATGCACTTGAAGTTCCAGAAGACTCCAGATATTTCTACCAGATCAGCAAACACCTTGAGTTACATTACATTAGCCTAATCATTCTAGAACTTTCCCTAAACCCTAGCTTAAACCCTAAGCTAACTCCTAACAAACTCCTTCTAGAAACTCTTCAACAAACTTTGGGAGGGAAAGTTCTAATTCAAACCTAAACCTAGGGTTTGGGAGTTCTATAAATAAGACCCTAGGCTCATTGTAAGAAAAAATTGAACCTTGGGAAAGCTTAGAAAAATCAATCCCATTCTTCATCTCCTTCTTCCTCAAGTTTAGTGAGAGAGCTTGTAGGAAACCCTAACCCTAAATCCAACCACAATTCAAGATCTTGAGTGCAAGCCAAGCAAGATGCCTTCAACCCTTTTATGAGCCGAGCCGATCTTCAATCGGGCAAGAGATCAAAGTAGATCCACGATCCACAGAGACGAGCGAAGCCGAGTCAACGATCGATTTCTTCTTCTTGTAGATTCTTGAAAGAATGTATTGAAATTGTTGATTAAATAAAAGGTGATATTCTTTTATCTTGTTTTCTTTAAATTCCGCATCATGTTATCTTTACAAATCTTTAATATTGTCTTTGTGGTGATGTGTGAATAAAACTCCGCTCGTCGAGGAGTCGAGACGGATAATAGAATGATGATGTAACATAGCTTTAATCGATTCTTGATTCCCACGAGTTTTGTAAACCCTAGCAAGTTCAAGAAACGACGACCCATTTCGTTTCGATGCTTTCTTGATTGACATCGATCGAAATTGGGGAGTTACGATCGTTTCTTGAATTTGGTAGAGGCTAGAAAAGGAATGATATCGACGAAAGAACAAGGGTTATAGGATGAAACCCTAGTTTCACGAGAAAACCCTAACTCTTGTCGATGATCATCGATCTAGTATCAATCCTTCGAAGGACAAGAACACGATATCTTTAGATTACATCACGTCTATCGATCCTATCGATTCCTACGAGCCACTTTTAGATTCTTGATTGTTGATTGGAAATATTATCAAAACAACCGATTCTTGATTGTTTATAGTTTCTTGATTCTTGAGTAAAGAATAGTGACACTTGAATACAAATCATTCTTGAATCATGTTTTCTTTTATTGTTGCTTAACTTTTCATTTCAAACGTATCAAAATACAAGTGAATCGTGCAATCCCTGTGGACGATCCGCACTCATTCATTAACTACATCCGACACCGTAGTTTGATTGCGGTCAAAATAGTTTTTGGTTGTGAAGTTCTTTACAAATTTCTCTATATACTACACAACGGGAAAAACGATCAATCATGTACTTTCTTCATTCGGGTGGCATGGGAATCCTGGTATTCCCCTATATCCTGTTCATTCCTATAACTCTTATAAGAATGAACGGAACCAACGTTCCCCAGCACAGTATAACATGCGGGTTCGGTCAATACATCCATATTATTATCTTGATTAAGGCATGAAATGGTCGCTACCTGGAGAGAGAGAGAAGAAAACACTTTAGCGTAAGCTCGTGCAAGATCAGATTGGTTATTATCTTATCTAATCAGGATGGCTCCCACTGCTTTTTATCAAATCTTCCTCCAAACCCTAAAAGGAAAGACTAGCCGGGATTAATTACACACTACAAGTTCGCCAATCTTTCAGCCAGGCCAGTGTCGGTACTTTGAGGGAGGTCCCTCGTGCTTTCGCACGAACCTAATTAATGTAAACCTCGTTTTCCCAGAGGCGTAACCCCGTTGACACCTTTCTAGACACCTACTTGATCAGCTAAGTGCAATGTGTAAAACTCTCCCAGGAGTAACTCTTACTCGCAGCGGGTATCGGGATCCAACTATCTCATAGAAGGTATGCAATCTCATTGCAAATTTCAATACTTGAAATTCCCGATAATATTTTGCCCCTAGTGTCCTATGACCTTGACAAAGGCCAACAAATCACAGGATGCTAGTCAAGTTCAACCCGTCATTTCTTGATTGAATCAAACCCACCCGCACGACCCTTGACAAAGGCCAACAAGGTCGTACGACTACCATGAAACAATCTGCATCATATGCATAAGCAGATAATCACTTTTTAGCTACCGCACACTACGCCTTGACAAAGGCCAACAAACGCAGCACGAATACTAAACAGTTCTTATCTGAAATGACGGAGGGCTACGACAGGTTTTTCTGAAAACCTATTGCGTAATGAACTCGATATCGTTGTAGAATCAAATGAAGTTTTAAAATGGAGTGATTTTGAGGCTTTTCTAGTTTTGCTAAAGGAGTCACTCCCGGTGAAGGGATCTCGGTCCTTTCCTCGTCGAATGAGGTGCGGGATATATCATATATATCACTGTGCAAAGCAGAAACTATAGAAGCAATCAAAAGCAAACCGAGTGTGTAGCATCTGCCAGTTATTGCTAAAGGAGTCACTCCCGGTGAAGGGATCTCGGTCCTTTCCTCATCGAATAAGGTGCAGGATATATCATATATACCGCTGTGCAAAGCAAGAACTGTAGCTACCTGTTTTATTTTAAAATTCGATTCCACAACATCTTAGGTTTCTTATCTTTCATTAATCACATTAATGAAGTCCCATCATTTAAATACCTAAACATCACAGATAGATATGACGTACACTTATGCCATCCGCATTCGCCTCGATGTCCCCTCGTGCACCGTTAGGTTAGGTAACTAACGACAGAGCAGGGCAGGGCTAGCGCGGGTGTAAAACATAAGTAACGTCTATATAATATATCATATATACTATATACTATATCCATCACAGAATCACAACACAGATATCGCAGCAGAAGAAACATATGAAATATTGGATATACTAGGACGTCCGTGTTTTCAATACGAGCCAGTATAAAACACGGATTACACGGTCGTGATGAATAGCCAATCCCACACCCCTAGACCCCTACGAGAGCGGCAAGCAACCCTGCCAATTCTAGGGTTAGGAGACCCGGACTCGACTCCTCGAGTTGGTCTCCCACTGGACCCCAGAACCCGGTTACTTGTGCTCCCCTCCTTGGGTCTATCCTAATGCGGAAAAGTAAATAATATACAAAGGGTGACAACTTCCGCTACCTGGAAGTGCCCCAAATAAAAGAATATTACATACAAGTTTTACATGAATGAAAATGAAAAACACTCATCTCACATAAAAACCCCCGGCTATTCGAACACGACGATCCAATATAACATATCCAGCAACACATAACATCACATGTCATCAACGTAAGTAAGTATGCATACCCCAATTGTCGTTGACGTATAGCAACGAAACCGGCGATATGAACATACTACACTTACGGTCACAGAAAAGAAAGTGTAAAACTACAACAATTGGAATCCGCAACCTCTTTAGACATCGCATGCCTAACAGATATAAATCCCGCATTTTAGTCTCATTATCGAAAACTCTTTTCAATATCATATGGGACTAAATTGCTAGATTTATAACATTCATTCAGTTATCTCATAACTACTTGTGAATTCCAATTATTGTATCCAATTCCGGACAAATAGAATATATTAAACTTTCCGATCGAACATTCGAACACCCAAGTTTTCCCGACACCGATCAACACATGAAATAGGTTCAAAGACATTCATTTCATGCCTCAGTACCAACGGTCCAGCCGTAGAAGGGTCAAGCCAACGCCTCACATGTGGCACGCCGTACTGCCCCAAACCCGAAGGTTCAAAGGGCAGTTCAAGACGGTCACATAATCGAGTTAAGGTTTGTTGTCTTCTAGAGGGACCATCGCGTTACTTGCACTACTCAGAACGTGTTTAAACCACAGAGAAATCCAACATTTGGAAATCTCCCGACAGGGGAAAAATTGGGTATTTATATCCGGTCGAACTTTTTAACATATTCTAAAAATTATCCGGAAGTACACAAAGACGAAATTTGATACCCCGATCGAAACACCGAATCCCCAAAGCAACCCCAGAAAATTCAACTCTTGAATAAATTTTAAAAATTCCCAGAAAATCCAACACCAGAAGATATCAGTTACTGTGCAAAAATTATATAATAATTTAATAAAGCTGCCGCGGATCCGCCGCCTAAGGAGGCTTAGGCCGCGGATCCGCCGCGCTTTAGACTGTTCATGAAGAAATTTTTGCACCGTAATTCATATATTTCCCTGCTGAATTTTTTAGCAATTTTTAATCTGGAAAAATCCCAGAATTTAGAAAAAGTCCAGAGAGCATCTTAAAGTGTGGTTTTCGGGTTCGATCGGGCTTCAAATTGCGTCTAGACTTCGCCTAAGGCTCTAGCTAGGCTCTGATACCACTGTAGGGTTCCTAGGCACACTATAGAGGTCTCACAAGGCATCGATCATGCCAATTTCAAAAAAAAATGGTGCCGAGAAACCCTAGACTACGGATCTTAGACTAGATTTCTAGGCGAAACGGTAAACTAGTTAACTACTTAACTAGAAGTGAGAAGCTACAACCTTTGTAGATCCGGATATCCAACTCCTTAGCTCCACGTGGTCATGCCCTCGCTGTCCATCTCGAATCCCGAACTCAAGCATCGTCTTCGTCGGAGAAACGGGCGAGCTAGGTCGTCGGCTTCGTGCCGAAGATGATCTACGTCGAGGCATCACTAGTTCAAGCTCCGACTTCACAAACTTGTGAAACTTGTGAAGTAAACACCCAAAACAACTTGGCAAGAGGTAGAGGGTGAATAAATAGGAGGTGGGTTCACTTTAGAATTGGATTTCTCACTTTGGATCTCAAGATGCCATTAAAGTAGCAAGCTTTTCTATTTCAAGAAGAAGAAGAAGATGAAGCTAGTTATGATAAGTTCTTTTTTAAAATGAAAAGAAAAATACAAACTTATCATAACTTTAACTAGGGTTAAGTGTAGAGAATAAACCATGGTCATTTGAGTGGGTTACGGTTAAGCATGAAGACAAGAATGGTTAGCAAAGTCAAAGCTTCATGAAGCTTCAATATGAAACAAAAATTGCCACCATTTTCATCTTAAAGTTTATCCAAATAAATGAATAAACAAATAAATGAATAAATGCATAATCAAAACCCTAATCTCAAGTTAACTATGGTTTAATTCTATACACTTGACCATATGATCAAGTATCATCAAACATGATACAAATATGTGCACAAAAGTATATCACATATACAATGTGTAAATCAAGTGAGAAAAATCCGTTTAAAATGAACCAATACTAGTTAATGCAAAGTAATATATCAAATATATAATTATACATTAAATCATTAAATCAATACTTGATTCAATGATCCGGTCATGTCGCACATAACCGACTAGTATTCAATGCATCGATTTATCGAATCAATGATTCGATAACTAGGTCATATCTCATACAACCAATCGAAACATTAATCGCGAGAATCAAATACGGTATCACATACACGCATTATTCTCGGTCCCGCACATATCTCATATGCACTCCTATTTCGTTTCGCTTGAGCTAGGAAACCTCTGTGTAGGACTCTAAAGACTCGTCAATACGCCGGTAGCAGATGATGATCATATCAAGCACCCACAAGCCGCAAGCGGTCTGCTAAACGTAACGGCCACCTGGGTATTGAACGATCAGAAGATCGACGAGCTAGCCCGCTTACACTCCTGCGAATCCGACCAGTAACACTTACCATACAGTCCGGTCTCTTCGTCTGATATGTCGCATATCAAGTCTAGGGGTGGTAAACGTCAGACCCCAATAACCCGATAAGTCGTACCGATGTGAGGCTCATAACGGATCGAGAAACTACTGGTAACACTTACCAGCAAATCTCTGATCAGCCCTGGCCAGGGACTTCCCTGCTACGGCCAATCGAGCACTGCGCAACATCAACCCCCAATACCGGGAGAGACGAAACCCCTCCTATCGCTCATTGCCTCCATGTGACTCGGGACTGTGCCCAAAGACCACCGTTTTGCACGCCCTCATGGACGTGGCAAGGTGGAGATCAAAGCACAGTGGGAATCACACAAGACTCTATGACGATCTCGGGTCTACAGACTAACCTGTACAAGTGTCACCTGAGAACTGCCATCTGACGTGAGCTATAATACCATCTGGGAGTTCTCGGCGAGTCCGTCCAGTGTACTCAGTCTCCACTGAGCACCCGTATACCATCTCTGATGTTAAACACCAATGGATATGGGATCATCCATCGCCCATCACATGGGTCGGGAAGCGTATACGCTAGTCTATACTGGTATATCGATGCCCCGTCTCGATACACCCACGACTAGGGACTTTGAAGGATGTACTTATGGACTACCATGTCCCCACTAGTATGATCTGCATCATAGTCCAGGTAGTCAAGTACAAATCCTAAGGGCTTTACCAACATGTAACTATAAGACAGTATAAAGAGACTAGTGTACATGTTAAGATAAAGAGCAACCAGATAGCATACTATCATGTCGAGCAAGAAAGTCATCTCTATATATGTCCAAGCATCCAATATAATATACATCATTTGTACAATACTGGCCTCTAGGGCATACATACAACTAACAATAGAGAGGGCGATTGTGTTCGCACGTCCCAAGTAGAAGGTCTTCATCGCCAAAAGTAACATCAGCCGTGTGCACTTCCTCCAATTCATCCTTCATCTTTTCCTCGGCCAAGCATTCTTGGAAATGTTCTGGGTCTTGGAGCACCTTAATCAACGAATCTCTCGCCTCTTTTGATAGCAAAAGGGCGTCAAAAATGCTAAGTTGTGAGGGCAGCTTTCTCAGATGTGCTAAGATGTTGTAATCCACCTTATTCTTCTTCGGCGGGTTGTTGGCGTTTAGCTCTTCCAGAACTTGGTCATCTAAGACGATGTCTTCAGAGACCTTTTCTTTCCCTTTATCTTTTCTGCTTGAGGGTCCAAGGTTCTTTTCAGGCAGCGTCCGATTCCGCAGCCGAATATTTTCGCAAACCTTCGGCTCTTCTTCTTTTCCCGAAGTTGACTCTTTAAAGAGAGGGGCGAGTTCCAGCTCTTCATCAGAATCACTCCCGAATGTAGGCACTTGTGACCCGCCAGTGTTAACCATGCGACAATCGCCGGTAGTTCTTTCAAGCCTTTCAGTCGTATTTCTTTGCTCCCGACGAGTTTTGCGCTTTTCCTGCTTAAAGCGTTGTCGATGAGCAACGTATCCTTGCCACCATTTATCGAAAGCTTTGCACTCTTGAGTGGGGTGCGAAACCTTCTGATGATATAAGCAATAAGAGGGGTGCATTTCTATTTCACCAGTAATTTTTCCTTCAGAGGATGGTAGCTTCATGCCCATTGATATGGCCTTAGCAAACCTTTTCTTTATCTTGAATTGGCTTTTGTCGGTAGCGAAGGTGTTTTGCTCTAGCGGGATCATCTCAGCTCTTTCATCAAGTCGCTGGCGCTTGGCCCTTTCAAATATGGCCGTCTCACGTTCTCGATCAGCTTTACTTTTCTGTCGAGCTTCGTTAAGGAACGCGTCAATCATTTCATCTGATAGTTTCGGGAATTTTGGTTCAAGATCTGCCCCCAGCGTTTCAGTGCCAGGAGTCTCCTCATTGTTCGTGATCGAATAGGAAATCATATGACAGCTCGCCACGCATTCTTTGGATTCATCTGACGAACTTTCTTCCTCACCTTCCTCTTGAAAGACATGGTTGAGAAACTCTTGGAGCGTAATGGGAGTCCGTGCCTTTTGGTTGTATTCTTCCAACGCGTCAATTTGCTTTTGTAAGTCCATGCGTTTGCCGCCAGGCTTCACGGACTTCTTAGATTTCTTCTTCTTCTTTTTCGAAGATTTTGACGGCTGGCTGCAAGTGCTTGAACCTCCACCATCGGTCTTTGGAGTTGGACGTGGCTTCAACATCCCTTCAGTGACCTGCGGTTCCAACGGATTCTTCCACTTGATCGCTGGACATGTCTGAAGATCGTTTAGCATCCTCTTTGTCTTGGCTGATAATACAACCTCCCAAGGAGCTTCTTCAATGACGGAGCATGTTGCCCCCGGCGTATTCGTCCCCTTAGAGGTGTGGGGCTGCGGGAGATTCACCTTCCATTTGTCAGATAACGCGAACTTGCCCTGTCGGTACTGGTTTTCAAGCCAATTTTTGAAAACGTAGCAATATTCGATCGGATGGCCTAGTACTCGATGATAAGGACAGTAGTTGGGCTCGTTGACGTCACTTGGTTGCAACGGACGTTTTGGATCCGGCAAATTTATGAGTCTGTTGCGCAACGCCAGCTCGAATAACCTTCTCGTTTTATCGCGGGGAAAGGAATAAGGACGTCCCATCCTATCCTCAAGGGGTACGTATGGTCGCATAATATTTTGACGAGCAACCGGCTTCGAGTCGCTCAGTTGTTGTTGAGCATTAGCGACGACAATTGCTTTTCCCTTCCCTTTGTCATTTCGGGTGTCTGGTCTTGGAAGAGGGGGTTTATGGCCCATTTGATCCATTTGCGCTAGTTTGTCAATCAAGGCCTGGAAGGTAGTCGGCTTGAAAAACATCATAAACTGCAAGATGGTTGCTTATGGATCGAGGGTTCCCATAAACATACCCACCGCGGGAGCTTCTTCAATGCGCTGCTCACACTTTGACCATAAGTTCCGCCATCGTATAGCGTACTGAACCCACGTCTCGCCGGGTTTTACCCTAGCGTCAATCAGTGCTGTCATCGGGCTACATTCACTGGCGCTTGCAAAACGCTGAGTAAACAACAGCTCCATCTCCGCGAAGGTTTTAATAGAGTCTTTCAGGAGCTCAGAGTACCATTCAAACGCCGTATCTGATAAGCTTCCAACAAACTAGCGAAGCAACAGCTTGTCGTCACCGCCGGTGTTGCCGCAGAGTGCCCTGAACTGGGCAACATGCTGATGAGGATTGCCCGTCCCCTTGTAGACATGGAACTTGGGAATCGTATAACCTGGCGGGTACTTGATTTGATCGTACCAACTCGGATATGACCTCCCCGTTTTCACGACCTGGCCGGCTGTTTCGGTTGCATGATGAACCCGTATTTGTTGGGCGATGTACTCATCCAAATCAGCTTTGGAGATTGTATCCTCTTTAGCTGTGGACAGAGCTGGTGGAGGATTCGACGTCTCTCCCCTATCGTCTTCAAGGATGATCGGGGGATCTTCAGCAGGTGGATCTTGTTGAATCATCATACCCACCATGTCCTGGAACAGGAGGGCCATTTTCTTTATGTTGGTTGCCTGCTCCGCAGCTTCTTTATCCTTCTTCTCCAGTACGCGACGAAGGAATTCTGCGTCCGTTTCTTGTTCTTGACGCTCGTCCGAGGATGTTTCAGGGGTTTCTTTTGGCCCTGTAAGTGCGGCCATAGCGTTCATCATCTCTTAGAGCTTCTGCTGCTGCTCCTGAGCCTTGGTCACTGACCTCGTGTGCGGTCTATGACCTGTTGATATGCGGCTATCTTCTTTTCCCGATGCCATATAAACCGTATGAACTGTTATGCCCCCTGACTTGGGGCGTTTAGGTTCACCATTTTTAACTTTTGCCGCTGACGCAGGAGTTTTCTCTGGCCTCCTTCTTTTGTGGGCCGTTGAGGTTGAAGGAACCTGTGAAGGGGGCAGCCTTGCAGCTGCTGTCCCCTGCTGTTTAATAGGGCAGTCCTTGTCTTTTTCCACCTTCGCCTTTTTCTGGTGATGAGAGTGACCTGGGTCAATCACGGAGTCTTGAACCCTCCACCAAACTTTATAAATTCTTGAGGACAGCCATTGAGGGGGCTGTTCTCGTTTCGTTTCTGAAACTCTCTCCGCGAGTGGAGGAGATCTCTTCAGTGTAGCGGTTGGAGAGTTCTTCCGTACCCTCCTCAGCAGTTCAAAGCTATTCCCGGTTGCGATAGCAGTGTTGACTTCCACCACTGGAGCCGGTGGAGTCAGCCCTGAGGGAGAGTTGCCCCCTGCCTTCCTCACTCGTTGCCAATGGCAACGTCGAGCACGGCGAGCCGTTGGGATTGGCTCAGAGATTGAGATAGTTTCTTTTTTCCCCCTGTCTGAATGAGGCGCCGCCGGTGTTAACCTCTTAAAGACTGAGGTTGTCTTCTGAGGGGTGGTATTCAACGTGTCGAAGACGGATCCTTGAGCAGGGGCAGGAGCAGGCATCGTCAGTCTTGAAAAGACTGACTCTTTGACAGGGGAAGCCGCCTTGACGACTTCTGGAGCAGCAGTTATTGCTTTCCTTGAGACAGCCAATTTAGAGTTCTGATTTATCCTGGTGAAAACAGAGGCTGTCGGTTTGGTAGTGGGAAACCCGTTGACAGGGGCCGTCGTAGCAGTAAGCCGATCGAAGACCGACTTCTTGTTCACTTCCGGTGCAGGCATTGGCTCAGAGAAGCTTGTAGGTGAGATCATGGTCCCGAAGAACAGGCCAGTGGTGGCTTGGGTCACCTGGTCTACTGGCAGAGTGAGGAAGGAAGCCGCTTGGGGCCCATATGCTACACCTCCCAGTGAGGTGGAGCGTCCGTTGCAGTGGCACTTCGAGCACTTGGTGCAATTAGAGGCCATTGAATCTTGAGTTCTCTGCCAGGCAAAAGACCAAATCTTAGTAACTTGAAATCCTAAGGCAACCATTAACAAACCGCGACTGGTTCGCGAAGACGACACACGAAGCGTGGAGTGGAAAGAGGAAAAGGTCCCACCTGGCGTGCCAGAATCTATTCCCCTCCGAAAGGCGGCGCACAGGACCGCGATGTCCTGACGCTAAGATTCGAGGCAGATGCTAATAGGTGCTATCCGTCCACCTCTCCGAAGATGCCAAGTTGATTTATGGCACCGTGTATCGGAGGTTTAGACGGATGCGGCCGATGTAGCAGATTTCGTCAGATTCCCCCTCGCTTGAGGGGTTTTTGATTGTGGGGACGCTCTTCCCTGCAGGCGCAAGCCCCTGCAGTTAATTACGCTACCGCATCGCGGTAACAACTTTCTCCTTCTCCAGAATTTCACTTCGTGTCGTGTGTGTTTGTTTTGTTTGTGGTTGCCCGTGGATTGTATACGGAGACTAAGTAATGCCGTCGCCCGTAGGACGTGGATTAGTCCAAATCCGTATTTACTTAGATTTGGGTTTGGTGTTTTTAGTTTAAGGATGCATTAGTCGCGTTGCGGCTAAGATCAACTTAAACGTTCGTTAAGGATACGATAGTCCTGTTTGAGACTAAGATCAACTTAACGTGATAATCCATTTAATATCTGGCCATCGGGACTCGTCACCTCTCTAACGTCGTTGAAGAATTACAACGGCAGATGTCAAAGGAGTTCAGAGATGTACCCTTGAACCAAGGTTGATTTGGAGTTTTATAGTCCGTTTGAATGTTTAAGGATACGTTAGCCATGTTTGGGGCTAAGATCAACTTAAACGGGATCGTTTAGATCCGGCAAAAGAGCATTTGGAGGCTCTATTGTTCCAGTTTTAGGGACGTAGTGGTCCATAGGTAGTTTAGGGACGTTGCGGTCCATTCTCCAGTTTAGGGACGTGGTGGTTCATATTCCAGTTTAGGGACATGGTGGTCCATCATTAGTTTAAGGACATTTCGGTCCAACATTCCCATTTGGGGACGAACATTAGTTTAAGGACATCTCGGTCCGATATTAGTTTAAGGACGTTTCGGTCCAATATTAGTTTAGGGACGTTTCGGTACAACATTAGTTTAGGGACGTTTCGGTCCACGAGTTTAAAGACCCCGTAGTCCGTATTGATGTGTGGTCGTTGGGACCCGTCACCTCTTTGACGTCGTTGAGAAATTACAACGATGGATGTCAAAGGAGTTCGGAGATGTACCCTCGAACTGGATATAAATTGATTTGAGAGAGCATTTGTGCTCAGTTCAATTTAATTTAAGGACTTACGGCCAAAATTAGGCTAAGTCCAGTTGAAAATGTTCAACATTTTATTTATTTTTAGTCCATTAGACCCGTGCTAGGGCTTTGCCCACACTTAAATAATACATTGCATTATTTCTATTTTCTTGTTTGGGCTCTCCCCATAAAAGATGCAGAGCATCAATTTATTTAGGCATGTTTGGTCTTTTAATTGGGCTTGGCCCTGCATTGCATTTGTTAGGCGCTTTGCGCCACTTACTGAGCGCAAGCGCTTGTGGTGAAGACACGTGTCATGCTCTGGTGAGCGCAAGCGCAACAGGGCAGTGCGCTGCGCTGTTGCGCTGCGCTGTTGCGCTGCCGACACGTGGCGCTCTCTGGTGAGCGCAAGCGCAACAGTGCAGTGCGCTGCGCTGTTGCGCTGCCGACACGTGGCGCGCTCCCAAGAGCGCAACAGCGCAGTTTGCAAGTGCAAAGTACTAAGAATCTTTTAGATTCAAGAAACAGAAGTGCAAAGCACTATTTGATTTCTTGATCTAATTTAGATCAAAAAATAAGTTTTTTCTTGTTTTTCTTATCTCAGAGAACCAAAGGTTCATGAAAAGTGCAAAGCACTATTTTTATTTTATTTTTATTAAAGATCATTGATCTTGTTTTTAGATCTATGATCTGTTCCTAAAGAGAACTTTCTCTTTTTTTTTTAAAGGTTCTTACCTCTTTTTTTTTATTCTTGAAGAGTTTCTCAGAGTTCTTTTCTCTCCTTTTTTTTTTAGAAAGATGTTGATGCCTTTTAATTGAGGCCTAGGATCCTTTTTATAGTGCCCATAAATTAGTTAAATTTGTTAAAGAGATCTTTCTCTGAGTGATTTGGGGAATTTTCCCCACCGTTGGATCTTTGATCCAAGGGCTTCTGCTTTGCAGAAGAAAATCTTTTTGTTTTAACTAGAACAGAAAAGATTTCTTAAAATTTTAATTCTGTTTGGCGCAGATGCCCCAGCGCGTGACACGTGTCGCGCAGCGCGAAGCGCAGCGCAGCTGCGCTAGCGCATCTGCGCTGACACGTGTCGCGCAGCGAGCAGCGCAGCTGCGCTGACACGTGTCACGCAGCGCGAAGCGCAGTGCCTGCGCAACCGAAGCGTTGCTTCCTTTAATAGAGCTTTGCTCTGATTAGGTGCGCCTTCTTGGGCGCTGAGCTGACGTATCAGCGCCTGACATGTGGCGCGTTGCGCCCGAGACTTGAAACGTTGCTTCAGAATTTTTGAATTTTGAATTTCAACAGAGCTTTGCTCTGATTGGGCGAAACAGACATGTATCAGAGGTATGAAGAGATGTACCCTTGAACCAGTGAATGTTCATCAAAGATTTGATGATCTTGTTTAGGACGAAGTCCAATTTGGAAGAAGATCTATGGGCTCGGTCGATTTTGGGGTTTGACCAACCTTGGGCTCGGCACACTTGATTATTTATTTGGGCTCGGTCCCCTTTCCGTAACAGCAATGCTGAACATGGAAATGGGTTCTGACACCCTTTATTCTTTTTTGTTTTATTTGTATTCTTTTATGTGGAGTGTTAAACACTTGATAGCGCTCACGTGAGGAACACGTGGAGCGTTTGGCGCTGAGCGCCAGGCAATGAGTACTAAGTACTTTTTATTAAATAGCACCCACATGAGGAGCACGTGGAGCACTTGGCGCTTAACGCTAGGCAATGAGTACAAAGTACTTTTTATTAAGTAGCGCTCATGTGAGGAGCACGTGGAGCGCTTGGCGTTGAGCGCCAGGCTTGGAGTGCTAAGCGCTTCTTATAAAATAGCGCCCACGTGAGGAGCACGTGGAGCGCTCGGCGCTGAGCGCCAGACTTATTTTTTTGTTCTGATCAGTTCGGTGCTCTGAGAATTAAATTCTCGTTTGTGAGAGACTTTGTCTCATGGATCTAAGAACTAAGTTCTTTTTTTTTATGAGATGTTGTGATCTCTTTTACTTTTATGAAAGACTTTGTCTTATAGATTTGTGATCTAGAAAAAGAACTAAGTTCTTCTAATATGAGAGTTAAACTCTTAAATATGGAGGAGATGCTATGATCTCTCTTCTTCTTATTTACCTTGAGAAGAACTTGTAAGTCCATGCTACCTCTCCCGGTACTTACGGGCTTGCGGAATTTGATGAAAAACAATTTTCAAGAGGCGGTAACATAGACTCAAAACGGATCTTTGTTAAACTATCTACCTAACAACCTAACTACGAGTTGTTAACTACTCGGTTAGGGGGTTATACCTTTTTTTCTTGAACTCCTTCGTCTTCATCTCTTGATGGTGTACGGATCGGCTTCACCCCGTCGTCTCCTTGCGCCGAAGATCGATCCACCCGAAAGCTTCTACCTTTGGCTTCTTCTTCGAACTTTGAAGAAACTAGTTCACTTGGTTTGCTAAACCTTGTGAACTAGAGTGAGTAGAGAAGAGTGTGATGGGATTTTCTCTATGGTTCTTGCTTCTCAACACATGAGACAAGTGAACCATAGACAAGAGAGAGAGCAAGAGGAAGAGGGTAAGAGCAAGAGAATGAGAGAGCTCAAAACCAAGAGAGAGAAAGGCAAAGAAAGAATGAGCCTCTCTTTTGTCATACACCCTCTCATAATCCAAAAGCATCATGAGCCATAATTTTAATCAAGTATTATTATGTGATGGTTCATATCATGTCAAAGGCAATATCATTTCCATGCACTCATTTTGCAAACCACAACAAGCAAGCAAAAGTCTTTGCATGAAAATGACAACCATTGTGATGATGATGGTCAACTAGTCCAACCTAGTCAACCGGTCAACAAAGTCAACAAGTCAACAAAGTCAACCCCTCAACAACCATGTCACTATAATACTTAATTAATATTATTGCTAATTATGTTTCATATTCTCATTAGGGTTTAGCAAAAAGTCAATAGTCAACAGTCAACAACCCTAATGAGAATCATCTGCCTCTGTCTCTCTGTCAACAGTGTATACACACCCGCATCCGCGTTCCGAGGAACACGAATACATACGAGATAAAAACCAATCCCAAAACGTACACTAGGATCTGGCTTAAACCAAAGCCCGCTAGTGTTAACTGTCCGGAAACTAAACGTGCACAAGTGCACGGATGTGACCGAACCCTGTCGCAAAACCATGCGACCTGTCGCAAAACCATTCGACCTCTACTCTTTTGCCTGAAGGCGAATAGCTTTCTGTGTAGGACTCTAAAGACTCGACACTACGCTGGCAGTGGGTTTAACCACAGACCGCAAGCGGTACTAGCTGTGCGTAACGGTCCCCAGGTAGATGCCGACAAGAAGACTGACGAGGTGAAACCCATCTGAACTCCTACTGAACCTGAATGTGACAGTCTCCGTACAGTCCGGTCTGTTCGTCTGATACATCGCATGGCGGGCCTAGGGGACGGTAAACGTCAGTCCCCTAATAGCGGTACAAGTCGTGTCGGAGTGAAGCCCAGAACACCCTGAGATAACACTGGAAACCTACCAGTATATCTCGCTTGCCCTGGCCAGGGACTACTCGTGTAATGGCTCTCCTAGACACAGCACGATGTCAACCCCCAATACCGGGAGAGACGAATCCTGTCTAACCGTCACTGCCTCCAAGTGCTTCGGGATTGCACCCAAAAACTACCTGTTTGCACGACTCCTTTGAGCCGTGGTAGGTTAGTAATCAAAGTACAGTGGGAACACACTCGAGGAGAAGTGACAGTGTCAAGTCAGCGGACAAAGCTGTACTCATGTCACCTGGGAACTGATAACTGACGATAGGTATAATACCAACCAACAGTTCCCGACGAGTCCTGTCCAGTGTACTCGTAACCCAACGAGCACCCGCATACTATCTCAAGTACGACGTACTGACGGCTGTGGGATAGACCGTCTCCCACACTTGGATGAGAAGCGCATACGCTAGTCTACTCCGGAGTATCGATGCCCTGTCTCGATAGTCCTGCGACTAGGGACCTGCATAAGGATGTGCTTATAGATTACCCAGCCCCTACTAGTGTGACTGCCATCACAACGCTGGTAATCAAGCAAAGATCCTAAGGGCTCCACTAATTTGTATAGGTGATATACTAAAATAAACACATGTACACATTGAAGTAGAAATAAACCAAGTAGCATACTACCATTTTGAGCAAGATTGTCAATACAAGGTGAATATCCCAAGCTTCCATTAAGTAATATACATACTTGTATGATACAGTAATGGCCTCTAGGGCATATACACTAACAATCTCCCACTTGCACTAAGGCCATGTACTGGCGTATCGAAGACCTATCATCTCGATCAGCCGCTCGAACTGAGTCTGGGGTAAGGCCTTCGTGAGTGGATCAGCAGTGTTATCTTCCGTATTTACTCTCTTCACCTCGATCTCCCGGCGATCAACGATCTCCCTGATCAGGTGGTACCGCCTCAAAATATGCCTGGACTTCTGATGGGACCTGGGTTCCTTCGCTAAAGCTATAGCGCCGTTGTTGTCACAATACAACGGTATTGGATCAACACTGGTAGGAACCACCTGAAGTTCTGTGAGGAACCTCTTCATCCAGACAGCTTCCTTTGCGGCATCGCAAGCAGCTATGTACTCCGCTTCCATAGTTGAGTCAGCAACGGTTTCCTGCTTGGAACTCTTCCAGCAAACCGCCCCTCCATTGAGGGTAAAGACATAACCCGACATGGACTTGGAGTCATCCTTGTCACTCTGGAAGCTGGAGTCAGCAAAGGCCTCAATCTGGAGGTCTTTTCCGCCATACACCAAGAACATCTCCTTAGTCCTTCTCAGGTACTTGAGAATGTTCTTTACTGCTATCCAGTGTTTCTCCCCTGGGTTCGAATGATACCGGCTTACAACGCTTAATGCGTATGCTACATCTGGTCTGGTACACAACATCGCATACATAATAGAGCCTACAGCAGATGCGTAGGGTATTGATGACATGCGAGCCCTTTCCAAATCAGTCTTGGGAGACATCTCTTTGGAGAGGGTGATTCCGTGACAAGCCGGTAGATTACCGCGCTTGGAATCTTCCATACCGAATCGTTTCAGTATGGTGTCAATGTACCTTGACTGTGAAAGTCCCAACATCCTCTTAGATCTATCACGATAGATCTGGATCCCCAGAATGTAGTTGGCATCGCCCAGATCCTTCATGGAGAACCTCTACGACAAGAATCCTTTGACTGACTGTAGCATAGGAATATCATTTCCTATTAGGAGAATGTCTTCGACGTACAAGACGAGGAATACCACATTTCTCCCTACAATCTTACCGTAAATGCATGGTTCATCTGGGTTTTTGACAAAGTCGAATTCTTTGACAGTATCATCAAAGCAGATGTTCCAACTCCGCGATGCCTGCTTGAGTCCATAGATAGACTTGAGCAACTTGCACACTTTACCGCTGCTCCCACTCTGAATGAATCCCTCTGGCTGATCCATATAGACGCACTCTTCCAAATATCCATTTAGGAAAGCTGTCTTTACGTCCATCTGCCAGATTTCATAATCGTGGAAGGCAGCAATGGCAAGAAGGATCCGAATGGATTTCAGCATAGCCACTGGAGAAAAGGTTTCGTCATAGTCCAAACCAGGTCTTTGACGAAAACCCTTTGCAACAAGTCTAGCCTTATAGGTCTCAACCTGTCTATCTACACCAATCTTCCTTTTGAAGATCCACTTGCATCCTACGGGTTTTACCCCGTCTGGAGCAACGTCCAACGTCCATACTTTGTTGGTGTACATGGACTCCATTTCGGTCCGCATTGCATCTAGCCATTTTACCGAGTCACCGCTCTGAATGGCTTGCTGGAAGCTAGTAGGCTCACCATAATCTATAGTGCAATCCTCTCTATCCCCGTCTATGAGAAAACCGTAGTATCTCTCGGGCGGATGAGACTGCCTACTACTCCTGCGGAGTGGCGCAGGAATGTCCGGTTCTCCTGAAACTTCTGGCTCTTCCAAGCTTTCAGTAATAGCTTGTGGTTCTGGAATTTCTTCCAGTTCTATTACGCTCCCACTTATCTGGTTTTCCAAAAACTCAGTTTCCAAGAAGCGGGCATGTTGAGAAACAAAGATTTTTTGTTCCTCTGCGGAATAAAAAAGATACCCCCTGGAGTTCTTTGGGTATCCCACAAACTTACACTGTACTGAACGTGCCTCGAGCTTGTCCGCATGCTGCTTCTTTACAAAAGCTGGACATCCCCATGTCTTAAGATACTTAAGACAGGGTTTCTTCCCACTCCACATCTGATATGGGGTGGTAGGCACAGTCTTGGTTGGAGCTTTGTTCAAGAGATATGCAGCTGTTTCTAGTGCATAACCCCAGAAAGATCGCGGTAACTCAGCCTTACTCATCATGGAACGAACCATATCCAATAGGGTTCGATTCCGCCTTTTTGATACACTGTTGTGTTGTGGTGTGTATGGAGGAGTACGCTGAGAGAGAATTCCATTCTCTTTTAAGTAGTCCAGAAACTCGGCACTCAAGTATTCTCCACCTCGATCAGATCTCAGTGTCTTAATACTTTTGCCTGTTTGTTTTTCAACTTCATTCTTGTATTCCCGAAATTTCTCAAAGGCCTCGGATTTGTGCTTCATTAAGAAGACATGTCCATACCTAGAGAAATCATCTGTGAAAGTAATGAAGTATGAATAACCGCTTTGCGCATGTGTAGACATTGGACCACACACATCACTGTGTATGAGTCCCAAGAGCTCGCTCGTTCTTACTCTGTGTCCAGTGAACGGAGTCTTTGTCATCTTTCCCATGAGACAAGATTCACAAGTGGCATAAGACTGGTACTCGAACGGATCCAAGTATCCTTCTTTATGTAACTTAGTCAATCTTCTCTCATTGATGTGACCCAGTCTACAATGCTATAAGAAAGCCTGATTTAATTCCGGAGACTTTCTTTTAAGTGTGTTCTGGACACTGAATATCTGAGCTTGATTCAATACGTATATACCGTTATTTAATGTACCTGACCCAATCAGAACTTGATTTAGGTGGATGTTTATTACATCGCTTACAAAAGTAAAATCATATCCTTCCTTAGAAAGTAAGGATACAGATATGATATTACAAGTCGCACCTGGTACATACAAACAGTCACGCAGAATCAATATCTGCCCAGTTGTCAGTCCAAGGTGATATTCCCCTACGGATACAGCATCCATACTCATTCCGTTAGCAACCCTGAGAGTCATATCACCTTTCCTGATAACCCTACAGTTTCTCAAAGCCTGTAATGAATTACAGATGTGAGATCCTGATCCGGTATCCAATACCCAGGAAGTAGGATTAACTGACATACAGTTCTCTATCACTGACACACCCGAAGCCGAATCCACAACATGCTTCGAATTCTAGCTACTGGCTTTGCTAGCCCTGCAATCCTTCTGCCAATGTTCATTCTCACAACAATAGGAACGTCCTTCTTTCACTACATCCATTCCCGAAACTTTTGCCCTTCTCTTTCCTTCTGCTTCCCTAGTTTCCTTCAGGGTACAAGGTAGAGACTGTAGAATCAAGTCAGCTCTTGACCCGTTCTTCAACGTGGTCTTCAGGTCCGTGGGCTCAAAATAGCTGGTCTCTGCAAGGACGTTGTCCCTTGCAGATGACCCGATAGCCAACCTCGCTTGAAGCAATTCGCTCGAGGTCTCATATCTTGCGATACGAGATTGCTCTCCATATAAATCTTTGTTATGGAGGAAGATAGAAACTAAGTCCATCTTCTCGTGCTGCCTCTGGTCTGCACCATCAACTGAGCTAACACGAGGCACTTGGCTTTCACGCATTCCTTTTCCGATGTCCTACGGATATCAATATCCATGATAGGGGAAACTGGACCTGAGACGGCAGGGGTTGGATTAGTTAAGAGGTGTCACAGCTTGCCATGGGCAATGGACATCTGGACAGACCTTTGCCAGTCATGACAGTCAGATTCAGTCATTTTATTATCTAGATGTAACCTAGGTGTGGTCACAGTGTCGCTGCAATTAAGAGAGAGAGAAGAAAACACTCAGCATGATGCTCTTGCAAGTTTAGATTGGTTTTTAATTTGTCTAAACAGGATGGCTCCCACCGTCTCTCGAATCCCTCCTCAAACCAAAAAGGAAGAATTAGTCAGGATCAATCTCACCGTACAATTCTTGCTTAACCGTTCAGCCAGGCTAGTGTCGGTACTTCGAGGGAGGTTTTCCAACGCTTTCGCGAAGTTTCTTAATTAAATAACCTCTTTTCCCTGTGGGCGTAGCCCCGCTAACACCTTTCTAGACACCTACTTGGTTTATAGCATTGATCGTTAAGTGAGAAATTTCCCGAGGAGTAGCATATACTCACAGTAGGATCGGGATCCAAATATCATTGCGTGACAAAACTGAAGGAATCCTACCAGAATCATCACACTCCAAATGGTATGCAGCGCTAGCAAGTTTCAGTTCTTTTGAAACTCCCGATGTGGATTTTTGCCCCATGCTCTTATGACCTTGACGAAGGTCAACAAATCATAAGTCACATGTCAAGTTCTACCCGTCATTGTCCAGGTTAATTTGAACCCACCCGTATATACCCTTGACGAAGGTCAACAAGGTAATACGACTGTCCCAAACCAACGCATCTATCTATACTACATATGAACACCCAACAGCTACCAATCACTATGCCTTGACGAAGGTCAACAAACATAGCTTGAATACTATTAAATATTCATACGAAACGACGGAGGGCTACGAATGGTTTTGGCGAAACCGTGAACGTAGTGAACTTGATATAATCGATGGAACGAGATAGCTTTTAAAAGGAGTGGCTCAAGCTCCGCATTTAAAAGTTGGTTTTGAAAAGAAACCGAGTGGATTTTGAAAGTGTTCCAACGACTTTTACTTTGTTTATTTTTCTTTGTATTAGTTCTTCTAATGCGTATTTTTCTTGCATTAGTTCTTTTAATGCGTCCCATCATTTAATCCTACCATTGCAGAAAACAACCAAAATATGACGTACGCTTATGCCATTCGCATTCGCCACGGGGTCCCGTCATTACCCGTTAGGTTACTTAACTAACGACAGAGCGGGGGCTGGGCTAGCGCGGCTGTAAAACATAAGCAACGCCTAAATAATATCATATATAGATATATATTGCAATGATAGCCATTTCAGATCACAGATGAATACATTGGATATACTAGGAATCCGCAATTCGTACGAGCCTGTAACGAAAAGCAGATTACACGGTCGTGGTGAATAGCCAATACCCCACCCAAGACCCCTACGGGTGCGGCAAACTACCCGCCAAGTACCCGAAGCGAAGCAACCTCCCTCAACCCCGTGAGTAGGCCACTTGGCACTTCGGGATACCCGGTAGTTTGTGCACCCCCTCCATGGGTCTATCCTAGGAGCAAAAACAGTAAAAAGAAATTGTACAATGACGGCTACAACCCCAACCCGGTTGTGCGGCCATATAAATAATATTACATCAATTTACAAATTTACATGAATTGAAAGAAAAGAAAACTCTCGTCTCACAACCCCCGGCTATTCACCCGCGACAATCAGATGAATTCATATACACATTCTAGCAACATTACAGATCACAGATTTGTATAACCCCCACTAATCGACATATAGCGATTAGCAGACGTTCAATACAAATATCACATCACAGAAATACCCATCAGCTTAAGTCTTTAGAAACTCGATCAAAATACGGTTTTTAGAGCCCCAAAAACAAATTTTTCTTTCTGGAAAATCTGGGCTGAAAAAACATATACCAAAATTCCCAAAATACCCCACTAATTATACCGCAGTGAAGAAAATCTACATAGGAGTTCAATCGACCGCGGAACCGCGGCAAGAGCAAGCTCTTGCCGCGTTTCCGCGGCGCTTTGATGAGATCTCTTGATCGTTTTTCTTCAGTGCACTATAAAAACCCTGAGTCAATTTTTGAAGCATGATTTATTATTTTTACAGAACTTTAAAAATCGACAGCAAACATGAAATCCGGGTGTATTTCGCGACTTTTTCTCCGATCGAATTTCTAGTTACTATGCTAACATGTTAGGTAGTGTTTAACTAGTCTCTGATACCACTGTAAGTCCATGCTACCTCTCCCGGTACTTACGGGCTTGCGGAATTTGATGAAAAACAATTTTCTAGAGGCGGTAACATAGACTCAAAACGGATCTTTGTTAAACTATCTACCTAACAACCTAACTACGAGTTGTTAACTACTCGGTTAGGGGGTTATACCTTTCTTTCTTGAACTCCTTCGTCTTCATCTCTTGATGGTGTACGGATCGGCTTGACCCCGTCGTCTCCTTGCGCCGAAGATCGATCCATCCGAAAGCTTCTACCTTTGGCTTCTTCTTCGAACTTTGAAGAAACTAGTTCACTTGATTTGCTAAACCTTGTAAACTAGAGTGAGTAGAGAAGAGTGTGATGGGATTTTCTCTATGGTTCTTGCTTCTCAACACATGAGACAAGTGAACCATAGACAAGAGAGAGAGCAAGAGGAAGAGGGTGAGAGCAAGAGAATGAGAGAGCTCAAAACCAAGAGAGAGAAAAGTAAAGAAAGAATGAGCCTCTCTTTTGTCATACACCCTCTCATAATCCAAAAGCATCATGAGCCATAATTTTAATCAAGTATTATTATGTGATGGTTCATATCATGTGAAAGGCAATATTATTTCCATGCACTCATTTTGCAAACCACAACAAGCAAGCAAAAGTCTTTGCATGAAAATGACAACCATTGTGATGATGATGGTCAACTAGTCCAACCTAGTCAACCGGTCAACAAAGTCAACAAGTCAACAACCATGTCACTATAATACCTAATTAATATTATTGCTAATTATGTTTCATATTCTCATTAGGGTTTAGCAAAAAGTCAATAGTCAACAGTCAACAGTCAACAACCCTAATGAGAATCCTCTGCCTCTGTCTCTCTGTCAACTGTGCATACACACCCGCATCCGCGTTCCGAGGAACACGAATACATACGAGATAAAAACCAATCCCAAAACGTACACTAGGATCTGGCTTAAACCAAAGCCCGCTAGTGTTAACTGTCCGGAAACTAAACGTGCACAAGTGCACGGATGTGACCGAACCCTGTCGCAAAACCATGCAACCTGTCGCAAAACCATGCGACCTCTACTCTTTTGCCTGAAGGCGAATAGCTTTCTGTATGGGACTCTAAAGACTCGACACTATGCTGGCAGTAGGTTTAACCACAGACCGCAAGTGGCACAAGCTGTGTGTCAGGTAGATGCCGACAAGAAGACTGACGAGGTGAAACCCATCTGAACTCCTACTGGGCCTGAATGTGACAGTCTCCGTACAGTCCGGTCTGTTCGTCTGATACATCGCATGGCGGGCCTAGGGGGCGGTAAACGTCAGTCCCCTAATAGCGGTACAAGTCGTGTCGAAGTGAAGCCCAGAACACCCTGAGATAACACTGGAAACCTACCAGTATATCTCGCTTGCCCTGGCCAGGGACTACTCGTGTAATGGCTCTTCTAGACACAGCGCGATGTCAACCCCCAATACCGGGAGAGACGAATCCTGTCTAACCGTCACTGCCTCCAAGGACTTCGGGACTGCACCCAAAAACTACCTGTTTGCACGACTCCTTTGAGCCGTGGTAGGGTAGTAATCAAAGTACAGTGGGAACACACTCGAGGCGAAGTGACAGTGTCAAGTCAGCGGACTAAGCAGTACTCATGTCACCTGGGAACTGATAACTGACGATAGGTATAATACCAACCAACAGTTCCCGACGAGTCCTGTCCAGTGTACTCGTAACCCAACGAGCACCCGCATACTATCTCAAGTACGACGTACTGACGGCTGTGGGACAGACCGTCTCCCACACTGGGATGAGAAGCGCATACGATAGTCTACTCCGGAGTATCGATGCCCTATCTCGATAGTCCTGCGACTAGGGACCTGTATAAGGATGTGCTTATAGATTACCCAGCCCCCACTAGTGTGACTGCCATCACAACGCTGGTAATCAAGCAAAGATCCTAAGGGCTCCACTAATATGTATAGGTGATATACTAAAATAAACACATGTACACATTGAAGTAGAAACAAACCAAGTAGCATACTACCATTTTGAGCAAAATTGTCAATACAAGGTGAATATCCCAAGCTTCCATTAAGTAATATACATACTAGTATGATACAGTAATGGCCTCTAGGGCATATACACTAACAGAACTTGCTCTCGTCTTTGAAGTTTGAAGTTTATGGGGGGGTTCCTCTATGCAAGACTTGAAGTTTTGGGTGCTTTATATAGGGGAGGCTGATTTGTTGAATCAGTTAAGGAAATCTCTTATTGAGAGATCTCTAATTGATTTAGGGAACTTATCCACCGTTGGATCTTTGATCCAAGGACTTCTGTTTTACAGAAGACGTTTTTCTTGTTTTTAACAAGAATGGGAAAATATTTTTCTATACAGAACTTATTCTGTATCTTGGTGATTTTTAATCACCATTGGATCTTTGATCCAACGGTGCTCTGATTTACAGAGCACAATCTTTCTTGTTTAGAAAGATTTGAAGAGTATTTCCTCAACAGAATTTAATTATGTAATTTGATGATTTATCATTTCCGTTGGATCTTTAATCCAAGGGTGGAGAACTTTTAGTTCTGGCGCTGGCGCTCTCGTGCTTTGCACGTGAGGTGCTACCTCAAAGTCTTTGACTCTCGGCGCTGGCGCTTTTGGCGCTGGCGCTCTCGTGCTTTGCATGTGAAGCGCTGCCTCAGGGTCTTTGACTCATGGCGCCGGCGCTCTTGGCGCTAGTGCTCGTGCTTTGCACGTGAGGCGCTGCCTCAGAGTCTTTGACTCATGGCGCTGGCACTCTCGTGCTTTGCACGTGATGTAAGTGCACGGCGGCGCCCCGGCCGTCAATCCGACGCCGGAAACGCGGAAACGAAAAACTTTACAAACTAGTAAACCGCACCACCGCGCACTTTTAACGCGGATCGGGCCATTAACCTAACTACTAGCTAACAAGAGAAGGGGTAGAGAGATATACCGAGCGATCCGTGTCCTTTGGTCTTCTCGTCGTCGTCCCGATCTCCCGCGGAATGTCCGGTCTCCACCTCCTCGCCGGAAGGGCACCACGTCGCCGGCTTCTTTTACGGGAAACAAACTGGCAACTTCATAAAACTGATCCCGTAATAAATTATAGGAAAACCCCGCTACTGTATATACATACCCGCATTTGTATTCCGACCGAAATACAAATGCAATGAGACAAAATCTACACTATGCAATACTAGGATCCGGCTTAAACCAAAGCCCGCTAGTATAAACCGTCCGATTGTGATCCGTGCAATACCGCACGTATCTGATCGAACTCTGCCATATCTCCATACGGCCTCTACAGCGTTTCGCTTGAAACTTGAGAAACTGGTCTGTGGGGGACTCTAAAGACTCGTCAATACCTTGGTTATAGATTTAACCACTAGCACGTCAGAGGTATTAGCCTATACATAACGGGCTACCAGGTATTGACCAAAAGGGACATCGATGAGCGAACTCATCCTGACACCCTACTGAGCCTGTCAGTGACAATATCCGTACAGTCCGGTCCGTTCGTCTATGAGTATCGCATGGCGGGCCTAGGGGGTTGGTAAAAGTCAGACCCCCAAAAGCGGTACAAGTAGTGTCGGAGTGTAGCCCAGAACACCCTGAGATACTACTGGAATACCTACTAGTAAATCTCCTGCCTCGGCCGAGGGCTTCGTGTAATGGCTCTCCTAGACACAGCGCGACCTCACCCCCAATACCGGAAGAGACGAACCCCTGAAGATCCGCTCACTGCCTCCATATGGCTCGGGACTGTACCCAACTAAAACCTGTTTGCACGTCTCCTTTGAGCATGGTAGGGTAGTAATCAAAGTACAGTGGGAACTCACACGAGACAAATGACGATCCTCAGGTCGATGAACTAACCTGTACACATGTCACCAGGGAACTGCTATCTGACGTCTGGTATAATCCCAACTAGCAGGTTCCCGGCGAGTCCTGTCCGGTGTACTCATAACCCAATGAGCACCTGTATACATCTTAGGTGAACCAACTGACACCAGTGGCTTGTGAGACCGGCCACCGCCCCTCGTCGGGGTCTCGACTGTATACACTAGTCTACTCTGGAGAATCGATGCCCTGTCTCGAAACTCCCACGACTAGGGACCTTTTAAGGATGTGCTTAAAGACTACCAGCTCCCACGTATATGATCGCCTTCATACTGCTGGTAGTCAAGCATGAATCCTAGGGGCTCTATCAATGTGTAATAGCGACCTGTCAGGTCACCTAAAGCAGTACACGATGATAAAGATAAACCAGATAGCATACTATCATCTTGAGTAAGACTGTCCTACCGGGATAGGTCCTCCCTCAATCATTGCAATCACGTGCCTGTGATCCAATAATTGACTCTGAGGGCACTATCTCCAACAATCTCCCACTTGCACTCAAGGCTAATTATTGCGATGTCGCATACTCACAGCCCGTGTGATACCGAACACCCAACTCCTCTACTAGTCAGTCTCACAAAGCTCGTTTGCGAAACTAATGCGTTCGAGGAATAGCCTCAGTGAGTGGATCCGCTTTGATGTTTCTTTCTATGTCTCTCTATATCTCAAGTTCGCGGAGAAAGCCATCTTCCGAAATGAGCAACACCTGTCTTAGAATGTGTCTGGATGTCTGATGGGACCTAGCTCATAAATGAACTCCAAATCCAAACTTCTTAGACTGTATCGTCAACTGAACTTAATCAGTATCCTGCGCCATGCCTCCCTCAGTATCTGCTTGGATCACCTGTCCAAAATACTGCCCCTCGTCAGAGGGAAGACTACAACTCTGACGGTCACCCTGCCGTCCAGGTCACCTTGGAAGCCTGGAATGATAACTGTCTCCTGAATGAGGCTGTCGTTATTATATCCCTAGAACATCCACTTATGTTCTAAAACTGCTTCCGAATGTTTCTCCAGGATTGGATCAATATCAACTTATTGCATCTACTGTAAGAACAACATCTGGTGTGGTACTTGACATCTCATGATTGACTCAATTGCCTAAGCAAGTGATCTGCCAATCATGCACATCCCTCTCCCCTTTAGTCTGTAAGACACCTTTAGAGAGGGTGACTCCATCACCTGTAGGTACACTACCGTGCCAGGAGTCGTCCATTCTAAAAACTCTTAGAATGCTGTCTAAGTACCCTGATTAGGAAACTACCCAAATCCAGATCTAAAACCATAGATCCATTAACAAGAATGTCTTGATATTATATCCAAGTCCCATGTGGAGAAACCACTGTGTGACAACTAAAGTATAACCGATTGTAGTATAGGAATTTCTTTTCCTACTCTGTGTATGTCATCCAATATACCAGGACATCACACCCTACTACCTTCTTAACAGATCCATCCCCTATTCTGATGAAGTCAAACCTATGACTGTCACATCAGAAATAGATGATCTATCTCCGCTATATCTGCTTTAGTCTATAAATAGACATAAGCCTCCTGTCCACCAATGCTTCCGCTGCTCCCACTGACTACGACAACCCTCTGGCAGAGTCATATAGACGTACACTTCTAAAGCTAGTTTAGAACGATGCTATACTCATCCTCCTGCCGGGTCTCGCAGCCTGGAACAACAGCAATGGCAAGTCTGGGTAAACAAGAACCTCCCTGTCACCGTCCTTGAGGCTACCGGAGTACCTCTCAGGTGCCTGAGGTTACCCACCGTATCTGCGGAGTGGCCAATGGAATGTCAAACCAGATTGAATCTTTAGGTTCTTACTAAATTTTCAGTAATCGTTTGCGGTTCTGGAATCACTTCCAGTTCTACCATACTCCCACTACTGTTTTCTGAAAAAATCTATTTCTTTTTAAAACTGTGGCAAGTCAAGAACAATATCACTATTGATCTTCCAGATGGTAGAAAGTCAACCCTCGTCATAGCCTGGGTCAACCCACAAACAGCCATTACAGAAACGTGCCTTGAGTTATCCAGAGTCTGGTTTTAAGCATAAGCCGGACAACTCCTCGTACCTTAACATCGTTAAGATACGAACTGTTCTATATCCAATATAGGAGTAGAGGCACTGATTTAATTGAACCAGATTCAAATCATGCAGCTGTCTCCAGCGCATGTCAACTAAATGGAAGGAGGCCGATCAGCATTACTCAACATAGGAATGCTTCCAATTATGAGTAACCTGAAAGAGAAGCAAGTTCTCTTAATCATTACTATCAACTGAATACCCTACACAAGTATCTACATCTTCGATCACCTTGAAGAATCCTGATACTTGCAATACTTGGTTCTCTACTTTAGTCATATACCTATAACTCCTCAAAACTTAGACCCTGTGTTTCTACGAAACACGTGTCTAAGAACTAAAGAAGTCATAAGTAAACTGAATATAGTACGAGGACCAACCCCTCTGTCCTAATGGACACTGGACAATATACAATACTCTGTATAAGTCCCTTGAGTCTAATAACTCATTCCCTGTGTGTCGTAGGTTGAAAACTGTACTTATGGTTAAGAAGAATTACACCGCTGTTTAATGCTCCTTACCTAACCATCCACTGATATAGGTAAATGTCATAGACATAATTTCAAAATGGTATATCTCACTCTATGAAAATAGACGTATAGATATATCAATTTAAAATTGGTGCATAACAGCGGATATTCAAAACCAAATATTTGCCGTCAGGCAAACAGCCCAGGTGATTTCCTCAAATATCACCAATTACAACGAATTCCGATATAATGAGGACGATCACCTAATTCCCAATAACTTACTCCCACTCATCATCTGTAAAACCATACAGATGTGAGAATCAAACCTGGTAAATACATACCCTGGAGCAAGTGTCTAATTGGGAAATCAGTTTTCTTTTAACAGTACACAGTGAAACTGAAACATTGAAATGTTTCGATGGGGTATCCGGGTATTCCTAGTAATGCCTCTTCCATTATCCAGATTCACAACTGTAACTGTATATTTCTTTGCCACCTCTCCAAATCCCTTCATATGTCTTTAGTCATTACCTTCTGCACACCCCTTTAGGCCAAATGGTTTTCTTCCTTCCCTACCGTTCGGCACCAGCCTATGGTTTGGAAGAAGACTATCCAATAAGCATAATAGGTGTACTGTCCTAATCCTAGGAGCACTCGCAATGCGAGAGAAGGTGAAGATAAAAGACAACCGAATAAACCTTATTCTTATTTCTCCTGAACCAGAATCCATCTCCGAACTGGAACAAGTTCCTTTGGAGTTCGTATATAACCATACGATGGAATATCCAATAAACTGTGGATCTTCGTAGTGATACGGAGTGTCCTGGAGAAATGAAAAGATGATGTAGGAGTGGTAATGAAATATTTGGTTTGGTCGTGAATAGCAGTCGCAATTTACTTTGCCCTCCTTCTAATCACTTTCTTTGTCTTTACATAATACCTTCTGTACACCATCGTTAGGCTAATTGGTTTTCTTCATTCCTTACCGGTCGGCACCTGCCTATGGTCTGGAAGAAGACTATCCAATTTGCGTAATAGGTATCCCCTAATCTAAGGGGTACTCGTAACCTTAGAGAAGGTAAAAGGAAAAGACAACTGAATAGTCCTATTCATTTTCTCCAGAACCGAAAACCATCCTCGAATAAATTCCTTCGAGTTCGTATATAACCATACGATGGTTTTGTCCAATGGAAGTGGACGTTCGCAGTAGTACAGGATGTCCTGGAGAAAAGGGTAAAAGTAGGAGTGGCAATGAGGTTTGCAACTCTGACAATCTAAAAGCCAGTCTTATAAGAAGGTTCGGTTAATTTTGGTCTCTGAGTCATAGTCTAAGGTCGGGTCAATGGCCGCTGCCAAAGAAAGAGAGAAAAGAAACACTCAGCGTGCACTCTAACCTAGATCAGAATGGTTACCAATTTATCTAATCTGGAAACCTCCCACTGTAACGTCAAATTCTCCTCCAAACCTGAAAGAAGAATTAGTCGGGATCACCCGAGGAGTAAACCAACTCATCAGTGGGAATCGGGATCCAACTATCATTGCATGATAACGTGACGGAATCCGCTCACGTTATCACACTCCATAAGGTATGCGCATATCTGGCAAGTTTCAGTTTCTTTAGAAACTCCCGATGTGATTTTTGCCCCATGCTCTTATGACCTTGACTAAGGCCAACAAATCATAAGTCGCATGTCAAGTTCTACCCGTCATTGTCCAGGTTGATTTGAACCCACCCGTACAAGCCCTTGACTAGGGCCAACAAGGCTATACGATTGTCCCAAACCAACGCATCTATCTATGCTGCATATGAACACCCAATAGCTACCAAACACTATGCCTTGACTATGGCCAACAAACACAGCTTGAATACTATTGACTATCCATATGAAACGACGCAGGGCTACGAATGGTTTCTGGCGAAAACCTTTAACGTAATGAACTTGATATCGTTGAAGGAACGAATAGCTTTTATGAAAATATAGTGACGAAAACTTTTGCTAAAGAGGTCACTCCCGGTGAAGGGATCTCGGCTCTTTCCCCGTAGAATGAGGTGCAGGATATTCCAACTGAATACCACGATGCAAAGCAAAAGTAATCGGCTATAGTGAAGTTATTGCCCTGACGCAAACTTTTGTCCAAGGGGTCACTCCCGGTGAAGGGACCTCGGCCCTTGCCTCGTCGACTGAGGAGCAGGATATTCCAACTGAATACCACTGTGCAAAACAAAAGTGAACGTCCTTGCAATAACAGCTTTTTAAAAAATGTTCCAACAACATCAGATTAGGTTTGTTTTTAACTTGCATTGATCCGAATCAACGCAGTCCCATCAATTGATCACACCACAAAGAACGAAAATAATGACGTACGTATATGCCATCCGCATTCTCCACTGGGTCCCGTCATTACCCGTTAGGTTAGCTAACTAACGACAGAGCGGGGACTGGACTAGCGCGGATGCAAAACATATACAACATCTACTAGTATATATATCAATATATAATATTTCGCTCAAGGCGTGATAAAATGCAACATCACAGAAATGTACAGCATCACAGAACAATACAGATATCTGGGATCCCCGGGTTTCACAGAGCCGCTACTGAAACCCGACGTTCCCCTGGTCGTGTGGATAGCCTGTGCAATGAAATTCTAGACCCCTACGGGCGCGGCAAGTTACCCGCCAAAACCTGAAGCGAGGTAGCCCCCTTCAGCAACGTGAATGGACCACCCAGCACTTCACGGAATCCGGTAACTTGGGCACCCTTCCTGGGTCAACCTGTACCCCATACGAGTGCGGCGAATAGCCCGCCAATTCTAGAGTAAAGCCCCCTCCGTCTCAATGCCATGAGATGCGGGCCCGTTGCCCTCTAGAACCCGGCTATCCGTGCACCCCTCCGTGGGGCAATCCTAGTACAGAAAGTAAAATATACATACAACGGGTACATCGACCACAACCTGGTCGTGCCCCAAAAGAATAATATACAAACGGGCAGTGACGGCAGTCCACATGTCGGACGCTCGCCCCGCAATATCAAATGTACATAATACAACCAAAACTGTACTAGCATTGCAACCGGGCTATCCCCCACGACCAATCCGTAACATCACAGCACAATCACAGAACATCAACGTGAATGTCACGTTCGCAAATCCGTCTAACCGGGCTATAGCAGTTAGACAGGATTTACCGATCAAGTGACATTCACGGTCGCAGATATAATGTAAATACCGTGAACTAATGTGTTTAAAATTTTCGATCGATCAAATTTTACCAAGTGGGCCCCAAGCACTACTGTAGCACTCAGAGAAATCTGGGCCCAAAAAATAATATTCCAAAAACCCCATTTTCCATACAGGAGCTCTCTGTAAAAGTTTGGTGCGCTGAACAGTTAAAACAGCGGCGGAACCACGGCCCAAGCATGGGTTTGGCCACGGTTCCACGGTGGGGTAATGAGATCGCGCGACCAAATTTTTACAGGAAGTTTATAATCCCCTGCACATCATTCTGAAACAACCTGAAAAATTTTTCGAGCCAAAAATATTTCGACAGAAAACTGATGTTTTGAAAAACGCAGTTTTGGAACATTTGTTCGATCGGAAGTGTAAACACATTAGACCAAGCTAGACTAGGTTAATGGCGAGGCTCTGATACCACTGTAAGTGCACGACGGCGCCCCGGCCGTCAATCCAACGCCGGAAACGCGGAAACGAAAAACTTTACAAACTAGTAAACCGGCACCACCGCGCACTTTTAACCCGGATCGGGCCATTAACCTAACTACTAGCTAACAAGAGAAGGGGTAGAGAGATATACCGAGCGATCCGTGTCCTTTAGTCTTCTCGTCGTCGTCCCGATCTCCCGTGGAATGTCCGGTCTCCACCTCCTCGCCGGAAGGGCACCACGTCGCCGGCTTCTTTTACGGGCTCCCACCTCTGGACCGAGGCAACTCGGGCACGAAGTTGGCGAGCCGACGTGCCCAAGAATTGCTGTAGAATAGTGTAGTGCTCTATGTCTCATTGGGGGTTTGAGGAAGTTGCCTTTGGTGGAGGAAATGAACTAAACCTTTTTGGAGATGAACTTGGGATTTTTGCAAACATCAGGAGAACAAAATCCCACCCCAAAAATATTGGGCAGCCCCCTTCCCTCTATGGCCGGCCACTCCTCTCCAAGAATGAGAATGGGGAGTTAGCCAAAAAGAATGAATGAGTGAGCCAAAGAAAAAACAAGCAAGAGAGAGAAAAAGGGTGATGATGAAAAGCAATGATCACAATAAAACCCTCACTCCAAATCAACCAATCATAACTACAAAAAGTCATGCAATCATGAACTTATGAAGTCAATGGGTCAAGGTCAAACAAGAGCTATCATGAAGCATCAATATACAAAGACAACCCTCCAAAATGCTTATTTGCACAAATGCAAATAAGCCCTCCTCCACCAATCTTCGGCCAATGAAAGATACAAAGAAATATGGCTGAAACGGAAAACAAACTGGCAACTTCATAAAACTGATCCCGTAATAAATTACAGGAAAACCCCGCTACTGTATATACATACCCGCATTTGTATTCTGACCGAAATACAAATGCAATGAGACAAAATCTACACTATGCAATACTAGGATCCGGCTTAAACCAAAGCCCGCTAGTATAAACCGTCCGATCGTGATCCGTGCAATACCGCACGTATCTGATCGAACCCTGCCATATCTCCATACGGCCTCTACAGTGTTTCGCCCGAAACTTGAGAAACTAGTCTGTGGGGGACTCTAAAGACTCGTCAACACCTTGGTTGTAGATTTAACCATTAGCACGTTAGAGGTATTAGCCTATACGTAACGGGCTACCAGGTATTGACCAAAAGGGACATCGATGAGCGAACTCATCCTGACACCCTACTGAGCCTGTCAGTGACAATATCCGTACAGTCCGGTCCGTTCGTCTATGAGCATCGCATGGCGGGTCTAAGGGGTTGGTAAAAGTCAGACCCCCAAAAGCGGTACAAGTCGTGTCGGAGTGTAGCCCAGAACACCCTGAGATACTACTGGAATACCTACCAATAAATCTCCTGCCTCGGCCGAGGGCTTCGTGTAATGGCTCTCCTAGACACAGCGCGACCTCACCCCCAATACCGGGAGAGACGAACCCCTGAAGATCCGCTCACTGCCTCCATGTGGCTCGGGACTGTACCCAACTAAAACCTGTTTGCATGTCTCCTTTGAGCGTGGTAGGGTAGTAATCAAAGTACAGTGGGAACTCACACAAGACAAATGACGATCCTCAGGTCGATGAACTAACCTGTACACATGTCACCAGGGAACTGCTATCTGACGTCTGGTATAATCCCAACTAGCAGGTTCCCGGCGAGTCCTGTCCGGTGTACTCATAACCCAATGAGCACCTGTATACATCTTAGGTGAACCAACTGACACCAGTGGCTTGTGAGACCGGCCACCGCCTCTCGTCGGGGTCTCGACTGTATACACTAGTCTACTCTGGAGAATCGATGCCCTGTCTCAAAACTCCCACGACTAGGGACCATTTAAGGATGTGCTTATAGACTACCAGCTCCCACGTATATGATCGCCCTCATACTGCTGGCAGTCAAGCATGAATCCTAGGGGCTCTATCAACGTGTAATAGCAACCTGTCAGGTCACCTAAAGCAGTACACGATGATAAAGATAAACCAGATAGCATACTATCATCTTGAGTAAGACTGTCCTACCGGGATAGGTCCTCCCTCAATCATTGCAATCACGTGCCTGTGATCCAATAATTGACTCTGAGGGCACTATCTCCAACACGTGAGGCGCTGCCTCGGAGTCTTTGACTCTTAGCGCTGGCGCTCTTGGCACCAGCGCTCTCGTGCTTTGCACGTGAGGCGCTGCCTCAGTTCAAATTTCAAATTTTGAATAGAGCTTTGCACTTTGATTGGGGGAAACAGCGTAGTGTCTGAGCTTCGTTATAGCGAAGATCGGTGCCAGACAGTGCTTTTCGATAGGGGTAGTTGTTTTCTACCCCCAGGAGAACTCGAATAAAATAATAGAGAGCTATCTCCGTCCCCTGGTCGTTCTCTTGTGCCCATAACGCGCCTAGAGAACCTTTTAGAGCTGTTGTGTACAGGATAAGGCGTTTTCCCTTAACCGGAGCGGTCGGTACCGGCGAGTTCTGAAGGTATTGATTGATTTCGTTCAGTGCACTTTGGCATTTATGATCCCAAACGAACGAGGTCCCCTTCTTCATTAGATGGCTGTAGGGGCGGCATTTGCCGGAGAGGTTGGCTATGAACCGCCGGATATACGCGAGCTTTCCTTGGAGAGACCGCAGTTGTTTGAGAGTTCTTAGCGTGGGCATTTCCATAATCGCCTTGATCTTTAATGGGTCTATTTCGATGCCTCGGTGTCGTATGATGAATCCTAGGAATTTGCCTGAGGAAACTCCAAACGCGCATTTCAGAAGATTCATCTTTAGATTGTGTCACGCCCCGCTTCCCAAAATACGGAATACGAAGGGTAGACAAGGCCAGCCATGCTCCTACGGTCAAGGAAATGTCCTGCCGTAGTCACACTTCGGCTTCTAGTTTATCATGGTAAACAGTAAACGATGCGCAGGTAATGAGAAATGCAGTAACTGAAAGATGAAATGATATAAACTGACCTGAAGTGGAACAAACGAAAGTAACTCGGAATAGCAAGTCAAGAAGTCTGCGATGCACGTCTAGTTCCGATCCAGGGAAAAAATCTTCTCCTCACACTGAGCATGCATACTCAGGTCGTCAGAGCGACACAATAGCAATATAATGTATATAATCAAGTAACAGTTCTAACAGTGGTAAAGGATTTGAATAACAGTAAATCAATGACAGCATGAAAATGAATGTGCAGTAATCAATGCAGCGGAAAAGTAAAGCAGTATAACAATATGTCACGAATGTCAACACGGTATAGAAGGAATGTAAATGACAGTAACCCTATCAGTCTCTAAGTCTCACTGCACAGGTCAATAAGCCTATCGTCAGTCCAAGTGTGAGAGTCAACCACTCGCGAGTGTCCTCCACCCAAGGGTAGAACCCAAGGGCAAGGGACCACGGGCCCAACATGTAACGAATGTATCACGGTGTCTATAGCACATACCCTGTAAATCTCCATATAACTCCCTAAATATATAAGCCGGCATGGGACTCCCGAGATTCTGTTGAATTCACACTTGAACTACCCCACACCCCGTGGTCTACATCAAACGCTAACCATCACCCTAAATACTAATCGATCCGTGATAAGTCTGCGCGAGAACTGGAGGCAGGACCTCCATCAAGCACGTCCCGACTAATACCTAAGATAAATAGCAGTGTCGGATGTCTTATCTGTGACACCCGTGCAAGCGCTTCCATAAGTGTCCCATACCACTTATAGTCACACGTACACGCATCCCACAGACGTCGACAATGCAATAGAACAATAGGGTCACTGATTGTGTACAAGCACGTATCACTTTCACTTAATCACGGATACACGAACACTGACGTACTTGCCACAATCATCACTAAAATCTAACACTGGGTGAATGCACGATATCACTAGGTTATCACTACAATGATATAGGTATGATATGATGTATGAACAGTATAAGAAGCACAACTAAGGTATCATAAGAACAACAGTCTATCACTTGCACGATTTATCATGGAACATATGTATATAATTTAGCGAAATGATAAACAGGTAGTAATTAATATGTTCAGTTAGCTATCCATAGAATTTTGTTTCAAGCCAATCGGGTTTCAGGATCATTAGTTATAACTATTTCGTTTTAAGCGCACGCGGGTGAAAATCCGGTTTCAGAATCAGAAATCCATTTCGCAACGCATTTTAACCACAGTTGGGATCATAATTTAGCAATGCTACAGTTTAATGAATTCTAGGGTTTTCAGTAAGGTTTTCAACGCAATAGACGGATCATCAATCGCATCTGTACATTAGGAGTTATAATCTGTTTAATATTAACGTGTCAATTCTGATTCTGCTGGGACTGTTATGTGTCCCGATCTATTAAATTACAGATTAAATATCAAAAGGTAACGAAACAGTATGAAATCAATTGTGTTGTCTAGCTAACAGGTTTATCTACAATAAACAGCGGAGTTCCGCAACCTACGAGTTAAGTAAAACCTGTGATACTCAATACGGAACAGCAACCAATAACTGGAGTCGCTCTGGACTGCAGTCCAGAGTCGCACTCCGATACGAATATCATCACAATTTAAATGCAGAAATGTCTGGAAACTAGTATAGGGTTAAATTTTGTCGAGTTGGATTCGATTTAAGCCCTCGAACGTACCATTCTAATATGTATATGATTTATGGTGGATTTAACGATGTTCAGGTACAGTAGAAATTCAATTTTACGGTTAAACTTGGGGGTAGTTATTTTAGTCATTAACAGTCATATTATTCAACGAAATTTGCACAAGATGTTCATCACACTACGGGCCAAAGTAATAAATCCAGTTCCGCCAATTTAGAAGAAAATTTCCTTTGAGAACACACGTCGAACAAGTATGGTACAAAATTGAGTTAAATCTGTAACTTTAATATCTATGTATTTAGTGACGGTATCAAAGGTAAATAGCATGTAAGCAAGTAAAAACTTGCCTGAGAACGCCTCGGTCACACGGTAGCAGCGGCGTCACGAACGCGCGTTGTACGCCGCAAAACAAGTTCGCGCGAGCTTGGCTCGAGACTCGGATTTGACGTTGGAGTTCGCCGGAGCCGTCAAGTGCTTGCTGGAAGTGGAGGTGGTGCTCCGTGGCTGACCGGGGACTTGCTGGGGTCGACGATGTCGGCGATGGTCGCTCCGGTGACGCGCACAGTGGGTGTTTGTAAAGAAATGTGCTTTATATGGGTTTTTTTTTTTTGAGAGGGAAATAGGGAAAGAGAGTGAGAGAGAGAGGTCGGATAGAGGGAGAGGGAAGTTAGAGAGAGAGACAGAGAGAGAGAGTGGGAGACAGAGTGAGAGAGAGAGAGAGAGAGTGTGTGCATAGAGGGAGATAGGGAGAGAGTGTGTAGGCAGAAAGAGAGAGAGAGAGAGAGAGAGCTCAGGGAGAGAGAGGGAATGAGATTTAGAGAGTGAGAAAGGGAAAGACAGAGAGAGTGAGAGTTAGCAGAGAGAGAGGGAGAAGAGAGAGAAACAGAGAGCGAGAAAGAGAGAGAGTGGTCGGGAACAGGGGAAGAGAGAGGGATCGTCGGCGGCGGCAGTGAGGAGGAAGAGGAGAGGGAGCTCGGTGGGTTTGAAGGCGCAGGGAAGAGAGACGTGGTGAGGCAGTGATGGGAGATGAGGGAGTCGACGAGGACGTTGTCGTCGTCGTCGCGTGGGAGAAAGGTAGCAGGGAGGAAGTGGTCTGTGAGATCGAGAGGTTGGAGGGCGAGAGAGAGTAAGGAGGAGGAGTCGGTGAGGGGAGCGGGTCGCAAGGAAAACGTACGCGTCGTGGGCAACGCTCGCGCGAGCGAGGGCGAGGGCGAGGGAGGCGGCGAAGGAAACGCGCGCGACAAATGGAAAGAGCCGTTGGAGGAGATGTACAGGACGTGGGCCGGGCCAAGGAGTTTAGCAAGGAAAATAACTAAAGGATTAAGGTGAGGGGGCCGGCTGAGTGGGCTGGGCCGAGAAAATCAAGGGAAATTCGATTGGGGAAAGAAGCAGGCCGGGCTGAGATTTAAAGGGAAATTTAAAGGGAAATTAAAGGGAAAAAGAGTGGGCTCGCAGGCCAAAGGATTTTGGAAGAAAAAAATATTGGGGAATTAATATATATGTGGAAGTGGGCCGGGACTGTTGGGTAATTGGAGAAGGCTGAGAACAGGGAAGGGAACTTAGTCAGGGAAAAATGGGAATGAGCCAAGAAACATAGGACAAGGAAAATTAATTTGATGAAAAATAAGATACGGGCTACTGGGAAAGCTTGGGCTAGGAAAATTTTAAATGTATGGTTTTAATAATTTAAGTTATGAAGGGATGGGCTCGGATTTTGGTTTATATAACTCTATAAGCAACTAGGGTTCTAGATTGGAAATATAAAACGGCCAAAGTCAGAAAAACTAGAAGTATAGTAATATAGGGAAAAATATTTTGATGAAGAATAAATCTATACTTGAGGTTTGGGCTTAAAAGATTTTAAAATAAATAAACTAATAATTATAAATAAAGTAAGATCTTATATTTTAACGAGAATTACATAAACCAGTATAAATAGGGCTGGGTGTTACAGATTGTATTTCCGAAGACGCTGGAACACTATGTTCAGATATTCCCAATGCTCCTCATACGATTTGCTTTTCACCACAAGGTCGTCAATATAGCATTTGACAATCTCATGTATGAGGTCATCGAAGATCTTCGTCATGGCCCTCTGGTAGGTAGCGCCTGCGTTCTTCAAACCTAAGGGCATCACCTTATAGGAGAATATGCCTAGCGGAGTCTGGAAGGCAGTGTGCTTTTGGTCTTTAGGATGCATTTTTATTTGATTCTAGCCTAAAGATCCATCCATGAAGGAGAAGACTTTTGAGTGGACGTTTTATCGATCATCAGCTCGGTAACACGTACTAGGAAGTCATCCTTCGGACAAGCTTTGTTAAGGTCTCGAAAGTCTACGTAGATGTGCACTGTTCCATTTTTCTTCATCAGTGGAACAATGTTGGCAATCCAATCGGGATACTGAACTTCTTGGATGAAGCCAAAGTCAATTAGTTTCTTAACTTCGGCATTGATACTCATCTCGAGTTCGAGCCGCATTCTTCTTAGCGCATGTTTGACTGGTTTAATGTCCGGCGATATAGCCCGTTTATGTACCGCTATTTCTGGATCTAGTCCAAGCATCTCGTAATAATTCCATACAAAGCAGTCTTTATATTGCATTGTTCCCGCAAAAAAATTTCTGCGCAAAAGAGCCCAAGGTATCAAATGGGGGCGATACGTTTAAGAAAATGTGAACCAGTATTTTTCGGGCTGCATTTTGATAAACTCCCGAATGACAAACAGCTAAATTCTGATGGTATCGAAAGTGTCTCGAAAAATCCTTCGATTTGATATATTATGGACCTCATAATTCATCCGGGATCAAAAGTTATGAGGCATCACGTGCCCACGCGTGACCGGGCATCACGTGCAGACACGTGAAAATTTACAGGCAAAGCCTGTAGGCACTGAATAAAATAAATAATTAGAAATAATTAATCAATGGGGGTCATGTGCCAACACGTGATAAGCTCTTAAATTCTCTGAAACAATAGAATTAAATTCTAATTAAATAATTAATCAGTAGGGTCACGTGCAAACATATGATGGGTTTTTGAGCCCTCTAAACCAATAGAATTAAATTCTAATTAATTGGTCAATCAGTGGAGTCACGTGCTAACACGTGATATGCTCTTAAACCTTCTGAACTAATAGAATTAAATTCTAATTAAAGGAAATCAAAAACCCTAATTGGAAAAATATTTCCCTAGATCTTTCCAAACAAAAAGATAGTGCTCTGTAAAGTAGAGCACCGTTAGATTAAAAATCCAATGGTGATAAAAAATCACCAATTTATAGAAAGATTCTATATAAGGAAAGATTTTCCTGAAATTTGCCAGGAATAACAGATAAAAGGTCTTTTGGATTAAAAATCCAATGGTGAATAAAATTCACTGAGTGATCTAAAAGATCATGTTGGTTACAAAATCAATTAAAATCTTTCAATGAAAGATTGACCAAACAAGCTGCTTCTTTTTCTTTCTCCTATAAATAGGAGCCAAGAAGAGAAGAGGGGGATCGACTTTTTTTTGGGGAGATATACAACAACAGAGAGAAAAAAGAGAGGAGAATTTAATTCTCAAGAGAGAAAAAGAAGATCTCTTCAGAAAAAGAAACCCTAGGTGAGAAAGGGAAAGAGATCGAAGCTCCATAAAATAAAAAGGAGAATTTAATTCTCAATTTAAGAGTTTAACTCTTATGAAAAGAACTTAGTTCTTCCTTTGGTTGAAGATCTGCAGAAGCAGATCTCCTCACAAGTTGAGAATTTAATTCTCATTGGGGAGATTCTGCCATGCAGATCCAAAACTTAGAGAGAGAATTGAGTTTAGGGAATTTAATTCCCCCCAAATTCATAGAAATTTAATTCCTCCAAATGACACTAGAGTTTAACCCTACACAAGAATTTAATTCTTTCAAATTCACAGGAATTTAATTCCTCCAAATGAAACTAGGGTTTAACCCTACATAAGAATTTAATTCTTCCAAATACATAGGAATTTAATTCCTCTAAACAGAACTAGGGTTTAACCCTATAAAAGAATTTAATTCTTAAAACAAGAGACTTAAAGCTCTCCATGCACGTAAAGATCAAGTATCCAACAGGATCACGTGGTAACACGTGACCCTTCATCCCAACGAACAAAAAGAAATGAATAAAGCATGCTCAGGTGCCCCCACATGACCCTTTAATAGACTCCTCAAAATAAGAAGGAATTAGCCCAGAGGCAATGCCTCACGTGCTCCCACGTGACCCTCAAAATAAAGGGAACAAAGCCAAAGGCAGTACTGATTTTGAGCGCCCTCACGTGTCCTCACGTGACCCATAATAAACACTCTAATAATCAATGCATGGATACCCATCACGTGCCCACACCTGATGGCCGTTAAGATAAAGTGTTTAACACTTATTTATTCTGAGAACAAAATAAAGGAAGTCTGGCCCCATCTTCAGATGCCTCACGTGACCCCACGTGACCAATTCAATTTTAGTATTTAACACTACTTTAAATGCTCCGTCCTTAATGTTTAACACTATTTTCAGCACATCACGTGGGAGCACGTGATCGCCAAGTATTCTCTAGTGTTTAACACTATTTTAAAGCCAAGTTTAGTCCAAATTGGCTAAGTTTTCCAGAGGCAAATCTCCCCTTCAACTGAACCTTAAAATCCAGAGCTATAATGAATGGTTAGTGCATAACTAAAGTCAAAATGTTGTCAGAGCCCCCAAACCCCTGTTTAGCATTGCTAAATAATGGGGGGCTGAACCCAGACAAATAATTCAACAGTCCACACAAAGGTCCAACATTTCAAACCTAATTGGACTTAGCCCAAGTTGGCCATAAGTCCTCAATTCAGATTTAACTGAGTCAATATACTCATAATCTAATTAATTGATCTTAGTTCCAAATTGGACTACAGATTTTGGTTCAAGAGTACATCTCTTCACTCCTTTGATATTTATCGTTGTAATCCTTCAACGTCTTCAGAGAGGTGACGGGTCCCGATAACCAATCATTACATGGACTGTGGGGTCCTTAAACTCATGGACTATGATGTCCTTAACCTGGACTGTAGGGTCCTTAAGCCCATGGACTATGATGTCCTTAACCTCGGACTGTGGGGTCTTTAAGCCCATGGACTATAATGTTCTTAACCTCGGACTGTGGGGTCCTTAAACTCATGGACTATGATGTCCTTAACCTGGACTGTGGGGTCCTTAAGCCCATGGACTATGATGTCCTTAACCTAGACTGTGCGGTCCTTAAGCCCATGGACTATGATGTCCTTAATCTCGGACTGTGGGGTCCTTAAGCCCATGGACTATGATGTCATTAACCTTTACAGACTATGATATCTTTAAACTGGACCACCATGTCCTTAAACTGGTAATCGAACGCAATGTCCCTAAACTAAACAATAGAGCCCAAATGCTCTCTTGTTGGATCTAAATGATCTCGTTGAGTTGATCTTAGTTTAAAATTAGACTAACCTATCCTCAACGAACGTTTAAGTTGATCTTAGTCTCAAATGAGACTAACGTATCTTAAACCCAACCCAAAACCCAAATCTAAGAAAATACGGATGTGGACTAATCCACGCCCTACGGGCGACAACATAAATTAGTCTTCGTATACAATCCACGGGCAACCAAAAACAAAACAAACACACACGACACGAAGTGACCATCTGGAGAAGGAGAAAGTGGTTACCGCGATGCGGTAGCGTAATTAACTGCAGGGGCTTGCGCCTACAGGGAAGAGCATCCCCACAATCAAAAACCCCTCAACGAGGGCGAATCTGATAAAGTCTGCTACATCGGCCACATCCGTTTAAACCTTCGATACATGGTACCATAAATCAACTTGGCATCTTCGGAGAGGTGGACGGATAGCACCAATTAGCATCTACCCCCAAATTCAGGCAAGACGGACCTATGTGGTCACGTCCCCGCGTTTCAGAGGAGAACAGAATCCGGCACGCCCGGTGGGACCTTTTCCTCTTTCCACTCCACACTTCGTGTGTCGTGTTCGCGAACGAATCGCGGTTTGCTATGGTTGCCTGTGGATTCGAGGTACTAAGATTTGGTGTCTTGCTCCGTGCAAAAAACAGAAGATCAATGGCTTCAAACTGCACTTACTGCAACTGCAACTCTCGCTCCGTCCCGTCCGGAGGAGTGACTTACGGGCCCCAAGCGGCCTCCATCTTCGATATGCCGGTGGAACAGGTGACTCAGGCCACCACTGGATTGTTCTTCGGGACCATGTGTAAGTCCACGTTACCCACCCCGGTGCTTACGGGGAGGCGGAATAGGTAAAAAATGGATTTTTAACTCAAGGTAACATGGACTAAAACTAGAGGATCTTTGCTAAACAAAAACAAACAAACTCACTACAAGTTCTAACTACTAGGTTAGATGGTTATACCTTGATCTTGAACTCCTTCTCTTCTTGTTGTGGTCCTCCTTCTTGCTTGCTCCTTGGAGTGGTGTAGACGGCTCCTCCTCTTCGTCTTCTCTTTGCCGAAGAAAGATCCACCCGAAGGCCTCTACCTTGAGCTCCTACCTCAACTAAGAGGTAACTAGAGTGCTTGACTTGCTAAACTAAGAATCCTAGAATGAGTAGAGAGATGTCTTGATGGTTTTATCTCACAAAGCTCATGGTTTTCAACACATGAAAGAAGAGAGCTTTGAGAGAGGAAGAGGGAGAGCTTAGCATGAGAGAGAAAGAGCAAGAGAGAATGAGCAAGAATAACAACCATGCTCTCATATGAGAATAATAATAATAATAATAACTAAAGAAAATTGTGATGGTTAGTTGAAATGACCATTATCATTTCACATTTAATGCAATTTGCAAGAATCAAGAAGCATCTTGCAAAAGAAATGATCATGGTCAAATGGTCAACAAAAGTCAAATGGTCAACCTAACCATGGCACAATTATCCTTAATTAATATTATTAATCATATTTCTCATTCTCATTAGGGTTTAGAAAAAGTCAACGGTCAACAGCCCTAATGAGGTTCCTCTGCCTCTGTCAACTGTGCATACACACCCGCACCCGTGTTTCGAGGAACACGAATACAATGAGAAAAAACCAATCCCAAAACAAATACTAGGATCCGGCTTAAACTAAAGCCCGCTAGTAATAACTGCCCGGACACCAAACGTGCACAAGTGCGCGGGTGTGAACGAACCCCGTCGCAAAACCATGCGACCTCTACTCTGTTTTGCCCAAAGGTGAACAACCCTCTGTGTGGGACTCTAAAGACTCGACACTACGCTGGCAGTGGGTTTAACCATAGGCCCCAAGCGTTACTAGCTGTACGTAACGGTCCCCAAGTAGATGTCGATAAGAAGACCGATGAGGTGAACCCATCCGAACTCCTACTGAGCCTGAATGTGACAATCTCCGTACAGTCCGGTCTATTCGTCTGAGAAAATCGCATGCCGGGCCTAGGGGGGCGGTAAACGTCAGTCCCCTAATAGCGGTACAAGTCGTGCCGGAGTGTAGCCCAGAACACCTTGAGAAACTACTGGAAACACTACCAGCAAATCTCGCTTGCCCTGGACAGGGACTTTGTGTAATGGCTCTCCTAGACACAGCGCGATATCAACACCCAATACCGGGAGAGACGAATCCTGTCTAACCGCCACTGCCTCCAAGTGCTTCAGGACTGCACCCAACTACTACCTGTTTGCACGACTCATTTGAGCCATGGTAGGGTAGTAATCTAAGAACAGTGGGAACACACTCAAGGCGAAGTGACAGTGTCAAGTCAACGGACTAAGCTGTACTCATGTCACCTGGGAACTGATAACTGACGATAGGTATAATACCAACCAACAGTTCCCAGCGAATCCTGTCCAGTGTACTCGTAACCTAACGAGCACCCGCATACTATCTCCAGTATGACGTACTAATGGCTGTGGGACAGACCTGCAGGGTTCCTAGGCACTCGAGTGAGGTCTCCCAAGCCATCAACCATGGCAATTTCAAAAATTATGGTGCCTACAAACCCTAAACAACGGATCGTATACTAGATTTCTAGGCGAACAAGAACTAGTTAACAGTTAACTATATAAAATACGGAAATACAACCTTTGTAGATCCGGTGCTCCACCTCCATAGCTCCGCAACGAGGTCCTCTCCGCTGTCCAAATCGAATCTGGGCTCTAGGATCGGCTTCGTCGGAGAATGGGCAAGCTAGGTCGTCGATGTCCATGCCGAAGATGATCTACGTCGAAGCGTCGATGAATCAAGCTCCACCTTCACCAAGTCATGAAACTTGTGAAGGAAACACACTCTACTACTTGGCAAGAGGTAGAGGATGAAGAAATAGGAAGTGGGTAGACTTTAGAATTGGATTTCTCACTCATTTCCAACAATCACCATTGATGGACTTCAAGCTTCTTCACTTGAAGCATGAAGAAGAAGAAGAAGAAAGATATTATGATAAGTTAAAAAGAATAAGAAAAGAAAATCAATTCTTATCATAATATAACCATGGTTATGTGTAGAGATTTAACTAGGGTTAATTCAAATGGTTAGGTTAAGCATGAGATAAGAATGGTGGACAAAGTCAAAGCTTCATGAAACTTCAACTTAAAACAAAAATAGCCACCATTCTTTTCTCTTGCCTTTTATTTTCCAAAAATCAATAAATAAATAAATAAATAAATAGATAAATAAAGGAAAAGAAACCCTAACCATTCTTTTAACCATGGTTTAAATCTTTGCACTTAACCAAGTAAACATGTATCATCAAACATGATACAATCAAATGCACAAAATCATATCGCATATGTAATGCGCATATCCGAGTGAGAAAATCCATCTTAAGTAAACCGATACTAGTTGATGCAAAGTAATATATCATATATATAAATATGCATTAAATTATTAAATCAACACTTGATTCAATGATCCGGTCATGTCGCATATAACCGGCTAGTATACAATGTATCGGCTTATCGAATCAACGCTTGAATCGATAACTAGGTTATATCGCATACAACCATTCGATATATTTATCGCGAGAATAGAATACGGTATCACATACTCGCATTATTCTCGGTCCCGCACATATCTCATATGCGCTCCTATTTCGTTTCGCTTGAACCAGGAAACCTCTGTGTAGGACTCTAAAGACTCGTCAATACGCCGGCAGCGGATGATGATCATATCAAACATCCACAAGCCGCAAGCGGTCTGCTAAACGTAACGGCCACCCGGGTATTGAGCGATCTGAAGATCGACGAGCAAGCCCGCTCACACTCCAGTGAATCCGACCAGTAACACTACCGTACAGTCCGGTCTGATCGTCTGATATGTCGCATATCTCGCCTAGGGGTGGTAAACGTCAGACCCCAATAGCTCAATAAGTCGTGTCGATATGAGGTCTATAACTGTTCGAGAAACTACTGGTAACACTTACCAGTAAATCTCAGCAACCCTGGCCAGGGATTTCCTGTTATAGCCAATCGAACACAGCGCAACATCAACCCCCTATACCGGGAGAGACGAATCCCCTCCTATCGCTCATTGCCTCCATGTGACTCGGGACTGTACCCAAAAACCACCATTTTGCACGCCCTCTTGGACGTGGTAAGATGGAAATCAAAGCACAGTGGGAACCACACAAGACTCTATGACGATCTCGGGTCAACAGACTACTCTGTACCAGTGTCACCAGAGAACTGCCATCTGACGTGAGGTATAATACCATCTGGGAGTTCTCGGCGAGTCCGTCCAGTGTACCCAGTCTCTACTGAGCACCCGTATATCATCTCTGATGTCAAACACCGATGGATATAGGATCATCCATCGCCCATCTGTATGGGTCGAGAAGGTACACGCTAGTCTACTCTGGTATATCGATGCCCCGTCTCGATACACCCACGACTAGGGACTTTGAAGGATGTACTTATGGACTACCATGTCCCCACTAGTATGATCCGCATCATAGTCCAGGTAGTCAAGTACAGATCCTAAGGGCTTTACCAACATGTAACAGAGAGACAATCAGCATACACGTTAAGGTAAAGTTCAACCAGATAGCATACTATCATGTCGAGCAAGAAAGTCCTCCCTATATATGTCCCAGCATCCACTACAATATACATCCTATGTACAGTAATGGCCTCTAGGGCATACATATAACTAACAATCTCCCACTTGCACTAGGGCCATCTGTAGCAGTGGTTTGAAGTATCTCATACTCAACCATCCCATAAAAGTCTCTCTCTGGGAACAGGCCTTTGTGAGTGGATCCGCTGTGTTGTCCTCTGAGTCTACTCTCCTAACCTCGATCTCCCTGGAGATCAACCATCTCCATGATCAAGTGATACTGCCTTAGAATATGTCTGGATCACTGATGGGATGGGCGTTCCTTGGCATAAGCCACAACTCCATTGTCTCACAATGGTAGGAACATAGTTCATCTCATGAACCAATATACACCCAAACAGCTTCTAGGGTAGCATCTTTAGTAGCGATGTATCCAGCCTTTATCGTCTAGTATGTCACGGTATCTAGCTTGGAACTCTTCCAACATACCGTCCCTTTACCGAGGGTAAAGACAATGCCTGCGACTGACATTCAGTCGTCCTTATCACCCTGGAACCCTTCCAGTGATTCTCCCCAGGATCGGTTGATACCGTTTCACTACATCTAGTGAGAATTCTAACATCCATTTGGATCTATCTCATAGATCCAAAATCCAGGATTTAGTAGGTATCACTTTGATCCTAAGTGGAGAATCATTGTGATAAGCGGAGATTGATCGAGCGTAGCATAGGAAACTTCTTCCCTATCAAGAGTATGTCATCCACGTACTCTACGAGGATCGTCACCATACTCCCTACTACCTTTTTGTTTATACAAGGTTCATCTACCATTTTGATGATGTCAAACTCTTTGACTAATTCATCAAAACAGACGTTCCAACTCCGCGATGCCTGCTTTATCCTATAAAGCATCTTGCACACGTTTCCGCTGCTCCCACTGTCTACGAAGCCCTCTGGCTGTGTACTTATAGACACTCTCTTCTAAACATCATTTAGAAAAGCTGTCATGACACCCAACCACCAGATATCGTGGCCATGGTATGTAGCCGTGGCAAGTAGGATCTGGATGGACTTAAGCATAGCTACTTAGAAAAGATTTCATCATCATCCCATACCTGGTCAATGATGTAGACCTTTAACAAGTCTAGCTTTGAAAGTCTCAACTCTTCCATGTACACCAAGTAATCTTCTCAAGATATACTTGCTCCTGATGGGGATTTAACCCTTCAGATATAGCAACCAAAGTCCATACTTTGTTGGTGTATATGGATTCCATCTCAGATCGCTAAGCATCCAGCCATTCTTACAGAGTCCCACTCCAGATGGCCAGCTCGAAACTAGTTGGGTCATCATCTCATGATGTAATCCTCGCTCCCACTGTCATAGAGAAACCGAAGTATCTCTCAGGTGGGTGAGGAACCCTACTAGATCGGCGGAGAGGCTGAGGTTCGTTGGTAACTATCGAATCCTTTGGTTCTTTCAAATCATCTTCTGTAGTTTGTATAGCTGGAACCTTTCCAGTTCTACATAACAGACCTTGCCTCGAGCTTGTCCGGATTTTGCTTTTAGACATAGGCCGGACAATCCCCAAATCTTAACTATCTTAAGATATGGGCCCTTCCCTTTCCATATCATATATGAAGTGGTAGGCAACTGATTTGATTCGAACCCTATTCAATAGGTATGCAGCTTCTCAAGCGCATAACTCCCAAAAGGAAATAGGTAACTCAGTAGTACTCATCATAGAGCACACCATATCAAATAGGGTGTATCTGCTCCGCCCCGATATACCATCGTGCAATGGTGTATGCGGAGGAGTAATGCTGAGAGAGAATCTCATTCTCCTTTAGAATAGTCCAGTATTTCCGTGCTCAAGTATTCTCCTCCTTGATCTCATCATAGGACATAATACTTATACCCGTTTTGGTTCTCTACTTCTAACTTATATTCCGTGAATATCTCAAAAGGCTCGGACTCATGTTTCAACAGGAACATATGTCTGAATCTTGAGAGATTATCAGAGAATGTAATGAAGTACAAAGAACCAGTCCTGGCATGTGTAGACAGGGGACCTTTCATACATCAACATGTATCATCCCAAGAGTTCAGTAACTCTTTCTCTGTTTCCAATAAACGGAGCAATGGTCATCTTATCTTTGTGACATGACTGGAGAGTTTCACAAGATGTAAATTCAAACTGATTTAAATATACATCTATATGTAACTCTAGCCAGTCGGGTCGCATTGATCTGACCTAGTCTATAATACCTCAAGAAGGATTCGTTCATTTCCGAACTCTTCCTCTTGTGTGTGTTCCGTATAGTAAGAACTGTAGTTTGATTTAGAACATCAACGCTTTTAGATAACGTGCCTGAACCGATCAACCTTTGATATAGGAAATGTTCAAAACATTATCCAACAATACAAAATTATATCCTTTCTTTACTACCAAAGAGAGTGATATGATTTGGTATATCAGGTTCGGTATCTAATAACATTCGTTCAGAATCAATGTATTGGTAATACAGGGTGACAGTGACCGACAAACTTGGCTGCAACACTTGCCCCGTTTTCTGCCTCATGAAACTTATCACCCGTTCTCAGTTCTCTACCTTTCTGTAGCCCTATGTAACAGATTACATATCTGGGATCCTGATCTGGTATCACATACCCAGGACGTAAAGGATACTGAGAAACAGTTCTCTGTAATGAACACACCCGAAGATGATACATCAGCATGCACTCTCTTCGTTTGGGCGGCACGGGAATTCTGGTAATCCCCAATTTCCTGCTCTGTCTTATAACAATTATAAGTTGGAGCGGGACCAACGTTCCCCAGCTCAGTATAACAAGCGGGTTCGGTCAATATTCCGTATTTTTATCTTGATTAAGGCGTGATATGGTCGCTACCAGGAGAGAGTGAGAAGAAAACATTCAGCGTGCGCTCTGTCAAGAATAGATTGGTTTTTATTTTATCTAATCAGGATGGCTCCCACTGCTTTTTATCAAATCTTCCTTCAAACCCTAAAAGGAAAGACTAGCCGGGATTAATTACACACTACAAGTTCGCCAATCTTTCAGCCAGGCCAGTGTCGGTACTTTGAGGGAGGTCCCCCGTGCTTTCGCACGAACCTAATTACTGTAAACCTCGTTTTCCCAGAGGCGTAACCCCGTTGACACCTTTCTAGACACCTACTTGATCGGCTAATTGTAATGTATAAAACTCTCCCAGGAGTAACTCTTACTCGCAGCGGGTATCGGGATCCAACTATCTCATAGAAGGTATGCAATCTCATTGCAAATTTCAACACTTGAAATTCCCGATAATGTTTTGCCCCGAACGATCTATGACCTTGACAAGGTCAACAAACCATAGACCGCAAGTCAAGTTCAGCCCGTCATTTCTTGATTGAATCAAACCCACCCGCACGACCCTTGACAAGGTCAACAAGGCCGCACGACTACCCTAACCCAATCTGCATCATATGCATAAGCAGATAAATACTGGTTAGCTACCGCACACTGCGCCTTGACAAGGTCAACAAACGCAGCACGAATACTAAACAGGATTTATCTGAAATGACGGAGGGCTACGACAGGTTTTTCTGAAAACCTATTGCGTAATGAACTTGATATCGTTGTAGAATCAAATGATTTTAAAATGGAGTGTTTTTGAGGCTTTTCTAGTTTTGCTAAAGGAGTCACTCCCGGTGAAGGGATCGTCGGTCCTTTCCTCGTCGAATGAGGTGCGGGATATATCATATATATCACTGTGCAAAGCAAAAAACACTTAAAAGCTATCAAAAGACAAACCGAGTGTGTAGCATCTGCCAGTTATTGCTAAAGGAGTCACTCCCGGTGAAGGGATCTCGGTCCTTTCCTCATCGAATAAGGTGCAGGATATATCACATATACCGCTGTGCAAAGCAAGAACTGTAGCTACCTGTTTTATTTTGAAATTCGATTCTACAACATCTTAGGTTTCTTTTATTTCATTAATCACATTAATGAAGTCCCATCATTTAAGTACCTAAACATCACAGATAGATATAACGTACACTTATGCCATCCGCATTCGCCTCGATGTCCCCTCGTGCACCGTTAGGTTAGGTAACTAACGACAGAGCAGGGCAGGGCTAGCACGGGTGTAAAACATAAGTAACGTCTATATAATATATCATATATACTATATACTATATCCATCACAGAAACATCACATAATCTCATCACAGATATCGCAGCAGAATAAACATATGAAATATTGGATATACTAGGACGTCCGTGTTTTCAATACGAGCCAGTATAAAACACGGATTCCACGGTCGTGATGAATAGCCAAACCCACACCCCTAGACCCCTACGAGAGCGGCAAGCAACCCTACCAATTCTGGAGTTAGGAGACCCGGACTCGACTCCTCGAGTTGGTCTCCCACTGGACTCCAGAACCCGGTTACTTGTGCTCCCCTCCTTGGGTCTATCCTAGTGCGGAAAAGTAAATAATATACAAACGGTGACACTCCCGCAACCTGGAAGCGCCCCAATAAAAGAATATTACATACAAGTTTTTACATGAATGAAAATGAAAAACACTCATCTCACATAAAAACCCCCGGCTATTCAAACACGACGATCCAATATAACATATCCAGCAACACATAACATCACATGTCATCAACGTAAGTAAATATGTCCATCCCAATTGTCGTTGACATATAGCAACGAAACCAGCGATATCACATATTACACTTACGGTCACAGAAAAGAAAGTGTAAAACTACAACAGTTGGAATCCGCAACCACCTCAGACATCGCATGCCTGACCAAATGAATTACTTAGACCTCGCATGCCTAACAATTATAAACCCCGCATTTTAGTCTCATTATCGAAAACACTTTTCAATATCAAGTCGGGCAATTCAACAAGATTCCCGACATCCAGATCGAATACTCGTCGCAAACTTCAGTAGGCGGCTGCACCCCCGATACCGTCGACGAAGTGCACCAAGGCGGAACACCGTTACCGGGAGCACCCGAACGGATGCTTTCGGCGACGGGGTTCTCCTACAGTCACTTGGTCGGGGCTATGGAGCGAGGCTGTCTATTAAGTTTACCCGGCGAGTATCCGCGTACGCTACGTGATTGTGACGGACTTTTGATCGCATCAAAACTCCGTGGCAACCGATCAAGTGAGACTAAACTGCTATGTTTATAACATTCATTTAGTTATCTCATAACTTTTGTGAATTCCAATTATTGTATCCCATTCCAGATAAACAGAAAATGTTAAACTTTCCGATCGAACAATCAAACACCCAAGTTTTCCCGAAACTGATCAACACATGAAACAAGTCTAACAACATTCCGTTCGTGCCTCAGTACCAACGATCCAGCCGTAGAAGGGTCAAGCCAACGCCTCACATGTGGCACGCCGTACTGCCCCAAACCCGAAGGTTCAAAGGGCAGTTCAAGACGGTCACATAATCGAGTTAAGGTTTGTGTCTTCTAGAGGGACCATCGCGTTACTTGCACTACTTAGAACGTCGTCAAACTACGGAAAAATCCAACACTTGGAAATTTCCCGACAGGGGAAAAGTTGGGTATTTATATCCGGTCGAACTTTTTAACATATCCTAAAATTTATCCGGAAAGCCACACAGACAAAATTTGATACCCGATCGAAATACCGAATCCCCAAATCAACTCAGATTATTCAACACTTGAATAAAATTTTAAAAATATCCAGAGAACTCAGCACAGTTAAATAGGAGTTACTGTGCAAACAACCCCACATAAAACGACAAAACGGCCGCCCTTCCGCCGCACGAGGCAGGCTCGTGCCGCGGAAGCGCGGCGTTCTAAGGGAATTAGGGCTACGGGTTGTACAGTTACTCTTATATTTTCCTGCATGTTTTTCTGAATATTTTTAATGTTGAAAAATCCCTGTTTTTAAAATTTGTACAGAGAGCAATATCGATGCGGGGTTTCGGGTTCGTTCGGACTTCAATTTCCGTCTGGACTTCGCCTAAGGCTCTAGCTAGGCTCTGATACCACTGCAGGTCAGGCAGCAACCCCATCCAATGGGGTCGCCGTGGCACCAACGGGTCCCTCAGCAGCTACTTTTTACGCATGCCCCCTCGCGAGGACTACAACCCGCCGGAACACCTTCCGGTCTCAGGACACCCTGGGGGTAAGAGCCTATGCTTCGCCACACTGTCACACAGTGAGAACCCCCCATAGGTCGACATCCAATGTCTAGTAGCTCTGATACCACTGCAGGGTTCCTAGGCACTCGAGTGAGGTCTCCCAAGCCATCAACCATGGCAATTTCAAAAATTATGGTGCCTACAAACCCTAAACAACGGATCGTATACTAGATTTCTAGGCGAACAAGAACTAGTTAACAGTTAACTATATAAAATACGGAAATACAACCTTTGTAGATCCGGTGCTCCACCTCCATAGCTCCGCAACGAGGTCCTCTCCGCTGTCCAAATCGAATCTGGGCTCTAGGATCGGCTTCGTCGGAGAATGGGCAAGCTAGGTCGTCGATGTCCATGCCGAAGATGATCTACGTCGAAGCATCGATGAATCAAGCTCCACCTTCACCAAGTCATGAAACTTGTGAAGGAAACACACTCTACTACTTGGCAAGAGGTAGAGGATGAAGAAATAGGAAGTGGGTAGACTTTAGAATTGGATTTCTCACTCATTTCCAACAATCACCATTGATGGACTTCAAGCTTCTTCACTTGAAGCATGAAGAAGAAGAAGAAAGATATTATGATAAGTTAAAAAGAATAAGAAAAGAAAATCAATTCTTATCATAATATAACCATGGTTATGTGTAGAGATTTAACTAGGGTTAATTCAAATGGTTAGGTTAAGCATGAGATAAGAATGGTGGACAAAGTCAAAGCTTCATGAAACTTCAACTTAAAACAAAAATAGCCACCATTCTTTTCTCTTGCCTTTTATTTTCCAAAAATCAATAAATAAATAAATAAATAAATAGATAAATAAAGGAAAAGAAACCCTAACCATTCTTTTAACCATGGTTTAAATCTTTGCACTTAACCAAGTAAACATGTATCATCAAACATGATACAATCAAATGCACAAAATCATATCGCATATGTAATGCGCATATCCGAGTGAGAAAATCCATCTTAAGTAAACCGATACTAGTTGATGCAAAGTAATATATCATATATATAAATATGCATTAAATTATTAAATCAACACTTGATTCAATGATCCGGTCATGTCGCATATAACCGGCTAGTATACAATGTATCGGCTTATCGAATCAACGCTTGAATCGATAACTAGGTTATATCGCATACAACCATTCGATATATTTATCGCGAGAATAGAATACGGTATCACATACTCGCATTATTCTCGGTCCCGCACATATCTCATATGCGCTCCTATTTCGTTTCGCTTGAACCAGGAAACCTCTGTGTAGGACTCTAAAGACTCGTCAATACGCCGGCAGCGGATGATGATCATATCAAACATCCACAAGCCGCAAGCGGTCTGCTAAACGTAACGGCCACCCGGGTATTGAGCGATCTGAAGATCGACGAGCAAGCCCGCTCACACTCCAGTGAATCCGACCAGTAACACTACCGTACAGTCCGGTCTGATCGTCTGATATGTCGCATATCTCGCCTAGGGGTGGTAAACGTCAGACCCCAATAGCTCAATAAGTCGTGTCGATATGAGGTCTATAACTGTTCGAGAAACTACTGGTAACACTTACCAGTAAATCTCAGCAACCCTGGCCAGGGATTTCCTGTTATAGCCAATCGAACACAGCGCAACATCAACCCGCTATACCGGGAGAGACGAATCCCCTCCTATCGCTCATTGCCTCCATGTGACTCGGGACTGTACCCAAAAACCACCGTTTTGCACGCCCTCTTGGACGTGGTAAGATGGAAATCAAAGCACAGTGGGAACCACACAAGACTCTATGACGATCTCGGGTCAACAGACTACTCTGTACCAGTGTCACCAGAGAACTGCCATCTGACGTGAGGTATAATACCATCTGGGAGTTCTCGGCGAGTCCGTCCAGTGTACCTAGTCTCTACTGAGCACCCGTATATCATCTCTGATGTCAAACACCGATGGATATGGGATCATCCATCGCCCATCTGTATGGGTCGAGAAGGTACACGCTAGTCTACTCTGGTATATCGATGCCCCGTCTCGATACACCCACGACTAGGGACTTTGAAGGATGTACTTATGGACTACCATGTCCCCACTAGTATGATCCGCATCATAGTCCAGGTAGTCAAGTACAGATCCTAAGGGCTTTACCAACATGTAACAGAGAGACAATCAGCATACACGTTAAGGTAAAGTTCAACCAGATAGCATACTATCATGTCGAGCAAGAAAGTCCTCCCTATATATGTCCCAGCATCCACTACAATATACATCCTATGTACAGTAATGGCCTCTAGGGCATACATATAACTAACAAGACCATCTCCCCTGCTGGGATGAAAAGCGCATACGCTAGTCTACTCCGGAGTATCGATGCCCCGTCTCGATAATCCTATGACTAGGGACCTGAATAAGGATGTGCTTGTAGATTACCCAGCCTCCACTAGTATGACTGCCATCACAACGCTGGTAATCAATTAAAGATCCTAAGGGCTCCACTAATATGTATAAGCGATATGCTAAAAGAAACACATGCACATATTAAAGTAGAAACAAACCAAGTAGCATACTACCATTTTGAGCAAGATTGTCTATACAACTGTGAATATCCCAAGCTTCCATTAAGTAATATACAAACTAGTATGATACAGTAATGGCCTCTAGGGCATATACACTAACAATCTCCCACTTGCACTAGGACCATGTACTGGCGTATCGAAGACCTATCATCTCGATCAGCCGCTCAAACTGAGTCTGGGGTATGGCCTTCGTGATGGATCTGCAGTGTTATCTTCTGTTGCAACCCTCCGAACCCCGATCTCCCGGCGATCCACGATCTCCCTGATCAGGTGATACCGACTCAAGATGTGTCTGGACTTCTGATAGAACCTGGGTTCCTTTGCTAAAGTTATAGCCCCGTTGTTGTCACAATACAGAGGTATTGGATCAACAATGGACGGAATCACCTGAAGCTCTAACAAGAACTTCTTCATCCAGACGGCTTCCTTTGCGGCATCAGATGCTGCGATATATTTCGCTTCCATCGTCGAGTCAGCAACGGTTTCCTGTTTGGAACTCTTCCAATACACCGCCCCTCCATTGAGAGTAAAGACATAACCCGACATGGATTTGGAGTCATCCTTATCACTCTGGAAGCTGGAGTCAGCAAAGGCCTGGATCTGGAGGTCTTTTCCGCCGTAAACCAAAAACATATCCTTAGTCCTTCTCAGGTACTTCAGAATGTTCTTTACTGCTATCCAGTGCTTCTCCCCAGGGTTTGACTGATACCGGCTTACTACACTCAGTGCATAAGATACATCTGGTCTGGTACACAACATCGCCTACATTATAGAGCCTACCGCAGAGGCGTAGGGTATAATAGACATGCGATCCCTTTCCAAATCAGTCTTGGGAGACATCTCTTTAGAGAGGGTGATCCCGTAACAAGCCGGTAAATTACCGCGCTTAGAATCTTCCATACTGAATCTTTTCAGTATGGTGTCGATGTACCTGGACTGTGAAAGTCCTAATATCCTCTTGGACCTATCACGATAGATCTGGATCCCCAGAATGTAAGAGGCATCACCCAGGTCTTCATGGAGAACCTATGTGACAAGAACCCTTTGACAGATTGTAGCATAGGAATGTCATTTCCTATCAAGAGAATGTCATCTACATATAAAACGAGGAATACGACAGTTCGTGCTACAATTTTACTACAAATACATGGTTCATTTGGATTTTTGATAAAGCCAAATTCTTTGACCGTCTCATCAAAACAGATGTTCCAACTCCGCGATGCCTGCTTCAGTCCATAAATGGACTTAAGCAACTTGCACACCTTCCCGCTGCTCCCACTCTGAATGAAACCCTCTGTCTAGTCTATATAGACACACTCCTCTAAATTTCCATTTAGAAAAACGGTTTTTATGTCCATTTGCCAAATCTCATAATCGTGGAAGGCAGCAATGGCAAGAAGGATCCGAATGGATTTGAGCATAGCCACTGGAGAAAAGGTTTCGTCATAGTCCAAACCAGGTCTTTGATGAAAACCCTTTGTAACAAGTCTAGCCTTATAGGTTTCAACCTGTCCATTTACACCAATCTTCCTTTTGAAGATCCATTTGCAGCCTACGGGTTTTACCCCTTCTGGTGCAACGTCCAAAGTCCATACTTTGTTGGTGTACATGGACTCCATCTCAGTCCGTATTGTATCCAACCATTTTACCGAGTCAGTGCTCTGAATGGCCTGCTGGAAGCTAGTCGGCTCATCATTATCAAAATCCTCTCTATCCCCGTCTATGAGAAAATCGTAGTATCTCTCGGGCGGATGAGACGGCCTACTACTCCTGCGGAGTGGCGCAGGAATGTCCTGTCCTTTCGAACCTTCTGGTTCTACTAAGCTTCCAGTAATAGCTCGTGGTTCTGGAATTTCTTCCAGTTTTATTGCGCTCCCACTTATCTAATTTTCTAAAAATTCAGTTTCCAAGAAGCAGGCATGACGAGAAACAAATACCTTTTGTTCCTCTGCGTAATAGAAGAAATATTCCTTGGAGTTCTTTGGATATCCTACAAACTTGCACTGTACTGAGCGTGCCTCGAGTTTGTCCGCATGCTGCTTTTTGACAAAAGCTGGACATCCCCATGTCTTAATGTGTTTAAGATAGGGTTTCTTCCCACTCAACATCTGATATGGTGTGGTAGGCACTGACTTAGTTGGAACTCGGTTCAAAAGATATGCAGCTGATTCTAGTGCATATCCTAAAAAAGATCGCTGTAACTCAGCGTTACTCATCATGGAACGTACCATATCCAATAGGGTTCGGTTCCGTCTCTCCGATACACCGTTATGTTGTGGAGTGTACGGAGGAGTAAGCTGAGAGAGAATTCCATTCTCTTTTAAGTAATCCAGGAACTCGACACTCAAGTATTCACCACCTCGATCAGATCTCAGTGTCTTTATACTCTTGCCTGTTTGTTTTTCTACTTCATTCTTGTATTCCTGGAACTTTTCAAAGGCTTCAGATTTATGCTTCATCAAGAAGACATGTCCATACCTTGAAAAATCATCCGTAAAAGTAATGAAGTAAGAATAACCACTTCGCGCATGTGTAGACATTGGACCATATACATCGCTGTGTACGAGTCCCAAGAGCTCGCTCGCTCTCATTCTGTGTCCAGTGAACGGAGTCTTTGTCATCTTTCCTTTGAGACATGATTGACAAGTTGCATATGATTGATATTCGAACGGGTCCAAATATCCTTCTTTATGAAACTTAGTTAACCTTGTCTCATTGATGTGACCCAGTCTACAATGCCATAAGAAAGCATGATTTATTTCTGGAGACTTTCTTTTATGTGCATTCTGGATATTGAAAATCTGTGGTTGGTTCAATACATATATACCGTTGTTTAATGTACCCGGCCCAATCAAAACATGATTAAGGTGAATGTTTACAACATTGCTTACAAATGCAAAATCATAACCTTCTTTAGACATTAAAGATACAGATATGATATTACAAGTCGAACTGGGTACAAAATAACAGTCACGCAAAACCAAAACATGTCCATCTGACAATCCCAAGTGATAGTCCCCTACGGACTCAGCATCCATGTTAGCTCCGTTTGCAACTCTGAGGGTCATATCACCTGCCTTCAAAACCCTACGCTTTCTCAGTGCCTGCAAAGAGTTACAGATATGAGATCCCGATCCGGTATCCAATACCCAGGAAGTAGAGTTTATTGATAGACAGTTTTCAACAACATACACACCTGAAGCCGAAGCCACAACTTGCTTCAGGTCCTGGTTCTTGGCCTTCCAAGCCCTGCAATCTTTCTTCCAGTGTCCTTTCTTATGACAATAAAAGCACTCTTCCTTCCCCACAAGCTGTCCCGCAACCTTTGCTACCTTTGCCTTTCCCTTGGCTTCCACTTTACTAACACTGCCCCTTGGTTTGGTGGGGGCTTTCTTCTTCTTTCCTTTGGCTTTCGCCTTGGACCTAAAAGAGGATGCTCGTCCAACAAACAAAGCGGGTGTTTCCCTGACTTTCTATAGGGTGCCCTATGCACTTCTCAGCATGTTGAGGAGTTCCGGAAGTTCAACTTCTTTTCCTTGCATGTTGAAGTTCAGGATAAGCTGGGCGTAAGTGGAAGGAAGGGACTGGAGAATCAAGTCAATGTAGAGCTCGTTCTCTAACGTGGTCCCGAGGTCCGCGAGCTCTTAAATATAGCCAATCATCTTAAGCACGTGTTCCGCTACAGATGATCCGACGGCCAATCTCGCTGAAAACAACTTTTTCGAGACTTCGTATCTGGCGATACAGGATTGCTCTCCATATAGTTCCTTAGTATGGAGAAATATGGATTCAAGGTCCATATTCTCGTGCCTCCTCTGATGTTCATTGTCCATAGAGGCAAGCACGAGGCACTTGGCCTTCGCGCAGTCAATCTCCCAGGTCTTACGGATTTCCTTATCCGCGACACTGGATTTTGGACCTAGGACGGTGGGGGCTTTAGTGGTAAGGAGATACCCCAACTTGTCATAAGTGATTGCCATTTTGACATTCCTGAGCCAATCTTTGTAGTTTGGCCCTGTCAGTATATTCTTATATAGTAGTAACTTAAGACCGGTCATGATGTTTAGTCGCTGCAATTAGGAGAGAGAAAAGAAACACTTTAGCATGATGCTCTTACAAGTTTAGAGTGGTTTTTAGTCTAAACAGGATGGCTCCCACTGTTTCTCGAATCCTTCCTCAAACCATAAAAGAAGAATTAATCGGGATCAATCTCACCGTACAATACTTGCTTAACCGTTCAGCCAGGCCAGTGTCGGTATTTCGAGGGAGGTTTTACGACACTTTCGCGAAGTTCCTTAATTAAATAACCTCTTTTCCCTGTGGGCGTAGCCCCGCTAACACCTTTCTAGACACCTACATGGTTTATAGTATTGATCGTTAAGTGAGAAAGTTTACCGAGGAGTAGCATATACTCACAGTAGGATCGGGATCCAAATATCATCGTGTGATAAAGCTGAAGAAAGCCTACCAAAATCATCACACTCCAAATGGTATGCAACACTAGCAAGTTTTAGTTTCTTTTGAAACTCCCGATGTGGATTTTTGCCCCATGCTCTTATGATCTTGACTTTGGCCAACAAATCATAAGTCACATGTCAAGTTCTACCCATCATTATCCAGGTTAATTTGAACTCACTCGTACCTACCCTTGACTTTGGCCAACAAGACAGTATGACTGTCCCAAACCAACGCATCTATCTATGCTACATATGAAAATCCAATAGCTATCAATCACTATGCCTTGACTTTGGCCAACAAACATAGCTTGAATACTATTGACTATCCATACGAAATGACGGAGGGCTACGAATGGTTTTGGCCAAACCGTGAACGTAGTGAACTTGATATAATCGAGGGAACCTTGATAGCTTTTAAAAGGAGTGGTTTAAGCTCCGCGTTTTTAAAAGTTTTCTGTTTTGGAAAAAATCGAGTGGTTTTGAAATTGTTCCAACAATTTAACTTTGGTTTGTTTTCTTTGTATTAACTTAATGTGTCCCATCAATTAATCTTACCATTATAGAAAATAACGAAAATATGACGTACGCTTATGCCATCCGCATTCCCCACTGGGCCCTGTCATCACCCGTTAGGTTACTTAACTAACGACAGAGCGGGGGCTGGACTAGTACGAATGCAAAACATAAGCAACGCTTACTAGATATCATATATACATATAAACATTCGTCAGATGCAATGATAGCCATTCCAGATCACAGATGAACACATTGGATATGCTAGGAATCCGCGTTTCGTTCGAGCCTGCAACGAAAGACGGATTACACGGTCGCGATGAATAGCCAAAACCCCACCCTAGACCCCTACGGGTGCGGCAAACTGTAACATTTCAAAAAAATAGAATATTATTTTTGGGAATTTTTATAATTTAATATTAATTTTAATGAATATTTTAATATTTCGGTATAATTAAATACCGATAAATTGGGGGAAATTTTTGAAAATTATAGAAATTACTAAAATAGGGTGTTTTATGTGAATTATGCAAATTTTAAGTTTTTAAGATTAATTTGACACTAATTTAGTATTAATCGCGATTAAAAATCGCTAATCACGTTTTAAGCTTATTTTGTGCAAACATACACCATATCTTTTTTTCACTTGTTACATTTTCTTATGGCTTTCATACATATTTTATTTCATGGTTGTTGGTTTATTAGGGGGGAGAAAAGAAAAGAAAAGAAAAGAAAAAGAAAAGGGAATAAAATATATAGGTATGGGTGAGAGAGAGAAGGTGAGGGTGTACTTTGACCAAAGTCTTGATCATTCCTCTTCAATGCCTTCACTCATTTCTCTCCCTCTCCCTCATGTTGCTGCTGCTGCTGCACTCTTGCTCTCCCTCTTCAGAAAATCCTCCAAAACACCATGGAAACAAACTCAAAACCTAAATCCCAATTCATTAAATAGATGCACAAGCTCAAGAGAAGCACATTGGACCAAGAAAGAGAAGATTTTGAGGACTTTAAGCAACTCAAGAAAATTATTGAGTTGCCAAAGGAGGTATTTTCTGAACCATTAGCTTAGTATTTGCATTACTTTTACCTCCATGTTAGATTTGAACCGATATCGGGTGGTTTTTGTGGACTTAGGAAAAACCTAGTTAGGGTTGATGGGAATTGAGAGTGGTGATCGGTAATTAAGCTCAGTAGAGGCCACACAAACCCCCTAGTGCTAGAATAAAGACCCAAACCAGAGATTAGAAACCCGGAATACGGATTTAGAAACCGATATCGGAAGAATTCTGGAATCTGTGAGAGTTAATTGAAATCTGCTATCATTAGAAGACTCTGAAAATTATTTTGCTTGGACAGTGATACATGGAGGCACCCAGGAAACTACCACCAAAACCCTAGCCCCTATCTTCCCAACTTGGCCGCAGATTTATTCTGTCTGGCCGCAAATTGCGGCAAGACCTGGTCCTATTTCATTCATGTTTGTTCTGTGGTCCCCTAATCTGTAAAATAAACCCCTGGCATATGCAAAATTATCCAATTTGACCTAGGGTGAAATCTGGGACCCTTTTCTGTAGTTGCTGTTTTGGATTCGTGTTTCGTTTCTCGTATTTTAAATTCTGGATTTGCGTATTGTGTTTTACCTCGATCACTTGACGTTTGTACGACGAGATCGAGAGTCGTTTGATGGTTTTGAAAGCGTAGTCTATAGGTTCTAACCTATAGGCATTAGCGTGTCGTTTTGGGTATTCCCGATGTGATATTAATACGCGTTCCGATTATGTTATCGATGTAGGTACCATCATGTGGATTCCATACGATGAAGAAGACGAAGGTGACATCGACACCGACACGCGGGATACAAGGTGAGTAGATTATAGCTACGGGGGGAGTCGGGTGGATGGCGTATAGCACCCCCGCAGTTCGAGGTTTAGTATACTATATTTATACTATATATGTGTTTGATAGCATTAGGTGCGATATGGATAATTGAGATGAGATTAGGTGTACTATGGATAGAATAGGGTTTAGTTGTAAACTAGTATAGTTCCTAGTTGCGAACTCTAGAATAGGTTTACACCCACACGCACACACATGCTTATTTGTTATGGTTATACCTAGATGATGAGGATTGTGGACGATATTTGGAGATGAGTCGATGAGATTGGGCATAGTGCCATGAGATCGGTGATATGATGTGATTCGTATTTGGGATACGACATGAGATTTTTAGCGGGCCTTTGGACGTGTGTTTCACACACGCATTCATATTTATATAGATGGTATCGATTGTACTAAACTTATATCAGTACCCCAGATTATGTGATATGACGATAAGGATACCAGATAATTGATGAGATGAATGTGATATTGACCCGTACCCAGCTACTTGGATGCCGTGCGATGATTTACCGTACAAGCTTTATCTTGATGATAGATCCGTATCATGACTCGAGGACATCATATGATATACTGTATCGTACGTGATACTATTGAGGCAGGATCACCGACTATTATATATATATATATATATATATATATATCGACTCAGATGTAGGTGGTTTCCATACCCCTCCCGATTAGTGTATTTGCTAGATCTGTAGTTGCTTAGTAGATGTTAGACTAGGCCGATATTATACCTATTTCAAAACTAACGAATCGGGAGTATTTCAATGATAGGCAAAGGGATTCTATGGATATTTTCAAAAGACGCATCTTTTCTTAAAAACACCGTAGTCCTTATTTTACTAAAAACCCCGATTCGTCTTATTTCAAATGGCAAAACTGCATGACATTTACATATTGTTGTAGATTCTTCACTGTTGCGTTGATTATTCGATTTCTGCATATTCATGTTATTCGCATCGCATTGCATGTGTAAATGAGTTTATTGTATATTAAACCCATGCTGTTAGGACACCAGCACCATTATCGATGATGCGTATGTTCCACGTACACTTGCTTGCCGGCTCATACACTTCATCATTGATAATTGCCATGCCACTACACTGTAGTACTGTTGCATTCAGGATATGATCCCTTGCATGGCATACTTGTGTACATACCTATTGTACACCCATACGTGCATACATACGTATTCGCACATACATAGATGATTCTCGCTGGATTTGGAGATTTGGGAACCGTAAGATACTCTTTAAAACTGATTCATTTTAATAGAGCGGTTTCCCTCAATATGTGCATATTACTACTTCATATTACATGATATACTGATATGCTTATATTTCTTTTACATGTCGCATACATCATGCTTTTGATTATACGCATTGAGATATGTTGTTTCCATGATATTTCTGGATTTGGGAACCGTGGATATTTCCAAAGAGAGTATGTAATCTTTTTTAAAAACCCGGTTACCCTTGATATGATATTTCAGTGCGTCCACCATGTGTTTTCTTGGTGCTGAGAGCAACATGTGAAACTCGATTCGAGGAGCGGATGAGGCCGATTGCGGGTACATGGTGGACCCGGTATGGTACCCCGGGGTGAGAACGGATCGCTATGTTGCAGACGGTGAGCCTGGCAGAGGGACTATGACCTACCGGTGATAGTATTTGGGCTCGGCGGATACCCGGAGGATACCGACCGGAGTCAAGAGATGATATGGGCCAATCCGGACTGACGGGATCCGTGGGCCGATCCGGACTGACGGAGTCCGATATATGAGGATTTACGTGCCGATGCTAGGCACATGTTTCATGATGTTTTCGAGTGTCGATGCTGGACACTCAGGTTCCATGATTTTGATATGTCGCGAGCGACACATGTTGATTTACATCCTCATACTTCCATGCATACGTTTAAGATATTTACATGCATGATGCTTACTGTCATTGGATGACACGTGGACGATTTCCACATACATATATTGACATTGATGACATTGATCACATAGTTAGATAATATCTACATATTCATAGACTCCATGATATAGTCGACATTGATCATACCTCATACTTATGATATGTTATTACCTGAGGCATTGGCACGAGCACTTGGCATTACACTCATGTATAGATGTTGCATTGCCACCTTATTATGCTTCAGACTTGTTCATTTGAGGTTTATATATATTGATTGTATTGACCTAGGATTGTGTCATACATACGATTTCTGCTCTGCGATGTTTTCTACTCACGAGTTGGCAACTCACCCCCGTTGTGCCACAGTTTCTTGCAGGTTTTTGCCGTACAGGTTCCATTGCGGCTTTTCTGGCACACTGCTTTCCTTACGGGTGATTTGCTTTGGTAGGTGGGTTCTTTTGCATCAGAACCACCATTGTATATGTATTATTCAGTTGTATCTAGTAATTCCATCAACCAAACTTGTATATTGTTTCAGACTTAGAAAACCAGTTATGTATTATTTCGACCTTAGAGTCGCGCGTTGTAGTATTATGGTTTTCAAGCTGATTTGAGTTTTCCTTTGAGTTTTGATCCTCGCGCTTTGGCGTTGTATATTATACTGCTTGCGTGGTTGTGACCGTCGATTGACGAAGAGCTAGCTCCCGCTTGGGGATGCCTTTTATCACTGCAGATATATTATTCATGTTGTACCCCGTTTGGGGCCAGTATTTACAAAGGAAACTCTGCCGAAATTTTCAGAAAAGACTATAGATTTTAAAAATGCATATTCGGTTTACTTATTTAAAAACTTTACTTTTAAAAACATGTTTTCTCACTTCTTAAAAACTAGTTTTCTTTATTTACTCCTTAAAATGGTTTTAAATTTCTGGGCTTTTGTCTTACTTGGATTAGATGGGGTCCTATCGACTTCATATGATTCAAGTGCCAGTCACGTGCTATTTTGGGTCGTGACAAAGTTGGTATCAGAGCGCTAGGTTAACCTTGGTTCGAGTCTAACTTTGACTATGCGGAGCCTAGAGCGTTTATATATATACGGAACTTAGGCTTGACCTTACGGAACTTAGATTTAGTCGAGGGGGTATTATACCCGAACTTTCGTCGCGTAGGATGACCCTTGGTTGATGGAGTAGGTAGCTTGAGTAGAGTGACGTACCGTACGTATGTTCTGCGGCATATTTACAATATGCTACTCCGCTTAAAAAACCTTAGGATGTACATTTCCTTGCACAGTATTATATTCATTCCTATGATCTATCCTCATCGATACTGGTTATGATTTTGCTGCTACGATTACACGGGCAGAGAGAGCTACAGCTAGAGTTACGTCATCTTGAGCTCGTCACGGATGAGGACTGAGCAGGGCGTGATTCTAGAGATGTACGATTGCATAGAGAGGCTTCATTCTATTGTGTTTTCGCACCATGAGCGTTTGACAGATCGCTTTTACGAGATTTCCCGGATGTGCTGATCGGCACTAGAAGATCAGGCTACGGCTAGAGGCCAGCCAGAATGTGATGACCATTGATATATCGCTTACTCAAAATGATTGAGGCGTTGTTCAGCGTGCAGACGAATGAGCCAGTTGTTGCTGCAAATGAAGAGATATCGCCCAGATGTTGGAGCTACTACGGCATGAGTATATACTTAGAGATATGATGGATGGCCGCTAGTCACCCGAGGATGAATGACTAGAACATGTGGTTCGTTCGCATACCCCGATGCGAGGTCATCAGATAGGTTGATTCCAGCTAGAGACGACTTCACGCAGATTCGTTGAGAGTCGATAGAGACGATCGAATGTCAGGAACCCGATTCCAAATTCAAAGTTTGAATCAGTCGACATTGGAACAGAGTGGTGTAAAGAGGTCGCACGAGAATTCGACGAGATGACGTTCCACTCCGCTGACATCAGAGATGCGATACGCATGCAGAGGCGTTGTATATGGATATATCTTCCAGAAAGAGTCTCGATGAGTATGCAGCTGTTCCGGAACAAGAAACAGATATAGAAAAGATGATAACTTCCGAGAAATTCGGCAGAAACGAGATTTGAGAGAGACCTCGACAGGACCTTTCTAGAATACTATACGAGAAGACCTGGACCCAGGAGTGGTCATATTGCGCCCACCCAGCAGGCCAGAGTTCGGCATCATCGGCAAGATAGTTGACCAGGTTCGGATAGAGGACATCACCCAGATGCGTTGTGAATTGATCAAGAAAGGACGAGTATGGAGTATACCTCCGCAGGTTGGGACGAGTTCCCGAGGACGTGTTCGGCCAGATATCTTCTATAGAGTGATGAAGATACCGAGTTCGTGATTTCGAGTCCGTGTGAGAGACTTCGGATGGACAGTAGCCGAGACCAATTGCAGTGCGCAGATAGAGACGTGACGTCGAAATGGACGATGATACAGACAAGCGGGACAAGAGGTTTGTGCAAGATGCTGACGAGCTGTTGTTACTCCCCGTTAAGATTAAAGGCCGGATATGTCTACAGAGGCGTTGGGATACGACCAGTTTCCGAGGAAATGTTGTGCTGAGGACGCAGATGACTAGAGAAGTGCCAGAACGGAATCGTCCCCGTTAGCACACCTGACAGGGCCGATGAGCCAACGGATTGCGAGATTGGTAATCCACGGAGAAGATAAGGACCCAGAGACAGAGGACGCCAGACCGTGAGCAAGAGGCAAGTAGACATCTTGCGTTGCTAGCATTGGATGCACCGATACCTTCTCGACCTTGAAGGAGGATACATCGACGACGGTATTTATGATTTGTGATTTTGTGATTCGATTATCATGTATCCGTCACCTTGGATTTCGGTATTTTGGGCGATTTATTCGCATGATTTAGTCTTGATGGCTGAGTTTCATGATATTTGTTTTCGTGCACCATGGTTGCACCTACTGGGTATTGATATTTTGCGTATAGTTATTACGTTTGAGATATTGATTGTGATTTCATGCCTATTTTATGCCGGTGATTTGATTTACGCTTCCAGCATAGTTTTCATGCACTTTTAGTGTTTTGATTTGATTTGTGCACACTGATGCACATGGTTGTGAGCTTATACACCGCGGTATACCTGCTTTTGATTGAGCCATATTGTATACCGTCGATCTTGATTCTGATATCGATGTTGATTTCTTGCACTCCGTGCATTCGATTTGGATTTTCACGCGTGATGAGCGCATGTTTTGAGATACGATTTTGGTTCACACCAGATGCGCTAAATCGGGATTCTTCGTGCATGTCAAATACACCTGATTTTGCTGTCAGGCACACACGTAGCCTATGACAAATGTTTCGTGCACACCCGTTGCACCTAGATGTTGTTTCTGTGCACATGTATGGCACATATATGGATTTTGATTTCCGTGCGCACCAGACGCACAGGGTATTCTTATATACATTTTGGGATTGACTCTTTATGGATCAGTACGTTTTATGATATTTGCTATATGTTTTCGTACTGAGCAGGACTAGTCAGAGGACAGTATCTGGATATATTTTGCATGCATTGATAGTTATCGAAGGGATTTCCAAAAAGGGAGCTATAGTCTCAGTATTTACCTACGTGTCCGATATGACACGAAACATTTAAAGCAAGAAAACCCTTCTAAATTGTTTTCAAAACAGCGGAACATACATATTAAACAAAGGATATATACGTATATGGTTATTTTATTATAATAGACATCCGCCACTGTGCAGTGTTATGCGCATCGCACAACGACTTAAAAAGATTTGGCATGCATTTACTTCAGCTATTTACATGTATAGATTTGATGTATGCATGTATAGTTCTGATTTATATCATATTGGTTTTATTTTGGATTTGACATGTGTGTCTTTACCATGACTCCGATGATTGCGGGATGCTTGACGGAGTTTTGATTTTGAGTTATCTGCTCATTACTCATGCGCAAGTATTGCGCTATGATGCGCTTTATGTATTGATGATTTCGGAGCCCTGACGACTTGGACTTTTTATTGAAATGTTTTAGAATTTGGGGGTTTGAATTTAAATTCGGGGACTGAATTTCTTTAAGGGGGGAAGATTGTAACATTTCAAAAAAATAGAATATTATTTTTGGGAATTTTTATCATTTAATATTAATTTTAATGAATATTTTAATATTTCGGTATAATTAAATACCGATAAATTTGGGAAATTTTTTGAAAATTATAGAAATTACTAAAAGAGGGTGTTTTATGTGAATTATGAAAATTTTAAGTTTTTATGATTAATATGACACTAATTTAGTGCTAATCGCGATTAAAAATCGCTAATCGCGTTTTAAGCTTATTTTGTGCAAACATGCACCATATCTTTTTTTCACTTGTTATATTTTCTTATGGCTTTCCTTCATGTTTTATTTCATGGTTTTTGGTTTATTAGGGGGGAGAAAAAAAAGAAAAGAAAAGGGAATAAAATATATAGGTATGGGTGAGAGAGAGAAGGTGAGGGTTTACTATGACCCAAGTCTTGGCCATTCCTCTTCATTGCCTTCACTCATTTCTCTCCCTCTCCCTCATGTTGCTGCTGCTGCTGCACTCTTGCTCTCCCTCTTCACAAAATCCTCCAAAACACCATGGAAACAAACTCAAAACCCAAATCCCATTTCATTAAATAGATGCACGAGCTCAAGAGAAGCACATTGGACCAAGAAAGAGAAGATTTTGAGGACTTTGAGCAACTCAAGAAAATTCTTGAGTTGCCAAAGGAGGTAATTTTTGAGCCATTAGCTTAGTATTTGCATTACTTTTACCCCCATGTTAGATTTGAACCGATATCGGGTGGTTTTTATGGACTTAGGAAAAACCTAGTTAGGGTTGATGGGAATTGAGAGTGGTGATCGGTAATTAAGCTCAGTAGAGGCCACACAAACCCCCTAGTGCTAGAATAAAGACCCAAACCAGAGATTAGAAACCCGGAATACGGATTTAGAAACCGATATCGGAAGAATTCTGGAATCTGTGAGAGTTAATTGAAATCTGCAATCATTAGAAGACTCTGAAAATTATTTTGCTTGGACAGTGATACATGCAGGCACCCAGAAAACTACCACCAAAACCCTAGCCCCTATCTTCCCAACTTGGCCGCATATTTATTCTATCTGGGAGCAAATTGCAGCCAGACCTAGTCCTATTTTCATTCGTGTTTGTTCTGTGGTCCCCTAATCTGTAAAATAGACCCCTGGCATATGAAAAATTATCCAATTTGACCTAGGGTGAAATCTGGGACCCTTTTCTGTAGTTGCTATTTTGGATTCGTGTTTCGTTTCTCGTATTTTAAATTCTGGATTTGCGTATTGTGTTTTACCTCGATCACTTGACGTTTGTACGACGAGATCGAGGGTTGTTTGATGGTTTTGAAAGCGTAGTCTATAGGTTCTAACCTATAGGCATTAGCGTGTCGTTTTGGGTATTCCCGATGTGATATTAATACGCGTTCCGATTATGTTATCTATTTAGGTACCATAATGTGGATTCCATACGATGAAGAATACGAAGGCGACATTGACACCGACACGCAGGATACAAGGTGAGTAAATTATAGCTACGGGAGAAGTCGGGTGGATGGAGTATAGCACCCCCGCAGTTCGAGGTTTAGTATACTATATTTATACTATATATGTGTTTGATAGCATTAGGTGCGATATGGATAATTGAGATGAGATTAGGTGTACTATGGATAGAATAGGGTTTAGTTGTAAACTAGTATAGTTCCTAGTTGCGAACCCTAGAATAGGTTTACACCCACACGCGCACACATGCTTATTTGTTATGGTTATACCTAGATGATGAGGATTGTGGACGATATTTGGAGATGAGTCGATGAGATTGGGCATAGTGCCATGAGATCGGTGATATGATGTGATTCGTATTTGGGATACGACATGAGATTTTTAGCGGGCCTTTGGACGTGTGTTTCACATACGCATTCATATTTATATAGATGGTATCGATTGTACTAGACTTAGATCAGTACCGCAGATTATGTGATATGACGATAAGGATACCAGATAATTGATGAGATGAATGTGATATTGACCCATACCCATCTATTAGGATGCCGTGCGATGATTTACCGTACGAGCTTTATCTTGATGATAGATCTGCACTCATGACTCGAGGACGTCATATGATATACTGTATCGTACGTGATACCATTGAGGCGGGATCACCGACTATTATATATATATCGACTCAGATGTAGGTGGTTTCCATACCCCTCCCGATTAGCGTATTTGCTAGATCTGTAGTTGCTTAGTAGATGTTAGACTAGGCCGATATTATACCTATTTCAAAACTAACGAATCGGGAGTATTTTAATGATAGGCAAAGGGATTCTACGGATATTTTCAAAAGACGCATCTTTTCTTAAAAACACCGTAGTCCTTATTTACTAAAAACCCCGATTCGTCTTATTTCAAATGGCAAAACTGCATGACATTTACATATTGTTGTAGATTCTTCACTGTTGCGTTGATTATTCGATTTCCGCATATTCATGCGAATCGCATCGCATTGCATGTGTAAATGAGTTTATTGTATATTAAACCCATGCTGTTAGGACACCAGCACCATTATCGATGATGCGTATGTTCTACGTACACTTGCTAGCCGGCTCACACACTTCATCATCGATAATTGCCATGTCACTACACTGTTGTACTGTTGCATTCAGGATATGATCCCTTGCATGGCATACTTGTGTACATACCTATCGTACACCCATACGTGCATACATACGTATTCGCACATACATAGATGATTCTCGCTGGATTTGGAGATTTGGGAACCGCAAGATACTCTTTAAAACTGATTCATTTTAAAAGAGCGATTTCCCTCAATATGTGCATATTACTACTTCATATTGCATGATATACTGATATACTTACATTTCTTTTACATGTCGCATACATCATGCTTTTGATTATACGCATTGAAATATGTTGTTTCCATGATATTTCTGGATTTGGGAACCGTGGATATTTCCAAAGAGAGTATGTGATCTTTTTAAAAAATCCGGTTACCCTTGATATGATATTTCAGTGTGTCCACCATGTGTTTTCTCGGTGCTGAGAGTGACATGTGAAATCCGATTCGAGGAGCGGATGAGGCTGATTGCGGGTACATGGTGGACCCGGTATGGTACCCCGGGGCGAGAACGGATCGCTGTGTTGCAGACAGTGAGCCTGGCAGAGGGACTCCTACCTACCGGTGATAGTATTTGGGCTCGGCGGATATCCGGAGGATACCGACCGGAGTCGAGAGATGATATGGGCCAATCCGGACTGACGGGGTCCGTGGGCCGATCCGGACTGACGGAGTCCGATATATGAGGATTTACGTGCCGATACTAGGCACAGGTTTCATGATGTTTTCGAGTGTCGATGCTAGACACTCAGGTTCCATGATTTTGATATGTCGCGAGCGACACATGTTGATTTGCATCCTCATACTTCCATGCATACGTTTATGATATTTACATGCATGATGCTTATTGTCATTGGGTGACACATGGACGATTTCCATATACATATATTGACATTGATGACATTGATCACATAGTTGGATGATATCCACATATTCATAAACTCCATGATATAGTCCACATTGATCATACCTCATACTTATGATATGTTATTACCTGAGGCACTTGCACGAGCACTTGGCACTACACTCATGTATAGATGTTACATTGCCACCTTATCATGCTTCAGACTTGTTCATCTGGGGTTTATATATATATTGATCGTATTGACCTAGGATTGTGTCATACATACGATTTCTGCTCTGTGATGTTTTCTATTCACGAGTTGGCAACTCACCCCCGTTGTGCCACAGTTTCTTGCAGGTTTTTGCCGTACAGGTTCCATTGCGGCTTTTCTGGCATACTGCTTTCCTTACGGGTGATTTGCTTTGGTAGGTGGGTTATTTTGCATCAGAACCACCATTATATATGTATTATTCAGTTGTATCTAGTAATTCCATCAACCAAACTTGTATATTGTTTTAGACTTAGAAAACCAGTTATGTATTATTTCGACCTTAGAGTCACGCGTTGTAGTATTATGGTTTTCAAGCTGATTTGAGTTTTCCTTTGAGTTTTGATTCTCGCCCTTTGGAGTTGTATATTATACTGCTTGTGTGGTTGTGATCGTCGATTGACGAAGAGCTAGCTCCCGCTTGGGGATGCCTTTTATCACTGCAGATATATTATTCATGTTGTATCCCGTTTGGGGCCAGTATTTACAAAGGAAACTCTGCCGAAATTTTCAGAAAAGACTGTAAATTTTAAAAATGCATATTCGGCTTACTTATTTAAAAACCTTGCTTTTAAAAACATGTTTTCTCACTTCTTAAAAACTAGTTTTCTTTATTTACTCCTTAAAATGGTTTTAGATTTCTGGGCTTTTGGCTTACTTGGATTAGATGGGGTCCTATCGACTTCATATGATTCAAGTGCCAGTCACGTGCTATTTTGGGTCGTGACACAAACTACCCGCCAAGTACCCGAAGTGAAGCAACCTCCCTCAACTACGTGAGTAGGCCACTCGGCACTTCAAAGTACCCGGTAGTTTGTGCACCCCACCTTGGGTCTATCCTAGGAGCAAAAACAGTAAAAGAAATAATATACAATGGCGGCTACAACCTCAACCCGGATGTGCGGCCAAAAAAATAATATTACATCAATTTACAATTACATCAAATGAAAGATGAAGAAACTCTCATCTCACAACCCCGGCTATTCATCCGCGACAATCCAACAAGTTCATATATACAATCCAACATCACAGATCACAGATATTCACAACTCTCACTAATCGACGTATAGCGATTAGTCGACGTTCAGTACATATATCATATTACAGATATAACCAATTAGCTAAAGTTTATAGAATTTCGATCAATATTCCAATTTGAAACTACCCCAAATACAATACTGTTCTCTGAAGAATCTGGGCAGAAACAAATCATCTTAAAAATCACAAAACATCAATATGAACACACTGCAAGAAAAACGAGTCACGACCGAGTCGACTCGGCCGCGGATCCGCGGCGAAACGCTTGGTTTCGCCGCACTTCCGCGGCGGTTTGATCTAGTCATGGGCTCGTTTTTCTTGGTTGTTCCTAAAAAACCCTGCACGTATTTTTCAGGTGTGTGGAAATATTTTTAGGCCTGTTTTTAAAAACGGCAGAAAGCACAAGATTTTGATATATTTTGTGATTTTTTTTCCGGATCGAAATTCTAAACACTTTGCTAACATGTTAGTTGAGGTTTAGCTAGGCTCTGATACCACTATAAATCCACGTTACCCACCCCGGTGCTTACGGGGAGGCGAAATAGGTAAAATACGGATTTTTAACTCAAGGTAACATGGACTAAAACTAGAGGATCTTTGCTAAACAAAAACTAACAAACTCACTACAAGTTCTAACTACTAGGTTAGATGGTTATACCTTGATCTTGAACTCCTTCTCTTCTTGTTGTGGTCCTCCTTCTTGCTTGCTCCTTGGAGTGGTGTAGACGGCTGCTCCTCTTCGTCTTCTCTTTGCCGAAGAAAGATCCACCCGAAAGCCTCTACCTTGAGCTCCTACCTCAACCAAGAGGTAACTAGAGTGCTTGACTTGCTAAACTAAGAACCCTAGAATGAGTAGAGAGATGTCTTGATGGTTTTATCTCACAAAACTCATGGTTTTCAACACATGAAAGAAGAGAGCTTTGAGAGAGGGAGAGGGAGAGCTTAGCATGAGAGAGAAAGAGCAAGAGAGAATGAGCAAGAATAACAACCATGCTCTCATATGAGAATAATAATAATAATAATAATAATAATAATAACTAAAGAAAATTGTGATGGTTAGTTGAAATGACCATTATCATTTCACATTTAATGCAATTTGCAAGAATCAAGAAGCATCTTGCAAAAGAAATGATCATGGTCAAATGGTCAACAAAACTCAAATGGTCAACCAAAATCAAATGGTCAACCTAACCATGGCACAATTATCCTTAATTAATATTATTAATCATATTTCTCATTCTCATTAGGGTTTAGAAAAAGTCAACGGTCAACAACCCTAATGAGGTTCCTCTGCCTCTGTCAACTGTGCATACACACCTGCACCCGTGTTCCGAGGAACACGAATATAATGAGACAAAACCAATCCCAAAACAAATACTAGGATCTGGCTTAAACCAAAGCCCGCTAGTAATAACTTCCCGGACACCAAACGTGCACAAGTGCGCGGATGTGAACAAACCCCGTCGCAAAACCATGCGACCTCTACTCTGTTTTGTCCAAAGGTGAACAACCCTCTGTGTGGGACTCTAAAGACTCGACACTACGCTGGCAGTGGGTTTAACCACAGGCCGCAAGCGGTACTAGCTGTACGTAACGGTCCCTAGGTAGATGCCGATAAGAAGACCGATGAGGTGAACCCATCTGAACTCCTACTGAGCCTGAATGTGACAATCTCCGTACAGTCCGGTCTGTTCGTCTGAGAAAATCGCATGTCAGGCCTAGGGGGCGGTAAAATTCAGTCTCCTAATAGCGGTATAAGTCGTGTCGGAGTGTAGCCCAGAACACCCTGAGAAACTACTGGAAACACTACCAGCAAATCTCGCTTGCCCTGGCTAGGGACTTTGTGTAATGGCTCTCATAGACACAGCGCGATATCAACTCCCAATACTGGAAGAGACGAATCCTGTCTAACCGTCACTGCCTCCAAGTGCTTCAGGACTGCACCCAACTACTACCTGTTTGCATGACTCATTTGAGCCATGGTAGGGTAGTAATCTAAGAACAGTGGGAACACACTCAAGGCGAAGTGACAGTGTCAAGTCAACGGACTAAGCTGTACTCATGTCACCTGGGAACTGATAACTGACGATAGGTATAATACCAACCAACAGTTCCCAGCGAGTCTTTTCTAGTGTACTCGTAACCTAACGAGCACCCGCATACTATCTCCAGTACGACGTACTAATGGCTGTGGGACAGACCATCTTCCCTGCTGGGATGAGAAGCGCATAGGCTAGTCTACTCCGGAGTATCGATGCCCCATCTCGATAATCCTACGACTAGGGACCTGTATAAGGATGTGCTTGTAGATTACCCAGCCCCCACTAGTGTGACTGCCATCACAACGCTGGTAATCAAGCAAAGATCCTAAGGGCTCCACTAATATGTATAAGCGATATGCTAAAAGAAATACATGCACATATTAAAGTAGAAACAAACCAAGTAGCATACTACCATTTTGAGCAAGATTGTCTATACAACTGTGAATATCCCAAGCTTCCATTAAGTAATATACAAACTAGTATGATACAATAATGGCCTCTAGGGCATATACACTAACACCATAATCCCGCCAACAAGCTTCAATGCTCCTGTACCATCACAAAAAGCTCCAAAGAAGTCGGTGTTTGATCGTCTTACCACTACTGTGGTCCCTCTTAACGGGTCGCCCAAACCAAGCGTTTCAGTTTTCAGCAGAGTGGGCCAAAGCTCCAACGGACCGGTGAAGAAGCCCGCAATTCCTGAAGAGGTCATCCCAAAACGGATAGCCATTCCTACTCCTGAAATCCCCAACGCAGCTTCTCCTGCTAAGGGGTCGGTCTTCACAAGACTGGCTGTTTCAGCTCCGACTCCACGTGAAGTCATGAGGGCTGTTCCCCCTGTTCGAAAGTCGGCCTTCGTAAGACTGACTACCCCCTCTCAGCGAGCATCTGTCTTTGACAGGCTGGCGCCAACAACAGACTCTCATCAGAACAGGGGGCACGGAAAAGCTGATCCAACAGGGGAGGTGATCCCGGTTGCACGACATGCTCGACGTTGCTACTGGCGCCGAGTGAGGAAAGCTGGGGGTAATTCCCCTTCTGGACTGGCTCCGCCGGCTCCAAATGTGGAAGTTGATGCTGCTATTCCAACTGGGAATAGCTTTGAACTACTTAACAGGGTGTGCAGGAATTCGCCAACTGTCGTGCTAAAAAAGTCTCCTCCGCCCGTTGAAAAGATCCCAAAGGCGAAGCTGGAGCGGCCCCCTCAGCGACTGTCCTCTAAAATTTATAAAGTTTGGCGACAGGTCCAGGACTCCGGGGTAGATCAAAACTATCCCCGCCGACAGAAAAAGATGAAGATTCGGTAAGAAGAGGATCACCCTGTCAAACCACAGAAAGCGACAGCTACTTGGGTGCCCACTGCAACGACCCCTTAACCTCGACCGCTCACAAGAGGAGAAAGCTGGAGAAAATCCCGGTGTCTGCGACGAATCGAAAGAACACTGAGTCTAAACGCCCCAAGTCTTAGGGCATGGTGGTGCATACCGTCTATATGGCATCCGGAAAAGAGGATAGCCGTATCTACACAGGTCATCGACCGCTTACGCGATCAGTGACTAAGGCTCAGGAACAACAACAACAAAAGCTCCAAGAGATGCTAACAGCCATGGCTGCACTTACGGGACTGAAAACAAGCCCGGAAACATCCTCAGAGCAGTGCCGTGAGCAGGAAACTGATGCCGAATTCCTTCGGAGAATGCTTGAGAAGAAGGACAAAGAGGCCGCGGAACAAGCGGCCAATATAAAACAAATGGCCCTTCTATTCCAAGATATGGTGGGCATGATGATCCAGCCGGACCCTCCAGCCGAAGATCCTTCAGTAATAATTGAAGACGATAGAGGAGAGACATCAAACCCTCTGCCGGCTCTATCAGCAGCCAAGGAGGAGACCATCTCAAAAGCCGCCCTGGATGATTACATCGCTCGGCAGATACGAGTTCATCAAGCGAATGAAGCGGTTGGGCAAATTTTTAAGACTGGACGACCCTATCCGGGTTGGTACGACCAGATAAAGTACCCACTGGGATACATAATTCCTAAATTCCATGTGTATAAGGGGACAGGCAATCCCCATCAACATGTCGCTCAGTTCAGGGCTCTCTGCGGCAACACTGGAGGGGATGATAAGTTACTGCTTCGCCAGTTCGTCGGCGGCTTGGCGGAAACGGCCTTTGAGTGGTTCGGAGCTTCCCAACGACTTCGTCAAAACTTTTACGGAGATGGAGCTGCTGTTCACCCAATGTTTCGCAAGCGCTAGCGAACATACCCCAATCATGGCACTCATTAATGCCAGAGTGAAGCCAACCGAAACATAGGTGCAGAACGCGATACGGTGGCGGAATTTATGGTCGAAGTGCGAGCAGTGCATCGAAGAAGCGCCTGCGGTAGGCATGTTCATGGGTACTCTTGATCCGCAGGTGACCATATCCCGGTTCATGATGTTCTTCAAGCCAACTACTTTCCAGGCCTTGATCGACAAGCTGGCCAAAATGGACCAGATGGGCCATAGACCATCCTCCTAAAGACGAATCCTCGGAATGAGAAGGGGAAAGGGAAAGCAACCTTCGTCACCAACGCTCAACAACAACCGAGTGGCCCGAGACCGGTTGTTCGCCAAAGCAACAAGCGGCAATCCCTCGTTGAGAAGTTGAGACGTCCTTACTCGTTTTCCCGGGATAAAACAAGGAGACTGTTTGAACTAGCAGTGCGTAACGGGCTCATCACTTACCGGAGCTGAGATACCCACTACAACCGAATGATGTCAAGGATCCCAATTACTGCCCCTACCACCGAGTATTGGGCCATCCGATCGAAGACTGCTACGTCTTCAAAAATTGGGTTGAAGACCAGTATCAACAGGGCAAATTCGCGCTGTCCGAAAACTGGAAGGTAAATTCGCCACAACAGCACACCCTTAAAAGGGTGGCCACGCCGAGGGCATCATGCTTTTTTATAAAGGAAGCTCCATGGGAAGTCGTTCTTTCGGCAAAAACTAAAAGAATGCTGAAAGATCTTCAAACGTGTCCGGCAATCAAGTGGAAAAGCCCGCTAGAGCCGGAGATCATCGAGGGGATGCTGAAATCACGCCTAACATTGGGAGTTAATAGTAATGGTGGACAAAACATTCAGGCCCAACCGTCAAAGTCTTCGAAGAAAAAGAAGAAGATCAAAAAGCCCGCGCAGTTTGATGACAAGCGCACGGATCTGCAAAAGTATGTTGACGCGCTGGAAGAATATAACCAGAAGGCGCGGACCTCGGTAACACTCCAAGAATTTCTCAACAATATCCTTGAGAGTGGAGATAATGACAATAACGACGGGGATGACTCGTCAGAAGAATCTGAGGACTATATGGCAAGTTGCCACATGATCTCTCATTCGGCGTTAACTAATGAAGAAGCTCACTCGGCGATAGAAGACAGCATAAAAGAGCTGGGGGCAGGATCAAAGCCAAAACCCTTGGAACCATCTGATGAGATGATCGACTTGCTACTGAACGAAGCCCGTCAGAAAAGCAAAGCCAATCGAGAGAGGGAACTGGCTATATTCGAAAAAGCCAAACGCCGACGACTGAATGAAAAGGTTGAGGCACCCCAACTGGATCGAAGCATCCTTATCGCTAGCAAAAGAAAGCTTAAAATAAGGAAACGATTCGCTAGGACCCTGTCAATAGGAATGAAGTGGCCCTCTTTCAGAGGAAATTCTCCTGACGGTATACATCTTGATGAAGCGAACATACATCCTAACTTCTGCTTATACCATGAGAGGATTGCACACCCTACCGAGGAGTGCAAAGCCTTTAAAAACTGGTGGCAGGAATATGTCGCCCACTGACAACACGTTCAACGAGTGAAGCGCAAGGCTCGTCGGGAACAGAAAAGCACGACAGATGAGCGCAAAAGAGCTGCTGACAACTGTCACATAGTCGATACCAAGGTATCGCAAGTTATCACCTTTGGAAGCAACTCTGACGAAGAAATCGCCATCAGCCCTCTCTTCAAGGAATCCACCTCCGACACAAAAAAATGCAAAGATTTGCGAGAAAATTTAGCTGCGTAATCGTACGTTGCCCGAAAAATCTTGGACCACTATGTCCTAAAACTAGCTATTGACCGAGATGTCGATAAACTACTACGGATCGCAGCATCCCAAGGCTGACACAAAAAAAATAGAAAAAAAGAAGGAAAAAAAAAGAGAAAACGGTATGTCCTTCAGCAAAATGGGCATGGATGAAAACCCGAAAGGGCTCCGTGAGTAAAAACAGTAGGACTGCCGGCGAGTTTGTGAAAACCCGAAAGGGCGCAATCTTGTTAAAAGACACTTGCAAGCTCCTCTCGACCCTGTAAGAAGAAACCACCTGCGTGAGATCCTTACGACTCATAAGGGAGCAACACACTTAGGGATCCCCACGATTCCTAAGGAGAAATTACACTTGCGAGATCCTCATGACTTGTAAGGAGAACCCTCTTATGAGACCCTCACGGCTCATAAGATTCAAAAGCCTTAAGCTGCAGGGATCTAAACCTGTTCTTAAGCTATCACAACCCATAGACTGCCCTACAAGCGGTTCAATATTGACCTTTGTATACAATCCACGGGCGCGAATAAACCTTTCCCTAACAAAGTCCCGCCAGCGACTAGGGATATACTCACACGGTGAGCGACCCTTGTAAGTCCTCTCGACTTATAAGGAGAAAACACTCTTGTAAGATCCTTACGACCTATAAGAGAACATACACTTAAGAATTCTCATGATTTTTAAGGAGAAAATTCACCTACGAGATCCTCACGACTCATAAGGAGAAATACCTTTATGAGACCCTTACGGTTCGTAAAGTCAAAAGCCTTAGTCGACAGGATCCTAACCCTGTTGCTAAGCCATCTTTGTTCGAATCAACAAAGGCAAATGATGATTCGCTCCTGGCAATGTCCCAGTGGTAGCGATGATGATGCCTAAATCGGTATCAAATTCCAAGACCTTTCACGGCAAATGATGATTCGCTCCTGGCAATATTCCAGTCGCAGCGATGCTGATACTGAGATTGGCACCGGATTCCAAGTTCCACACTCGCGATAAAAAATCAGCGAGCCAAAAATGCCTATGAAATAGCCGAAATGATGGGGCAAATTACAACGAAATCAGCAAGTAAAAATGTATCCATAAAAAAACAGCCGAAATGATTGGGCAACTCGCAATAAAAAGCAGCGAGTAAAAAGAAAAATAGCCAAAATGATTGGGCACCGCGAAAAATAGCCGAAATGATTGGGCAATCGCGATTTTCGCGATGTAAAAAGCTGAAATGATAGAGCATCGTGGAAAGAATTAAAAAAAATGAAAGAATGAAACTTTATGCCCTGCAGGTGAGGTCACATTGACCCCTGTATACAATCCATGGATACAAACAAGAAGGGAACCATATCATCCCACTAGGTTTCGTCGAAGCGAAGCCAAATCTTGACGTTCATAGACAACCTAAAGACAATCTCGACATTCGTCGCAATGTTGCAGACACAATGTCAACAAACAAAGTGAAGGAAGATCCCTAGCTTCAGGGTCTCGACGTCAGCATCGACAACTTAGAGATCAACACCGGCGTTCTTCCTCCCTCCAATCGAATGCAGACGCAATATCAACAAATGGAGCCATGGCAAAGACCCCTAGTTCCAAATCTCGACGGTTCACAGACTGCTTAGAGACTACCCTGGAACCATGGCAAAATCCCCTAGTTCCAAATCTCGACGGTTCACAGACAGCCTAGAGATCACCAACGGCGTTTCTCCTTACTCCAGCAGGATGCAAATGCGACGTCAACAAACGACCCCAGAGTCAAAACAACGGAACCATGGCAAAGTCCTCTAGTTCCAAATCTCGACGGTTCACAAACATCCTAGAGATCACCAAAGGTGTTTCTCCTCCCTCCAACCAGATGCAGACGTGACGTCAACAACCGACCTCAGAGTCGCAACGTGTCACAGCCCGCTTCCCAGTATACGGTGAAGGAGACGTGTCTGGTCCGCTACGTATTTACTGTGAAGTAAATACGCTAAGCGTATCTAAGCAATATAAAAATAAGCACAAGGGACAAGATATAATAAAAACAGCAAGTTTATTTATTCACATTCTTTCTGTACAATGCATGGAAAGTAAATACAACTGAAATAAAACAATGCCTAAATAATGGCATAACAGAAATGAAAAGTACTGAATGGAAAGTGTACAATGACTAGAGCTCGGGGTCTTCACTGAACTGGTCCAAGTCTTCAGCAGTGGGCTCGATCTCTGAAGTGTCCAGATCACCTGACAACATTCAAAGAAGAAAGAAAGAAAATGTCGTCGGTGAACAAATCGCTCGGTAAGTCCCAAAGATAAGGGGAGAAATAGAATAGAAAGAGAGTAAGAGAGAGAGAGTAGCTTTTACAGTTGTATTATATTGATATATTGTTGTGTTAACGGTGTTGTTTGTAGCTTGGTACAGAAGAATGCCAGTGTATACGAGAGGAGTCTCACTTGCCCCGGAGACTAAGGTATCAGAAACTTAAGGAACCGTTGGGCCACGGTACAACAGCAACGGAATATAGGTTATGTGTCTTATGGTTGCAGTCTCGTGCCACTTCTAACACCTTCCGTACCAATCTACCCCTTAAACCTCATAGTGTTATCTTGATTGTATTGTTGTATTGTATTGTCTTGCATTGTAAACTGTATAGATTGTATAATTGGATGACTGACCAAAACCATGATATCAGTAAACGGATGTAACTGTATAATCATGTAAATGGAATGTCTGGAGAATCATGTAAATGGATGTATATCCATGGTTCGGTTCGGTCAATGTAGATTGAATAGATTGAATATAGGGATTCATGTTGAATCAGAATATTGTAGATTGTAGATTGTAAATTGTAGATTATAGATTGTAGATTGTAGATTGTACTTGAATTATATTCAAGTCAGATTATAATGAAACTCAAAGTAAATTGTAGTCCTGATTGTTTTGATGTTATCGGTAACCGCTGCACATGGGCGGCAGGATTTGTGTCTTTTTCAAAGACGATTACCTTTTTTATAACACCATTGTTAAGTTGTCTACCTTAGATAGGTAAGCACCCACTTCTCCGGCTCTCCGAGACTCAAGAGATTGGTCCCGCTTAAACCTATGTTTACTAAGGTCCTTATTGTAATTTATAGAACTTGAGGGGGTTTTATGTAGAAATACTTTTATATACTTTTAAAAATACACCCCAAGTATTTATTATTCGTCTTTAGAGTTATAATGAATGTAGATTTTATATTGTGATATTTCTAGTGAAAATATCCTATTTCCATAATAAATGGTATTTATTTGTAATATTGGTTTTGTATGGAATTCATGGTATTTCAGTGTAAAATTGATTCTTGTGATTTTTAGAAAAATGTGGAATATTTATATCATAACAAAATAGGTATTTTAATGATAAATATATATATATATACAAAAATAATTTTAATATATATTTTATATTCTAAAAATCTCATTTTCTCAAGATGTCGTATTTTAAATCTTTCGAGACCGAATTCTCCTTGCGGAGGTCTGAATCTCGCACTACTAAGCCCGAGGATGTGCGATAATCCGCACCATCCCGTACGGGTTCCTAAAAATGGGTTGTAGCGGAGCTTTGCAAAGATTTGTATAAATACTAAATCCTTTATAAAACGGTTTTATTAAGTAAATGGTATTTATTTGTAAAGATGTCAATTTCCTGTATTCTATGTTTTAGGGTCTCCTAAGTCAACTAGACTGCTCTTAATTGGTCCAAAGTGACAATTGTGAGATATCTCTCAAATCGCTTCTTCACCGCCAATTGTGGCCAAGTAAGTTTAAGTGAAGAAAGGAGGGATCAGCTCACGAATTACCGTGAGACGGTCCTTTTAAACTTACCTTTCTCACTTGCCTAGCCTAGACACCACAAAGTCAGATTTAGATAAACGACTGATACCCACAACCTTATCCTATTTTCGTAATAAGTGGTATTTATTTGTAAAGATGTATCAATACTAAATCTTTTAGAAATGGTTTTATTAAGTATATGGTATTTAAATGAAAATGTTTGTTTTCCCGTATTCTATGTTCTCGAGGGTATAGTGTTATGTTGCATATGAGTGTGTGAGGAAGTAGGTCGTTACCTCGTGATCTACTTAAAGGTATAGCAAGTTTAATGGAGTTAAATGTAGAATTGAAACAATGTGGTATTTAAGTGAAAAATACGATAAATTGAAATAGCCACCATTTTATGAAATTAAACTTGATCAATTTGGTTGATTAGTGTTTAATAGTCAACATGAGAGAGTTTAAGCATAATTGTATTAACGAGAAGTGAAGTTTTATAAAGAAACCGAATCGGAAATCGGATTTGTTCCGATTCCGTCGGGTTTTGTAAATCCGTATTCTTAGAATAGAAAAGAGAGATAGAAAATGAGACTTACGGGTTTCGATCAAAGATAAGAGGAAGGTGGATCGGGAGGAGTCACCGGTGCGTTGTTTTCTCTCCGGGAGTTCCTACGGTCGTTGCCGGAAATTCCGCCGAAGAATTCGCCGGAGCTTCGCCTTTCGCTCAATTCGATTGCACACAAGAGTTCTTGAGAATTTTAGAGAGTTGGCTCAGAGTTTGGGGTGAGAAGGTAGTGGGTAGGGGTGGTATTTATAGGGTTAGGGTAGGTGAAAGGTTAAAATGAAAAATATGATAAAATGTATTAAAAGTGGAGTAATTGGGGTTTTAAAAGAGTTATGGAAATGGTCTGAGACTAAAATTTTGCAGGTGCATAGGGACTGTGAAAAGACACAATTTTCATGTTGGGGTCGTCACCGGAATCGGCCGACTCGGGGGTGACTCGGCCGTGACTCGGTTGGAGGACTGAGTCGGCCGAGTCGAGGCCGATTTGGCCGATTCCCGGCCGAGTCAAGCGGCCGGGATCCCCCTCCCCCCCCCCCAACAGTTCATCTAAGCTCTGGCAATGCTACATTTTTGGTGTAGTGGGGTTTTTGTAAGATATGCACGTGTAAACCCTTGGTATTCTAAAGGTTTTAAAAAATCAATATTAAAAATAATGTGGGGTATGGGATTTGAACTCTGGTGGCTTGGTTCAGCAGTGCAAGGTATTACCAATGAGCTACAAACTCCTTCTTGTAATTAAGGAGTGAATTAAATACTTAAAGTGATAACAGCAAAAGTAAATACTCCAAGTATACATTAATTTTAAAGCAAATTTTTGTACACTAAAAATGAAGTTGTTGCATTCTTTTAACTTATAATTAAAAAGCAAAATAATTACTTATATCTTGTGCTCGGGCTAAAATACCTCTTTATGGATTTTGAAAAAAATATTTGAAAAAAATTTGTATAGGAAAATTAGGGTTGTTACATTCTACCCTCCTTATAAAAATTTCGTCCTCAAAATTTGTAAAAGGAAAATGTAACAAATTCAAGAAAAGTTTGGTGACTGGAATATAGATAGTGTATAGCAAGATGGCGCAAGGGTTTTTAAAAAATTTGAAAAATGTGTGAAGGAATGAAAGAATGCGAAAAGAGGTGAGGGAATTTTGGGTTAGGACGGATTCAAAGTATATGATTCAAGGAATATAAATTGTAAGATTTAAGGAATATGAATTGTAAAGAATATTTTAGTTGCTGGTTCTTGTTTTATATTGCTTAGGTTGTTCATGCAGAACAGAATTGCATAGCAGTGTTCTATACAACTCTGACCTGCATGGGCCACCAACAAAACCTGCCACGCCCCGCTTCCCAGTATACGGCGAAGGGGAAGCGACTGGTCCGCTACGTATTTACTGTGAAGTTAATACACTAAGCGTATCTAAGCAATATAAAAATAAGCACAAGGGACAAGATATAATAAAAACAGCAAGTTTATTTATTCACATTCTTTCTGTACAATGCATGGAAAGTAAATACAACTGAGATAAAACAATGCCTAAATAATGGCATAACAGAAATGAAAAGTACTGAATGGAAAGTGTACAATGACTAGAGCTCGGGGTCTTCACTGAACTGGTCCAAGTCTTCAGCAGTGGGCTCGATCTCTGAAGTGTCCAGATCACCTGACGACATTCAAAGAAGAAAGAAAGAGAATGTCGTCAGCGAACAGATCGCTCGGTAAGTCCTAAAGATAAAGGGAGAAATAGAATAGACAGAGAGTAAGAGAGAGAGAGAGAGTAGCTTTTACAGTTGTATTATATTGATATATTGTTGTGTTAACGCTGTTGTTTGTAACTTGGTACAAAAGGATGCCAGTGTATACGAGAGGAGTCTCACTTGCCCCGGAGACTAAGGTATCAGAAACTCAAGGAACCGTTGGGCCACGGTACAACAGCAACGGAATATAGGTTAGGTGTCTTATGGTTGCAGTCTCGTGCCACTTCTAACACCTTCCGTACCAATCTACCCCTTAAACCCCGTAGTGTTATCTTGATTGTATAGTTATATTATATTGTCTTGCATTGTAAACTGTATAAATTGTATAATTAGATGACTGACCAAAACCATGATATCAGTAAACGGATGTAACTGTATAATCATGTAAATGGAATATCTGAAGAATCATGTAAATGGATGTATATCCATGATTCGGTTCAGTCAATGTAGATTGAATGTATTGAATAGATTGAATATAGGGATTCATGTTGAATCAGAATATTATAGATTGTAAATTGTAAATTATAGATTGTAGATTGTAAATTGTACTTGAATCATATTCAAGTCAGATTATAATGAAACTCAAAGTAAATTGTAGTCCTGATTATTTTGATATTATCGGTAACTGCTGCACATGGGCGGCAGGATTTGTGTCTTTTTCAAAGACGATTATCTTTTTGATAACACCATTGTTAAGTTGTCTACCTTAGATAGGCAAGCACCCACTTCTCCGGCTCCCCGAGGCTCAAGAGATTTGTCCTGCTTAAACCTATGTTTACTAGGGTCCTTATTGTAATTTATAGAACTTGAGGAGGTTTTATGTAGAAATACTTTTATATACTTTTAAAAATACACCCCAAGTATTTATTATTCGTCTTTAGAGTTATAATGAATGTAGATTTTATATTGTGATATTTCTAGTGAAAATATCCTATTTCCATAATAAATGGTATTTATTTGTAATATTGGTTTTGTATGGAATTCATGGTATTTTAGTGTAAAATTGATTCTTGTGATTTTTAGAAAAAAGTGGAATATTTATATCATAAAAAAATAGCTATTTTAATGATAAATATACATGTATCTATACAAAAATAATTTTAATATATATTTTATATTCTAAAATCTCATTTTCTCAAGATGTCGTATTTTAAATCTTTCGAGACCGAATGCTCCTTGCGGAGGTCTGAATCTCACACTACTAAGCCCGAGGATGTGCGATAATCTGCACCATCACGTATGGGTTCCCCAAAATGGGTTGTAGCGGCGCTTTGCAAAGATTTGTATAAATACTAAATTCTTTAGAAAACGGTTTTATTAAGTAAATGGTATTTATTTGTAAAGATGTCAATTTCCCGTATTCTATGTTTTAGGGTCTCCTAAGTCAACTAGACTGCTCCTAACTGGTCCAAAGTGACTACAGGGTTACTAGGCACTCTCACAAGGGTCTACAAGGCATCAACCATGCCCGATTTAAAATTTAGACCTGTCGAACAACCCTTACCAAGATCTTTAAACTAGAGATTAGGCGAAACAAAACATGTTAAACACTTCAACACTAAGAGTTTGGGATTACAACCTTTGTAGTCCGGTCCTTCACTTCTAAAGCTCCGCGTTGAGGTCCCTTCACTGCGATCATCGAGTTTCCGGACTCTAGAGAGGCTCCACGAAAAAAAAGATGCAAGCTTGCTTCCGATCTTCGATAACTAAGATGATCTACCTTGAAGTTTCTTTAACACAAGCTCTCACTCACTAAATGAAGTAAACACCCTAATCTAAATGGCTAGGATAGATTAGGATGATGAAGTAGGATTTTAGCTCTCATTTATTTTCTTAATCTCACTCATTTTCATCACTAATGAAAAAGCTAGTAAGCTTTTCCATGAAAGAAGAAGAAGGAAGAAGAAGATCAATTCCTTTTGTGATGAATAATGAAAGTAGTGTGAGGTTAGAAATGCAACCATGGTTCAAGTGAGAAGACTTAACCATTGTAGAGAGTTTACTAGGGTTAAGCGTTTGGGTTGGGTTAAATAATATCTTGCAAAATATCTAAACTAAATATCTTTGCAAGAAACAAAATAAAAGCTTCTAGAAGCTTCTAGAAAAGTTTACCCCAAATCAAACCCTAACCTCGTTTAATCTCCACTAAACATGTTGCATTAACAACCCTAACATATTACAATATTATATATCACATATACAATATTTATTGTAACAAAATAAAATAATACAATTAACATATATCGTATATATATTAATGTATTACCCGAGTGAGAAAAAGAATCTTTTAGTGAGCTTATATCAGTTAATGTAATTTAATATATCAAATATATATAATTATACATTAAATTATCGAATCAACACTTGATCCGATAATCCGACTATTTCATAAATAACCGACTAATATAATCTGTATCAGTTCATCGAATCAACACTTGATTCAATGACCCGGCTATATCTCATATACCCGGCCGATATCTCATATCGCGAGAATCTAATACGGTATCATATACACGTATTGTTCTCGGTCCCGCACATATCATATATGTGCTCCTACTCCGTTTTGCTTGAGTCAAGAAACCTCTGTGTAGGACTCTAAAGAATCGTCAATACGCCGGCAGTAGGTGATGATCATATCACACACCCACAAGCTGCAAGCGGTTAGCTAAACGTAACAGCTACCCGGGTATTGAGCAATCAGAAGATCAAGAAGCAAGCCTGTACTTTCTCCCGTGAATCCAATCAGTAACACTCACATACAGTCCGGTCTCTCCGTCTGATATGTCGCATATCTCGCCTAGGGGTGGTAAACGTCAGACCCCAGTAGCTTGATAAGTCGTGTCGATATGAGGTCTATAACAGTTCGAGAAACTACTGATAACACTTACCAGTAAATCTCAGCAACCGTGGCCAGGGATTTCCAGTTATAGCCAATCGAACACAGCGCAACATCAACTCCCTATACCGGGAGAGACGAATCCCCTCCTATCGCGCATTGCCTCCATGTGATTCGGGATTGTACCCAAAAGCCACCTTTTTGCACGCCCTCTTAGACATGGTATGATGGAAATCAAAGCATAATGGGAATCACACAAGACTCTATGACGATCTCGGGTCTACAGACCAGTGTCACCAGAGAACTGCCATCAAACATAAGGTATAATACCATCTGGGAGTTCTCGGCGAGTCCGTCCAGTGTACCCAGTCTCTACTGAGCACCCGTACACCATCCTTGATGTCAAACACCGATGGGTATGGGATCATCCATCACCCATCATATGGGTCAAGATGCGTATACGCTAGTCCACTCTGGTGTATCGATGCCCTGTCTCGATACACCCTCGACTAGGAACTGTTGTAAGATGTACTCATCGACTACCGTGGCCCCACTAGTATGATCTCATCATAGTCCCAATAGTCGAGCACATATCCTAAGAGCTTTATCAACATGTAATATAGAGACAATCAGAGTACATGTTAAGATAAAGTGCAACCAGATAGCATACTATCATGTCGAGCAAGAAAGTCCTCCCTATATATGTCCAAGTATCCACTACAATATACATCATATGTACAGTAATGGCCTCTAGGGCATACATATAACTAACAATCTCCCACTTGCACTAGGGCCATCTGTTGTGGTATCGCATACCCAACAATTAGCTGTGGTTGAAGTATCTCATACTCAACCATCCCATAATGGTCTCTACTGGGAAAAAGGCCTTTGTGAGTGGATCCGCGCTGTTGTCTTCTGTGTCTGCTCTCCTAACCTCGATCTCCCTAGAGATCAACCATCTCCATGATCAGGTGATACTGCCTAAGAATTATATCTGGATTTCTGATGGGACGGGGGTTCCTTGGCCAAAGCCATAACTCCATTGTCACACAATGGTTGGAACGAAGTTCATCTCATGAACTTAAATATATCCAGACTGCCTCTTTGGTAGCATCCTTGGTAACGATGTATCTTGCTTTTAATCGTCTAGTAAGTCACGGTATCTAGCTTGGAACTCTTCCAACATACCGTCCCTCCACTGAGGGTAAAGACAATGCCTGCGACTGACATTCAGTCGTCCTTATCACCCTGGAACCTTTCCAGTGATTCTCCCCACGATCGATTGATACTATCTCACTACAACTAGTGAGAATCCTAACATCCATTTAGATCTATCTCATATATCCATAACCCAGGATTTAGGAGGCATCACCTTGATCCTATATGGAGAATCATTGTGTTAAGAGAAGATTGACCGAGCGTAGCATAGGAAACTCTTTCCCTATCAAGAGTATGTTATCCACGTACTCTAAGAGGATCGCCACCATACCCCTTACTACATTTTTGTATATACAAGGTTCATCTACCATTTTGATAAAGTCAAACTCTTTGACTACCACATCAAAACAGACGTTCCAACTCCGTGATGCCTGCTTTATCACATAAAACATCTTGCACACGTTTCCGCTGCTCCCACTGACTACGAAGCCCTCTAGCTGTGTACTTATAGACGCTCTCTTCCAAATCAACATTTAGAAAAGCAGTCATGACACCGAACCGCCAGATATCGTAGTCATGGTATGTAGCCGTGGCAAGTAGGATCTGGATGGACTTAAGCATAGCTTTGAAAGTCTCAACTTTTCCATGTACACCAAGTAATCTTCTCAAGATATACTTGTTCCTGATGGGGATTTAACCCTTCAGATAAAGCAACCAAAGTCCATACTTTATTGGTGTATAAGGATTCCATCTCAGATCGCTAAGCATCCAGCCATTCTTACAGAGTCCCACTCCTGATGGCCAGCTCGAAACTAGTTGGGTCATCATCTCATGATGCAATCCTCGCTCCCACTGTCATAGAGAAAACCGAAGTATCTCTTAGGTGGGTGAGGAACCCTACTAGATCGGCGGAGAGGCTGAGGTTCGTTGGAAACTATTGAATCCTTTGGTTCTACCAAATCATCAGCTGTAGTTTGTATAGCTGAACTCCTTCCAGTTCTACCTCATGACCACTAATTTTTTTCACAAGAAATTCCCTTTCACAAAGGTGGCATATTGAGAAACAAAACAACTTTTGTTCCTCGGTTTGGTAGAAGATATTCCCTTACGAATGCTTGGGATATCCAACAAACTTCCACAGATCTGATTTTGCCTCGAGCTTGTCCGGATTATGCTTTTAGACATAGGCTGGATAACCCCAAATCTTAACAAACTTAAGATATGGGCTCTTCCCATTCTATATCACATATGAAGTGGTAGGCAACTGATTTGATTGGAACCCTATTCAATAGGTATGCAACTTCTCAAGTGCATAACTCCCAAATAGAAATAGGAAACTCAATAGTACTCATCATAGAGCACACCATATCAAATAGGGTGTGATTGCTCCGCCCCGATACACCGACGTGCTGTGGTGTATACGGAAGAGTAATGCTGAGAGAGAATCTCATTCTCCTTTAGAATATTCCAGGAATTCCGTGCTCAAGTATTCTCCTCCTGGATCTCATCAAAGGACATAATACTTTTACCCGTTTTTGGTTCTCTACTTCTAACTTATATTCTGTGATTATCTCAAAAGTTTCGGACTTGTGTTTCAATAGGAACATATGTCTGAATCGTGAGAGATCATCAGTGAATGTAATGAAGTACAAAGAACCAGTCCTGGCATGTGTAGACAGGGGACCTTCATACATCAGCATGTATCAATCCCAAGAGTTCACTAACTCTTTCTCTGTTTCCAATAAACGGAGCTGTGTTCATCTTATCTCTGTGACATGACTGGCAAGTTTTACAAGATGTAAATCCAAACTAATTTAAATATGCATCTTTATGTGATTTCAGCTAGTCAGGTCGTATTGATACGACCTAGTCTACAATGCCTCAAGAAAGATTCGTTCATTTCTGAACTCTTCCTCTTGTGTATGTTCTGTACGTTAAGAACTGTGGTTTGATTTAGAACGTCTATGCTTTTAGATAACGTGCCTGAACCGATCAACTCTTGATATAGGAAATGTTCAAAACATTATCCAACAATACAAAATTATATCATTCTTTACTAATAAAGAGACTGATATGGTGTTGTATATCAGGTTCGGTATCTAATAACATTCATTCAGAATTAATGTATTCTGGTAATAAAGGGTGATAACTACCAACAGACTTGGCTGCAACACTTGCACCGTTTCTATCTCATGAAACTTATCACCCGTTCTCAGTCCTCTACCTATCTGTGGCCCATGTAACAAATTACATATGTGTGATCCTGATCTGGTATCAAATATCCAGGACGTAAAGGATATTGAGAAACAGTTCTGTGTAATGAACACACCCGAAGAAGGTGCATCAACATGTACTTTTTTCGTTTGGGCGGCACGGGAATTCTGGTAATCCCCTATTTCCTGCTCTGTCTTATAACAATTATAAGTTGGAGTGGGACCAACAACGTTCCCTAGCGCAGTATAACAAGCAGGTTCGGTCAAATACATCCGTATTATTATCTTGGTTAAGGCGTGACATAGTCATAACCAGGAGAGAGAGAGAAGAAAACACTCAGCGTGTGCTTTTACAAAAATAGATTGGTTATCAATTTATCTAATCAGGATGTCTCCCACTGTTTTAGTCAAATCTTCCTTCAAACCCTAAAAGGAAAGACTAGCCGGGATTAATTACACTCTACAAGTTTGCCAATCTTTCAGCCAGGCCAGTGCCGGTACTCAGAGGGAGGTTCCCCGTGCTTTCGCACGGACCTAATTAAAATAAATCTCGTTTTCCCAGGGGCGTAACCCCGTTAACACCTTTCTAGACACCTACTTGATCGGCTAATTGTAATGTGTAAAAACTCTCCCAGGAGTAACTCTTACTCGCAGCGGGTATCGGGATCCAACTATCTCATAGAAGGTATGCAATCTCATTGCAAATTTCAACACTTGAAATTCCCAATAATATTTTACTCCTAGCGTCCTATGACCTTGACGGAGGCCAAACTACCCATATTCCGCTAGTCAAGTTCAACCCGTCATTTCTTGATTGAATTAAACCTACCCGCACGACCCTTGACGGAGGCCAAACTACGTCGTACGAATACCCTAATCCAATCGCATCGTATGCTAGCAGATAAGCACTAGTTAGCTACCGTACACTACGCCTTGACGGAGGCCAAACTACCGCAGCACGAATACTAAGTAGTACTTATCTGAAATGACGGAGGGCTACGACAGGTTTTTAAGAAAACCCTTTGCGTAATGAACTTGATATCGTTGTAGAATCGAGTGATTTTAAATGGAATGTTTTTTAGGCCTTTTCTAGTTTTGCTAAAGAGGTCACTCCCGGTGAAGGGATCGTCGGCTCTTTCCTCATCGAATAAGGTGCAGGATATTTCACAAATATCAATATGCAAAGTAAAAACTATAGAAGCAATCAAAAGACAAACCGAGTTTGTAGCATCTGCTAGTTTCACTAAAGTGGTCACTCCTGGTGAAGGGATCTCGGCTCTTTCCTTATCGAATAAGGTGCTGGATGCTCTACAAGGAACACCGCTATGCAAAGCAAGAACTAGAGCTACCAGTTTTTAAACAAGTTTCTACAACATCTTTAGGTTTCTTTTAGTTTCAGTAATCTCATTAATGAAGTCCCATTTTATTATGCTTCACAAGCATCACATTTGAAACGAAATCTGCAATAAACATATATCTCATATATATAATATAAACATTCGTCTCAGGCAGTAATATGATCTCATCACAGAACATTGCAGCAGAAGAACATATATGAAATATTAGATATACTAGGACGTCCGTGTTTTAATACGAGCCTGTATAAAACACGGATTCCACGGTCGCGATAAATAGCCAAACCCACATCCCTAGACCCCTACGAGAGCGGCAAGCAACACTGCCAATTCTAAGGTTAGGAGACCCGGTCTCGACTCCTCGAGATGGTCTCCCATTGGACCCTAGAACTTGGTTACTTGTGCTCCCCGCCTTGGGTCTACCTAATGCGGAAAAGTAAATAATATACAATGGTGACATCATCCTCAGCCCAGAAGTACCGCAATAAAAGAATATTATATACAAATGAATTTTACATGAATGAAAAAAGAAAAACTCTCATCTCATATAAAACCCCCGGCTATTCAGAACGTAACGATCCAATATAACATATCACAGCAACACATAATATCCCATATCATCAACGTAAGCAAGTATGCGTATCCCAATTGTCGTTGATGTATAGCAACGAAGCCGGCGATACACCACATACTACACTTACGGTCACAGAAAAGAAAGTGTAAAACTACAACAGTTGGAATCCGCAATCTCCTTAAACATCGCATGCCTAACCAAATGAATTCCTTAGACATCGAATGCCTAACAATTATAAACCCCGCATTTTAGTCTCATTATCAAAAACTCTTTTCAATATCAAGACGGGAAATTCAACAAGATTCCCGACATCATGATCGAATGCTCGTCGCAAACTTTAGTAGACGGCCACACCCCCGATGCCGTCGACGAAGTGCACTAAGGCGGAACACCGCTGCCGCGAGCATCCGAACGGATACTTTTGGCGACGGGGTTCTCCTACAGTCACTTGGTCGGGGCTATGGAGCGTGGCTGTCTATTAAGTTTACCCGGCGAGTATCCGCGTACGCTATGTGATTGCGACGGACTTTTGATCACATCAAAATCCCGTGGCAACCGATCAAATGAGACTAAACTGCTAAAGTTACAACATTCAAATTAGTTATCTCATAACTACATGTGGATTCCAAATATTGTATCACATTCCAGATAAACAGACAATGTTAAACTTTCCGATCGAATAAACAAACACCCAAGATTTCCCAAATAGCTCAACACTTGAGCGGAGTTCAAAAAGTATCCATTACATGCCACAGTACCAATGGTCCAGCCGTAGAAGGGTCAAACCAACGCCTCACATGTGGCAGTACCATACTGCCCCAAACCCTAAGGTTCAGAGGCGGTTCAGACGGTCACATAATCGAGTTAAGGTTTGTGTTCTTCTAGAGGGTTCACCGCGTTACTTGCATGATTTTCCGAAAGTTTCAAACTCGAGAAAAAATCCAACTTTTGAAAATTTTCCGACAGGGGAAAAAGTGAGTTATTGATATCCGTTCGAACTTTTTAACACGTTCTAAAATTATCCGGAAAAACTTAAACGAAGTTAAATTATCCGATCAAATCAACGAGTCCCCAATACATCCCAGAAAACTCAACACTTGAGTAAATTAAAAATTCCCAGAACAATCAGGATATTGCTACGGTTATTACTGTGCAAGATAAAACCCTAATCCCCAGAGACGGCCGCGGAACCGCCGCGTAAGCAAGGGTCATGCCGCGGTTCTGCGGCGCTTTAATGGAATTAGAGGGTCGTATTTTACAAGTATCCTTAGAATTCCCTGCTGATTTTTTTGAGTATTTTTAATATGAAAAAATCAACATTTTTGAAAAATTTCCAGAGAAGGGTATAAATCGGGGTTTCCGGGTTCGATCGGACTTTAAACTTCGTCTAGACTTCGCCTAAAACTCTAACTTGGCTCTGATACCACTGCAGGGTTACTAGGCACTCTCACAATGGTCTACAAGGCATCAACCATGCCCAATTTAAAATTTAGACGTGCCGAACAACCCTTACCAAGATCTTTAAACTAGAGATTAGGCGAAACAAAGCATGTTAAACACTTTAACACTAAGTGTTTGGGATTACAACCTTTGTAGTCCGGTCCTTCACTTCTAAAGCTCCGTGTTGAGGTCCCTTCACTGCGATCATCGAGTTTCCGGACTCTAGAGAGGCTCCACGAAGAGAAAGATGCAAGCTTGCTTCCGATCTTCGATAACTAAGATGATCTACCTTGAAGTTTCTTTAACACAAGCTCTCACTCACTAAATGAAGTGAACACCCTAAATGGCTAGGATAGATTAGGATGATGAAGTAGGATTTTAGCTCTCATTTATTTTCTTAATCTCACTCATTTTCATCACTAATGAAAAAGCTAGTAAGCTTTTCCATGAAAGAAGAAGAAGGAAGAAGAAGATCAATTCCTTTTGTGATGAATAACGAAAGTAGTGTGAGGTTAGAAATGCAACCATGGTTCAAGTGAGAAGACTTAACCATTGTAGAGAGTTTACTAGGGTTAAGGGTTTGGGTTGGGTTAAAGAATATCTTGCAAAATATATAAACTAAATATCTTTGCAACAAACAAAATAAAAGCTTCTAGAAGCTTCTAGAAAAGTTTAACCCAAATCAAACCCTAACCTCGTTTAATCTCCACTAAACATGTTGCATTAATAACCCTAATATGTTACAATATTATATATCACATATACAATATTTATTGTAACAAAATAAAATAATACAATTAACATATATCGCATATATATCAATGTATTACCCGAGTGAGAAAAAGAATGTTTTAGTGAGCTTATATCAGTTAATGTAATTTAATATATCAAATATATATAATTATACATTAAATTATCGAATCAACACTTGATCCGATAATCCGGCTATTTCATAAATAACCGACTAATATAATCTGCATCAGTTCATCGAATCAACACTTGATTCGATGACCCGGCTATATCTCATATACCCGGCCGATAACTCATATCGCGAGAATCTAATACGGTATCATATACAGGTATTGTTCTCGGTCCCGCACATATCATATATGTGCTCCTACTCCGTTTTGCCTGAGTCAAGAAACCTCTGTATAGGACTCTAAAGAATCGTCAATACGCCGGCAGTAGGTGATGATCATATCAAACACCCACAAGCTGCAAGCGGTCAGCTAAACATAACAGCCACCCAGGTATTGAGCGATCAGAAGATCAACAAGCAAGCCTGTACTTTCTCCCGTGAATCCAATCAGTAACACTCCCGTACAGTCCGGTCTCTCCGTCTGATATGTCGCATATCTCGCCTAGGGGTGGTAAACGTCAGACCACAGTAGCTTGATAAGTCGTGTCGATATGATGTCTATAATAGTTCGAGAAACTACTGATAACACTTACCAGTAAATCTCAGCAACCGTGGCCAGGGATTTCCAGTTATAGCCAATCGAACACAGCGCAACATCAACTCCCTATACCGGGAGAGACGAATCCCCTCCTATCGCTCATTGCCTCCATGTGATTCGGGACTGTACCCAAAAGCCACCTTTTTGCACGCCCTCTTGGACGTGGTATGATGGAAATCAAAACACAGTGGGAATCACACAAGACTCTATGACGATATCAGGTCTACAGACTACTCTGTACCAGTGTCACCAGAGAACTGCCATCAAACATAAGGTATAATACCATCTGGGAGTTCTCGGCGAGTCCGTCCAGTGTACCCAGTCTCTACTGAGCACCCGTACACCATCCTTGATGTCAAACACCAATGGATATGGGATCATCAATCGCCCATCATATGGATCAAGATGCGTATACGCTAGTCCACTCTGGTGTATCGATGCCCTGTCTCGATACACCCTCGACTAGGAACTGTTGTAGGATGTACTCATCGACTACCGTGGCCCCACTAGTATGATCTCATCATAGTCCCAGTAGTCGAGTACATATCCTAAGGGCTTTATCAACATGTAACATAGAGACAATTAGAGTACATGTTAAGATAAAGTGCAACCAGATAGCATACTATAATGTCGAGCAAGAAAGTCCTCCCTATATATGTCCAAGCATCCACTACAATATACATCATATGTACAGTAATGGCATCTAGGGCATACATTTAACTAACAGTGACAAGTTGTGAGATATCTCTCAAATCGCCTCTTCACCGCCAATTGTGGCCAGGTAAGTACAAGTGAAGAAAGGAGGGATCCGCTCACGAATCACCGTGAGACAGGCTTTTTGAAGTTACCTTTCTCACTTGCCTAACCTAGACACCACAAAGTCAGGTTTAGATAAACGACTTATGCCGACAACCGTATCCTATTTTCATAATAAGTGGTATTTATTTGTAAAGATGTATCAATACTAAATCTTTTAGAAATGGTTTTATTAAGTATATGGTATTTAAATGAAAATGTTTGTTTTCCTATATTCTAAGTTCTCGAGGGTATCGTGTTATGTTGCATATGAGTGTGTGAGGAGGTAGGTCATTACCTCGTGATCTACTTAAAGGTATAGCAAGTTTAATGGAGTTAAATGTAGAATTGAACAATGTGGTATTGAAGTGAAAAATACGATAAATTGAAATAGCCACCATTTTATGAAATGAAACTTGATCAATTTGGTTGATTAGTGTTTAATAGTCAACATGAGAGAGTTTAAGCATAATAATATTAACGAGAAGTGAAGTTTTATGAAGAAACTGAATTGGAAATCGGATTTGTTCCAATTCTGTCGGGTTTTGTAAATCCGTATTTTTAGAATAGAAAAGAGAGATAGAAAATGGGACTTACGGGTTTCTGTTCCCCTCCGAACGGCGGCCAAGACGACGGAGAGACGTCTTGCCTAAGATTCGGGGCAGATGCTATTTGGTTTTATCCGTCCACCTCTCCGAAGATGCCAAGTTGATTTATGGCACCGTGTATCGGAGGTTTAGACAGATGCGGCCGATGTAGCAAACTTCGTCAGATTCCCCCTCGCTTGAGGGATTTTTGATTGTGGGGACGCTCTTCCCTACAGGCGCAAGCCCCTGCAGTTAATTATGCTACCGCATCGCGGTAACAACTTTCTCCTTCTCCAGAATTTCACTCCGTGTCGTGGGTTTTGTTTTGTTTGTAGTTTCCCATGGATTGTATACGGAGACTAATTTATGTCGCCGCCCGTAGGACGTGGATTAGTCCAAATCCGTATTTTCTTAGATTTGGGTTTGGGGTTTTGGTTTAAGGATACGTTAGCCATATTTGAGGCTAAGATCAACTTAAACGTTTGTTAAGGATACGTTAGTCTGATTTGAGACTAAGATCAACTTAACGGGATCGTTTAGATCCAACAAGAGAGCATTTGGGGGCTCGATTTCCAGTTTAAGGACCTGGTGGTCCATTGCCAGTTTAGGGACATGGTGGTCCATTGTTCCCATTTTGGGGACGAGTGTTGGTTTAAGGACGCATAAGTCCATGAGTTTAGGGACCCCACAGTCCGTATTGCCAGTTTAGGGACATAGTGGTCCATCATTCCTATTTTGGGGAAGGATACTGGTTTAAGGACGCATTAGTCCATGAGTTTAAGGACGCATTAGTCCATGAGTTTAAGGACCCCACAGTCTGTATCAATGTGTGGTTGTCGGGACCCGTCACCTCTCTGACGACGTTGAAGGATTACAACGACAAATATCAGAGGAGTTCAGAGATGTACCCTTGAACCGGGTGTAAATTGATTTGAGAGAGCAGTCGTGCTCAGTTCAATTTAATTTGAGGACTTATGGCCAATATTGGGTTAAGTCCAGTTGAAACTGTTCAACATTTTATTTGCATTTGGCCTGCTAGGCCTTTGTTTGGGCTCTGCCCTTTTTTGAAATGATGCACAGCATCTAAATTGGTCTGTTAGACCTTTATTTGGGCTCTGCCCCTTTTTAATAATGCATTGCATTTTTATTAGGCCTGTTAGTCCTTTTAATTGGGCTCTGTCCCTTCTTTAATAATGCAAAGGATTTATTGTTCTGACAGTGCGCCACGTGGCTTGTCAGGCGCTTTGCGCCAATTGAGGAGCGCAAGGCGCAAATTCATGCGGAGGTGACACGTGTCACGCGCTGGTGAGCGCAAGTCTGTTAGCGCAGTGCGCTGCGCAAGTGCGCTGTTGACACGTGGTGCGCTCTGATGACTTGCGCCAATTTAAGAGAGCAGTGCTCTGTTTTTAGAAGCGCAAGGCGCAGCTGTTCTGTGATTGACACGTGGCGCTCCCTGGTGGCTTGCGCCAATCCAAGGAGCGCAGCAGTGCAAACTCAAAAGTGCAAGCACTGTTTAATATTTGGATCAAATTAGATCAAAGGGAACAAATTTTTCTTGTTTTCCAGAGAGGTTCTACCTCAAATCTCAAGAACCAGTGGTTCATCAAAAGGCAATGCCTTTATACAGAAGTAAATTACTTCTTCTTTTTTTTAATTATTATTATTATTTATCGAAGATCTTGATCTTGTTCTTAGGTCAATGGTCTTTTTAGAAGAAACTCTTCTTTTTTCAAAGGTTTACCTTTTCTCTCTTTGAGTTCTTCTCAAAATTTTAGAGGAATTCTCTGGTTTCTCTTTCTCTGTGTGTGTTTTAGACTTGGAGTCTAGGGGACTTTATATAGGGCCAATTGATTTGTTAAATCAGTTAAAGAGATCTTTCTCTGAGTGATTTAGGGATTTTTCCCCACCGTTGGATCTTTGATCCAAGGGCTTCTGTTTTACAGAAGATAATCTTCTTGTTGTAACAAGATCAGAAAGATCTTTCTGGAATTTTAATTCTGTTTTAGTGCTGGCACAGTTGGCGCAAGCGCACCTGCGCTTGACACGTGTCGCGCAGCGCAACTGCGCAGCGCAACTGCGCTTACACGTGTCGCGCAGCGTTCTGTGCTAGCGCAACTGCGCTGACACGTGTCGTGCAGCGCAGAGCGCAGCGCCACTGCGCTGACACATGTCGCGCAGCGCAGAGCGCAGATCATCTGAAGCGTTGCTTCCTTTATTTTTATTTTAAATAGAGCCTTGCTCTGATTGGGTGCGCTGTTTTGGGCGCAGCGCTGGCGTGTCAGCTTTTAACACGTGGCGCACTGCGCGCAGCGCAAGGAATCTGAAGCGTTGCTTCAATTTTTGAATTTTTGAAATTCAAACAGAGCTTTGCTCTGATTGGGGGAACAAATATCCCCTCACCGTTGCGCTCACGTGGCGCACACGTGAGTGCAGCGGTGGCAAGATCCTGGCCGTTGGATTAACTCAGGAGTTGAAGGGGCGCACAAGCGCCTATAAATAGGACCCCTGGTCCTCAACAGATGATTATCATCTTCAAGATTTTGATTTTTAGAGCCTTGCTCTTACTTTCAAGAACTTCAGAGCCTTGCTCTTATTTCCAAAGTTAGAACTTTTTAGAAAAACTTTAGGTAAAAATCAATCTTAAATTAAATTAATTTTAATTAATAGAGCCTTGCTCTAATAGATCTTTGATCTAAAGAAAACCCCTTTGGGGTTTCACCAACAGAGCCTTGCTCTCAAGAATCCATAAATCTAAAGAGATCTTGTTTCAGGGTTTTTAACCCATGAACAGAGCTTTGCTCATGGACAAAAAATAAAGATCTTTTGATCCAAAGATGATGAACTCTTAAGAGTTTTCTTGGATCTTCAAGATCCCAAAAATTTTCAATTTTTAGGAGTCAATTTTTTCTTTTGATGGATTTTTCCATCATTATTACAGAGCTAGGCTCTTTTAAGGAATTTTATTCTTTTGAGACCAGAGTTTGACAAGTGTCACTCTGTGACAAAGCTTTGCTCTGAAAAGGGAGATTTTCTCCTTGTCTCAAGGGATTTCTCATTTAATGAGAGTATTCTTTTCGGGATCTTCTCATTAATTGACAGTCTCATCCAATGATGGGGCTGTTTTGTTAACTGTTGCATTGTCATCTGGATTTTGTGGGTCCCTCTTTGGTCCCCCCTACACTGCATTGCAGAGTAGTATCAAGCGTCGGGCTTTTAAAATTAAATTATGACACTGATGGCTGAATTTTGTTTTTCTTTGCAGGCAATCATGTCTGCTAATCTGTCTTTCCCATTTGTTCGCTCAGAGGGAGGATTTCCTAAGGCGCCAGTGGACCGGGAGGTGCTCGCTCTCATTAAGGATCATGACCCTGAGTATAAGAACCTTCACCTGTGGGGTAAGTGGTACAGTGAAATCATCAAGGGTCGCCGAAGCTTCGGTTGCGCGACGCCGTCAGAGCCCATCTCGTCGATCCGCTATGCGGATGAACCCCCGGTGAAGTATGCCGTGGAGGTCGTGAACTGGAATATGGAGGATCTTCTCCAGCCTTCGATTGCTGCCATTCCCGTGCAGCCGCCGCCGGCCGTGGATATTCCGGGGCGACGCATATGCCAGGGTGAGGCACGCCCTTAGAGAAAACCTTATAATATTGGATTGACCCCTCGACAACCGGCCGGTTACTTGCAGTGGGCCAGGTATATCCTATCAGCGAAGAGGACGCATCTGATGAAGATTGGTCTGTACTCTGCCATCTACGTCTCATTGTTCGAGTATCCTGTTCCTACGACGTGGTGGGTTAAGGCATTCATAGAACAATGGAACAACCCCACCCATACCTTCCTTCTATCGGACAGGGAAGTCTCCATCTCCTTGGAAGAGTTCGCTGAGATCTCGGGTTTGCCGGTGAGGGGGGAGCATTATGAGGAGCTGCTTCCTCCTGACGAGTATGTCTTCGCCACCAAGCCATTGGTGATGGGCCTAACACCCGAGAATGCTATTCAGCACCAGTTCCCGAGTCTGGTGAAGGTGCTGAATATATATATGAAGGTCTTTATTTGGAATCGGGAGTCCGGGGAGTCAGTTTTGCAGATTTCATCGCCCGCTTTCTTCGACCGGAGATTCTATCGCAGCGGGGTGAAAAGTTCGCTAAGCTCGACGACCCCTTCAGCTTCGGCTTAGATCGTCGACCAGCATTGGAAGACGATCAAAAGGATTTCTATCTCCCCGATACTGCCATCATGCCTTTATCAGAAATCGCCGCTCCGGGCATTGATGAGGAGACCTTCTTCCTCAGGTTTCTGGGGTTGTGGCTGTGCCGGTTCGCACTCCCCATGCACCCGCGTTATATGAGGCCATCTGTCTTCTACCCAGCGCATCGGATGGTGGTTGGTATACAGTTGTCGATCGAAATCGCCGGATTGGCCCACCTATACCATGGACTCAGTGTGGCGGCGGACGCAAATGAACCTGGGGTGCAACCTGCCAATTTCCCGATGCACTACTTCACTTCATGGACGGAAATGCATGTGCTCGGGGTATTCGGCATTCATAAGAGCCCCTCGTTTTTCGAGAAGTGCAAACTCCCAACAGTCATGCGGCTGATTGGCGCCTCGATTGTGAATCCGCCTCCGCAGGAGGCTAGGGGGTTGCTCCTTCGTCCGCACCTGGTCGGAGCGAGGATTTCTTTCATGGAAAAAGTCGTGACTATCGGCTCAGAGACCTCCAAGGCGGTGTTGGCGCTGCATGATGGTTTTAAGGACGGGGCTTCCGTATTGAAAGCCCGGGAGATTCTTCACCTATACTCCATCTGGCCGGGCTTCCTGGTGTTTAGGCAAAACGACATGGCGCTCTTCATGAGGTACAACCCCTATCGGCTCGCCCAACAATCAAGCTATAACCAGGGGATCCCGCTGGAAGCGTTTTTGGAAGAGCCCGCGGCCACCAGGGAGGGGATACGGAGTGTGCTGCACCACTTTATGCGGCTGAATACGGGCTCCTACTTCTTTATCAGCGAGCTGAGCTGCGTCCCACGGGTACTTAACGTGTACGTGGCTTGGTATGGGTACGCCATGGGTGCAGTCATCCGTGAAGAGAAGCGCATGTTGGTTGACCGCAAGGGTGCGCCTCCCGGCAGCGACCGCAAGGCTCCCCTAAAGCCAAGGACCCCGGTCGTTCCTCCGCTGTAAGATGCTGGAGCTGGGCCACCGCGCGTGCTGAGCCCTCCGCGTGAATTGCCGCCTCGTGATACCGTGGATGCGCCCCCAGCGCCCCGTGCTCCAGTGGAGATGGTGAACGTAGTTTCGCCCGAGTCTGGCATGGGCTCGGACATCGGGACCCACCGCCATAAGGTGCCCATAAAGCGCAAGTTAATTTTGGGTGCGACTGGGGTCCGCGCGCAGAAGAGGAAGAAGAAGTCGATCCTCTCTGCTGACGTTGCGTTCGGTCAGGAAGCTCATGCTCCTTATAGTGAGGGCTTGGGTGAATACAGGACCAACGAAGGATTATTTACGCCGCCAGACGACACTGATCTGGCGGCCGCCATCGCAGTTTCATAGCGATTGGCAAGGCGCGATGCGTGGCTAGCTAAATGTTCATAACAGAATACTGCATTTTATACCGCCCATTCTTACGCTCGTGTGTTTATAGGTAGGTGCTTTTGATCAGTGTTTGCTACATATTTGCAGAATACAGGTTCTCGGCTCTGAACAGTGAAATCCATGAAAAGTACGACAAATTCTGGATTACTGCCAACAACTGATAAAACACAGGTCTCCGCTCGCTATCCGTGTGTTGCCACATACCAGTTTAAGGGACAAGATGACAAATCGATTGTCATGTCATGCACAAAGCTCTAGGTCAACACAAGATCCAAGAAATCTACGCGGAGCTCGAGACAATCATGGCAAAAGATCCACATCACATCACCTTTTTGTTGTGCTAGAATTCTGGAAATATTGTGAAGAGATTCTGAGAAAAGAACCATACCAAACAGCAGACAACAGAAAACCAGGGAATGCCACAAAAGCCCACAACCCAATTCCACTAAAGGGCCGCGGATCCGCGGCCAATAGGGGGTATTGGCCGCGGAACCGCGGCCATGTTGCCTCCTTGCTTTGTCGTTTTTCGGGGGCTGTTTGGTCATTTTATTTATGGGCAAATGGTTGCCCTAGGTTTCCAGTTCCCCTCCTATAAATACAGCAGAACTGAGCCAAGCCAAGGGTCATTCTTTTGTTCCTCTTTCTTTTGTAGTTTTAGTTCTTTTTCTTCTTCTTCTTCATTCCTCTTCCATGAAATTGTAAGTGAGAAGCTTTTTTGTGGATGTGAATAAAGATGAAGGTTTTTTGTATTATCCTTTTTGTTTAGCTTCCCCCTTGAGCTCTCTACCTTAACTTGATCTTGCAACCTCTTAAGTGAGCTTGCAAGTTTAAGTTTTGGTCATTGGTCTCAAGGGGTTGTATCATTTCGTTCTCTCCTTAGTACTTCAATTCACATGCGTTCTCTACCCTTCCCTTGATCTTGCAACCTCTTGATTGAGCTTGCAAGTTTAAGGGTTGGCTATTGATCCCATGCTTGTTTTGAGTTCTACGGTTCTTGTAATTACTTTCTTGCATTTTTCATTTCTTGTTCTTTTTATTACTCGCTTTTTATTACTCGCTTTTTATTACTTGCTTTTTATTACTTGCAATTTATTTCATGCACTTAATTACTTGTAATCTTTTCTTTTCTTTGTTCTTTTCTTTTTGTTCTCTTTTGTTCATTTTGTGAATGATGTAATTATTATTGTTAAGAAGAAATACGGTATTATAAGTTAACATTTCTTTGCCAATTCCTTTTCCCGTTATTTTCCATTTGAACTTCGCCCAAACCATACGCAAGCGCTCCGTTAGGCACCGTACCCTGACAAGGTAACGGTGATTCCTAACCGCGACCGGTTGCGTTCGGTTTGGCCGGAGGCGAAAGCAAGAGACAAGAACGGAAGGACAAGGGTAAATAAGCCGTATTCCACGAATACCGCGCTTAAATCCCCTAATCCACGTTGTTGCCGATTGCTTAGCTTCAATTGGTCAAGATTCGGCTCAAAGGTTTTGAGTACGGATTTCTTTAGCTTATAATCTCGTATCTTTTCTTAACAACTTTATACTTGCAAATATTACACATAGGATAGTCTCGAACATACACAAATTCTTTATTGACTCGTCTAAGACAAGAAGGTAAGATACCACCATCTCCCTGTGGACCGACCCGTGCTCAGCCGGCTAGCTGCATTGCGACACCGTCTTGATTGCGGTTAACTCAAATTCTTCCAATCAAATGGCGCCGTTGCCGGGGAGACGGTAGCGTATTTTCTTTCTTGTTATTCGGGTTAATATTCTTTTTGTATATATATATATATAAAAAAATATTCTTTTTGTCTTTTTTGATAATTTTTGTGGGCAAGAGTGCAGATTTTTGCAGATTTGCAAACTGCAATTGTGGGGAGCAAAGTGTACATTCAAGTCTAAGGTGATTGCAAAGTACAGTGCCAAAGATCCGGATAGTTTGACCCGCGCAAGAGAACCTTTCAAGCTTACCGGATTTGATTCAACGGGGGTTTCCTAACCCAAAACTTAACGGTACGTACTTTACTAACACCTTCTTCTCAAATCCGACGCTTCCAATATACTATTCTTTGCAGGATTCTTTGCAAGTTCGCTAGCAAACGCTAAAAAAATTGACTAACCCGTATTTGTTGCAGCGCCGCGCTTAAACTAAAAAACGATTGTTTGATTCTTTATAGAATTTTTGAATTGCGCATTGCATACATTAATACGGACTTAAGGGCAAGCGAACCCCACAACATACGGTAAAAGATTTCATCACCTTTTCCGTGGCCCACAAATCACGAACTTGAGCATAACGTTTACCCGCACAAATTTTAAAAGAAACTAGACTTTAAGCCTTAAGGACTTCGCGCTCACTAGGAGAAGTTAACTGTGTTTAGAACCTTGCTTAACGGTATATTGTTTACGGGGTGTCTAGGAAAGTGTTAACGGCGAAACCGCCAAAAGAGAAAGGGTTATTTAATTAAGGAATTTCGCGAAAGCGTTGGAAAACCTCCCCTTATCTCTGCACTTACCTGGCCTCGTGATCAGTGTATCTTGAGCCTGTTTCTCGACACAGTTTTACTTCGACAATCAAGTTCTGGAGCAGGTCTAGTTGACCTAGGTGAACCCTAGAACGATTAGGTGTGTTGTATTTTTGTGTCGTGATTATTTTTGTCAATATTGTTTTTTATTCTTTTGTTAATATATAAAAATAAAAAAATAAAAAAAAATCACATTCTTTTTCCCTCCTTTTCTCTTCCTTTCTTTCCTTTTCTCATCATATCATGGGTACCCCACCTCGCAAAACTTTTGCCGAACTTTGGTACCCACAACCAGACATTACATCTTACGGTTCTTGCTTTGGCCGAATTTCGAACGATCCATCCATGCCAAAAATTTCTTTGAAAGATCGGATAGACGCGTCTAGGACGAACAACTGGACCCCGCAATCCACTTCGTATCAACCGTTTCAAACATTCACACCTTCTTGCGTTGATACCCCTTTTGAAAATCCAGTTGTAACCCCGAGACCTATGTCTATTGCTGAACGTATTGAACAATCTCGTAGCCGATCTTTCACTTCTTTCACCACTACAAATTCTTGGGATCAACAATTCCATTCACCTTCTTATCCCAATGTTGATCCCACTCCTGTCCAGCCATTCAATTCCTACCAATCCTACCCTACTTTTGCACCTTCCCTAGACATTGCTTCCGAACAGCCTTTCGGGAGTTTTCAGTATCCAAACAACTTTGAATCTTTTACTGAAACCCCTTCACAACCAATGTCTAGTCTAGAACAGTCGTTGGAAGACTTTAGGGTAGCGTCAAGCCAACAGATGATGGATTTGAATGCGTCCATGGCCGCCCTCATGCAACCTAGTGACCCAGTAGCTAGTTTTCAACTAGCTCCAACTTTTTCAATGTATGATGAGGCGGCAGGACAGGCAGTAAATTTGAGTGGAGAGAGTGAGATATACCCCCTTCCAAATCAAACCTACCCGTCTCAAATTGACTCCCACAACTCCTGTGTTGAAAGTCTATCAAATGTCCAAAATGAATTATCAGTTGAAGATAGAATTTTTAATGAGTTGTGCGACTTTGTAGTGTTTGATTTGCCAGATTGTGAAGGGACCTTGCCAGGTGAAACCACACCCAATCCTTTTGACCTCTACACCTCCATCTTAGAACCTGAATTGATTGAAATCCATGCTTTTGATGAGGTGTCAGAGAATTTTGATTTTCACTTGATTGAGGATATTGACGCTGGGGATATTTTGGATGATGAACCCGTAGATTTGGCTGAGTTTGTCTCTTCAAATCATCATCCCGAGTCATTAAATGTTTTTCCCGAACTCCATATGCGTCTGGACTTTGAAGAGAAGAGCATGGATGTGCTAAATTTTGAGGAGAATATTGAGGATAGTTTTGAGGATGAACCAGTTTTGCTTGATGAGTCGGATTTTCCAATTCATCCTAGTCCTTCCACTGACTGTGTACACCCTCCTGAACCTTTAACCGATACCCTTCCTCAACCACTTCCCTCCATCCTTTCCATCGTTCCGACCTTGCAAGAACCCGTCTCACTTTCATTTACTGTGTCTGGTTTACCAGGTTCGGCGTACCCATGGTTACTTACGAATCTTGAGGGATTTGACCCAATCTCTCGACGGGTTAATAGATTAGCACAATCGCTGTTTACACATCACTCATCACAAATTGTGCTAATCTATTCACTCCAGTTACACCCTCAAGTTCGTACTCCGCTTCTTTTTCCCTTCCGCCATTCTTCTTCCTCTCATATACCGAGACCGTATCCCGCTTCTCTTCGCATACGGTCTCGCGTATTGTCCTTCTCTTTTCTCTACGCCTTCTTCCACCAACCTGTACATTATAGCGATAAAATCTTTGAATGGTTGGTGCTCATTTTTGGCCTGTGTAAGGCCTTGTATAGCTTGATACTGTTCTTTCCCCCCTAAAATCCTGAATTTCAACGCTTAACAGTGGAAACACTGTTTTACTTAAGTTTGGGGGGGACTCCTTTTTTGTATATATTTTTTGTTTTCCTTTTTGTTTTGTATATAATTTGTTTCTAGGGAGCGCCGACAATTTTGACCCTCTGGGTGTAGTCTGACAGTGAGGGCACTGTCAAGTTTAACTTTGGGGGTGTGCTCGGTAAGCTTTCTTCCTTCGCATTCATTTGTATATTTTGCATTTGCATACTTTATTAAAAAACCCACAAAAATTAAAAAAATTTCCAAAAAAATATAAAAACTTTGTCGTCAAGTTAGCTAATAGGGTAACTTAGATTTTTATTCTGAAAGTTTAGTTGATATGTTAGAAATAACTAAATTCTAGACTTAAGAATTGAAAACCCTAAAAATAACCCTCATTCTGTCTAACTTTGGTAAGTATACGTCCTTACAATTTTTGAGTTCAGTTCTTGAGTTAAGTCAAGATGAAGGGAAAGTATTAATGCTTTACTGGAGGATAAGTCTGAAAAATAGTTTCTTTTCTTGAGTTCAAATTTAGAAAGTATATACCCTACAACTGCACCTACACGTACCTTGAAACTTGGGATAGTAGAGGATACCTAGAAATACTCTTGCCTGAAAGCCTAGTATGAAAGAAAAAACGGTATTTAAAGCTAAACACCAAAAGGGCATATTGAAAAATATATCCGGTCTTGAAAAAGAAAAAAAAAGAAAAAGAAAAATAGAATAAAGTCAAGACCTGGAAACTGCTATTTACGCTTTAAGTTCACACATTCAGTAATCGGCCGTTAGTGCCTCAAGAAGCATTAATAGTCGCATGAAAGATGTGTGAGCAAATCCGTCCATCCTTAATGAAAAGAAGTAGTATTAGGTATTAGGGCAAGGGTATTATAGCTTGAATTGAATTCTTGAGTGTAGGGGTGCAAATATACACACACGTAGGGGTATACAATTGATGTTTGGATAAAAGATAGAAATAAAGAATAAGACTTGTGTTTTCTGTAAAGTTGATAAAAATCCCTGATTTGAGGCCGCACTTTAGAAGGAAAACTCAGGAGATCCAAGGTTAAATAGAAAGGAGGTGTGAAAAATAAGGGTTGGATATTTCTAACTTAGGATGATAGAGTTTCTAACGTAAATACTAAACTGTAGGAGTAGAATCAACGTTAACTTATGACACTAGCTTAACGGGATTTTGTGGGTGTAATCCGCTGAAAACCCTCAGGAGACAACACTCCTCCTACTAGGGACACCTAGAGGTTTAACGGCTTGTTGCACGCGCTCAGTGCAATCGCGTTCCCTGCGAAAGTGCGGTTAGGTTTTTAATTTTGTGAATAATTGGTTTTGCTCGGGACGAGCAAAAGTTAAGTTTGGGGGTATTTGTTCATAACAGAATACTGCATTTTATACCGCCCATTCTTACGCTCGTGTGTTTATAGGTAGGTGTTTTTGATCAGTGTTTGCTACATATTTGCAGAATACAGGTTCTCGGCTCTGAACAGTGAAATCCATGAAAAGTACGACAAATTCTGGATTACTGCCAACTACTGATAAAACACAGGTCTCCGCTCTCTATCCGTGTGTTGCCACATACCAGTTTAAGGGACAAGATGACAAATCGATTGTCATGTCATGCACAAAGCTCTAGGTCAACACAAGATCCAAGAAATCTACGCGGAGCTCGAGACAATCATGGCAAAAGATCCACATCACATCACCTTTTTGTTGTGCTAGAATTCTGGAAATATTGTGAAGAGATTCTGAGAAAAGAACCATACCAAACAGCAGACAACAGAAAACCAGGGAATGCCACAAAAGCCCACAACCCAATTCCACTAAAGGGCCGCGGATCCGCGGCCAATAGGGGGTATTGGCCGCGGAACCGCGGCCATGTTGCCTCCTTGCTTTGTCGTTTTTCGGGGGCTGTTTGGTCATTTTATTTATGGGCAAATGGTTGCCCTAGGTTTCCAGTTCCCCTCCTATAAATACAGCAGAACTGAGCCGAGCCAAGGGTCATTCTTTTGTTCCTCTTTCTTTTGTAGTTTTAGTTCTTTTTCTTCTTCTTCTTCATTCCTCTTCCATGAAATTGTAAGTGAGAAGCTTTTTTGTGGATGTGAATAAAGATGAAGGTTTTTTGTATTATCCTTTTTGTTTAGCTTCCCCCTTGAGCTCTCTACCTTAACTTGATCTTGCAACCTCTTAAGTGAGCTTGCAAGTTTAAGTTTTGGTCATTGGTCTCAAGGGGTTGTATCATTTCGTTCTCTCCTTAGTACTTCAATTCACATGCGTTCTCTACCCTTCCCTTGATCTTGCAACCTCTTGATTGAGCTTGCAAGTTTAAGGGTTGGCTATTGATCCCATGCTTGTTTTGAGTTCTACGGTTCTTGTAATTACTTTCTTGCATTTTTCATTTCTTGTTCTTTTTATTACTCGCTTTTTATTACTTGCTTTTTATTACTTGCAATTTATTTCATGCACTTAATTACTTGTAATCTTTTCTTTTCTTTGTTCTTTTCTTTTTGTTCTCTTTTGTTCATTTTGTGAATGATGTAATTATTATTGTTAAGAAGAAATACGGTATTATAAGTTAACATTTCTTTGCCAATTCCTTTTCCCGTTATTTTCCATTTGAACTTCGCCCAAACCATACGCAAGCGCTCCGTTAGGCACCGTACCCTGACAAGGTAACGGTGATTCCTAACCGCGACCGGTTGCGTTCGGTTTGGCCGGAGGCGAAAGCAAGAGACAAGAACGGAAGGACAAGGGTAAATAAGCCGTATTCCACGAATACCGCGCTTAAATCCCCTAATCCACGTTGTTGCCGATTGCTTAGCTTCAATTGGTCAAGATTCGGCTCAAAGGTTTTGAGTACGGATTTCTTTAGCTTATAATCTCGTATCTTTTCTTAACAACTTTATACTTGCAAATATTACACATAGGATAGTCTCGAACATACACAAATTCTTTATTGACTCGTCTAAGACAAGAAGGTAAGATACCACCATCTCCCTGTGGACCGACCCGTGCTCAGCCGGCTAGCTGCATTGCGACACCGTCTTGATTGCGGTTAACTCAAATTCTTCCAATCACTAAACTTGCGCAATCGGGTAATCACTAGTCATATTTTTCCACTATTGCATCGTACTTTTATCATTATCTTTGACTAATGCTTTTCCCCCTTCCCCCCTTTTCTTTACAGGCGTTTCTACCGAAGAAGCTATCGCTGATTCCCTCAAAACTTTTCAGGAGGAGGAACGACTCAGAGCATCCTTGGGCTTTGGTACATTTCGGTTCATAGAGTTTTTATTCTCCCTTTTTTTATGGCCAATCTAATCTTTTCTTTGTCTCTTTGCAGGGACCGTAGGATCTATTGCGCAAGCCGATGCGAGGACTCTCCCTGGGACAACTACTGAAGTCCCGGCCTCTTCGGGGCTGCCGCAAGAGACCCGACTCGAAAAGCCGATGAGGGATGCCTTGAAGGCTCTGGAGGAAACTCTGAACGCGGACGATGACGCCTCGATGAAGGAAGCTTCGAAGAGGTCCGTCGTGACGGCCCGGGAGGAGAGGAAGCACTTGAGGCGCGAGGCGAAGGAGCGCAGAGCTGCTTTGGCCGTGGGAGCGGGCCCAAGCACCGTTATTCCCGTTGCTTCTCTTTCCGAGGAGCCCCCGGTCGCCTTGTCTACCGCTCATAGACAAGCGGCGCGTGCGGTTCGGGAAGCCAACGATCAATCCACCTCAGGTAATGTGTTTTTCGAGAGTTTTTGTTGTAAGAATTATAAACCTATCGGTTCTTATATATCTTGTCCTGCAGGGCCGAGTCTAACTGAAGGAGCGGCGGAAACCGTCGAGCCTAAGGGGACAGTGGGGGAAGTACTGGCTGAACCCGAGCTGACGGTGGGCGATGTAGCCGGGGTTGCTGGACCCGAGCTAGGGGCTGACGAAACTATGCCAGAGAAGGTTGTCGATGCCGAGCCCGAGGTAGCGGCAAATGAGACAGCTGCTATAACCGAGCCTGGGGCAGCAGCGGATGGAGCGCCTGAGACCGATGACCCCATGGCGACGGTGGACGAGACAGCAGCGACCGCTGAGCCCGAGGGAGTAGCGGGTGAGACGGGCGTGACTCCCGAGGACAAGCCAGCCGCTCTTTCTCAAGAGTCTGGCAATACTCCAATCATTGCTCTCCCCGTCTACGGTCCTCCGCCATTTCCTGGCCTCGCAAGCACGACGATGACTCCCGTAGAGTCTAGCGATGAAGCGTCGGGAGGTGGTCTCATGTCAATGGAGGAAGACGCCGCCGTTTCGGCCGGATCATCATCAGGTAAATTTCGGGTTACTGTCCTTCTTTTTATCTTGCAATCCTTCCTGACAGGTTTATCCTTGTTTTTAACGCAAGTGCGGCCAGTGCTGATGCTCCATTGCTCGAGAGAGCGCCGTCAGTTACTGCCTTGACGGTGGCTACCTCTCTACCTTCTCTCGCGCCGTCGCAAGTGTTGGAAGGTATGGATTTGTAACCCATTAGTTTTATCTTTCGGCCGCATAATTTATGTACTAATGTCGTCCTATTGCGTCTTTGCAGGAGTGCTTTTTGATCACCTCTACCAGGTGCTGCACCCACACTTCTCCTTCCCGTCAAAGCTTGCTTCCTCTAGCGGTGCTGGTGAGTATGGTTTTCAATTAATACCCTTCCTTTTTTTCAATAATGGAATTATTTCTGATTCTTCCTCGCCCTGATTGCAGTGCTACAAATCGAAGGAGGAGATGTAAGATCGGTCGCGCCACCGGCCCTCTCGGCTTTGCCGCCTGCTGCAGATGGTATAGTAAACTCCCTCATTGATGACTTTCTTATATTTCTTGAACCGTCATCTGATTGTGTTTTGTTTTTTCAGCTGTCGTTCCAATTCTGGCCCCCTTCGAGTCTCGCCTCATAATGCCAGCAGGCCCCTTCTTGAGACGTCCATCTTCAAAGGGTGCTGCGATGAGTTTGGGCATGCTGAGCGGATACGTCGAAGAGCTTAACACTGATGCTCCCCCATCTGCCGCAGATTTCGCTGTGGAGGTTAATCCGATGCTGGCGATGCTTGTAAATTTTCATAATGAAGGCGTCGTCGAGTCTTGGGTTAATCACTGCAGGGAGATCGAGGCCCGCCTACATCAGCTGGAGTCTATGCGTCCTGCCTCCGAGATCTTGGTCGCGAGCACTCAACGGGCGGCATGGATCGAGCAGAGCGCTCCTTACTTCCGCCATCTCGAACAAGAAGTTTCTTTAAGGCGTAAGGAGTGCAGTGAGACTTCGAGCAAATCCGCCCAACTGCATGCTCAGGTGGATGCAAACGCTGCACAGCTGAAGGTTATCTTTGAAAGCCTTCTGCGATGCATCTCCGAAGGGTTAACACTGAGGCAGCAGCTTGACGTCGTCGAGCGAGATGCGCCAAATCAGGAGGCAGCCCAGCAGGCAGTTGAGGAGCAACTTTCATCCTACCTGCAGCAGCGGGCCCAGGTGGAAGCGGAAGTGGCCGCGGCAGCCGCTCAGGAGGAGGCGCTGAAGGAAGTGCGAGAGCAGCTCGCGGATTTGCTAAAGACACTTCCTTCTCCATGAACATTTTGTATCATTTATAATTGTAAATAAAAATGTATTTGTTTCTTTTATTCTTTAACACAATGTATCTTGTACTCAATCAAATTTATGAATAAAAGATATACATTCTTCATAATGTCTTGTGTCATTGCTCCACTTTCTTTTTTCTTTTATTATCAGCATGTTACTTTAGCAAACATGGTCGACAGATGATAGAGCGAGCATTCTGTCTTGCCTTCTTCAAAAGGTAGCGATGGCTTAGGCCACAGGTTCAGATCTGTTGCCTAAGACTTTTCAACTTTATGAGCCGTGAGGGTCTCATAAAGACTTTTCTCCCTACGGATCAAGAGGATCTCGTAGGTGTATTTTCTCCTTAGGAATCGTGAGGATTCTTAAGTGCGCTTTCTCTTATAAGTCGTAAGGATCTTATAAGAGAATTTTCCCTCTTACGAGTCGAGAGGACCCGTAAGCGGTTGTTTCCCTCCTTGTCGAGATTCGACTTTGGAGAGTGTGACTCGTGAATGGTGTGCAAGAGTCCATTTTGGACCGACTTGCAGGGTCCCAGTGCTTAGGAAACAGGTTTTTTAATCCCCGCTGCCTAAGGCTTTTCCTCACGAGTCGAAACATACCGAGTAGTTCTCGTAAAGACACTAATTTCCTCACGAGTCGAGACGAATCAATCATTTCTCGCAAGAATATCCTAACGTCATAGTTAACCTCTGGTCTTTACGACAGAGGTCCGTTAGGGTCTGTGGTACTTAGGGTTTTGTCCGTCGTACCGTCGCGTTGGCTGATGTATTCCTCGATAGGCAATCTTGTTGTTCGAGTAGCCTTGTGGTTGTCGTGTCTCTGATCCCTTTGGGGGCTGGACAAGACGTCTTCAAGTAATCTTCCAGGTAATATTACCGTCGAAAGAGCAAGCGTAGGGATATTCCATGTCACTTTTTACTTGAGCTTAAGGTCATTTTGGAGAGTCCCGATGAGTCATAACCACTCCGCGCTGGTGTGGGATGATCTCCGATAGTCTTTTAGGCTTTATATGACTTGCCGTCAAGACCCTGAAGCTAGGAATTTGGCCTTTGCTTCGTTTGCTGGCATTGCGTCCTCTATATCGAGACGAATATCGCGGTTGTCTCTAGGTTGTTGGTGAACCGTCGAGGTTTGGAACTAGGGACTTTGTCGTGGCTCCGTTGTTTGATTGTCGCGTCTGAATCCTGTTGGAGGAAGAACGCTGGGGTGATATATCGTCTGCTGTATCAAGATAAACGTCGAGGTGGTGACCACTCCGCACTGGTGCAAGATGATCTCCGATTGTCTTTCAGGCTTTATATGACTTGCCGTTAAGACCCTGAAGCTAGGAATTTGGCTTTCGCTTCGTTTGCTTTGTCACGTCCGAATCCTATTGGAGGAAGAACGCTGTCGTGACATCTCGTCTGTTGTATTGAGACGGACGTCGAGGTGGTGACCACTCCGCGCTGGTGCGAGATGATCTCTGATCGTCTTTCAGGTTTTATATGAGTTACCGTCAAGACTTGGCTCCGTTTTCTGATGGAGCATGGGGAGGGAAGACGTGTTTCCTTCTTTGTTTGTGCCCCTAGATTGTATACAGGGATTGCTGTGATATCGCCTGTAGGGCAAAAGTTTCATTCATTTTTTTTATATTATTATTTTATTTCCACGATGCTCTATCATTTCAGCTTTTATATCGCGAAGGTCGCGATTGCCCAATCATTTCGGCTATTTTTGGCGGTGCCCAATCATTTCGGCTATTTATTTTCACCCGCTGCTTTTTATTGCGAGTTGCCCAATCATTTCGGCTATTTATTTTATTTTTACCCGCTGCTTTTTATTGCGAGTTGCCCAATCATTTCGGCTATTTTACATGCATACATTTTTACTTGCTGCTCTTTATTGCAAGTTGCCCCATCATTTCGGCTATTTTGCATGCATTTTTAGCTCGCTGATTTTTATCGCGAGTGTGGAACTTGGAATCTGGTGCCAATCTTAGCATCAGTATCGCTACGACTGGAATATTGCCAGGAGCGAATCATCATTTGCCATGAAAGGACTTGGAATTTGATACCGATTTAGGCATCAGCATCGCTGCAACTGGGATATTATCAGGAGCGAGCCAGGAGAGAATCATCATTTGCCATGAAAGGACTTGGAATTTGATACCGATTTAGGCATCAGCATCGCTACAACTGGGATATTGCCATGAGCGAATCATCATTTGCATCTGTCGATGTCGAACAAAGGTGGCTTAGCGAACAGGGTTAGGATTCCGTCGACTAAGGCTTTTGACTTCATGAGCTGTAAGGGTCTCACAAAGGTATTTCTCCCTACAAGTCGTGAGGATCTTGTAGGTGTGTTTTCTTCTTAGGAATCGTGAGGATTCCTAAGTGTATATTCCCCGGTAAGTCGTAAGGATTTTACTAAAGGGTTTTCTCCTTATAAGTCGAGAGGACTTACAAGGGTCGTTCACCATATGGACATATCCCTAGCCACGGGTGGGACTTGGTTAGGGAAATGTTTATTCGCGCCCGTGGATTGTATACAAGGGTCAGTACTGAGCCACTTGTAGGGCACTATCGAAGGTTGTGGGGGTTGCTTAAGAACAGGTTCAGGTCTCTGTAACTTAAGACTTTCAAATCTTATGAGCCGTGAGGGTCCCATAAGAGAGTTCTCCTTATGAGTGATAAGGATCTCGCAAGTGTAATTTCTGCTTAGGAATCGTGAGGATCCCTAAGTGTGTTGCTTCCCTATGAGTCGTAAGGATCTCACACGGGTGGTTTCTCCTTACAAGGTCGAGAGGACCTTGTAAGTGTCTTTTAACGAGGTTACGCCCTTTCGGGTTTTCATAAACACTCGCCGGTAGCCCTGCTGTTTTTATCCACGGAGCCCTTTCAGGTTTTCATCCATGCCCACTTCGATTATGGACATACCGTCTTTTTTTCATTCTTTTTATTCTTTTTTTCTAACGAGGTTACGCCCTTTCGGGTTTTCACGAACACTCGCCGGTAGCCCTGCTGTTTTTACTCATGGAGCCCTTTCGGGTTTTCATCCGTGCCCATTTCGCTTATGGACATACCGTCTTTATTATCTTTTTTTATTCTTTTTTTTATCTCGTCAGCCTGAGGATGCTGTGGTAGTAGTTTAAAGACGCTTCGGTCGTCAGCTAGTTTTAGGACGTAGTGGTCCGTTATTAGTTTAAGGACGTTTCGGTCCGTCATTTGAGGAAGGCCAGCTACTACTTATAGAGTTTCGAGCTTAGGAAGATAGCGGGCGGACATAATCGTCGTCATCTATCATTGACCTAGGCTGTGACTCATTAAGCGTAGTATTTCTTTAGGAAACGACCGTTTATTGGCCTGAAAGGCCTTTCACCGTGCATATCCATGAGTAGATAGGCTCCACCCTGGTAGACCTTGTCTATGATGTACGGGCCTTCATAGTTTGGCTCGAATTTTCCCCGCTTGGCACGATTGGAGATCATAGGTCTTTTGACCACTAGCACGAGTTCGCCTTGGCGGAATGTCCTCGGCCTGGTCAATCTTTCATATGAGCGTGTCATCTTTGCTTTATAAGCCTCCAGATTTTGTTGCACTATGATCTGGGTTTCATCAAGGGCATCAAGCTCCTCAAGCCGAAGGTGAGCATTTTCTTCGTCCGTCATCTCGTAGTGGACTGCCACTCATAGAGAAGGTAATTCTATTTCGATGGGGAGTACTGCTTCTGTACCGAAGACTAACGCGTACGGCGTTGTGTTCGTGGCCGTCTTAAACGTAGTTCGATACGCCCAGAGAGCTTCTTGCAGTCTCTCGTGCCAGTCCTTCTTATTTCGGGACACCGTCTTCTTCACAATCTTCGTCAAGGTCTTGTTGAAAGCCTCAGCTAGACCGTTAGCTCGGGGATTATAAACTGAGGAGTATCTCCAGTCTATGTTGTGTTGTTGCGCGAAGCGGCTGATCTTATGGCTTCTGTAGGCTGGCCCGTTATCGGAGGTGATCCGTCGCGGAGTTCCAAACCGATAAAGGTGCGTCTTGAAGAAATGGAGGATATTCTCCTCTTCACTTTTCTCAGCGGTACTACTTCTGCCCATTTGGAGAAGTAGTCAATCGTTGCCAAAATGAATCGATGTCCCCTGGACGATACTGGTTCGATGGGGCCGATTATGTCAGTCCCCCACATTTCGAACGGCCAGCTAGCCACCGTTGGATGTAGTGGATTTGGATGCTGATGGATGAAGTCCCCATGAATCTGGCATGAGTGGCATTGCTTCGCATATTCGAGGCAGTCCTGAATCATCGTTGGCCAATAGAAGCCCATCCGTTTAATTTTCAACTTCATCTTCGGGCCTGCTTGGTGAGAACCGCAGAGTCCGTCGTGAACTTCCTGAATGACTCTTTTCGCTTCGTCAGGTCCCAGACATCTCAACCACGGAGAATCAAACGATCTCTTGTACAGAGTATCATTGACGAAGGCGAAAGACAGAGCTCGTTTCATGAGCTGATGTCTTGAGGACGCATCTTCAGGTGTTTGACGGGATTTGAAGTAGTCTATAAAGACTTTTCTCCAATCCTCAGCCTTTTCCTGGTCTTTTATTTACATAGCCATTTGTTCAGTCGCTCCCTTTTCTTCGGACGATTCCGGAGATATTTCTGCTGGGGCAAGCACCCGACGGCTTTGTACCACAATTCTTACGTCATCGAGGTTCTCGTCGGCCAGTTCTTTAGCGAGCTTAGCTAACGCGTCCGCCTTGCTGTTTTCTGCACGCGGTATGTTTTCCAAAGTGTAGGAAGGAATTTGAGTCAGCAATTGCTATACTCTCTCACCATACTTTACCAACTCTGGCTTGCACGTCTGGTAGTCGCCGTTTACTTGACTAACGACCAGTTGGGAGTCTCCGTATATGAGGAGGTTTTCAATTCCTATGTCGATGGCGATCTCGAGGCCTGCTATAAAAGCTTCGTATTCGGCTTCATTGTTTGTCCTCGGCTCTGTTAAAGAGAAAACAAAGCGCATTATCCCTCCTTGTAGAGTTACGAAGATGAGGCCTACCCCCGATTTGATTATAGGGGTGCTTTGTTTGCGCTTCTTCATGGAAGACGCTCCATCAAAATAGAGTTCCCATCGGGTATCACTACCGTCGATCGCATCAAATGCATGTTCGTCTGGCAGCTCGCAATTCAAAGGAGAATCGGCAGGTATCGGATGCTCAGCAAGGAAGTCGGCGATGGACTGGCCTTTCACTGCCTTAAGAGGCTGATAGGTTATCGAAAACTCCATTAAGAGCAAGGCCCATTTAGCGAGTCTCCCTGTCAATATGGCCTTCGACATTAAATATTTAAAGGGGTCCACCTTCGAAATGAGACGGACTTCATGCGCCAACGCATAGTGCCTGAGCTTTGTTATCGCGAAGATCAACGCCAGGCAGTGTTTTTCGATGGGGGGGTAGTTGCTTTCTGCCCCTAGGAGAACTCGACTTAAGTAATAAAGAGCTCTTTCTTTCCCTTGGTCGTTCTCTTGTGCCCATAATGCGCCTAAGGAACCTTCAAGGGCGGTTGTATAAAGAATGAGAGGCTTTCCCTTGACCGGAGCGGCCAACACTGGCGGATTCTGCAGGTATTGTTTGATTTCGTCCAGTGCGCTCTGGCATTTGTGATCCCAAACGAAAGGGGTTCCCTTCTTCATCAGATGACTGTAAAGGCGGCACTTGCCTGACAGGTTGGCTATAAATCGCCGGATGTATGCGAGCTTCCCTTGGAGAGACCGCAATTGCTTGAGAGTCCTTGGCGGAGGCATTTCCATGATCGCCTTGATCTTTGACGGATCTATCTCGATACCTCGGTGTCGGACGATGATTCCTAGGAATTTGCCTGAGGAAACTCCGAATGCGTACTTAAGGGGGTTCATCTTCAAGTTATATTGTCGAAGGCATTGAAACACGGTCTTCAGATGCTCTAAATGCTCCTCGTATGATTTGCTCTTAACCACGAGGTCGTCGATATAGCATTCGACGATTTCATGTATAAGGTCATCGAAGATCTTTGTCATGGCTCTTTGATAGGTGGCACCGGCGTTCTTTAAACCGAAGAGCATCACCTTGTAGCAGAATATACCCAAAGGGGTTCGGAAAGTGGTGTGCTTCTGGTCTTCGGGATGCATCTTTATTTGATTATATCCTGATGAGCCATCCATGAAGGAGAAAACCTCGTGAGTGGATGTGTTATCTATCATCAGCTCGGTGACCGGTACTGGGAAATCGTCCTTCGGGCAGGCTTTATTGAGATCCCGAAAGTCTACACATATGCGCACCGTCCCATTTTTCCTCATCACTGGAACGATGTTGGCAATCCAATCGGGATACTGAACTTCCTGGATAAACCCAGAGTCGATCAGCTTCTTGACTTCGGCGTTAATGCTCATCTCAAGCTCGAGCCGCATTCTTCTCGGTGCTTGTTTGATTGGTTTAACATCCGGGGATATCGCCAATTTATGCACAGCGATTTCTGGATCTAGTCCTGGCATTTCGGAATAGTTCCACGCGAAGCAATCTTTATACTGCATAAGCACGTCTCTTAATGAAGCCACCCTTTCTTCAGACAACAGTTCACTAACGAACGTCGGTCGCGGGTCGTTTGCCGTCCCTAACTCAATTTTCTTGAGATTATCCGCAGTGGTGTGTATTCCATCTTCCAGCTCTTTCGGCGCTGGTGGAAATTCTGAGATCACCCCGTCATCGCTGTTTTCGAAGTACCAGGGAAGGTCATCCATATTCTCGGGCTCTTCTTCTGATATTGTTATCATATGACAAGTACGAGCTCGCTTCCACGATTGATGCGGATCTGGTTCTGCTCTCATGGCCTTGGGCTCATGCTTTTGTGGCGGTGTTACCCTCCAGCTGTCAGATAGAGCGAACTTGCCAATCTGATACTGATCTTCGACCCAATTCTTGAAGGTGAAGCAGTCTTCGAGAGGGTGTCCTATTACCCTGTGATAAGAGCAGTAGTTCGGGTGTGAGACTTCGCCTGCTTGTTCGGGGTGGTTGGACTCCGGAAGCGTAATCATTTGGTATTTTATAGCTAGGTCAAGTATCTTCCTTGCCTTCTCTTGAGGAAAAGAGTATGCTCGACCCATCTTCTTCATAAGGGACAAATCCGGACCGCTCGAATCCCGACCGCGTGACTTCTTGGTCCCACTTTGTCGTTGCTGAATGCCTTTTCCGCTTTTTGACTTGTTTCCGCCTCTGTGTCGAGCCTTTTTTACAATCGGTTGACAGGGAGAGATATTTTCGTCTTTCACAGCTTGTTGGAGGAGGCGTTGCGTCCTGACTTTCTCGTAGATGGACATTTCGTGGTTGTGGTCGTCTCGAACTTTTTGACCAGCTTCCCTTATAAGCTTGTTCATTTGTTCTTCAAATGACGGCTGGGCATTTTTGCTTCGGGGACTTTTTCTGGTTCAGGGTTAGCATCCTCCCATTGAGCATCCCCTTCTTCATCAAAGTTATGCACAGCATAGCAGTCGCGGAGTAGCTCCCATTTCTTGGACCGAACATATCCAAGCCCGATTGCTTCCATTCTCCCGTTAGGCAATTTGTGCTGAGTTCCGGGAACATTCCAGATCCTATCATAGAACTTAGCTTTTCGAGCAGTCTGTTTAAAGGGTATCCCTTGGCGCTTTAACAGCCTTTTCAAGCCCTCTGTATAATATCTAGGCAGACGAATAGGCTGAAGCCTGTCAAGCGTAGGATCTGCACTGTGCCAGATTTCTTTTTCCACTCTGGTTTCCTCGGAGCGGTAGAATAGAATTGCCTTCTCGCCTTCTCGCCTGGGAGGGACATAGAACGTCTGCAGCTCTTCTACACTATAGGTATCAAGCGCGTCAAGTTCTTTATGATGTTTAAGTGGAACCATGGCGACTTGCAGACTTTGCTCTTCATCAGCGAAAGTTTGTATTGAAGGCCGAGCAGAGAATATAGCGTGGACTTCATCTTCCGAATCGCTACCAAAGATCAATATGGGAGCAGACGGTCCTGGCTTGTTGCATTGGGATGGTCCGGAATAGACTATCTCTTCGTCCTCCTCGGTATCACTCCCGAAGACAGGGATGGTAGAGATAACTTTGTTCTCCGGCTTGTGACACCTCTCCGTGTCTTCAAAATTTGGCAGGAAGTATTATGCATCTTTGTACTTGCGGACCTCGTTTACAGAGAATGGGTTCAACTCTCATGTTACGGTATACTCGAGACCATCCTTAAAATATTTCATACACTGATGCTGTGTAGAAGGGATGATGTTGTACTCGTGTAACCAGGGTCGGCCGAGCAAAGCATTATAACATGTCTTGGCATCTATGACGTAGAATTTAATGTTCGTGATGAGTAGCCCAAAGCGTAACGTCAGTATCACAGACCCGAGAGTCCGTGATGATTGAGAGTCGAACCCGGAGATGGTGATCTTATCCCGAGCGAGGTGCTGGACGCTCATGCAGATTTCCTTCAATACCCGTACATTGAGGAGATTGACGGAAGACCCATTGTCAACCAAGATTTTGCCTATCTTTATATCATGGCAGTACCCTGAGACATAGAGGGGCCGATTGTGTTCGCATGTCCCAAGGAGGAGGTCTTCATCACCGAAAGTGACATCGGCTGTGTGCACTTCTTCCAGCTCGTCCTTCATCTTTTCTTCGGTGAAAAAAGCTTAGAATTGCTCCGGCTCCTGTAGCGCTTTGATCAATGATTCTCTTGCTTCTTTTGATAGTAAGAGGGCATCGAGAATACTGAGTTGCGAGGGTAACTTCCTCAAGTGCGCCAGAACGTTGTAGTCCACCTTATTTTTCCTCGGCGGGTCCTTGGCGGTTAGCTCTTCCATGACTTGGTCATCTAGGGCGATATCCTCAGAGACCTTTTCTTTTCCCTTATCTTTTTTATTTGAGGGTCCGAGATTCTTTTCGGGTAGCGTACGATTACGCAGCCGGATATTTTCGCAGGCCTTCGGCTTTTCCTCTTTTCCCGAGGTGGACTCTTTAAAGAGAGGGCTAAGAGCCATTTCCTCGTCAGAGTCGCTCCCGAATGTGAGAATTTGCGCTTCCCCGGAGTTAACCATGTGACAATCGCCGGTGGTTCTTCTAAGCTCCTCGGTCGTACTTTTCCGCCCCCGACGAGTTTTGCGCTTCTCCCGCTTAAAATATTGCCGGTGAACAACATACCCCTGCCACCATCTATTGAAAGCTTTGCACTCTTCGGTGGGGTGCGAAATCTTTCGATGATACAAGCAATAGGAAGGGTGCATTTCTGCTTTGCCGGCAATGTTTCCTTCAGAGGGTGGTACCTTCATCCCCATTGATATGGTTTTAGCAAACCTTTTCCTCGTCTTGAATTTGTTTTTATCCGCAACGGATGTCTTTTGATTTGACGGGAGTTTCTCGACTCTTTCGTCTAGTCGCCGGCGCTTGGCCCTTTCAAATATGACCGTCTCGCGTTCCCGATCAGCTTTACTTTTCAAAAGAGCTTCGCTGAGGAATGCATCAATTGTTTCATCTGATGGCCCCAGAAGTTCCGGTTTAGGATCTGCCCCCAGCTTCTTAGTGCAAGGAGTTTTCTCCTCGTCTGTAAATGAGTGGGAGATCATATGACAACTCGCCACGTAACCCTCAGATTCGTCTGACGAGCTTTCTCCATCATCTTCCTCCTGAAAGACGTGGCTGAGGAACTCTTGGAGCGTGATGGGAGTCCGTGCCTTCTGATTATATTCCTCCAGCGCGTCGATCTGTTTCTGTAAGTCCGTGCGCTTGTTGCCAGGCTTTACGGGCTTTTTGGATCTCTTCTTCTTTTTCTTCGAAGATTTCGATGGCTGGGTATGAGTGCTTGGGCTATCACCACCAATCTTTGGAGTTGGACGCGGTTTCAGCATCCCTTCGATGATCTGGGGTTCTAGCGGATTCTTCCACCTGATCGCCGGGCATGTTTTGAGATCATTCAGCATCCTTTTGGTTTTGGCTGATAGCACAACCTCCCACGGAGCTTCTTCAACAAGGGAGTATGTTGCCCCCGGCATATTTACCATTTTAGGGGTATGAGGTTGCGGCGGGTTCACCTTCCATCTTTCGGATAACGCAAACTTGCCTTGTTGATATTGATCTCCAATCCAGTTTTTGAAGACGTAGCAATCTTCGATCGGATGACCCAATACTCGGTGGTAGGGGAAGTAGTTGGGATCATTGACGTCATTTAGCTGCAACGGACGTCTTGAATCCGGCAGATTGATGAGTCTGTTGCGCAGCGCCAGATCGAACAGTCTTCTCGTTTTATCTTGAGGAAACGAGTAAGGACGTCCTAGCCTCTCCTCGAGGGATAGGCATGGACGCATATTGTTTTGACGGACAACCGGCTTCAAGTTACTTGGCTGTTGTTGAGCATTGGTGACGACGATCGCTTTTCCCTTCCCCTTCTCATTTCGAGAGCCCGGCTTTGGAGGAGACGGCCTATGGCCCATCTGGTCCATCTGGGCTAGCTTGTCGATCAAAGCCTGGAACGTGGTCGGTTTAAAGAACATCATGAACTGTGAAATAGTTGCATGAGGATCTAGGGTGCCCACGAACATGCCCACCGCTGGCGCTTCTTCGATGCGCTGTTCGCACTTTGACCACAAGTTCCGCCATCGGATTGCATATTGAACCCAAGTTTCGCCCAGCTTTACTTTTGCATTAATCAAAGTTGTTATTGGAGTATGCTCGCTGGCGCTTGCGAAACGCTGGGTAAACAACAACTCCATTTCAGCGAAGGTTTTGACGGAATCGTTCGGAAGCTCGGAGTACCATTCAAACGCTGTCTCCGATAAGCTGCCGATGAATTGGCGAAGCAGGAGCTTATCGTCGCCGCCGGTGTTACCGCAAAGAGCCCTGAACTGGGCAACATGTTGATGGGGATTGCCTGTCCCCTTGTAGACATGGAACTTTGGGATCGTGTAACCCTGTGGGTACTTGATCTGATCATACCAGCTCGGATATGGTCGTCCCGTTTTAACGACTTGACCGGATGCCTCAGTTGCCTGGTGAACTCGTATCTGCTGGGCTATATATTCATCCAGGGCAACTTTGGAAATTGTCTCCTCCTTGGCTGTTGACAGAGCCGGTGGAGGATTCGACGTTTCTCCTCTGTCATATTCAAGGACGATCGGAGGATCTTCAGCAGGAGGATCTTGCTGGATCATCATACCCACCATGTCCTGGAATAGAAGGGTCATCCGTTTTATATTGGCTGCTTGTTCCGCAGCCTCTTTGTCTTTCTTTTCCAGTATCCTGCGAAGGAACTCGGCGTCAGTTTCTTGCTCCTGGCGTTGATCCGAAGATGCTTCTGGGCTTTCTTTTGGCCCAGTGAGTGCGGCCATCGCGGTCATCATTTCTTGGAGCTTCTGCTGCTGCTCTAGAGCTTTAGTCACCGATCGCGTAAGCGGTCTATGACCTGTGGATATACGGCTGTTCTCTTTCCCGGACGCCATGTAGACGGTGTGTACCATAATGCCCCCGGACTTAGGGCGTTTGGGTTCATTGCCTTTGACGTTCGCCGTAGGCGTGGGGATTTTCTCTGGCCTTCTTCTCTTGTGGGCCGTCGAAGTTGAGGGGGTCGTTGTTGTGGGTACCCAGTTGGCCGTCGTCTTCCGTTGCTTGACAGGGGGGTTTTCCTCCCGTCGGCCCTTCGACTTCTTATGCTGATGAGAGAAATTCGGATCAATCACTGATTCTCGGACCCGTCGCCAAGTCTTGTAGATCCTGGAGGACAGCCATTGAGGAGACTGCTCCAGGTCTTCTGGTTTTGCTTCCACGACGGTATCTACCAGTGGAGAAGATCTTTTGAGCACCGCAGTTGGCGAATTTCTGCGTACCCTGTTCAGCAGCTCAAAGCTGTTCCCAGTTGGAACAGCAGCATTAACTTCCACCGTTGGAGCTGGTGGCGTTAGCCCAGAGGGGGAGTTGCCCCCGGTCTTCCTTACTCGGCGCCAGTGGCGACGTCGAGCGTGTCGAGCTGTCGGGGCTGGTTCGGCGATGGGGATGGTTTTGTCTTGCCCCCTGTCTAGATGAGGCGCCGCTGATGCCAGCCTCTTGAAGACTGATGTCTTTTGAGTAGCGGTATCCAATCTGTCAAAGACAGACCTTCGAGAAGGAACGGGAGTCGGAATAGTCAGTCTTGTAAAGACCGACTCTTTGGCAGGAGAAGCCGCCTTGACGACTTCAGGAGCAGAGATGGCTATCTTCCTCAGGATGGCTACTTCAGGGGTCATGGGCTTCTTGGCAGGCCCATCAGAGTTCAGGCTCAGTCTGGTGAAGACCAAGGAGTTGGAATTGGACGACCCGTTGAGAGGGGCCGTGGTAGTCGTGAGCCGATCGAAAACCGACTTCTTTTGCGCTTGCTTCGGCAGCGGGATGTTAATGTTCATTGATGGGAGCATGGTCCCAAAGAACAGACCGGTGGTAGCCTGAGTCACTTGTTCCACAGGCATAGTGAACAGGGAAGTAGCCTGTGGTCCATAGGCCACACCTCCAGGTGAGGCGGAGCGTCGGTTGCATTTGCATTTGGAGCAGTTTGAGCAGTTGGACGCCATTGCTGTTTGATTTCTACGCCAAGCAAGAGACCAAATCTTAGTAACTTGAAACCAGAGGGCAACCATCAACAAACAGTGATTCGTTCGCGAAGACGACACACGAAGTGTGGAGTGGAAAGAGGAAAAGGTCCCACCGGGCATGCCAGAATCTGTTCCCCTCCGAACGGCGGCCAAGACGACGGAGAGACGTCTTGCCTGAGATTCGGGGCAGATGCTATTTGGTTTTATCCATCCACCTCTCTGAAGATGCCAAGTTGATTTATGGCACCGTGTATCGGAGGTTTAGACAGATGCGGCCGATGTAGCAGACTTCGTCAGATTCCCCCTCGCTTGAGGGGTTTTTGATTGTGGGGACGCTCTTCCCTGCAGGCGCAAGCCCCTGCAGTTAATTACGCTACCGCATCGCGGTAACAACTTTCTCCTTCTCCAGAATTTCACTCCGTGTCATGGGTTTTGTTTTGTTTGTGGTTGCCCGTAAATTGTATACGGAGACTAATTTATGTCGTCGCCCGTAGGACGTGGATTAGTCCAAATCCGTATTTTCTTAGATTTGGGTTTGGGGTTTTGGTTTAAGGATACGTTAGCCATATTTGAGGCTAAGATCAACTTAAACGTTTGTTAAGGATACGTTAGTCTGATTTGAGACTAAGATCAACTTAACGGGATCGTTTAGATCCAACAAGAGAGCATTTGGGGGCTCGATTTCCAGTTTAAGGACCTGGTGGTCCATTGCCAGTTTAGGGACATGGTGGTCCATTGTTCCTATTTTGGGGACGAGTGTTAGTTTAAGGATGCATAAGTCCATGAGTTTAGGGACCCCACAGTCCGTATTGCCAGTTTAGGGACATGGTGGTCCATCATTCCCATTTTGGGGAAGGATACTGGTTTAAGGATGCATTAGTCCATGAGTTTAAGGACGCATTAGTCCATTAGTTTAAGGACCCCACAGTCTGTATCAATGTGTGGTTGTCGGGACCCGTCACCTCTCTGACGACGTTGAAGGATTACAACGACAAATATCAGAGAAGTTCAGAGATGTACCCTTGAACCGGGTGTAAATTGATTTGAGAGAGCAGTCGTGCTCAGTTCAATTTAATTTGAGAACTTATGGCCAATATTGGGTTAAGTCCAGTTGAAACTGTTCAACATTTTATTTGCATTTGGCCTGATAGGCCTTTGTTTGGGCTCTGCCCTTTTTTGAAATGATGCACAGCATCTAAATTGGTCTGTTAGACCTTTATTTGGGCTCTGCCCCTTTTTAATAATGCATTGCATTTTTATTAGGCCTGTTAGGCCTTTTAATTGGGCTATGTCCCTTCTTTAATAATGCAAAGCATTTATTGTTCTAACAGTGCGCCACGTGGCTTGTCAGGCGCTTTGCGCCAATTGAGGAGCGCAAGGCGCAAATTCATGCGGAGGTGACACGTGTCACGCGCTGGTGAGCGCAAGTCTGTTAGCGCAGTGCGCTACGCAAGTGCGCTGTTGACACATGGCGCGCTCTGATGACTTGTGCCAATTTAAGAGAGCAGTGCTCTGTTTTTAGAAGCGCAAGGCGCAGCTATTCTGTGATTGACACGTGGCGCTCCCTGGTGGCTTGTGCTAATCCAAGGAGCGCAACAGTGCAAACTCAAAAGTGCAAGTACTGTTTAATATTTGCATCAAATTAGATCAAAGGGAACAAATTTTTCTTGTTTTCCAGAGAGGTTCTACCTCAAATCTCAAGAACCAGTGGTTCATCAAAAGGCAATGCCTTTATACAGAAGTAAATTACTTCTTCTTTTTTATTATTATTATTATTATTATTTATCGAAGATCTTGATCTTGTTCTTAGATCAATGATCTTTTTAGAAGAAACTCTTCTTTTTTCAAAGGTTTACCTTTTCTCTCTTTGAGTTCTTCTCAAAATTTTAGAGGAATTCTCTGGTTTCTCTTTCTCTGTGTATGTTTTAGACTTGGAGTCTAGGGGCCTTTATATAGGGCCAATTGATTTGTTAAATCGGTTAAAGAGATCTTTTTCTGAGTGATTTAGGGATTTTTCCCCACCGTTGGATCTTTGATCTAAGGGCTTCTGTTTTACAGAAGATAATCTTCTTATTTTAACAAGATCAAAAAGATCTTTCTGGAATTTTAATTCTGTTTTAGTGACGGCACAGTTGGCGCAAGCGCACCTGCGCTAGACACATGTCGCGCAGCGCAGAGCGCAGCCACGTGTCGCGCAGCGCAGAGCGCAGCGCAACTGCGCTAGCGTAACTGCGCTGACACGTGTCGCACAGCGCAGAGCGCAGATCATCTGAAGCGTTGCTTCCTTTATTTTTATTTTAAATAGAGCCTTGCTCTGATTGGGTGCGCTGTCTTGGGCGCAACGCTGGCGTGTCAGCTTTTGACACGTGGTGCGCTGCGCGCAGCGCAAGGAATCTGAAACGTTGCTTCAATTTTTGAATTTTTGAAATTCAAACAGAGCTTTGCTCTGATTGGGGGAAACAGTTTCGATCAAAGATAAGAGGAAGGTGGATCGGGAGAATTCACCGGTGCGTCGTTTCGTCTCCGGGAGTTCCTACGGTCGTTGCCGGAAATTGCGCCGAAGAATTCGCCAGAGCTTCGCCTTTCGCTCAATTCGATTGCACACAAGAGTTCTTGAGAATTTTAGAGAGTTGGCTCAGAGTTTGGGGTAAGAGGGTAGAGGGTAGGGGTGGTATTTATAGGGTTAGGCTAGGGTTAGGGTAGGTGAAAGGTTAAAATGAAAAACATGATAAAATGTATTAAAAATGTATTAAAAGTGGAGTAATTGGGGTTTTAAAAGAGTTCTGTAAATGGTCTGAGGCTAAAATTTTGCAGGTGCATAGGGAATGTGAATAGACACAATTTTCATGTTGGGGTCGTCGCCGGAATCGGCCGACTCGGGGGTGACTCGGCCGTGACTCGGTCGGAGGACTGAGTCGGCCGAGTCGAGGCCGATTTGGCCGATTCCCGGCCGAGTCAGGCGGCCGGGATCCCCCCCGACAGTTCATCTAAGCTCTGGCAATGCTACATTTTTGGGTGTAGTGGGGTTTTTGTGAAATATGCACGTGTAAACCCTTGGTATTCTAAAGGTTTTAAAAAATCAATATTAAAAATAATGTGGGGTCTGGGATTTGAACTCTGGTGGCTTAGTTCAGCAGTGCAAGGTATTACCAATGAGCTATAAGCTCCTTCTTGTAATTAAGGAGTGAATTAAATACTTAAAGTGATAACAACAAAAGTAAATACTCCAAGTATACATTAATTTTAAAGCAAATTTTTGTACACTAAAAATGGAGTTGTTGCATTCTTTTAACTTGTAATTAAAAAGAAAAATAATTACTTATATCTTGTACTCAGGCTAAAATACCTCTTTATGGATTTTGAAAAAAATATTTGAAAAAAATTTGTATAGGAAAATTAGGGTTGTTACAACGAAGCGGAGCCATAGCAAAGTCCCTAATTCCAAATCTCAATGGCCACATCTACAGCCTGGAGACCAACAACGGTGTGCATCCTCATTCCAGCAGGACACAAATGCTACACCATCAATCGGAATCACGGCAAAGTCCCCAGTTCCAAGACTCTACCGTCCACAGACAACTTAGAGTCAACCAATGACCTCCCCGCCGGATCAACGATCCGTCTCGGAAGCAAGTTAACCAATGACCTCCCTGCCGGATCAACGCTCCGTCTCGGAAATAAGTCAACCAACTCCGAGGAAATCAATGTCCTTGGCAAACATCTCGATTCAAGGAAATCAGCGTCCTTGACGAGAGCATCTCGATTCGCGTCGACCCGCAAGAAAATCAGTGTCATTGCAGGAATCTCTCGATTCATCTCAACTCCGAGGAAACCAGTGTCCTTGGAAAATATCTCAATTCAGGGAAATTAGCGTCCTTGACGAGAGCATCTCGATTCGCATCGACCCGCAGAGAAATCAGTGTCTTTGCAGGAATATCTCGATTCATTTCGACTCCAGGGAAATCAGTGTCCTTGGCAAAATCTCGATTCGGGAAAATCAGCGTCCTTGGCGAGAGCACCTCGATTCGCGTCGGCCCGCAGAGAAATCAGTGTCTTTGCAGGAATACCTCGATTCATCTCAACCCCAGGGAAATCAGTGTCCTTGGCAACCTCCTCGATTCAGGAAAATCAGCGTCCTTGACGAGAGCATCTCGATTCGCGTCGACCCGCAGAAAAATCAGCGTCTTTGCAGGAATACCTCGATTCGTCTCAACCCCAGGAAAATCAGTATCCTTGGCAAAAACCTCGATTCAGGGAAATCAGCGTCCTTGACGAGAGCATCTCGATTTGCGTCAACCCGTAGAGAAATCAGCGTTTTTGCAGGAATACGTCGATTTGTCTCAACCCCAGGGAAATCAATGTCCTTGGCAACCTCCTCGATTCAGGGAAATCAGCGTCCTTGACAAGAGCATCTCGATTCGTGTCGACCCGCAGAGAAATCAGTGTCTTTGCAGGAATACCTCGATTCGTCTCAACTCCGGGGAAATCAGTGTCCTTGGCAACCTCCTCGATTCAGGGAAATCAGTGTCCTTGACGAGAGCACCTCGATTCGCGTCGACCCGCAGAGAAATCAGCGTCTTTGCAAGAATATCTCGATTCGTCTCAACCCCAGGGAAATCAGTGTCCTTGGTAACCTCCTCGATTCAGGGAAATCAGCGTCCTTGATAAGAGCATCTCGATTCGCGTCGACCCGCAGAGAAATCAGCGTCTTTGCAGGAATACCTCGATTCGTCTCAACCCCAGGGAAATCAGTATCCTTGGCAAAAACCTCGATTCAGGGAAATCAGTGTCCTTGACGAGAGCATCTCGATTCGCGTCGACCCGCAAGGAAATCAATGTCTTTGCAGGAATACCTCGATTCGTTTCAACTCCGAGGAAATCAGTGTCCTTGGCAAAAACCTCGATTCAGGGAAATAAGTGTCCTTGACAAGAGCATCTTGATTCGCGTCGACCCGCAAGGAAATCAGTGTCTTTGCAGGAATACCTCGATTCGTCTCAACTCCGAGGAAATCAATGTCCTTGGCAAATACCTCGATTTAGGGAAATCGACGTCCTTGATGAGAACATCTCGACTCGTGCCGACCCGCAGAGAAATCAGCATCTCTGCAAGAATATACAACGTCAGCAAAGCGGAGCCACGGCAAAGTTCCCAGTTCCATGACTCGGCGGTGCACAGACAACCCAGAGTCAACCCTCGACCTCCCTGTTGAAGCAATGTTTTGACTTGGGAGTAAGTCAACTCATCAATCACTTACGAGTCCTCTCGACTTGTAAGGAAGAAAATTCTCTTGTGAGATCCTTACGACTCTCAAGAGAAAACGCACTTAGGAATTCTCACGATTCCTAAGGAGAAAATACACCTACGAGATCCTCTCGACTCGTAGGGAGAAAAAAATCTTTATGAGACCCTCACGGCTCATAAAGTTGAAAAGTCTTAGGCAGCAGATCTGAACCTGTTTCCTAAGCCATCGCTTCTTATCTCGATTTAGGGAAATCAGCGTCCTTGGCGAGAGCCTCTCGATTCGTTTCAACTCACAAGGAAATCAGTGTCTTTGCGAGAATCTCTCGATTCGTCTCAACTTGCGGGGAAATTAGTGTCCCTACGCATAAAGAAAATTCTCTTGTGGGATCCTTACGATTCTCAAGAGAAAGCACACTTAGGAATCCTCACGATTCCTAAGGAGAAAATACACCTACGAGATCCTCTCGACCCGTAGGGAAAAAAGTTTGTATGAGACCCTCACAACTCATAAAGTTGAAAAGTCTTAAGCAACAGATCCTAACCCTGTTTCCTAAGCCATCGCTACCTTATAAAGGGTTCAAGATGAATTGTTATCTACCATCTATAGGGCACACTTGCCAAAGCTACATGCCACTGAAATAGAGAAGTTACTCATGAGCATATAAACTACTTCACGCCAGAGTAAAATATAAAGAAATAGAAGGGTGCGGCTCATGGAGCTGAGGGTTTGGGACTATATCCCTTAAGAGTCGAGATTTGAGTCAATGATAAATGACGACACTTGTGTCCGCTCGTTATCTTCTCAGATCAAGATTCTGAAAATTATATACCAACCCAAAACTGGTCATACGCTATGAATTACTCTGCACTACTTCACCCACGTATATACTTACGTGGGCAAAGAAGTGGGGGGCATTTGTTCCCGCAAAAAAATTTCTGCGCAAAAGAGCCCAAGGTATCAAATGGAGGCAATACGTTTAAGAAAATGTGAACCAGTATTTTTCGGGCTGCATTTTGATAAACTCTCGAAAGAGAAACAGCTAAATTCTGATGGTATCGAAAGTGTCTCGAAAAATCCTTCGATTTGATATATTATGGGCCTCATAATTCATCCGGGATCAAAAGTTATGAGGCATCGCGTGCCCACACGTGACCGGGCATCACGTGTAGACACGTGACCATTTACAGGCAAAGCCTGTAAGCACGAAATAAAATAAATAATTGGAAATAATTAATCAGTGGGGGTCACGTACCAACACATGATAAGCTCTTAAACCCTCTGAAACAATAGAATTAAATTCTAATTAAATAATTAATCAGTGGGGTCACGTGCCAATACGTGATGGGTTTCTGAGCCCTCTAAACCAATAGAATTAAATTCTAATTAATTGGTCAATCAGTGGAGTCACATGCTAACACGTGATAGGCTTTTAAACCTTCTGAACTAATAGAATTAAATTCTAATTAAGGGAAATCAAAAACCCTAGTTGGAAAAATATTTCCCAAGATCTTTCCAAACAAAAAGATTGTGCTCTGTAAAGTGGAGCACCGTTAGATTAAAAATCCAATGGTGATTAAAAATTACCAATTTATAGAAAGATTCTATACAAGGAAAGATTTCCCTAAAATTTGCCAGGAATAACAGATAAAACGTCTTTTGGATTAAAAATCCAATGGTGAATAAAATTCACTGGGTGATCTAAAAGATCATGTTGGTTACAAAATCAATTAAAATATTTCAATGAAAGATTGACCAAACAAGCTGCTTCTTTTTCTTTCTCCTATAAATAGGAGCCAAGAAAAGAAGAGGGGGATCGACTTTTTTTTTTTGGGAGATATACAACAATGGAGAGAAAACATAGAGGAGAATTTAATTCTCAAGAGAGAAAAAGAAGATCTCTTCAGAAAAAGAAACCCTAGGTGAGAAAGGGAAAGAGATCTAAGCTCCATAAAATAAAAAAGAGAATTTAATTCTCAATTTAAGAGTTTAACTCTTCTGAAAAGAATTTAGTTCTTCCTTTGGTTGAAGATCTGCAGAAACAGATCTCCCCACAAGTTGAGAATTTAATTCTCATCGGGGAGATTCTGCCATGTAGATCCAAAACTTAGAGAGAGAATTGAGTTTAAGGAATTTAATTCCCCCCAAATTCATAGGAATTTAATTCCTCCAAATGAAACTAGGGTTTAACCCTATACAAGAATTTAATTCTTTCAAATTCACAGGAATTTAATTCCTCCAAATGAAACTAGGGTTTAACCCTACATAAGAATTTAATTCTTCCAAATAAATAGGAATTTAATTCCTCTAAACAAAACTAAGGTTTAACCCTATAAAAGAATTTAATTCTTAAAACACGAGACTTAAAGCTCTCCATGCACGTAAAGATCAAGTATCCAACAGGATCACGTAGTAACACGTGACCCTTCATCCCAACGAACAAAAGGAATGAATAAAGTATGCTCACGTGCCCCCACGTGACCCTTTAATGGACTCCTCAAAATAAGAAGGAATTAGCCCAGAGGCAATGCCTCACGTGCTCCCACGTGACCCTCAAAATAAAGGGAACAAAGCCAAAGGCAGTACTGATTTTGAGCGCCCTCACGTGTCCTCACGTGACCCCTAATAAACACTCTAATAATCAATGCATGGATACCCATCACGTGCCCACACGTGATGGCCATTAAGATAAAGTGTTTAACACTTATTTAATCTGAAAACAAAATAAAGGAAGTCTGGCCCCATCTTGAGATGCCTCCGTGACCCCACGTGACCAATTCAATTTTAGTATTTAACTCTACTTTAAGCGCTCCGTCCTTAGTGTTTAACACTATTTTCAGCACATCACGTGGGAGCACGTGATCGCCAAGTATCCTCTAGTGTTTAACACTATTTTAAAGCCAAGCTTAGCCCAAATTGGCTAAGTTTTCCAGAGGCAAATCTCCCCTTCAACTGAACCTTAAAATCCAAAGCTATAATGAATGGTTAGTGCACAGCCAAAGACAAAATGTTGTCAGAGCCCCCAAACCCCTATTTAGTATTGCTAAATAATGGAGGGATGAACCCAGACAAATGATTCAATGGTCCAAACAAAGGTCCAACATTTCGAACCTAATTAGACTTAGCTCAAGTTGGCCATAAGTCCTCAATTCAGATTTAACTGAGCCAATGTGCTCATAATCTAATTAATTGATCTTAGTTCCAAATTGGACTATAGATTGTGGTTCAAGGGTACATCTCTTCACTTCTTTGATATTTGTCGTTGTAATCCTTCAACGTCTTCAGAGAGGTGACGGGTCCCGATAACCAATCATTCCATGGACTGTGGGGTCCTTAAACTCATGGACTATGATATCCTTAACCTGGACTGTAGGGTCCTTAAGCCCATAAACTATGATGTCCTTAACCTGGACTGTGGGGTCCTTAAGCCCATGGATTATGATGTCCTTAACCTCGGACTGTGGGGTCCTTAAACTCATGGACTATGATGTCCTTAACCTGGACTGTGGGGTCCTTAAGCCCATGGACTATGATGTCCTTAACCTCGAACTGTGGGGCCCTTAAGCCCATGGACTATGATGTCCTTAACCTTTACAGACTATGATGTCTTTAAACTGGACCACCATGTCCTTAAACGGGTAATCGACCGCAATGTCCCTAAACTAAACAATAGAGCCCAAATGCTCTCTTGTTGGATCTAAATGATCCCGTTGAGTTGATCTTAGTATAAAATTAGACTAACGTATCCTCAATGAATGTTTAAGTTGATCTTAGTCTCAAATGAGACTAACGTATCCTTAAACCCAACCCAAAACCCAAATCTAAGAAAATACGGATTTGGACTAATCCACGCCTACGGGCGACAACATAAATTAATCTCCGTATACAATCCACGGGCAACCAAAAACAAAACAAACACACACGACACGAAGTGACCATCTGGAGAAGGAGAAAGTGGTTACCGCGATGCGGTAGCGTAATTAACTGGAGGGGCTTGCGCCTGCAGGGAAGGGCGTCCCCACAATCAAAAACCCTTCAATGAGGGGGAATCTGACGAAGTCTGCTATATCGGCCGCAGCCGTTTAAACCTTCGATACATGGTGCCATAAATTAACTTGGCATCTTCGGAGAGGTGGACGGATGCACCAATTAGCATCTTCCCCTAAATTCAGGCAAGACGGACCTACGCGGTCTGGTCCCCGCGTTTCGGAGGAGAACATGCATGAGTACATTTTTTAAAGTAGGCACCTGCTTTTTAGATAGCAGCTCACTTACGAACTTGGTCTCGGATCGTTTACTGTTCCCAAGTCAATTTTCTTTAGATTGTCCGCCGTGGTGTGTATCCCATCTTCCAACTCTTTTGGCACCGGTGGAAATTCTGAGATCACCTCGTCCTCATCCTCATCTGCGAAGCATCTGGAGGGGCCATCCATATTCTCGTGGTTCCCCTCTTTTGAGAATGTTATCACATGGCAGGTATGAGTTTGTTTCCAAGCTCGATGTTGATCTGTCCCTACTCTCGCAATATAGGTTGCTTTTGGTTCATGCTTTCGCAGTGGGGTTACCCTCCAACTGTTGGATAGAGCGAACATGCCTTGTTGATACTGGTCTTCAACCCAGTCTTTGAAGGTGAAGCAGTCTTCAGGGGGATGACCTGTTGCTCAGTGGTAGGAGCAATAATCCGGGTGATGGACCTCATTTATCTGTTCAGGGTATCGAGGTTCCGGGAGTGTCATCATTTGATGCTTAATGACAAGGTCGAATATTTTCATTGTCTTGTCTTGGGGGAAAGAGTATTCTTGACCCATCTTCTTCATAAAAGTCGGATTCTAGTTGACTTTTATTCAATCACGTGGCTTCTTAGATCCGTTTCGCTGTTTTTGAACGTCATTCTCGTTCTCTACCATGTTTTTGCCTATGTGTCGGGCTTTTTCCTTGTCACGAGAACGTACAACGGGCTGAGGGTAAAGGGCATCGTGATTTTCCTTTTCCGCAGACTGCTGAATGAGACGCTGAGTCCTGGACTTTTCATAAATGGCCATTTCGCGGTTGTGGTCATCCTGAACCTTTTGACCGGGTTCTCTTATTAGCTTGGCAACCTGCTCCTCGAACGACGGAGTTGACATTCGTACGGCGGGATCTCGCTCTGGTTCAATGTTATAACCATTTGGAAAATGTTCCCTTCTTTACCGAAGCCATTTATAACGCGGCAGTTATGAAATCGCTCCCGTTTATTAGTCCGAACGTATCCGAGCCTAGTCGTCTCCATTCTCCCATTGGGCATCTTTCGCCGAGTCCCGGGGACGTCCCAAATCTTGTTGTAGAACTGGGCTTGTCGAGTGGTTTGTTTGAAGGGTACGCCTTGGCATCTTAATAACCTTTTCAATCTCTTTATGTAATATCTGAGCAGACGGATTGGTTGAAGCCTTTCAAGCACAAAATCGGCGCCATGCCAGACTTCTTTTTCTACCCTGGTTTCCGTAGATTGGTAGAAGAGTATCATCTTTTCACCTCTTCGTCTGGGAAGGACGTAGAAAGTCCGCAGCTCTTGTACGCTTTATGTATTGAGCGCATCAAGTTCCCTGTGATGCCGCTGTGGAACCATAGTGATTTGTAAACTCTGATCAGTTCCAGTAACAGTTTGCGCTGATAGGCGAGTGGAGAACACGGTGTTGGCCTCGTCCTCAGAGTCATTGCCAAAGACTAAAATAGGAGTAGATGGTCCAGACCTTTTGCATTGGGGTTGCCCCGAGTAGACTATTCCCTCGTCTTCCTTGGTGTCACTCCCAAAGATCGGTATGGTGACAACGGACTTCCGTTTATCCTCTGGCTTATGACATCTTTCGGTATCTTCGAAGTCCGGTAGGAAGTACTTTACGTCTTCATATTTTTGGACTTCGTTTATGAGGAATGGATTTAGCTCCCCCGTGACGGTGTATTCGAGGCCATCTTTGAAATACTTCATACACTGGTGTTGTGTAGAAGGGATGACGTTGTACTCGTGTAACCAAGACCGGCCGAGCAAAGCGTTATAACAAGTCTTGGCGTCGATAACATGAAATTTGATGTCAGTGACGAGAAGCTCAAAGTGTAATGTCAATTTTACAGACCCAAGCGTCCGCGATGACTGAGAATCGAACCCGGAGATGGTAATTTTATCCCGAGCCAGATGCTGAACGTTCATGCAAATCTCCTTCAGCACCTTAACATTGAGAAGGTTGACGGAGGACCCATTGTCGACCAGGATCTTTCCTATCTTAATGTCATGGCAGTATCCGGTGACATATAGAGGACAGTTGTGCTCGCACATTCCGAGGAGGAGATCTTCATCGCCGAATGTAATGTCAGCTGTATGAACCTATGCCAGCTCGTCCTTCATCTTTTCTTCTGCCAGGAAAGCTTGGAACTGATCGGGCTTTTGTAATACCCTGATCAGAGAATCTCTTGCTTCTTTAGACAGGATGAGAGCATCCAGTATGCTCAGTTGTGAGGGTATCTTCCTCGGATGTGCTAGGACATTATAATCCACCTTGTTTTTCTTAGGTGGGTCCTTGGCTGCGAGCTCTTTGACGAATTTATCATCGAGGGCAATTTCCTCATGGACTTTTTCTTTCTTCTTGTCTTTTTCACTCAAACCTTTGTTTGTAGGCCCGAGGTTCTTTTCAGACAGCGTGCGGTTACGCAGCTGAATATTCTTGCAGTTCTTCTCCTCTTCTTCTTTTCCGGAGGTGGATTCTTTGAAGAGAGGCCGGGGGTTATTTCTTCCTCAGAATCTCTCCCGAATGTAATAACTTGGGATTTTCCTTTTTTCGAACTGGTATCAACCATATGACAGTTGCCAGCCGTTCCTTCACGCTCACCTGTCGCGCTTCTTTACTGCCGACGAGCTTTACGCTTTATCTGCTTAAAGTGTTGTCGGTGGGCAACGTATCCTTGCCACCACTTCTTGAAGGCATTGCACTCTTCGGTGGGATGGATGACCTTCCGATAATATAGGAGCTCGGATGTGAAACCTCTCCATTGAGGCATGTGGCCCCGGGAGTATTTCCCTTGAGAGGTGGCAGCTTCATTCCTATTGACAGGGTTTTGGTAAACCGCTTTTCTGTCTTGGTCCTGATTTTGTTTGCCGCAGGCGTGCATCGGTCTGGTTAGAGTACTTTACGACTCCTCCTTGCCACGTTTTCTTCATCCTGACGCCGACACTTGGCCTTTTCGTATATGGTCGTTTCATGTTCTCGGTCAGCTTTGCTCTTTTGAAAGGTTTCGTTAGCAGCCTGTCAATTGGGTCTTCTGACAGTTCCAAGGATTTTGGCACCGGTCCTGCCCCCAGTTCCTCTGCATTGTTTTCTAACGCTGAGGGAGCTTCTTCTCCATTTGATGACGAATAAGAAACCATGTGTCAACTTGCTACATAGTCTTGGGTTCCTCCTAATGAGTCATGTTCCTCATCATCATCACTATCTTCATTTTCAAGGACATGGTTGAGAAACTCTTCGAGAGTGACTGGTGTCCGCGCCTTCTGGTTGTATTCTTCCAGCATGTCAATGTACTTTTGCAGGTCCGTGCGCTTATCGTCATTCTTGGTAGGCTGCACGGGCTTTATGGTCTTCTTCTTTTTCTTCGAAGACTTTGAAGGCTTGACCTGGAGGTTTTTCCCATCGTCAACAGTTTTCGGTGCGGAACGCAGTTTCAGCATTCCTTTAATAATCTCGAGTTCCAGTGGGCCTTTCCATCTTATTACCGAACATGCTTGAAGATCCTTCAGCATTCTTTTGGTTTTAGCTGAAAGGACGACTTCCCACTGAGCTTCTTCTACAAATGAGTATGATGCCCCCGGCATATCCACCTTTTTAGGAGCGTGCTTCTGTGGCGGGTTCACCCTCCAGTTCTCGGACAGCGCGAATTTCCCTTAGCGGTACTGGTCCTCGACCCAGTTCTTGAAGACAGAGCAATCCTCAATGGGGTGGCTCACCATTCGGTGATAGGAGCAGTAATTGGGATTGTTGACATCACCAGGCTGCGGTGGACGTTTTGGGTTCGGCAGAGTGATGAGTTTTTTGCGCACTGCCAGCTCGAACAATCTCCTAATTTTATCACGGGAAAACGAGTAAGCACGTCTTAACTTCTCTTTGAGGGATTGACGCGAGCGCACGTTGTTTTGGCGAGCAACCGGTTTCGGATCACTCGGTTGTTGTTGAGTGTTGGTAACGAAGGCCACTTTCCCTTTACCCTTTGCATTCCGAGGGTCCATTTTTGAAGAGGAAGGTCCGTGGCCCGTCTGGTCCATTTGGTCCAACTTGTCGATCAGAACCTGGAAGGTGATCGGCTTAAAGAACGTCATGAACTAGGACACAGTCGCATGAGGATCCAGAGCCCCTATGAACATGCCCATGGCAGGAGCTTCTTCGATGCGTTGTTCGCATTTTGACCATAGGTTCTGCCACCGGATTGCGTATTGAACCCAGGTCTCTCCTGGGTTCATCCTGGCATTAATTAATGCCGTGATTGGGGTGCGCTCGCTTGTGCTGGTGAACCGCTGCATAAACAGCAATTCCATTTCCGTGAATGTTTTGACGGAGTCATTTGGGAGCTCCGAGTACCATTCAAATGTTGTTTCCGACAGGTTTCCAACGAACTGGCGAAGCAGCAATTTATCGTCGCCTCCAGTATTGCCGCATAGAGCTCTGAACTGAGTGATGTGCTGATAAGGATTGCATGTCCCCTTATACACGTGGAACTTGGGGATCGTATATCCTGGCGGGTATTTGATTTGGTCATACCAGCCCGGATACGGTCGCCTAGTTCTGACGACTTGGCCAGCCGCTTCACTTGCCTGATGAGCTCATATTTGTTGAGCTATGTAATCATCAAAGGAAGCTTTGGAGATCGTTTCTTCCCTGGCTGTTGATAAAGCTGGAAGAGGGTTTGATGTTTCCCCTCTGTCGTCCTCGATGATTATCGGCAGGTCTTCAGTTGGAGGTTCTGGCTGGATCATCATTCCAACCATGTCCTGGAACAGAAGTGCCATCTGCTTTATGTTAGCAGCTTGTTCTGCAGCCTCCTTATCCTTCCTTTCAAGCACCCTTCGTAGGAACTCTGTATCGGTCTCCTGCTCCTGACGTTGTTCAGATGCCGCTTCCGGGCTTTCTTTTTGCCCGATGAGTGCTGTCATTTTCGTCAGCATCTCCTAGAGTTTTTGTTGTTGCTCTTGAGGTTTTGTCAACAACTGAGTTTGCGGCCAATGATGGATTTCCTCTTTTCCGGAACCATGTAAATCGTGTGCACTATCATGCCCCCAGACTTAGGGTGTTTAGGTCCAGCACCTTTGGAATTCGCCGCAGGCAATGAGATTTTCTCCGGCCTCCTCCTTTTGTAGGAGGTCGAGGTTGAAGGAGTCGTTGTAACAGGCGCCCGTGTGAAAGAATTCCCTCGCTGTATGGTGGAGGGATGATTTTCGTCTTGTCGAACCTTCATTTTCTCCGGTTGACGAGAGTGGTTTTTGTTGATCACAGAGTGTAACATTTTGAAATATTTTAGATAATTAATTAAGTTAATTAGTTAAATAGATAATGTTATTTAATTTTTATTGTAGTAAAGAGGGCTTTTTAAATTAAAGTGGAATTAAATTAGTAAAAAGAATAGTGTTTTTATAATAACATGAGTAATGAGGGGTTTATGTTAGAAAATTAGTGTCCTTATGCTAATTAGAGTTGTATGAGAGGTTTTGTGAAAAGTTTAAGTAATTGTGAAAATTTAGAATTTGTGAGGGTTTATGTGTAAAGGGGTAAGGTTATGTTTAAACTTAAGTTACACTCATGGCATAATATATCCTAAATGACACCTCTTGCATACACCTCCTCCTTGCATGAAAACCCCACCATCTTATACACCTCCTACTTGCATGAAACTACCACATCCTTACTAGGTAACACCTCCTCCTACCATCCTCACTCATTCTCCTTATCTTATACCATTTGTTCAGTTCATAAAACCAATTTAAAAATCAGAATTTAAAGAAAAGAAAGAGAAAGAAAACATTTTAGAACACAACAAGAGAAAAGAAAAGAGAGAAGAGAAGAAGAACTAGATGCTAAGGATTCTCACCACCATCAAGTTAGGAGCTAAGAGCTTGTGCATCTTGGAGGAAACATTTTCAGTGATCCTCTGTAGGTATAATCTTTAAACACTGTAGAAATTTATTTCTGAAATGTTTAAATGTAGAAATCGGATATCGGATATATCATATTTTAAGAAAATTAGGCTCTGTGTTAAATTTGTTGTAACTTAGATAATAATTAACATAACCAAATAGTGCCTTCATCTTATAAATTGGACTTAGAATAACCCATACGAAGACGGACCCATTCCCTCGGATTTTGGCCGGCGACATGAAGTAAAAATCCGATCTCGCCGGATTTTTAGAGGAGTTGGGTGTTGTGGTTTTTAGGGTAGGTCTCTATATATGTATTAAGATATTTGGTATTGTTTGTTTAAGTTATTTTAGCAGTATATGAAATCTGGAAGCTAATATCTGAAATAGGGGTTAAAATTCTAAAACATGACACGGATGTTTTGTAACGCGTTTCTGTTTTCTGTTACGAACAGCGATTGGTTAAATTCCAGTTAGTATAGGTATTAGATAGTTTACAATAGTTGTACGTAGTATGGTTAATACGTAAAACTTGTATTTTCATGTTTTCGCCGTATCAGAGTTTTAGCCGTTTCTTATACAAGTTAATATCGATATTAGATTTGAGTACGGGAACTTCGGAGGCCGCAAGGAAAGGAAAGGGATTGGTGATATCTGAGTAGACTCGACGTATTCCGGTGAGTAGACTAAACATCTACCGAGGAATTTTGTATGGATGGCGTGATACGCCTATAGTTTAAGTTTAAATTACAATTGTTCCTTCATTTATAAAGTTTGATCGTATGCATTCATATATATACATCGTCATGTTAATAATTGTTAGAACACTGCAGAATTATCGACGAGTCATGCTGCATATGCACATACCTACATGTTACACTACACCTCGTCGATATTAATATGTCACCTATACATTTAGTATTTATTATGTTAAATATGATTCCTAGTATACCTTAAGCATCAATAATGTTAGTTACTTTGTATAAATGTTATCATGTTTTATATTCAAGTGTTGGTAGTTTGATATTAGATGCATTAGATTATTAAGGATTCATGGTTTTGAGTTTTCATATACTATTGAGTAGATTCAGTGATTCTTCATGTTGATGTGAGATGTCCACCATGAGATGTTGTTTTTATAATTTGGTTTTATTCCGGACCCAGTGGGAGAGCTATACGGTCGCGTATTTTTACGTTATCCTGACTGAGTGGGGGAGCTATACAGTCGGATTCATGGTGGACCCGGTCGAGACCGAGGGGCAGGAAAGCCGCATTGAGGCGGGGAGCCTAGCGAGGATACTCGAAACCTAAGACAGTTATGAACACGGCGGATATCTAGGTGATACCGACCAGTGTTATTGGATGACAGAATCGTTCGGGGAACGATGCCTGATGGAAATAGAAGATTTGTGTCGATGTTGGACACGGAAAAATGAACCTTATTGGAAATAATTGATGAGATTTCAGTTTTGATTTATATACTAAATAGTACATGTCCATGCTGTAAACTATTATCATGCATTATATTCGTCCTTGTTGATATTAGCTCTAGTTCGTCATACTTACATTATCAGCCGATATATGTTAGTTTTATTCACTGAGTTGGCAACTCACCCCCGTTGTGCCATAGTTCCTTGCAGGAGTCGAGTGGACGCGTAGCAGCTGTGTGGATCCACTTATCAGCTTCTATCGCTCTTTTTGCTAGGTGGGTTACTTACGCAGTAACCTCCTATTTTGGTTTTGTATATTGGATCTAGTATTACTCCATCAGACCCTGTATAGTTGACTTAGAATGAGATGTGGTTGTATGTATCCTATTTTTACTGATGAGATCGTTTAGTTGTGTTAAATTATATTTCTTTTACTTATACTTGAGATTCTTCATTTTGAGTGCCGTATTATTTTTATGTATTGATTTCCTCTGTTTGGCATCATTTGCTCCCAACTAGGGATGCAACTTATTCCCACACCCTAACTGCTTAATTAATAATTAAAAAGGAAGTACTGTCGAAGTTTCAAAACTAGTTGTTTAAACTTCTATTATTTAAAAACCATTCGGCATACTACTTCATTCTTTTACTTAAAAACTAAAATTTTCTAAATTCCGCAAAAAGGGTTTTGATCTTGGTTTTTGGCTTACTCAGATTGTGTCGATATCTTTAGATATCATACAATCTAAGTGCCGGCCACATCCAAACTTTGGGTCGTAACACAGAGTCCTGGACTTTTCGCCAGACCCTGTGGATTCGGGAGGAGAGCCATTGAGGGGACTGCTCCGGTTTTTCCTATGTCATGTTTTCAGCAGGGAGTGGAGATTTCTTCAACACCGCGGTTGGAGAGTTCTTTCGCACCCTTCTAAGCAGTTCAAAGCTGTTCCCGGTTGGAATAGCAGCGTCAACTTCCACCATTGGAGCTAGTGGAGTAAGTCCAGAAGGGGAGTTGCCCCCAGCTCTTCTCACCCGGCGCCAGTCGCGACGTCGAGCGTGTCTTGCAGACAGGACCACCTCAGTTCTGGAAGCGGCTCCGTCATGTCCCCGGCTTTGATGAGGGGCTACTATTGGTGTCAGCCTGTCGAAGACTGACGTTCGTTGAGAGCGAAAGGCCAATCTTTCAAAGGCCGATTTTCTGGTAGGGGAAGCACCTTTGACGACTTCACCCGCAGCAAGAGTTGGGAGGACTATCCATTTCGGTATCGCGAGTCTCTTTGCGGGCCCACTTGAACTTCAGCTCGGCCTATTGAAGACTGAGGTGGCGGGCTTGGACAACCCATTAAGAGAGCCGTGGTGGTTGCAAGTCGATTGAAGATCGACTTCTTAGGAGCTTCGTGTGGTGGCATTGGGGCGCTGAAGCTTGCTGACGGGAGCATGGTCCCGAAGAACAATCCAGTGGTGGTTTGAGTCGCGTGCCCCGCCGGCATTGAAAATATGGAGGCCACATTAGGCCCATATGACACTCCTCCAGTTGGGATGGAGCGGGAGTTGCTGTTGCAGTTTGTGCAGCTGAAAGCCATTGATTTTATCTTCTTCTTCTGCACAGGAACAAGACACAAAATATCAGTGCCTCGAGTCCAAGGGCAACCATATCAAACCGCGATTTCGTTCGCGAGACACGACACACAAAGTGTGGAGTGGAAAGAGGAAAAGGTCCCACCGGGCGTGCCAGAATCTGTTCTCCGCCGAAAAACGCGACCGGGATGTTAGGATGTCTGTCTTGAATTCTGGGGGCAAATGCTATTTGGATTTATCCGTCCACCTCTCCGAAGACGCCAAGTTGATTTATGGCACTGTATATCGGAGGTTTGTACGGATGCGGCCGTTGTAGCGTGACTTTGTCAGATTCCCCCACGTTTTGCGAGGGATTTTTGATTGTGGGGACGCTCTTCCCTGCAGGCGCAAGCCCCTGTGGTTAATTACGTTACCGCATCGCGATAACCACTTTCTCCTGCTTCGGAAGTTCACTTCGTGTTGTGTGTGTTCTTGTTTGTTTTGGTTGCCCGTGGATTGTATACGAAGACTAATTTATGTCGTCTCCCATAGGGCGCAGATTAGTCCAAATCTGTATATTTTAGATTTGGGCTTGGGTTGATTTAAGGATCGTTAATCTGGTTTGAGATTAAGATCAACTTAAAACTATGAGCACTTGGAACTCGATTGGTTTTTTGTTAAGGATACGTTAGTACAATTTGAGACTAAGATCTACTTAAGAAGGTCTTAGGATCATTTTTTGCTTCAGATCCAACAAAAGAGTATTTGGGCTCTGTTGTTTTAGTTTAAGGACGTTTCGGTCCGTTGGCACCATTTTTTAGGAGAATATTAGTTTAAGGACATTTCAGTCCGTTGATCACCATTTTGGAGATGAGAGTTTAGTTTAAGGACGTCTCGGTCCGTTGATCACCATTTTGGAAGTGAGATTTTAGTTTAAGGACGTCTCGGTCCCTTGTCCATCTTGCGTGCATGGGTATTTGTTACATGACGGGATGAACAACGATGTTGATATGGAATGTGCACAATTTGGGGTGCAGTCTGATTTGAGGTGTGCACGTCAATTTGGAAGTGCATCAACGAGGAGTTGGTTGTCGGGATCCGCTATCTCTCTGAAGACATTGAAGAATTATAACGATATATATCAGAGATGTGGAGAGATGTACCCTTAAACCAAATCCCATATTTGAGGGAAAAGATGGTACTGATGTAGACCTAAGAAATGTTAGTCATGTTTGAGACTAAAATTATCTTAGAAGATATAAAATGAGTATCATTTGGGATATCATCAATGGGAGTCCACTAGTCATTTTTTAGACTAAGGGCAATTTGGGAAAACATGAGCACAGGGGCTCAGTTGTTTTAGTATCAGGGAGGTTTTATCCTCAGGGGACCTAGCCAATTTGGGCTTGGTCCATTCAGTTTTTTTTAATTGAAAAGTGCCAAACACTTGTTTGGGTTCTGTTTGATCAGTCCCTTTTTGTAAAAGGGTTGGGCACTTATATAAGTTCTGACGCTCATGTATAACCATGTGGGCTCTCAGTCATGGGGATTTCCCAATAAGTGTTAAACACTTTACCCCCTTTTGTCTTTGTATGGAGTTCTAGGCACTCTTTATGGCGCCCACGTGCGAAGCACGTGAGGCGCTAGGCGCTCCCTAGTAAGTGCTAAACACTCTTCTATTCTGTGACGCCCACGTGAGGGATATATAAGGCACTGGGCATGGCTCATTGAGTGCCAAGCACTCTCCTCTTTAGTGCCCACGTGAGGAACACGTGAGGCGCTGGGCGCTGAGCGCCGCTCAATGAGTGCTAGGCACTTTCCTCTGTAACGCCCACGTGAGGAACACGTGAGGCGCTGGGCGCTAGGTTCTTTCATTTATAAGGACCAGATTTCTCTCAAGAACAAGTTCCTCCCGATAAGAATTAAATTCCCAACTTGTGGGAAACTTGTCTTATGGATCTCAGATCCAGAGAAAGAACTATGCTCTTTTTTTTTTAAAGGGTTAAACCCTTAGATATGTAAATGAGATGATCTTTGTTCTTCTTATTTACCTAGAGTTTTTTTAGGAGGGAGATCTTCTTCTCTGATTCTTTTTGAAGCTCTTTTTTTAAAGCTTATGGGAGGGCTTCCTCTCTCTAGACTTGAAGTCTTCGGTCCTTTATATAGTAGAGGCAAGTTTGTTTAATTCTAAGAAAATCTTTCATTGAGAGATCCTAATTGATTTAATTGGCCTCAAAATAGAGTTGGGGAGTTTTACCCACCGTTGGATCTTTGATCCAAGGACTTCTATTTTACAGAAGATATTGTTCTTGTTTTTAACAAGATTGGAAAAATATTTACCCATATACAAAATTTATTCTATAGAACGGTAATTTTTTAATCACCATTGGATTTTAATCCAACGGTCCTCTGTTTTACAGATGGCATAGAATTTTATTCTACGATCCCACCGAAGGTATATTTCTTGTTTTAGAAAGATTTGAGAAATATTTTCTCTCAACAGAATTTTAATTCTGAGTCTTGATGATTTATCATCTCCATTGGATCTTTGATCCAACGGCTCTGTTTAACAGAGAGTAGAATTTAATTCTATCTTGGCGCCGACGCTCACGTGTTGTGCACGTGGGCGCTAATTAAGGTTTTAATTCTTTTATGTGTTTTGCACATTGGCGCCCACGTGAGGAGCACGTGCGGCGTTAATATAAGAGTTTTTAACTTTGACGCTGGCGCCCTCGTGGAAGGCACGTGAGGCGATGCCTCTTAAATTTTGGACATAGCTTTGCTCTTTTATAAGAGGAAACAGGGACACTTTTAAGGATGCGCCTATCGACTACCCAGCTCTCACAAATATGATTGCCATCACAACGCTGGTCAGGCAAAGATCCTACGGACTTTATCAACATGTATACAAAATATGAAATACAAAGTAAAACACATCACATGTTAAGATAAAAACAAACCAAATAACGTACTATCATATCGAGCAAGATTGTCCTGTATATACATATCCCTAACATCCTACATAATAAAGGCCTCTAGGGCATACATATCCAACACACCTTTTCCCCCGCCACCCGTGTCTACACCACCCGTGCCTCCACCAGCTGTGTCCGCACCTGTCATTCTTATCACGTATGCACGATGTAGATAGAGACAGTCGGCACCTTCTCAGCATCCTGATGAGTACGAGCACAGGCCATCACAGCCGTCTCAGCCGCCTGCCGCCGACGAAGCCGGACTATCACAGTCTCAACGTCCTGTAGCGAAGAGGACACCTGGGATGGTGTGACGACTTCGTTAGATTGTCATGAGTGTTCGTGTTGTATTGTGTTGTAATGAACTCGTTATTTATTTTACATTGTTTAATGTTTTCGACTTATTGTTCTTCGCTGTTTGGGCGTCGTATATTTTGCGTGGATTGTGTTTCCGCCATTTGGGCGTTGAGTTATCTCCGTCTGTGAATGCTATTATTTTACTATACTTGTACATGAATTTTATTCAAAATTTACAAAGGAGGTGTTGTCCGATTTTTCCCGATTATTTCTTTACAAAATAACACTTTAATTCATTTTAATTTAAACGTTGATTCTCTCACACAAACATGTGTTCATACACAATATATTACATACACATGGTACACTTATTCACAACATACACGGGAATAACACAAACAAAATAGATATAAAGAACAGTAACAACGGCATAATTCATTACTAAAATTTCAAAAATAAATCCTCTACGTTATTTAGCTCCGCAGCAACAGAATTAATCCACTTTGTAATTGCACCAATGGCCTTATCACCTAGCGCAGTATCTCGAGTGAGTTCGAGGTGGTTCAAAGTCCGACGGTGCATAAAGATGCGGTAAAGAGAGCTTACGGAGTACTCAATATTGCGACTTGAAAGAAGACCCATAGAATGAAAGAAGTGGAGACGGTCATGGGTTATTTCTTCAGGGGGAGACGGGAGTGCATCCAATACGGCTAAGTGCAAGAGCCGCAAGATTTCACGATCGATCTTCATCGGCCAGTTCATACCCCTTCGTAATCGATAGAGAATGCCTTCATAATCAGAGTTGTCTATCATCATATATATATATTTCACCACGGTGTAAGGGATGCACCTCTTAATTTCATCGATTTATGGCAATCCTGCAGATGAAGATCCCGAAATTGAGAGAGAGAGAGAGAGCGAGGCTAAGAACTGAGAGGGAGAAAGACAGAGAATGTGATGGCGATGAGATCTGAGAGAATGTGAGAAAGCTCAGCACAAATAGTGAGATTCGAGATATAGAGGAAGAGATTGAACTCTTAATATAATGAACACAATTATTCACGAGTATGGGTTTTTCTAGGGCGCGGTTTGCAACGCCGCCCCAGAAAACCCATACCCGTGAATGATTGTGTTTCTTTTGGGGTGCACCTTCAAACTGCGCCATAGAAAAAATACAGACCCGTGAATGAGTATATTTCTTTTTTTGGGCGCAGTTTGCATTTGCTTTCTAGAAAAAATCATACCCATGAATAATTGTGTATCCTTTTGGGGCACACCTTCAAACCGCGCCATAGAAAAATACAAACCCATGAATGAGTATGTTTCTTTTTGGGACGCAGTTTTCAAGTACGCCCAAAAAAAACAAAGTCCTTAACAATGATTCATATTATTTTGCATTTATTAATTGTTTGGAACTGCGCCCATAACATTTGTATGGGGCGCGGTTTCAAAATGCGCCCTATACAAATATAAAGGGCGCAGTTCCTGCGCCCATAACAAATGTATGGGACGCATTTTCGAACTGCGCCCCATACAAATGATAGGGGCGCAGTTTGAAATTGCGTATAAAAAAAATTATTCCACACCAGTACTGAGATGGCGCTGACGCAGCGCCTACGAGGCAAAAAGGGGTCTATTTTTGTAATTATTGTTTAAAGTGTTTTTTTTTATAATTAATTTTTATTTTTTTTACTATAAAAATTTGTACAAGAAATTAAGACTAAAAATATCCTCTCCCTCTCTCTCTCCCCATCTCTCTCTCTCTGTGGGAAAAAGGTGTTATCTGCAAGCTCTCTCACTCCCAAAACATGTAAGCTTTCATTCATCAATCTCTACTTGAATCATAATACTTCTGCTTGCAAACAATTTAAATTTTGAAACAAAATCCGTAGAATACCCACAAAGATTATCAATCTCTGAGCTGAAAATGATAAGAAATGGAGACCCCATTCATGTCCTTCCCTCTCAAATCGCCTTTCCTTGTAACTAGCTCTCCTCTTTCCCACAAATTCCCTATTGGGTCATCACCAAAACCCAAATTCCATTGCTTTTCTCAATACCCAGATGCTGGTTTGGCCTCAGAATCCAATCTTTTTGATGCCCAAATCATCAAAGGACAAGACAATGAAGAGCTCTCATGGGAATTATACAACAATTTGATCCAAACCCATTGCAAAAAGGGCCTCCTTGACAAGTCCCTGGCACTCCTAAGCCAAATGGAGTCATTGTCAATGCACCCAAGCAAAGCATCTTATGGTTGCTTGATTGGTTCCCTTGGAACCCTAGGGAGAACACTCGAAGCTGACGCCTTCTTCCAAGAGATGAAATTGCTGGGAGTTAAGCCGAGTTTGAGAGACTACAATGTTCTCTTAAGAGGGTTCTTGAGGAAAGGGCAGCTCGAGCTCGCAGATAGGCTTTTAATTGAAATGGGCGAAGATGGTATCGATCGGAATCAAGAAACTTACATGCTGCTTCTGAATTCTTATGCCCATGCCGGGAGATTAGAAGATACTTGGTGGGTTATCGGAGAAATGAAACAGCGTGGGATTCAGTTGAACTCTTATGTTTATAGCAAGATCATTGAGCTTTATAGAGACAATGGTATGTGGAAGAAAGCTATGAGCTTAGTAAGGGAAATGTGTGAGCTTGGGATTGCTCCCGATACGAGAATTTACAACGGTATAATCGATACATTTGCAAAGTATGGTCAAATGGATGATGCTCTTAAGGTGTTTGATAATATGAGGAAGGAGGGCATGAAGCCTAATATTATGACTTGGAACGCTTTAATTCGAGGGCATTGTAAGGCCGGAGATCTCAAAAGGGTGCTTGTCCTATTGAATAAGATGCAAGAAGAGGGATTGTATCCTGATCCTAAGATATTTATTACGATTATTAGTCGTTTAGGGGAGCAAGGGAAATGGGATGAGATTAAAAAGATCTTTGAGAGTATGAAGGGTCGAGGGCTTCATAAGAGTGGAGTTATTTACGCGGTGCTAGTGGATATTTATGGTCAATATGGGATGTTTCGAGATGCTGAGGAGTGTGTGGCTGCTCTTAAAGCTGAAGGTTTAGAGCTTTCGGCTAATGTGTTTTGTGTACTTGCAAATGCTTATGCGCAGCAGGTATGATCGAGTGCATCACAATTTACAGTGCTTGTTGAATTAAATGTTTATTACAATCGGTGATGTATACTCAATCTCACTTCCATTACTAGTTAGTTTACCATAATTTGACTCCTTAAATTTCGCTGATATCCTTTATATATCAGGTTTAAATGAAAATAATCATTTTTTTAGACAGTGATGTTAGAATATAAATAGAAATATATCCCTGAAATCTCATCACAACTTCGGAGTCGTGGTGCAGTATAAGGAAAATTGTTAATGGTATCAGATGCTAATCCCATCGGACGTGTATTATAGCGGATTAATATAAAATAAAATAAAAAGAATCTGTGTAAATGTCTTTGTTCCTGTCCTTAAAAAGGATTCTCAACGTATGCATATGTGTGGGTTGGAATCTACACGCGCATGTGTGTGTTGGAATCTACAAATATTTCTCTCAATCCTCGTCACAACTTTGGCCTTGTGGTGCACTGGCAGAGACATTTAACATTGCATGAAGTTATGCTATATCATTTGCACACTGCATACACCATAATTGTTTCTCCTTGCGTATTATTATTCATGAGTCATGATGTCATCCATTATAGTTTAATCAGATCAAGAACAATGCAGATTCTTCCTGTGCTTGTAGTAGAACTGGATATATACGTTTCCCCCCTTTTCTCAGAACCATAACTGGGAATTTACTTGCATTAGCGTAACTACATCCATTAGCCATCAGTGCTCATCATACAAGCCCTGAATCTTTGATGTGTTCATTTCGTATTGGCAGAAAATTATCTTCACATGGTAATTTTCATATCCAGCACAAAATTCATAGGAAAATGTTGTGTGTGTGGTCGGATTGTTGGGCTTAGCTGATTGTTTTATTCTTGTTGTTGCAAAATATTATCAGATGACTTTTGCAGTATCATTAGATGGAATTCTAAAGAAAATTGGATTTCAACAGCTAAATTAACACAATTTTTGTGTTATTCAGGGACTCTGTGAACAAACGGTAAATGTGCTTCGACTAATGGAAGTCGAAGGAATTGAACCAAACCTTATAATGCTGAATTTGTTGATCAATGCGTTTGGTATTGCCGGTAGACATTTGGAGGCACTAGCTGTTTTTGAGCACATTAAGGAAACTGTAAGCATTTTCAATAAATCTCTTACTCTCTTAGTTTTTCTTTTCCCATTTAATTTTTTGTATTCTCAAATAGTAACCATAAATGTTTCTTGCTTCTGAAGGGTATCAGTCCAGACGTGGTTACCTACAGCACTCTAATGAAGGCATTCATGAGAGCAAAAAGATATGAAGAGGTTGGCTTTTTTTTTTTTGCTTTTAGAAACTAATAGAAATATATTTGTCTCTGTTTACTTTTTGTTAAACTTGAGAATATTCGATCTTTTATTTGATCTTTTTGGTATACTATATTAGCTTCAATAATTTTCTTCTTGTCCTCACCGCACAAACATTTTATATTTAAAACATCTTGGACCCAGTATAAAGAATAGTTCAAAAAAAAATTACTACCTAAATTTGAGGCTCCATACCTAAATCTTTTTCAATATATCTTTATATTGGATGTGGTCATAAGATATATATCAGCCATTTCCTCACAGAAAAGGGGTAGAGAATCAAAACAATCCCTTTTCATCTATTATTAGTAATAAAACTAGGAAGAATCATACCATTAGAATGAGAAGCTTTCCCTTTGTCATATGCTTCTAATAGCTTATCTTAGTTTCACTCAAATTAGATTAAAAAAAAATTAGTTTATTCGTAGTGTTTCCTTATAATCAACTTCAGTATTTATACGCGTCCAGCTGATTCTCGGCTTTGATGTAATTTTACTTTACTTCTTACAGATTATTTATTATTTCTCTTTTGATACTCAAATTTTTGTGTGCAAATCATCTAGGTTCCAAAAATATACGAGGAAATGGAATGTGCTGGATGCACCGCAGATAGAAAAGCTAAGGAGATTCTGCAGGATGCAACGATTATCAATGAACAAAGAAGCGGTGAGTACTTTCTATATTCTCGAAAATTAATTTACTTGGCCATTTAAAGAATATATTGTTCTAATATGTACAAGCCTTTTTCACAGGTGGTAGGTTAATATGAAATTCGATGCATTGTTTGATGCCTCCAGTTGGGATTTTTTCTTAAAAACAAATTCTCGGCGAACATCGTCAGGTAAGCCATTATATGCATGTCATCAGGCCATGCAAGATGTGTGTCACAAAGAAAGCAGTTGTATTCATATTTGCTTCTTTTTCTTTTTATCTTTTCTTTTCTTTCTTTATTTATTTTTATTCTCTTATATAACATGTTAATTTTATTTACTATGTTTAAATTGGGGTCCATGCCAATAATGGGGAGTGACTTGTAGAAGGAAAAGCCCCACAAAGAACAACCGACCAAGATTTTGTGAGTTGGTGCCAGAAACACATTGCAATCTACAGGGTCTCATACATCTGCAAGGGAAATAGTTTATATATATATATATATATATATATATATATATATATATTGCATTACAGTAAATTGAACTTGTGAAGGCCAGATTTTTGTATTTTATAGTAAGCCTAGGAATTTTGTTCCATTTAAATAAAGTTATTTTGTCTTGCCTGTAAGTAGTTGGATGTATTGTGTGGGACCTTATTCGAAATTCTGTTAGTTGACTGTTAAATTCAGGCACAATGGAAGACTGATTTTATTTTTTTTGACACAATTTACTTTTTGTATATAATTGAGCAAATGAGCGAAGGAAAGCCCCATAGATGATAATGAAACATAAACATACATCGTAATCTTACATGTACAAATGAAGAAAATGAGCAGAAAGTGAAGATTTTGAAGTTAACACTATTACATCTGAAGCTTACATATAAATTAGTGAAGTAAATATTCAAATCACAATGAGGATTTATGCCAAGCATCCTCAACTAGATTTTGAAGGAAAGTTAGCGCAGTACATAGATCAACATCATCATCAAGATAATTGTGATACATAATACAAGGTTCAATTGACCCTAGCGGAAAAAATTGGCTTCTCCCATTTCTGATTCGGGTGGGGAAACATATCTTCATCTTGTTAAGAGGCATGGTCCGCTGGGATCAAGCTGCAATATCATCAGATGATTCTCCTGCATAAACAAAAAAAAATTTGTAAGAACATTTCCAAAAAACCACAAATTCCTATAGTAAATCTATCACCAGTTCGATGAAACCCTTTTTAACCCTTTTTTTATCGTAATTTACTTGGCTATGAACTTGAAATTGAAAATCTCCTTGGCTATTACTCAGAGCCTTGCTTTATAGCCGATCCCAATTTAATACGAAAAGTCTTCAATAATGATAATGAATATTGCATGTTGCAACGACGATTCGCTGAATAGCAGAACGCCATCTTGACCCCAATAACCTGCAGTTCGCCCATTGATTCCTCGATTGCCCCTACCATTTGCTCCAATTAAGTGCTTTATGTAACTAATTGCTTCAAGAACAAAATGACTGACGCAATGAAGACAAAATCACAATTTTTTTTTTGTTTTGGGGTCAGCATAACTACTGCTATTCGACCAAATGTAAGAGGGCTGTCTCGGAATAGCAATTAAAACAGTGATTACATGACTAAAGCTACACAGTATGGGTTTAACAAAATATACTAGAGAAAAACATGCACCAAACTTGAAATCTACCGTGCATGGATCTGATGAAATGATCCAGTTCTGGTAGAAAGATATTTCCTTGCATGAAAACAAGTGGAGGCTCGTAAGTGAAGAAGGATAAGTGGTGATGGTCTGGATCATTTCTTGGCTTCGCAGTTTCAAGAATTATAACGCGCGTCTCTCTATCGTGACATGGGTTATTAGTTTGAGCAGCTACAGTAAGGCGGCAATCCCATGCAGAATTCAATACCTAGAAAGTACAAATGACTAAGATATCATTTCAAATATCAACTGATATATTGCATTTATACACTCGCCACAAAGATACGGATGAAAATAGCATTTGTGTTGTTCTAATGATGAATTGGCCGTTATTTGAATTAACTTTAATATATCGATTGGTAACGTGAAGTCTAATGGAACTCATTACCCAATACTACTAATTTATTGTCTCTGCATTATCATTACTTCTCTCTCCCTCTTTACTTCAATAGAGTCGTCGATGTCATTCCAATGAAAACTCAACAACCTTGGTTGAAGTTGTTGCTGACAACAGCCCTAATTAAAATACAGTCTACTCCCATTATTTTCCTCTAAATTTATGTTGGTGCATGACAACATATATTGCTTTTGAAAGGCTTCATACGTACCTCATAATTAATTTAGATGATTTACAACATCTAGACATTAGAAATTCTCTTCAGCGAAGGCGTGAAATACATAATGATCTACTTATCTATATCCTATACATACTAAAATCTTGTGATTCATGCTTTTAGTCCCTTTCCTCAAATGATTGCAACCAAAGGTGTAATATCCCAAATTTTGGGTTAGCAAAAATGTAAATACAAATAGATTTGAGGGGTTTTATCTAAAATACATAATCATATAATCTCTCGTAGCCCCCACACCTGCAACCCTAGCCACGTCTCTTTCTCTTTCTCACGCTCTTTTTCTCTCCCCCTCCATTACTTTCTCTCTCTCGGTCATCTCCCCCCCCGGCGCTCTCTTGCTCTCGTTCCTCTCGCTTTCTCCATTTCTTTCTCGTCTCTCTCTCACAGGCGACGTCTCTCTCTCCTGTGATTTATTCTCACAAAACCTTAATTATTTCTAAGATCTGGTGAGTCAAAGTTGATTTCGAGGGTTGAAGGTTGAGGAGACGCGTATTGGAGAAGAGAAACTCTTATCGTATTGGAGAAGAGAAACTCTTATCGAATTGGGTTTCGAAGACGATCTAAGAAATTGGAGGATTTTCGTCAACTTCAACGGTAAGATGATCTATTTCTTTATAGATTTGAAAGTCGAAATCAACAACTTGATTAAAATTAGTGAGGGATTTGGTTTCAGTTACAAAAATTTGGGCATGAATGATTGGGTTGAAATTAGAGCATAACGGGTTTGAAATTTCAGCACGATGGTTTGGGTGGAAACTCGGATTAGGGAATTAAGGCTTAAAGTTATTTTTGATTTACATATGCTAGATTAGTTTATGGATAATGTGTTGATTTGTTGTTATAGTAATTGGTGATGAAAGTCAATTTGTATTGTTAAAATGCAAGGTTGAATAATCTGCAAAGTTGTTATAGAAATTGGTGATGACAATCAAAACTTGTTTCTAAATACTCTTCAAATTACAGATTTTGTAACCTTTTCAAGTTTAGTCAACTTTTGCTTATGGCCTTTGGTTTCCATTATATGCTTCTTGACAATTTCATTATCCAAAGAGAGTTTAATTTGGTCCTTTATCATTTTTCATGAACTGCTTGTCCTATATGTTTACATTAAATTTATATAAATATAAATATAAATAAATGGTAGCCTGGATTTTTGCTTTGAGCATACTGTGGATCTTTCAACACTCATTTTTCTAACTACCAGAAATTAGAGAATATGATCTAACCATTTTATAATTCTTAATATTATCCAACCCCTTTCCTAGATCATAATATAACAAGTTTATAAAGTATATTAGAAATAAAATGATTAGTCTATATTTCTTTAATTTGGTTTTCCATATATTGTGCTTTAAGGCTTAATGTTTAATGATTAAAAATTTAACAAGTGAGGCCTTTAGAATATATATTAATTATAATATTTATATGTTTCCTAAAGATCGATTTGGATTTCGAGATCTGGATATGGAGCCATCAGACTTTGGGCTTCGAGTGCTGTAAGTGGGTTTACGTGTCTAACAATCTTTTAGTAAATTTTAGTACTTGATATCCATGTTTGGAATATGTTCTGATTGGTTGATAATTGTATACGCGGTACTTGGTATACGTATAATATTGTTATATATGGATTAGTTGGTATACTTTTTATTTATGAGTTTACATTGATATGCAAAGATTTGATGAAAGGTATATGTATAATACTTATTATGGATGAAATCTATTTTAAGTGTGATGTTGCATGAATATCATGAAATAAGCTTAATCGAGAAGCAATTGTATTTTGCATATAGTTAATGAGATGTGCATACATGTATCTTGACTTGGATATATTAGTTGATATAGTATTGGTTATGACATTTGGCATGTGGTTGCCTTTGATTTTAAGTTTATCTTCTAGCACATGTATTGCATGTATCTCATAAGTTAATACCGGTATGATTATGGAAAATTAAATAGATTACAACACATGCTAGTAGTATAGCTCCGCTGGGGTTATTGCTCACGCCATATGGCAACCTCACCGCGGGTCAATATCGGTTCTCTCTATCATGGGCTATTAATAGTGGCGTTTTCTTTATGTCAACCGAGGTAGAGATGATATAACCGTAAATCCACTAGTCTTTCATCGCATGAAAATAATATAATATCTCCTCCCCTGATCCAAGTGGGTCGACTTTCCAATCTCATACACCCTAGCTCCGCCACTACGAGCAATTGTTCCACCACTAAAATCTATGGTATCGAAAAACATTGCCTAAGCAGCTGAAATGCGGTGTTGTGGCTAGAAACTAGAAACTAGAATCTTGTTATGTATTACAGCAAGAATGAAGAAACTACTATAAATTTGCAAATATTTAAAAAAATAGCTAAAATACATGAAATCTCTTTTATTTTTCCCGAAAAGCAGGAAATCCCCAAAACTTGAAAACATGTGTTTTACCCTATAAATTTAACGTTAGTTTTTTAATATATAAATTTACCAAAATGCCCCTTCTTCCCTAAATTTTCTAAAAGTATTGCATATGCTCGTAGATGAGTTTGGTTATATTAATAAGATATCCTTTATTAATTATATGCTATAACGAGATTATTTTTATTATTTGATATCTCCAATCTATATTTTCATTTAAATATTTTTGTTACATATTGCATCCACCTCTTACTGGGTTATAAAACACGCCCGCCTTTTATGTTGTTAATCCAATATGCAGGGTATTTAGGAATGCGGTCTACTATTGCAACACTTGGATCTATAACCGTTATAAGGTTTGTGGACTTGCAATCAACATTTGGAATATTTAACAATTTAGAATTTCAGGTATGATTTTTGGATATTTGAGATATTATATTCCTGCAGATTTTTTTTAGAGATAGGCCTTGCGATATTCTAAGATGAGAAGATTGCGGCATGTCACGCTTGGAATGCCAAATTTTTATATATGGTTTTAGGGCGTGACAGAATTGGTTTCAGAGCTTAAACTGTAGATTTCAAGAGAATTTGATGATAAGTTAAAAGTTGAAAAAAATTACAAATAGATGGCTTATGCTCATTCAAGGATCAACTAAAGCTTTTTTTTAAATGATTCATTATATATATATATATATATGAGAATGACTAATTTAAATGGAAAAGAATGTTATATCTAAATATTTTGAGAGAATTTTATGATGCCTTAGTTATAGATTGCATCTGAAAATAGATTTTGAGAGCTTTTGACGTTGAATTGGAAGATAAATTAGTGAGTTTTGATCGCCTAAAGATTTAGAATAAATTGATTTGTGATATTTTAACGATATTTAGGATCATCATTTGTCTCTTATGGTTTAGAGCGCACTTTATGACCTTATAGCATGACTAAGTTTAGCCTGAAGGTATTTGAACCATTTTTTTTACGGTCATTCCTATGGCACTTACATGTTATAAGAATGATCGAAACTTGCTCTGGATATGGGACCTGAGTAGGGCTGCCGAAAGTATAGGGATTCAAACTTAGAGATTGGATTAAATATTTCGTAAGTCGTAGTTTAGTCTTCAAAAGAAATTAGGGTGCTATGGTGTGAATGATTGTTCTGGCTATATTTGCATTGAAATGGTGAAAGTATATTATATATATATATATCATGGTTATGAAGATTTAGAAATTTATTATGATTTGTGATACTAAGGAGTTTTTACTACAAGATTGATTGAAATATTTCGTAACCCAAGAGAAATCATGCATTAAGAATTAAGGATGTGAGAGTATATAAGTTAGGGATGATAATCGTATGATGTTTGTGTTTTAGCAAATTAGAATAATATCATAGTATTGGAGAATATGAGATTTACTAGAACATAGGATGCAAATAAGATTTATTCAAGTTAGGATTGATTTATGTTGATATCTTATTATACAAAACATGGTTTGAAAGAAAAGGGACGGGGGATATTTGTGGACCATTTTATAAAGGTAAATAAAATTCTTGGAGTATGCTGAGTAATCATGAATATATATTTTTTTTAGTTTAATGATTAAGTATACCAGTATACAATGCATAAGGGAAATTGCATGTATATCGATTTGTTATGGTCTATGCATCATGGTTTTAAGAAACAACTGTTATACGAGTTAGATATTTAATATTGATTATCTTGAGATGATTTCTTATGCTTGAAAATAGTAATGTTTATAATGGTGATAGTAGTAGTTTAGAATAGACCCTATAATACACACTTGTTGTGCTAAAGTACATAATGACTGCGTATGGTGGTTGTTTATAAAATATTTTAGAATATTATAATCGATGAGATTAGAAAGCAGTCGATATATTAATTATAATTTTTTCCGTATTGTATAGTATTTTCATATAAGTAGTCATATACTTGTAAATTAAATTTTTCGTAAATGTTATCGCATTGACATATTTGGTGTTATATTTATAAACCATGATGTGTGCTTTAGCAGACTTAAACCAGCGAGTTTAATTCCTTAAAAACCCTATTCTACTCAAGAATATAACTTAGGTATTTTGCTCTGATATCTAAGATCAAGTTTTACTTTTACGTAGATATTGTTATCATAACTAATTTACGACAACTATTCCAAAAAAAATGAAAACGGAAAGTTTACAATATGATTCTACATAATTTAAAAAATTTCTAAATTCAGCAAAAAATTTGCTTCTAAATAGATAACACAGTTTCTTTCCTCTAAAGGTAAATAAAATGAATCTAGAAACTTGTATTTTGTGAATGATTTTTTCTTACAAGTTTGGTTATATTGAGTTTAAATGTAAATGTTTCAAATTTTATGCAGACATTCTTTTTTAAAAAAATATGAAAGAAAACTATTACTAAAGTTGTTATTTGTAATACGACCCAGATAAGTCTCTTATTTAAATTTTTAATCCTATCTAATACTTTAAAGTATAACTGCTAAATAAAAATGATTTTGGAAATATTTTCCCTATATACATGAGAATTTTATATTATTGACTGATATACGATCGGAAAATGCATTAATATAACCTTTATATCGGTTGTTTTATATGGACAATTTAATCAGATCATTTTTTTGTATTTACGTTGATTCGTTGCAGATATTTTTATTTTTGTATGCATATGTGATAGTGAGATTTGCATGGCATAGTCTTTAAGATAAAGATCATAGAGAGCTGTATCTATTTTAAAATTATATGCATAAGTTATAGTATTTGAGATTGGAAATTGATTATCTTTTAACACCTTTCTATACTTGACCAATTAGAAAGGTACTCTACTTATAGAGAATGTTTCTTTGTGATTATAAATTGTGATTGAATCGTTGGTAGGGTATATACAAACTTATGGAGTTTAATAATAACTCTCGTTATAATATGGTCTTGTTGATAAAGTAATTTATGGTGGATAATGGAAATCCTCAAGTTGTTAATCGGAAGTACAAATAATAAAATTTGATCATAAGATTTCCACCTGTAGCACATATTGAATCAGGAGAGATTCTGATGCTAGGATGGTTGGAATGATTCTTTGACTGGAAGGAGAAGTTAAAAAAACACGGGATACATTAATTCTCTTGGCTTTTGTTGGAAGAGCTGCATTTGTGGCTTGTATGGTTGATTTTTATTTTCTAAGGTGCAAAAATATGTTTTTTTTTGTTCGTGGTCTTCTTGAATAATAAAATTCCAGCATGTTCATCTTAGAATAGATCTTTTACCACTCCTAGTTTGAATTGAATAGCATATATTGGGCATCAAATGTTGTGTAAAACTGGAGTACTCATCAAGCTTATTCAGAAAGATCTTTCAATCAAGAAGCCTTTATGTAGAATGTGAGATAATGAGGATATATCGATATTATTCGAGCATCCAGGCAAGCTAAATTTCGAAGACCGCATTCCTTATTAAGTTTAGCAAAGATGGGGTTACTCGTAAGAAGCTTTACAAGTGATTAGGGGCATAACTGCTTGTTCGTAAATCAAGCGATGCCAAGTTTCGAGAACGAAACTTATTTTAAGAAGGGATATTATGTAATATCCCAAATTTTGGGTTAGCAAAAATGTAAATACAAAAAGATTTGATAGGTTTTATATAAAATACATAATTATATAACCTCTCATGACCCCACACCTAAAACCCTAGCCGCATCTCTTTCTCTTTCTCACGCTTTTTTTCTCTCCCCTTCCGTTACATTCTCTCTTGTTCATCTCTCTCTCCCCGCGCTCTCTCCCGCTCTCGTTCTTCTCTCATTCGATCTCTCTCTCGCTTTCTCGCTCGCTCTTTCTCTTGTCTCTCTTTCATAGGCGGTATCTCTCTCCTGCGATTTATTCTCACAAAACCTTAATTATTTCTAAGAACTGGAGAGTCGAAGTCGATTTCGAGTTGAAGGTTGAGGAGCGTACTGGAGAAGAGAAACTCTTATTGAATTGGATTTCGAAGACGATCTAAGAAATTGGAGGATATTCGTCAACTTCAACGGTAAGATGATCTATCCCTTTATAGATTTGAAAGTTGAAATTAGCAACTTGATTAAAATTAGTGAGGGATTTGGTTTCAGTTACAAAAATTAGGGCATGAATGATTGGGTTGAATTTAGAGCATAATGGGTTTGAAATTTCAGCATGATGGTTTGGATGGAAACTCAGGTTAGGGAACTAAAGCTTAAAGTTATTTTTGATTTACATATGCTAGATTATCTTATGGACAATGTGTTGATTTGTTATAAAAATTGGTGATGAAAGTCAATTTGTATTGTTGAAATGCAAAGCTATAATAATCTGCATAGTTGTTATAGAAATTGGTGATCACAGTCAAAACTTGTTTCTAAATGCTTTTCAAATTACAGGTTTTGTAACCTTTTCAAGTTTAGTCAACTTTTTCTTATGTCCTTTGGTTTCCATTATATGCTTCTTGACAATTTCATTATCCAAAGAGAGTTTAATTTGGTCCTTTCTCACTTTTCATGGACTGCTTGTCCTATATGTTTACATTAAATTTATATAAATATAAATAAATGGCAAATTGGATTTTTTCTTTGAGCATACTGTGCATCTTTCAACACTCATTTTTCTATCTATCGAAAATTAGAGGATATGATCTAGCCCTTTTATAATTCTCAATAGTATCCAACCCCTTTTCTAGATCATAATATATTAAGCTTATAAAGTATATTAGAAATAAAATGATTAGTCTATATTTCTTTAATTTGGTTTTCCATATATTGTGCTTTAAGACTTAATATTTAGTGATTAGAAATTTAACAAGTGTGACCTTTAGAATATGTATTAATTATAATATTTATATGTTTCCTAGAGATCGATTTGGATTTCGAGATCTAGATATGGAGCCACATCAGACTTTGGGCTTCAAGTACTATAAGTGTGATTACGTGTCTAACAATCTTTTAGTAAATTTTAGTACTTGGTATCCGTGTTTGGAATATGTTCTAGTTGGTTGATAATTGTATATGTGGTACTTGGTATACATATAATATTGTTATATCTGGATTAGTTGGTATACTCTTTATTTATGAGTTTACATTGATATGCAAAGATTTGATGAAAGGTATATGTATGATACTTATTATGGAAGAAATCTATTTTATGATATGATGTATGAATATCACGAAATAAGCTTATTCGAGAAGCAATTGTATTTTGCATATAGTTACTGAGATGCGCATACATGTGTCTTGGCTTGGATCTGGTATTAGTTGATATAGTATTGGTTATGATATTTGACACGTGGTTGCCTTCGATTATAAGTTTGTCTTCTAGCGCATGTATTGCGTGCATCTCATAGGTTAATGCCGGTATAATTATGGAAATTAAATTGATTACAATACAGGCTAGTAGTATAGCCCCACTGGGGTTATTGCACGCGCCATATGGAAACCTCACTGCGGGTCAATGTCGTTCTCCCTACCATAGGCTATTAATAATGGCGTTTTCCGTATGTCAACCGAAATAAAGATGTTGATCGTACTTGGCCGTAATCCATTAGTGTTCCATCGCATGAAAATAATATTTTCTAAAAGTATTGCATATGCTCGTAGATGGGCTTGGTTATATTGATAAGATATCCTTTATTGATTTATATGCTATAACGAGATTATTGTTATTATCTAATATCTTCAATCGATATTTTCATATAAATATTTTTATTACACATTGTATCCACCTCTTACTGGGTTGTAAAACCCACCCACCTTTTATGTGGCCGCTAATCCAATATGCAAGGGTGTTTAGGGATGCGGTCTACCATTGCAACACTTGGATCTATAACCGTTATAAGGTTTGTGGCCTTGCAATCAACTTTTGGCATATTTAACAATTTAGAATTTCATGTATAATTTTTGGATATTTGAGATTTTATATCGCATGCAGATTTTTTTTTAGAGATAGGCCTTGTGATCTTCTAGGAGGAGAAGATTGCGGCATGTCACGCTTGGAATGTCAAATTTTTATATGGTTTTGGGGCGTGACAAAAGGTTTATCGACAAATAAAAACATTTTTTACCTCTAGTTCTAGGAGCAGAAAGCATAGAAATCAAATGAGCTAGAAAATTAATTGCTTGATGGCGATTATCGTATTTGTAATCGAGAAGTAGGCCTTTTGAATCGACAAAGATGGAAATTTTCTCAAATGGCACCTGATTCTTGTTTTCTCATATATAATATAAATTATCAAACATAGAACACCACTATTTTGCAATATCTGCAATGTTACACCTTGGGCCAAAAAAATAGTGAAAACAGAAACACAATTGTATGTACCTGCCAGCTCAAGCCTTCAAGATCGGCAAATGCATCATCATTTTCCAAGGATGCAGCTTGGGGCCCATAGCAGCTTATTTTTATCGTCACGGAATGCTTCTTAAGCATGTCGAAGACTGGAGAGTAACCGTCCTGATTCATAGGATTGTAAAAGCCTGCAGTTTGCTCTGTAGCATGGCTGCAAGTCTTGTACCACCAGTAAACAGATGGAATCTGCAAAGAGTATCCAAAAATAATCACCATAAGCTAAGCAATTCATTCTAATCGAGGGAAGACAAGATTGTAGTTCTACTTATACCCTTCAGCATTGTAGACCGATTAAATTGAAGTTCTTCATCAGATCCCTTTACTTGAACTAGTGCATTTCCATGAGTCAATTGGCTATATCAATGTTGTAATAAATGTATCTGTTCTCTATTCAGTTGGCCAGTGGATAGGATATAAACAGATTATCTTAGTATAATCAAATTACTACACAAATCGATTTTAGTAAAAATTATCTTAAAATATCCCAAAGAAACTGAAAAGGTAGTCGATGGGGGAGAACACAAAAAGATGTGGGTACTCATAAAGAGAATTATTATTTTATGTATCATGTTTCAGATACTGGATGAGTTATCTGCATTGTGTACAAGTCAGATTAAATGACCATTCTCCCATATTTTTTCTCACTAAGGCCACTTATGCAGTCATTTGACTATTTAATAATTAACACTATTCAATGCAGTAAATAGCCGAAAAAAATTCAGCATCGGGTAATCAGCCTTTTAAACCTTGTTAAACCCAGGGCTATCTTTACTATTATAATGCAAAAACCTAGGGTTTCTGATTTTGAGGTTGTCGAAATGCTAACACATGACATCTACATCTAATCTTAAGAAATAGGAGAAAATCCTTGGCTTCATGCCCATGAATCCTTAATCAAAATTCAAGCCCATATCACATCTCTATCTTCCTTTTGTAATAAACCATTAAAAAGAGAATAAAATTTTGCATTGAAAATAACTTTTAGGACTAAAGATTATCATTATTTATTCAAAGTCGTTCTTTTTTCCGAAAATATTGATGCGTGTGCATAGCAAGTGCTGGAAAAAAAACCTACTTAGAAAATACTACTTAAAGTTTAGCTACAACTACAAGTTGGCTCTTAGGTCTGGACCAGGTCCATAAATAAATAAACCTGTGAATAATTGAAATTGTTTCGTTCCCGCATACCTTCACAATTAGCTGGGTCCCTTCAAATGCAAGGTTTGCAAGTGATAGAACTTGATCTACATGGTCTATTAGAGTTTGCGCATACCAACGAAGGAAGAACCTTCCATAATATCCATCATAATCGCCACGATCGCAGAAGAATCCAGTTTCATGTGGCCTGGAATTATAATACCCAGCATTATCTAGACCCCTAGCCCAAAACGAATGGCCTCGCAATTTTGCTGCTTTTCATAGATTCTGCTGCAAGTACCTGTCATAGCACTATAGAAGATTAAATCAGTCTTAGTATAGATCCGAGTGCTTATAGAAGTGCTGGTGCTTAGAAAAGATTTCTTTGGTGCTGAGATTAGAAGAGGATCATGATTCTTGAACCATCCCTAAGCACGAAAAAGGGACAAACAAGGAAATATTCGCTCCATGAGTGCACCTTTCAGCACACATTCAGTCTGATATTTTCACCAAATTTCAACCGTCATATAGGATACTCAATGACTTAAAACAAGCATATATCCTAGATAACTTCACAAGTTCACATATTATTGTTGACTCGGTTTCTGTAGGAAATTCTACAATATGCATAAAGTCATCATGACCTGAGATAATTAGCAAAATAAAAAAGGCTAAATTACAGTAGTCTAACCTTAACCATAAGCATTTTTCAGTTTAATACATTAAAGGTTTATTTAATTACAACCCTTAAAGTGATACATTTAAGGATAATTTAGCAATAAAAACTTTCCTAGAACAAAAGTTTATGGGAGATTACTGTAAAAAGTTTCTCGTAGTTTAGTGAAAAAAATCATAATTCAGAGTAGTTCGGTATATTTTTAACCAAAGCAAAAAACACCTCAAGTCCAGATCCAATTAATAGCAAATACCTGAAACTCACCAATCCCAGGGTATCTCCATCCCAACCTTTCTGGAAAAGACAGGTATTTTAACTCCCCGGAAGCACCAAGTCCAATTTCAACCGCAGAAATAAGGCCTTCCTCAAATAAATCGTTGAATTCCATTCGGAAGCTTCTCATAAAGTCAAAGTAGACCTGAATGTGTTTATTATAAAACAGAGTCGCCAGATATCCAAGATCACTTGATACACAATTAAAAGCATCCATAATAAGTACAAATAAAAACCTAAACCAACACTGATTAAGCATTATCTGATGTGTCCACACAGAAATAAGAGCTAGGCATAGAAACAAATACAATTTTAGAAATATATCATAGGACAGTAAGCTGTTTCGACATTTAATAAAACAAACTTTATTCTGTTTCCTTTCCAACGAAATGGGTCGGTTTAAATTCAAGATCACGCTAAAAATCAGTAACATAAAATATATTTCAAGTACCTCAATACCAGTTCTTCCTTTGAGTACATGCTCTTTGTCGATATTCCCCAAGAGAGACATTGAGTGTTTCTCCTCCCTTCACGATCGGTGAAAAATACGTCTTGGTTGTATTTACCAAGCTCCATTACCCACTTGGGAAGAGAAATTGGCATATCTCCAGATCCATTTCCGCCATGCTCATGAAATGCCAGAACTACCATCAAAAGTTCCAAGCCAAAACATAAGATTATGCAAATATTTGAGAACATTTAAAAGACGTCCATTATGCTTGGCATCAAAACCAGAAGATTTAGTGTATGCAAGTAACTTAAGAAAAGGCCAAGTTGATCTCCATGCCATGACACAGATATGATATGTGAGTCTAAGCATAAAAAAATCATATTATGTTTTAGATGCATCATTTATTCGTGCTGCTTCCCTATGACGGACTGTCAAATGAAGGATGGATATCAACACTGATTTCCAACATATGTTTAACCTTTTAATGGCTTTCCTGGTTGGAAAATAGAATGATTTATTGAAGAATAGCCAAAATGTGTTATATCGCTGCTATTATATTAGCTGTTTTTTTCCAAAAATGATCTGCCATGCGTTTATTTTTGCAAGATACAAATATGAGGCTAACCTGCAATTTAAGCTGGAACTCCCGGATCATATTAAACACATCTCTATAGCCAGACCATTGATATTTTTGTGGGGTCCAGCCCTCTACAATTCCCCACCAACAATTTACAACCACGCCATCAATATGTAAGTCTTTGAGATGCTTTAATTCTTGTAGCAAAGCTTCTGGATCAACCAATTGGCTGTAATGGTTGATAATGCCAGTCTACAACAGTAACACCAAGTAAAAATTTAGAAGCAAGAAAAAAGAAGCAACTGCAATAACCTGAAAGCAATTAGGAATCGATGCAGAGGAACAAATGTTGCTGACAGTCTGCAAGTCTTGTAAATGTATACAGCTGAAATAAACAAGGAGCGAGAGCGATTTGATCATTCTAGAAAGCAATAAAATAATGAAATGGAACATTCGAGCAGCTACTTCTTCCACAAGATGCCGTGTTCCTTTTGGATGTTATTTTAATTGAATTATAAGAACTCCTCGATGAACAAAGATTGTACTGAATACGGTCCTAATTCCAAACACCCGCTATGAACTCTGTCGTAATCATGGTTCAATAATAATATGCATCAAAACACTGTTGAGAATTCTAAGCCAAAATTTGAAATGCTGATGACTTACTGGGAGCATAACATAAACAGGAATATATTGTGTTCCGTCAAAGTTGTCATCACATTCTATCGTCCCCTGCATCTACAAAGACACAAAATACGCAATCTACACAAAATATTTTTACCTGGTCGGTCTCCACACACTCTGGCGAGTTTATGGGACTAGCACTTGCATATTTCTCAGCATTGAAATCTCTCTCGGCAACCACAACAGAGTCGAGAGATGCTGCTGGGGATAAGCTCTCTTCAATCCCGAGAAGTGATGCCTGAGAGTCTAGTGTCACTTTAAACAGTACCTGCAAACCGAGTCATCAAAATCCAAACTTTAGCCCATATACATAACTAAACCGAACAAAAAATGGCATTTTTATATCTCACACCAAATTCTTGCTTATTTGACTCTCTCACTTTGCTCAAATAGCAGCCCTTCCTAGTTTCAAAAATCTGCACTTTGTCCCCTCCGACGTAATCACTACCATCAATTATTCCCATAATGCCCCTGAACTTTTAATACTTTTCTACTCTTCATTTTCTTGTAAGATTTCATTTGAAAACTATAGAAACTAGCAAATAGCTTATCACATTCATGCAATTTCCTGCCTAATAACCCCAAAAAATTTAAACTTTTTCCCCCAAGAGGAGGAGGCTGAAAGAAAAAACTTGAACTAATGAATAATTTAGGTTGCAATGTCAAAAAAATCGAAACTTTATCGACTATACACAAAAACAACGGGTTAAAAGAAAACCATAGGCACCGATTGAGGAGGTGGCGGCGGAGGAGGAGGAGCAGTGATCGACGCCGGCGACTGCCGGTAAGTGGTCCCATCGGCTTCCACGGTCCACCCCGCCTCGCGCGCGAGGGCGGCGAGGACGTCGTTCATGTCGGCACGTGCCGGCAGCGGGAAGTTGCCGTACTGCCGGAGCCCGGAGAGCATTCGGCTCGTGATCGCTCGACGGTGGCGCTCCCTCAGCTTCGTCCGCTCCTTCTCCTTCTCTCGTTCCCTTCGCCCCTTCGGAGCCGTCGCCAACGCATCCCCGGCGGCAGAGGCGGAGGATGCGGCGGTAAGTCGCGGGGGCGGCGGTGGTTGGAGCTGTGGTCGCTTTGATCGTGGTCTTGTTTCGTGTTCATTTCTGGACACTGAAACCCCAAAAAGCGTGTTGCAAATATCAGAATCATAACGGATAGTTGTTTACGGCATATGGTCATCACTGACCCATATATCTGCAAAAGAAAAATATCACTTTTATTGCCCCATGAGGGGTCATGATACTGCATAACGATAGGGGTGAAAGTCGGGTTAGGTTTGATCCGATCCCGACCCGACCCGGTTTTCCGGGGATTTTGGACATCATATACCCATTCGAACCTGATCGAGCGGGTTGAAAATAAGATTAAAAAAATCGGGTTGGATATTGGTTTAATGTTAAACCCGCCGATCCAAACCCTAAACCTTTTCCGAACCAAGCCCGCTTCTTATATCCGATCTCACTCGATACATTACATAGAAATTTAATTTTAAATATTATAAAATATCTATTATGATTTATTGTAGATATGTAGTAAGTGCAATTTATATAGTTTTATCGGAGTATAAATTTTGTGCATATATATTTGGTAGAACATACTCAAGTATTATACTTTTAAGTTTTTTAATAAATTATAATGGGCAAAGTCCGAAAACCCCACGAAAACCGATCTACCAACATAAACCCGAAACCCGTCCAAACCCGAAGTTGCGGGTTTGGGTTTAATGCATTATAAACCCGTCGGGTTCGGACGGGTTTTGGGTTTAGACTTTAATTTTCGGGTCAGATAAAATATTATCAAAAACCCACCCAATCCGACCAGGTTTCATTCCGACATATTGATATCAGAATGAAGAGAGAAGTTTAGAATGCTTTTCTGTATCAGTATTGTAAATGTTGCATTTAATGTGTTTGTATAATTTTTTGGGCTAAAAAGATCCCGATAAGAGTACCGTAGACATACTATTTGCTTTAACAGCTAGCTACGAAATGAAAAGAGTACAAGGCCTCTCGGTAACAATCTTGTAGAATTCACATTTGATATTTTTAAATAGAAGCAAGTGATCCACACTGTCCATGATAGGATACACCGAGGCTTAAAAGTTGGTCAGGAAAAAGAATAGCCTTGATTTTTCTTTCAATCTCACACGTCCAAAGTACTACACCAGTAATGTCCCATAATCCGCTTCTGCCCAAAAGCATCACTTCGAGATGATCATTGATGATGCTTACAAGTGGTGTCTTCTTAGATTACGATATGTGACAAATGACGTGTCCCGGACTCTACGGGGTGGATAAATGAGCCGCATCGGGCATATTCCCCGGGACCTCTTCTCGGCGGACGTATCCGACCTTTCGGGAGACCCTCTTGAAAACATTCCACCTTCATTTAGGAGACTGCCAACAGCTTGTCTCCGAGCTTCGCTCGCCTCCGAGCCATCTCTCGTGTCGAGCTTCTTCGGCCTCCCGCTCGTCTCCGAGCTCCAGGCATGCTGAGCTTCCTCGGCCTCCCGCTCGTCTCCAAGCCCCTGATGTGCCGAGCTTTCTCGGCCTCCCCGATCAACCGAGATTGCAGAGCCCTAGCGCCTCCGCTATGGCTCCGCGTATCTCGTTACAGCGAGATAACCGACGCCCCACGTTCCGCGTCCCACGCTGGCGTGTCCCCCCATTAATGAGCGTATCCCGTCATTAATGAAGGGATCTCGTCGTTCACGCATGCGTAACATCAGGAGCGTAACCGAAGGCGAAGATCTCGCGCCTACTCGCTCTATGCGACAACTATAAAACCCCACTCTCAGACAACTCAGGTAAGGCAACTTGAACCCAATAAGCCACTACTCTGCTCAAATTCCTTGGCTAACTTAATCGTCGGAGGGTCCTACGGTGGTCACCCACCCCGGGACTTCTTTGCAGGCAGCTCGGCTTCCACCTCAAACTCAACCCATTGAGATCCACACACTTAAGGAGGCGACTTTCGAATCCAATCTCAACCGTCCAGCAACGCTCGCAACAGATTGACAGAGGACATCATCTGAAGGAGATCAAGGCCTCCATCAGTTGACGCTGTCTGTGGGGAACGAAAGACTTATTTTGTTCCACCAAAAAAAGTTGATCTTCCGCCCTTGATCCAATGGTCAGCGACGACCGCAACGATCCAAACACGGGCCGCCACAACGGAGGCAGGAGCGGCTCGCCTCCCCCTCCTAATGCCATCTACGTCTTATCCGTCCGGATAGATAGGCTTACGACGCTGGTAGATGCCCTCGTCCTCGTTCAACCACCTCCCCGAGATAACGACGTCCGCCGAAGGACGGACAGGCACACTCAAGCCCCCGATCTACCTCACTCTCGTCACAGTGCCACTGAGTGCCGGCGGGACGACTTCGGCCATCTTAACCCACACGCGGCGACTGATTCCATGACTCGCTGGGTGCCGGACAACTCCACGCCACGGTCCCAGGAAAGACGGGGCCGTCGCCCCAATGCCCATCGCGCGTTCTCTCCTTCCGAGGAGGTGTCAGCCAGCTCGCCTGCTTCCAGGCATGACCGACGCCCCCACTCTCGCCGGGATCGCACGAACGACGAGCGCAGAGACCACTCGAGAAGGGCCTCGCCCGGGGATCTGAGACACCTGATAAAGCGAAATTGAAGCCGCACCTTGGCGCAGACCCAGAGCGGGGATAGCCACCACTCCAACTATGCAGAATCCTCGGGTTACCACCACCGACTCAAGGCCCTCGAAAAGAAGATCGATGGCATACGGCGATACGGCCATCCGTCCGGCGAAGGGGTTAGGTATTCCGCGGATTTTCTCACGAAGCCCTTCACCAAGGAATTGTTGCCCAAACGTTTCTCATTCAAGAACAAGCCGTCCAAGGTGGTACTCTTTGACGGGAAGTCCGACCTAAAAGATCACTTGGATGCGTTTACAACGGGCATGAGCTTCAAAGATAACTCGGACGTAGCCCAATGACGCACTTTCCCCGCCACTCTCCTCCGGACTAGACAAGACTGGTTCCGAGGACTTACGCCATGCTCCATCTCGACCTTTGATGAGCTGGCCACCCAATTCCTTGGTCACTTCATCGAGAATCGACGACAGAAGAGGACGGTCGACTATCTGCTCACCATCAAGAGCAGAGATAATGAATCCTTCAAAGGATATGTCACCACCTTCTACAACGCGCTCCTCAAGGTCCCCGAACATCGTGATGAAACGATCATCACCGCGCTGAGGTCGGGTCTTAAGCACAAAGAGTGGCTCCGCTCTTTTGCTGTAACAACCATAAACTTTCTGTACAATTTTTTTTTCAAAAATACAGAAAGGGGTACTTGAGCATGAGCACAAGTTATAATTTGTTTTGCTTTTGAACAGCAAGAAGGAGATTGTAGCTCACTGGTAAGACCTTGCACTGCTGAACTAAAGCACCAGAGTTCAAATCCCATCAGCCACATTATTTTTTAATTAGTTTTCTTTTAATCTTTTTAGAAGCCCAAGAGTCTACACGTGCATAACTCGTAAAAACCAAGAGTCACACATAAAACAAATGGGTCCACGAGTCAAGACACGGTACCAAGGGACACGTGGCATGGAGAATCGGCCTGACTCGGCTGACTCGGGCCGGCAGCGCCGCTGACTCGGCCGGCGCCGCCGGGTCAACTCGGCCGAAACCCTAGTTTTTTTCATTTTTTCTGCAACTCTTGGACTCCTCATAACCCCTGTACTATTCAATTTCCCTGCACATTTACAGAGCAATTTAAAACACACAATTAATCCATTTTTAATACAAATTTTTAATACACATTTTCACATCTCTAAACCCTAATTTTTCCTATAAATACCACACCTAAAATCACCCCTCCTCACTTCCAAATCTCTGTCCAAACTCTCAAGAAAATTCCATAGACTTTTTGTGTTCAAGTGGAGTTAGCAAAGGGCAAAGCTCTGGCGAACTTCCGACGACGATTCGAGAAGATTACGGCGACGAAACGACATACTGGAGCCTCCTACTTCTTCCTTTTCCTCTCCTCTACACTACAATCCAGTAAGTCCCTTCTCCCCCTTCTCTTTACTATTCTAAAAACTTAGAATTCTAAAACCCGACGGAAGTGGAGTTAATCCGAATTACGATTCGGTTTTTCCTTAAAAATCATATTTTTCTTAAACACAATAATACCAAAATCTCCCATCATGATCATTAAACATTAATAAAATATCTTGACAAGTTTCATATCAAAATAATTTATATTTCAATTTTTATAGCACTTTTACAGAAAAATACCCTATAGTTTAGTTTCGACATAAAACATCATTACCCCTTGCTATACCTTTAGATAGTTCACGAGGTAATGACTGTTCATATCAGATTTTTGCATTTTTATACCGCCCATTCTTAATCACAGTGCATATAAGTAGGTACTTTTGATGCATGTCTGCTAAATAGTTGCAGCTTACAGGTTCTCAACTCTTTACAGTGAAATTAATGAAAAGTCACAACAAATGCGGGACTACGACCAACAACAGATGAATACTGATCTCCGCTAACCATCCGTATGATGCCGCCTACCAGTTCAAGGGACAAATGGAAAATCATTAGGCACTTCAATGCACAAAGCACAAGGGCAGCATAAGATCCAAGACTTCAACACGGAACTCAAGGCAAAAGTCCACATCATTCTGCACTGTTGAAAATCTGGAAGGAAATTGAAGAGATTCTGAGAAACCAAGTGAATAAAACAGAAGATATAAGCAATATGGAGAAGCCCTGAAAAGATGGCCCCACGATTCCACCAATTGGCCGCGGAACCGCGGCCAATTAGGCACTTATGCCGCGGAACCGCGGCCGCGTTCTACGCATGTCGGCGGCAGTGTCGGTGCTTTTACTCGGCTCTCTTGGGGTAGTTTTGTAAATTTATGATTGGATCAAAATGTAAACCTAGGGTTTTCCTATCTATAAATAGGAGAGCTCAAAACCAAATTAAGTGTGCCTCTTTTAGGGTTCCTTTCTTAGGATGCCTCTTTTTATTAGATCTAGGATTTAAATTCTGTAATTCTTTTTCTTTCTCTATGAAAATTTGTAGTGAGTTTTGAGTGGTTATCAATAAAAATATAAAAAGAGAGTTCTTTTATTCTTGCATGTTTATTTCCTTCTGCAATTTTTACTTGTTAATTTAGTCGTAGTAATTTATTGCTGTTTTTCCGTATCTTGTTTTTTTTCTATTTTTCTTTATCATTAACAACGATGATGCTTGAGTAAAATCCTTGCCAAGGTGAGGTCTCAAATAACTAGTTGTAATTCTTCTCAACCTAAATTCTTTCTACCTTTCCACTTGTTTTATTTTTATCTTTTTAATGGGTGAGTAATTTCTCACTTGTTAGGGCAGGAGAAGGAAAGTTTGAGAGAAGGAAATCTCTCTCACTCCTTTCTTTGCCCAACACCTTAATTCGGACTCCCTTTAATTAAACCACAATCCGCTCACTACGGCATCCTATCCTACATGATAGCGGTAATTCCCTAGTTAGACCGGTTGTGATTGAATTAATTAGAGGTTAGGGCTAAGAGACAAGAACGGAAAGATAAGAACCAAAAAGAAGAAACTAAGCATGAAAAGCCTAGTTTATACTTGCAAGTTCCTTCCTAGTCGTGCCAATCTCCGTTGTTGCCGATTACCTTAACACCGATATTAAAAAGGGCATTGAAAGAGATGAGACATTCCTAACTTGAACTAACCTAATCCTAACCCTAGCAAGTCCTTTATCATCTTTTATCTCGTCAGTAGATCTTAACACAAAACCCAAAATATTTGGATTTAACTCGTTAAAACATAAAGAAAAAGATTTCATCTCCCTGTGGATCGACCCGTACTCAACCGGCTAGCTACCAAGCGACATCGTCTTGATTGCGGTAATTAAAAATTTAAGAACACAGAAAATCTCTAACAATCAAATGGCGCCGTTGCCGGGGAGACGGTAGTTTCTTTTTTTGTGTAATTTCGGGTTAATTAAAAATTTTAAAAATATAAAAATTGAAAAACCAAAAAAAAATAATAAAAATCATCTTGTTATTTTTGAAAAATCTTTGTGCAAGTGTATAGGATTGGAAGAAGGCCTGATTCAGATCTGAAGCAAACTCAGTGAACAAATCCAGAATCAGGGGATCTAAACAGAAAGAGGAGAACCAACTCAGCACAGGGAAAAAATCAGAAGATCCAAACCAACTGTTCAACCGCGGAACCACGGCAGAATCAAGGGTTTGACCGCGGAACCGCGGTCAACTGGTGACGTCAGCACCAAATTTTGTCTGTAAGTATCTTTTTTCTCCTTTCCTCTCCTCTGAACTCCACTGAAATATTTTTCCTACAGGTTTTTTTGCACAGATTCTCTTTCTCCTCTCCAATAAATTATTTTTGTATAGGATTCTTTGCGCTGCCAAATAAAAAAAAATTGCAAGTGTTTTAGATTTTTGGTGTGTTCCTGCTTTGCATAATTAATACGGGATTTAAGGGGCTATAACACCAACTCAGATTGGGTGGGGATTTCATCACCCTTCCTAAGACCCCCAAAAATTACTAAAAGCATATGCATTACCCTTGAGCTAAATTAAAAAATATATAGACTCAGCCAACTAAGGACTGTCGTGCTCATTAGGACAGAGAATGGTTGTGGGCATTCAATCATTTATCTAAACTTAACTTTGTGGTGCCTAGGCTAGACAAGTGAGAAAGGTAATTTTAAAAGGCCCGTCTCACGATGATTCGTGAGCGGAACCCTCCTTTCTTCATTTGTACTTACCTGACCACATTGGCAGTGAAGAGACGATTTGAGGGTTATCTCACAACTTGTCACTTTGGAACAGTTAGGAGCAGTCTAGTGGACTTAGAAGACCCTAGCTCTAGGTGTGTTGTGCATATTGTGATTGTGCTTATGAAAAGTTTAGTCCCATAATTCCGTATTCTTTCAAACAAACAATTTTCAAAACTCCAAAAACAAACATTTTAAAATATATATATATATATATATAAATAAAATTCACCACTTTTTCACTCTTCCAACATGGGTACCCCACCTCGCAAAACTCTTGCTGAACTTTGGTACCCACAATCAGACATTACTTTCTATGGTTCTTGCTTTGGTCGAATTTCAAACGACCCCTCCATACCCAAAATATCTTTGAAAGATCGGATAGACGCATCTAGGACAAACACTTGAACTCCTCAATCCACTTCGTATCAACCATTTCAACATCCCCCACCCCCTTATGTTGATACCCCTTTTGCGAATCGTCCATTGTCCATCGCTGAACGTATTGAACAATCCCGTAGCCGATCTTTCATTCCTTTCACCACTGCGAATTATTTGGATCAACAATTCCATTCAACTTCTTATCCGTATGTTAATCCTACTCCTGTCCAACTATTCAATTCCTACCAGTCCTACCCGACTTTTGCACCTTCCCTAGACATTGCTTCTGAACAGCCTTTTAGAAGTTTCCAGTATCCAAACGAGTTTGAATGTTTTACTGAAACCCCTTCACAACCCATGTCTAGTCTAGAACAGTCGTTAGAAGATTTTAGGGTAGCGTAATGCCAACAGATGATGGATTTAAATGCGTCCATGGTCGCCTTCATATAACCTAGTGACCCGGTAGCTAGTTTGCAACTAGCTCCAAATTTTCCAATGTATGATGAGGCGGTTGGACAAATTGAGAATTTGAGTGGAGAGAGTGAGCTGTGCAGCCTTCCAAATCAAACCTATCCATCCCCAAATTGAATCCCACAACTCCAGTTTTGAATGTCTATCACGTGTCCCAAATGATTCACCAGTTGAAAATAGAACGATTAATGAGTTGTGCAACTTTGTAGTGTTTGCTTTACCTGATTGTGAAGGGTCTCTTTCGAGTGAAACCATCACCAATCCTTTTGACCTCTACACCTCCACTCTAGAACCTGAATTGATTAATATCCATGCTTTTGATGAGGTGTCTAAAAAAATTGATTTTCACTTTGTTGAGGATATTGACGCTGGGAATATTTCGGATGATGAACCCACAGATTTGGATGAGTTTCTCTCTCCAATTCATCATCCCGAGTCATTAACTGTTTTCCCCGAACTTCATATGCGTCTGGATTTTGATGATAAATGCATGGATAGGATAACTTTTGAGGGGAATTTTGAGGATAGTATTAAGGATGAACCAGTTTTGCTTGATGGGTCGGATTTTCCAATTCATCATGTCCCTTCCACTGACTGTGTACACCCTCCTGAACCTCTAACTGTTACCCTTCCTCAATCACTCCCCTCGATCCTTTCCATCGTTCCGACCGCGCAAGACGCCGTATCACCTTCATTATCTGTGTCTGGTTTACCAAGTTCGGCGTATCCATGTTTTTTCACGAATCTTGAGGGATTTGACCCAATTTCTCGCCATATTGATAGATTAGTAAAATCCATCTTTTCACATCGATCATTACAGATGGTTCTAATTTATTCAAATCGTTTCCACCCTCAAGTTCGTATTCCTCTTCTTTTTCCCTCCCGCCATTCTTCTTCTCATATACCGAGACCGCATTCCACTTCTATCCCAATACGGTCTCGCGTACTCTCCATTTCTTTCCTCGCCATATTCTTTCACTAACCGCCGCTTTATAACGATAAAATTTTTGAATGGTTGGTGCTCACTTTTGGCCTGTGTAAGGCCTTGTATAGATTGATACTGTTCTTTTTTCCCCCCTAATCCTGAACTCCACCGCTTAAACAGTGGAAACACTATTTTACTTAAGTTTGGGGGGGACCTTTTTTTGTGTATATATTTTTTTGATTTGCCTTTTGTTTTGTTTAAAATTTTCTTTTAGGGAGCGCCGACAATTTTGACACTCTTGGTGTAGCCTGACAATGAGGGCACTGTCAAGTTTGAGTTTGGGGGTGTGCTCGGTAAGCTTTCTACCTTCGCATTCATCTGTATATTTTGCATTTGCATACTTATTAAAACCCACAAAAATTAAAAAAAGCAAGGGTAAGACTTACCATTTGATCCCTCGCTATTTTTAAAAAATAAAATTTTTGGCCATATTGGACTCAACTTCAACATGATGGTTGACTACTCAGGAAAAACTAGATCCTAAACTTAGTAAATTAAAAACCCTAAAAATAACATTTCTTAAAGTTTAACTGTAGAAAATATACGTCCTTGTAGTTTATTTAGAAATAGGAAAATTTTGAGTTCAATTCTTGGGCTAAATCGAAATAAGGGAAGAGTATTGAAAGCTCTATTTGAAGTATAAGTCTGAAAAATAATTCTGAATCTTAAGTGACCAAGTAGTTTCCTGCTCGGTCATCCCTAATGAGTAGCTTCCTACCCAACAACGCTAAGGATCAAAAGCCCTCCTCTCGAGGCCACCGAGCAGCTTCCCTTCCCGGTCCATCCACAGTGGGTAGCTTCCTGCCTAACTACGCTGTGGATCGAAACCCTCCTTGCGAGACGACCGAGTAGCTTCCTGCTCGGTCATCCCTAGCGGGTAGCTTCCTACCCAACAACGCTAAGGATCAAAAGCCCTCCTCTCGAGGCTACCGAGTAGCTCCCTTGCCTAGTCCATCCGTAGTAGGTAGCTTCCTACCTAACTACGCTGTGGATCAAAGCCCTCCTCGCGAGGCGACTGAGTAGCTTCCTGCTCGGTCATCCCTAGTGGGTAGCTTCCTACCCAACAATGCTAAAGATCAAAAGCCCTCCTCTCGAGGCCACCGAGCAGCTTTACTGCCCGGTCCATCCTGTTAGTGTTTATGCCCTAGAAGGCCATTACTGTATCATACTAGCTTGTATATTACTTAATGGAAGCTTGGGATATTCACATGTATATAACAGTCTTGCTAAACATGGTAGTATGCTACTTGGTTTTTCTATCTTAATATGTGAGTGTACGTATTGATAGAGCTCTTAGGATCTTGCTTGTCTACCAGCGTTGTGATGGCAGTCACACTAGTGGGGGCTGGGTAGTCTATAAGCACATCCTTATTCAGGTCCCTGGTCGTTGGATTATCGAGACAGAGCATCGATACTCCGGAGTAGACTGGTGTGTACGCTTCTCATCCCAGTTGGGGAGATGGTCTGTCCCACAGCCGTCAGTACGTCGTACTGGAGATAGTATGCAGGTGCTCGTTAGGTTACGGGTACACCGGACAGGACTCACAGGGAACTGTTGGTTGGTTTGATACCAGTCGTCAGTGAGCAGTTCCCAGGTGACATGAGTACAGCATAGTCCGCAGACTTGACACTGCTACTTCGCCTCGAGTGTGTCCCACTGTTCTTAGATTGCTACCCTACCACGGCTCAAAGGAGTCGTGCAAACAGGTAGCAGTTGGGTGCAGTCCCGAGCACTTGGAGGCAGTGGCGGTTAGACAGGATTCGTCCCTTCCGGTATTGGGAGTAGATATCGTGCTGTGTCAGAGAGCCATTACGCAAAGTCCCTGGCCAGGGCAAGCGAGATTTGCTGGTAGGTTCCAGTAGTTTCTCAGGGTGTAATGGGCTTCGCTCCGACACGACTTATACCGCTATTAGAGGACTGACTCTTGCCGCCCCCCTAGGCCCGATATGCGATAGTCTTGGACGAACGGACCGGACTGTATGGAGATTGTCACATCAGACTCAGTAGGAGTTCGGATGGGTTTCCTCATCGGCCTTCTTATCGACAACTACCTGGGGACCGTTACGTACAGCTAGTGCCGCTTGCGGTCTGTGGTTAAACCCACTGCCAGCGTAGTAGTCGAGTCTCTAGAGTCCCACACAGAGAGTTTCCTATTCCAGGCGAAACGATATAGAGGTTGCATGGTTTTGCGACAAAGGGTTCGGACGCATACGTGCGTTTACGCGCGTACGACTTTCGGACAGTTTTTACCAGTCGGCTTTGGTTTAAGCCAGTTACTGGTATCCGGTTATTGGATTTTTACAGTCTAAAGTTTTTCCGTATTTTTGCGGATCGGAGGGGCGTTCTCGTAATTGTACGAGAAGCTTCTAGAAGATGGTGACTAAGGAGGGTTATGTGTCATATTCATTGAATGAGTTATATGAGTCATGGTGGTGATTCATTCATCTCATTAATGCACATTTATTGCTTAATGACTCATGCTAATGAATCACCACTAGATATTTTATGAAGCATGATTATTCATCACTTTTTATTCTTTTCTTATTATTAGATAATGCTTCATATATATTATGATACTCATAACTTATTCAACATAATATTATTCACATTCTCTCTCCTCAAGCTCTCTCTCTTCAAAAGACTAATCCTCACCCTCATGTGTTGAGATCTAGGATTAGTTAGACTAATCAATCCATAACCATCACTCTATTTCATTCTAGCTTCTTTGATTAGCAATCCAAGAAGGTTAGTTGCCTCAAGTTTAGAGGTTTAGCTTGGAGTTTTGCTCTCGGGTGGATCGTCTACTACCTAGAGAAGGCCGAGGAGAACAAGGAGATCGTAAAGACGAAGGACTAGTTTCGATAGGTATAATCCCTAAGCATAGTAGTTTAGAACAACTATATGTTTGGTTAGTTATCGTTTAGCTTCGATTCAAGCGGTTAGTCGATGTTCGTTCACTAAACAAGATCGTTTTTGAAAATTCCGCCTCCCCACAAGTTCTGGGGTGTAGTACATCGACTTACAGTGGTATCAGAGCCTCGCTAAACAATAAATAACTTAATTGCAAATTTATACGAATTTCGAACGGAAAAACGAAGCCGGAAAACCCTAAAAAATACAAGTTTCTGTCAAATTTAAAATGATGTCCTAAAATTTTTCAGGTAAGTGCAGAAAGCTTGAAATGAACACAGAAGAACACCCAAGAAATTTGGGTTCCTGATTCGTCTACAGTGCCGCGGAACCGCGGCGGATCCCACCGATCCGCCGCGCTTCCGCGGCCGAGTTGACGAGTCAGGAACTCGTTTTTCTTGTGTGGGTCCCCTGTGGTTTTTTGGATTTTCTGGGATATTTAATATTTGCTCAGGTTTCAGTTTAACAGAGCAGTTTTTGGAGCAATATTAATGTTGTTTAATCGATCGAAATTGTACAGTATTTGCATGTTGGATTATATCTGTGATTGATAAATGTGTTCGTAAACCTCCCCTAACTGCTAGTATGTCGGTTGGCAGGGGGTTGCACATTTCTGTAATGGTTATATCTGTTTGTGCATATAAACTGTATTGGACTGTTGTGGTGTATAGCCGGGGTTTAGCAATGGGTTATTGTTTAATTCATTTGTTGTAAATGTAATTTGTTGTAATATTATTTTTGCGGGGCACATCCAGGTTGCGGTTGTAGCCACCGTTGTATTATTTCATTTTACTGTTTTTGCTCCTAGGACTGACCCAAGGTGGGGTACACAAACTGCCGGGCGGGTAGTTTGCCGTACCCGTAGGGGTCGAGGGTGGGGTAACGGCTATTCATCACAACTGTGTAATCTGTCTTTTCTTGCAGGCTTAAAAGAAATACAGATTGCTTGCAAATCCAATATTGTTTATCTGTGTTCTGGAATGAATATCATTGCGTCAGACGAATGTAAAATATCTATATATATTGTAGCTATTTAGACGTCACTTATGTTTTACACCCGCGCTAGCCCAGCCCCCGCTCTGTCGTTAGTTAAGTAACCTAACGAGTGATGACGGGACCCCGTGGCGAATGCGGATGTCATAAGAGGACGTTGTATTTTCGTTGTTTTCTGCAATGATAGGTTAATGATGGGACGCATTATTTATAATGCAAAGAAAATAAACCAAGTTTAAATCGTTGGAACAATTTAAAAGAAACCACTCGGTTATTTTTAAAACAGATATTTTTAAATGCGGAGATTTAACCACTCCTTTTAAAAGCTATCAAGTTCCTTCGGTTATATCAAGTTCACTACGTTCACGGTTTCGCCAAAACCAGTCGTAGCCCTCCGTCATTTCTTATGAATGGTCAGTAGTATTTAAGCTATGTTTGTTTGGCCCTTAGTCAAGACATAGTGATTGGTAGCTACTGGGGTATTCATTTGTTGCATAGATAGATGAGTTGGTTTGGGACAGTCGTATTACTTTGTTGGCCCTTAGTCAAGAGTATATACGGATGGGTTCAAATCAACAGGATAATGATGGGCAGAACTTGACATGTGACTTATGATTTGTTGGCCCTTAGTCAAGATCATAAGAACATGGGGCAAAAACATATATCGGGAATTTCTAAAGAAACTGAAATTTGCAAAGAGATGCATACCATTTGGAGTTTGATGAATGTTGGTAGGATTCCTTCAACATTATCATACGATGATATTTGGATCCCGATCCTACTGTGAGTATATGCTACTTATCAGGATATTCGTCACTTAACGATCAATGCTATAAACCTAGTAGGTGTCCAGAAAGGTGTCAGCGGGGTTACGCCCCCAGAGAAAAGAGGTTATTTAATTAAGGAACTTCGCGAAAGCGTTGGAAAACCTCCCTCGAAGTATCGACACTGGCCTGGCTGAACGGTTAAGCAAGTATTGTACGGTGAGAATAGTCCTGGCTAATTCTTCTTTTATGGTTTGAGGAAGGATTCGAGAAACAGTGGGAGCCATCCAGTTTAGATAAACTAAAAACCACTCTAAACTTGCAAGAGCATCATGCTAAAGAGTTTTCTTCTCTCTCTCCTAATTGCAGCGACCCTGAAAATGACTGGACTTAAGTTACTTTTAGAGAAAAATATACTGACAGGGCCAAACTATAAAGATTGGCTGCGGAATGTCAAAATGGCTTTGACCTATGACAAACTGGGATACGTCCTCACCGCTACGGCACCTACTGTCCCTGGTCCCAAATCCAGCAATGCGGATAAGGAAATCCGCAAAACCTGGGATTTAGATTGCGCGAGAGCCAAGTGCGTCGTGCTTGCCTCTATGAACAATGAACATCAGAGGAGGCACGAGGATATGTCCCTGGATGGCATATTTCTCCATACAAAGGAACTTTATGGAGAGCAATCTCGTATAGCAAGATACGAGACCTCTAAGAACTTGTTTCGAGCGAGGTTGGCTGTCGGGTCATCGGTAGGTGAACATGTCCTACAGATGATCGGCTATATTGAAGAGCTCGCAGACCTTGGGACGACTTTGGATAATGAGCTCTATACAGACCTTATTCTCCAGTCCCTTCCTCCCACCTACGCCCAGTTTATCCTCAACTTCAATCTTCAAGGAAAAGAAGTTGAACTTGCGGAACTCCTGAACATGTTAAGGAGTGCAGAGGGCACCTTGCAGAAGGTAAGGGAAACACCCGCTATGTTTGTTGGCGGTGTATCTTCTTCCGGGTCCAAGGCTAGAGCCAAAGGAAGGAAGAAGAAGGCCGCACCCAAACCTAGAGGAGGTGTAAGTAAGATGGGAAAGAAGGGAAAGAAAAAGCTTGCAGCACCGGTAGTTGGCCAGGATGAGTGCTTCCATTGTCACAGGAAAGGGCACTGGAAGAAGGATTGCAAGGCGTGGAACGCCAAGAACCAGGAACCGAAGCAAGCTGTGGCTTCGACTTCAGGTGTGTTTGTAATTGAGAATTGTCTGTCAATCAACTCTACTTCCTGGGTATTGGATACCGGATCAGGATCTCATATTTGCAATTCATTGCAGGCACTGAGAAACCGTAGAGTGCTGAAGGAAGGTGATATGATCCTCAGGGTTGCTAACGGAGCTAGCGTGGGAGCTGCGTCCGTCGGGGATTATCACCTAGGATTGACGAGTGGACACATTTTGGTTTTACATAACTGTTATTTTGTACCAAGCTTAACGTGTAATATCATATCAGTTTCCTTGTTATCAAATAAAGGTTATGATTTCACGTTTGTAAGAGATGTTGTTAACATCCACCTTAATCATGGTTTGATTGGGTCCGGTACTCTAAATAACGGCATATATGTTTTAAACCAACTCCAAATTTTCAATGTCCAGAACACACTAAAAAGAAAGTCTCCAGATTTAAATAAAACTTTCTTATGGCATTGTAGACTAGGTCACATCAATGAGAGAAGGTTGACTAAGTTGCATAGAGAAGGATATTTGGACACGTTCGAATATCAATCTTATGACACTTGTCAATCTTGTCTCAAAGGAAAGATGACAAAGACTCCATTTACTGGACAAGGAGTAAGAGCGAGCGAGCTCTTAGGACTCATACACAGTGATGTATGTGGTCCAATGTCTACACATGCAAGAGGTGGTTATTCCTACTTCATTACTTTTACAGATGATTTCTCTAGGTTTGGACATGTCTTCTTAATGAAGCATAAATCCGAGGCCTTTGAGAAATTCAAGGAATACAAGAGTGAAGCGGAAAACCAAACAGGCAAAAGTATTAAGACACTGAGATCTGATCGAGGTGGAGAATACTTAAGTGCCGAGTTCCTAGGTTACCTAAAAGAGAAAGGAATTCTCTCTCAGCTTACTCCTCCATACACTCCACAGCATAACGGTGTATCGGAGAGACGGAATCGAACCCTATTGGATATGGTACGATCCATGATGAGTAATGCTGAGTTGCCGCGATCTTTCTGGGGTTATGCGCTAGAATCAGCGGCATATCTTTTGAACCAGGTTCCAACCAAGACTGTGCCTACCACACCATATCAGATGTGGAGTGGGAAGAAACCCTGCCTAAAACATTTTAGGACATGGGGGTGTCCAGCTTTTGTAAAAAAGCAGCATGTGGACAAGCTCGAGGCACGCTCAGTACTGTGTAAGCTTGTGGGATATCCAAAGAACTCCAAGGGATATTATTTCTATTACGCAGAGGAACAAAAGGTTTTTGTTTCTCGTCATGCCCACTTCTTAGAAACTGAATTTTTAGAAAATCAGAAGAGTGGGAGCGCAGTAGAACTGGAAGAAATTCCAGAACCACAAGCTGTTACTGAAAGTTTGGTAGAACCAGAAGTTCAAGAAAAACAGAACATTCCCGCACCCCTCCGCAGGAGTAGTAGGCCGTCTCATCCGCCTGAGAGATACTACGGTTTTCTCATAGATGGGGATAGAGAGGATTGCATCATAGATGATGATGAACCTACTGACTTCCAGCAGGCCATCCAGAGCGGCGACTCGGTACGATGGCTAGATGCAATGCGGACCGAAATGGAGTCCATGTACACCAACAAAGTATGGACTTTGGACTTTGCTCCAGATGGGGTAAAACCCATAGGATGCAAATGGATCTTCAAGAAAAAGATTGGTGTAGATGGACAGGTGGAAACCTATAAGGCTAGACTTGTTGCAAAGGGTTTTCGTCAAAGACCTGGTTTGGACTATGACGAAACCTTTTCTCCAGTGGCTATGCTCAAATCCATTCGGGTCCTTCTTGCTATTGCTGCCTTCCATGATTATGAAATTTGGCAGATGGACGTAAAGACGACTTTTCTGAATGGAAATTTAGAAGAGAGCGTCTATATGGATCAGCCAGAGGGTTTCAATCAGAGTGGGAGCAGCGGGAAAGTATGCAAGCTGCTTAAGTCTATTTATGGACTAAAGCAGGCATCGCGAAGTTGGAACATCTGTTTTGATGAGACAGTCAAAGAATATGACTTTATCAAAAATCCAGATGAACCGTGCATATATAGTAAAGTTGTGGCCAGAAGTGTCGTATTCCTCGTCTTGTACGTGGATGACATTCTATTGATAGGAAATGATATTCCTATGCTACAATCTGTCAAAGGATTCTTGTCACACAGGTTCTCCATGAAAGACTTGGGTGATGCCTCTTACATTCTGGGGATCCGGATCTATCGTGATAGATCCAAGAGGATGTTGGGACTTTCGCAGTCCAGGTATATCGACACTGTACTGAAAAGATTCAGTATGGAAGATTCTAAGCGCGGTAATCTACCGGCTTGTCACGGAATCACCCTCTCCAAAGAGATGTCTCCCAAGACTGATTTGGAAAGGGAACGCATGTCTATTATACCCTACGCTTCTGCGGTAGGCTCTATAATGTATGCGATGTTGTGTACCAGACCAGATGTAGCTTACGCACTGAGCGTGGTAAGCCGGTATCAGTCAGACCCAGGGGAGAAACACTGGATAGCAGTAAAGAACATTCTCAAGTACCTAAGGAGGACTAAGGAGATGTTCTTGGTTTACAGCGCAAAAGACCTCAGGTTGGAGGCCTTTGCTGATTCCGGCTTCCAGAGTGATAAGGACGATTCCAAGTCCATGTCAGGTTATGTCTTTACCCTCAATGGAGGGGCGGTGTGCTGGAAGAGCTCCAAGCAGGACACCGTTGCTGACTCGACGATGGAAGCGGAGTATATAGCTGCTTGCGATGCCGCAAAAGAAGCAGTCTGGATGAAGAAGTTCCTAACAGAACTTCAGGTGGTTCCTACCATAGTTGATCCAATACCTCTGTATTGCGACAACAACGGAGCTATAGCTTTAGCGAAGGAACCAAGGTCCCATCAGAAGTCCAGACACATCTTAAGGCGGTATCACCTGATCAGGGAGATCATTGATCGTCAGGAGATCGAGGTTCGGAGAGTTGCTTCTGAAGAGAACATTGCTGATCCATTCACGAAGGCCCTACCTCAGATTCAGTTCGAGAGGCTACTCGAGATCATCGGTCTACGATATGCCAGTACATGGCCCTAGTGCAAGTGGGAGATTGTTAGTGTTTATGCCCTAGAAGGCCATTACTGTATCATACTAGCTTGTATATTACTTAATGGAAGCTTGGGATATTCACATGTATATAACAGTCTTGCTAAACATGGTAGTATGCTACTTGGTTTTTCTATCTTAATATGTGAGTGTACGTATTGATAGAGCTCTTAGGATCTTGCTTGTCTACCAGCGTTGTGATGGCAGTCACACTAGTGGGGGCTGGGTAGTCTACAAGCACATCCTTATTCAGGTCCCTGGTCGTTGGATTATCGAGACAGAGCATCGATACTCCGGAGTAGACTGGTGTGTACGCTTCTCATCCCAGTTGGGGAGATGGTCTGTCCCACAGCCGTCAGTACGTCGTACTGGAGATAGTATGCAGGTGCTCGTTAGGTTACGGGTACACCGGACAGGACTCACAGGGAACTGTTGGTTGGTTTGATACCAGTCGTCAGTGAGCAGTTCCCAGGTGACATGAGTACAGCATAGTCCGCAGACTTGACACTGCTACTTCGCCTCGAGTGTGTCCCACTGTTCTTAGATTGCTACCCTACCACGGCTCAAAGGAGTCGTGCAAACAGGTAGCAGTTGGGTGCAGTCCCGAGCACTTGGAGGCAGTGGCGGTTAGACAGGATTCGTCCCTTCCGGTATTGGGAGTAGATATCGTGCTGTGTCAGAGAGCCATTACGCAAAGTCCCTGGCCAGGGCAAGCGAGATTTGCTGGTAGGTTCCAGTAGTTTCTCAGGGTGTAATGGGCTTCGCTCCGACACGACTTATACCGCTATTAGGGGACTGACGCTTGCCGCCCCCCTAGGCCCGATATGCGATAGTCTTGGACGAACGGACCGGACTGTATGGAGATTGTCACATCAGACTCAGTAGGAGTTCGGATGGGTTTCCTCATCGGCCTTCTTATCAACAACTACCTGGGGACCGTTACGTACAGCTAGTGCCGCTTGCGGTCTGTGGTTAAACCCACTGCCAGCGTAGTAGTCGAGTCTCTAGAGTCCCACACAGAGAGTTTCCTATTCCAGGCGAAACGATATATAGAGGTTGCATGGTTTTGCGACAAAGGGTTCGGACGCATACGTGCGTTTACGCGCGTACGACTTTCGGACAGTTTTTACCAGTCGGCTTTGGTTTAAGCCAGTTACTGGTATCCGGTTATTGGATTTTTACAGTCTAAAGTTTTTCCGTATTTTTGCGGATCGGAGGGGCGTTCTCGTAATTGTACGAGAAGCTTCTAGAAGATGGTGACTAAGGAGGGTTATGTGTCATATTCATTGAATGAGTTATATGAGTCATGGTGGTGATTCATTCATCTCATTAATGCACATTTATTGCTTAATGACTCATGCTAATGAATCACCACTAGATATTTTATGAAGCATGATTATTCATCACTCTTTATTCTTTTCTTATTATTAGATAATGCTTCATATATATTATGATACTCATAACTTATTCAACATAATATTATTCACATTCTCTCTCCTCAAGCTCTCTCTCTTCAAAAGACTAATCCTCACCCTCATGTGTTGAGATCTAGGATTAGTTAGACTAATCAATCCATAACCATCACTCTATTTCATTCTAGCTTCTTTGATTAGCAATCCAAGAAGGTTAGTTGCCTCAAGTTTAGAGGTTTAGCTTGGAGTTTTGCTCTCGGGTGGATCGTCTACTACATAGAGAAGGCCGAGAAGAACAAAGAGATCGTAAAGACGAAGGACTAGTTTCGATAGGTATAATCCCTAAGCATAGTAGTTTAGAACAACTATATGTTTGGTTAGTTATCGTTTAGCTTCGATTCAAGCGGTTAGTCGATGTTCGTTCACTAAACAAGATCGTTTTTGAAAATTCCGCCTCCCCACAAGTTCTGGGGTGTAGTACATCGACTTACACATCCATAGTGGGTAGCTTCCTGCCCAACTACGCTGTGGATCGAAGCCCTCCTCACGAGGCGACCAAGTAGCTTCCTGCTCGACCATCCCTAGCGGGTAGCTTCCTACCCAACAACGCTAAGAATCAAAAGCCCTCCTCTCGAGGCCACCGAGCAGCTTCCCTGCCCAGTCCATCCGCATTGAGTAGCTTCCTACCCAATTACGCTGTGGATCGAAGCCCTCCTGGCTAAGCGACCGAGTAGCTTTCTGCTCGGTCATCCCTAGCGGGTAGCCTCCTACCCAACAACGTTAAGGATCAAAAGCCCTCCTACAGAAGCCACCGTGCAGATTCCTGCTCGGCTAAACTCCGAGGGTTAGATTCTTACCCTACGAAGACTTGGATCTAGGACCCATATTGAGGAAGAATCGGTTATGGCCGACCTATTCTAACTTGGCTGATTTTCTACTCATGCTAAAACACATGGTCGTCACCTCGACTCCGAGGTATGGATTGATACCGACCTTCCTAGTCTTAGGATGCCTCTTGATTCATCCTAAATGAACGATCGCCACCTCGACTCCAGGGAGCGGGAAGGTACCGACTTTCCTACACTTGGCTATTATTCGACTTACACTTGACGAGCAATCGTCTTCTAAAAACGCGACCGTCATCTAAAGTCTAAAGAGCCGGGAAGCGGCCTACGACCTAACACTTGCAGCAGAATGAAAATTCAAACAAGAAAAAGACTGACGGACTGAAGTACTCACGCAGAAAGCACACAGTCATGCAGAGGAAAATAAACTCAGCTTTATTTATATTTCAAAAATTTTTACAAGGTATTTTAGGCTCCTCAGCCTTACAAAACGCCTGGAGGCTTAAAAAACTTTAAATAAATAAAAAAAAAGGAAAAGGCAAGAAAGCTTAGGCCGTAGGCCCGGGAAGGATCTTGCCTTACTCGACGCTGGCGTCTTGAACCAAATCGGCAACCTCTGGGTCAGCGCTTCCACCGGCAGCCTCACCCCCGTTGGCATCCCCGACAGTTTCCACCCGCGGTGCATTCTCGGAGAGAGGGTACTGGACCCGAAGCTCGCTGTCGGCGAACCCCGGCTTCAACACCTTAACGGCGTCGAGAGCCTGGTGCCAAACAATGGTTGAGGCGTCGGCGAGGTCGGCATAGAACTGGTCCGACACCTTGTACCTCTCCACGGACTTCGAAGCTCGGAGCTCGGCAAGCTTCACCGCATCGAGCGCCACCTGGGTGTCCCTTTTGCTGGCATCCCTTGACTTCTTCATCGCGGCATAGAGCTTTCTGACCTCCTCCAATTTAGTCTGGATGGACTTGTTGGATTCACTCAGAAGTCGGTGAGACTCTTTATACTTGGAGTTCGTCAACTTCTCGGTGGCCACCCGGGTTTCGAGGACGGCTATCCTCTCCTTCGCCTACTGCAACTCCAGGCGCAGATCCTCCTCCCGTGAATACGATTCGTCCGCCCTCCTCATGGCCGGGGCAATCTCCTCAGATTCCATATTAATGATGAGGGCGCAGTGTTGGAGAACCTGAGGAAAGCAGCAAAAAGAGTTAGAAATGTTCAAACTGAGGAAAAATACTTAACAAAATTCTTAAAGGAAAACAGATACCGACCTGAACCGCCTCCTGAGCGATGGCGGCCACTTGGGCCTTCAGGGTCCCCCGAGGAATTTTGCTCCCGGCCGATTGCTCCATGTCGGAGAGCAAGCTGTCGGCGACGGAAAGCCCCGAGGGCACCTCAAAAACAGTTGTCCCCCTCCTGCATGGGGATCCCGGAGGGCGGCGAGCAGGAAACCGTCCTTTTATGCCTCTTGAGGGGGACCTCGATGAGGTCGGCTTCATCCTCTACCCCCTCGCCCGGGGCTCCGGTCCCCGTGCATGCTTCTGGCTCTCCCTGCGGCGGACTTCCGGGGCTCGAGGCACAGCGGAAGGCTTTGTCGGTGCAGTTGGTTTCGAGGCCGAGCTCGGACCGGGACGGGACGAGCTAGAGCCCCCGGTCTTCTTTCCTGCCTTCGTAGCCATGGCGGCTACCATTTGATCTGCAGAAAGGAGTGTTGGGGTAAAAATTTACACCCCGGTTGACCAGGTCAAAATCAAAGTCAACCCCAAGCCAGGTGGGCCCAAGCCCAGGTCAAGCGGGCCCATGCCCAAGTCGAGCCCGCGGCTAGCCTCTCCGTGCCAACAACAAAATCATGTAATAAATAATTTTTATGTAATTGTTTATGGATGAATAGGCATAAAGCCAATATTTTGTAAGCCCATGGCTTATGTGCAAAAATGAAATGGCACATGAGCCATGGGATGGGCAAAACGCCATTTTTGCAAAGCCCAAGGGGCTATATGTAAATATGTAAGCCTATAAAAGGCAAGATGATGATGAATAAAATATACAACTTTTCATTCTCTCCACAAAAAAAAAATTAGATCTGAGATCTTTTCTCCCTCCTCAAGGTTCCAAAACCTTCTTCTTTCTCTTGAATTAAATCAAGAGTTTTACTCTTCCTTTTCAAAAACAAAATAGTTTTTCACCATCAAACCCACAAAGGGAAACTTGGATCTGTCTTTAGATCCTCAAAAGGAGAGATTTTGAGATCTCACATCTCTTGATCTTCAAGATCCAGCTAACAAAGGAGGAAGAAGAAGAACCCCTTTCATTAACCCCAAAAACACACTCAGGAGTCCAACTCCACTCTGATTTCTCTTCCGAGAATCTTTTTAGGCTAAAAGCCTCTTTTCCTCGCCGGCGTTCAAGCGCAGAGCGCCCACGTGCCGACACATGGCGCGCTTGCACTCAAGCGCTCAGCGCTCAAGTGCAAAGCGCCCACGTGGCGCGCTTGCACAAACAGCGCCCTGAGCCCGAGCGCAAAGCGCCCACGTGCCGACACGTGGCGCGCTTGCGCTCGAGCGCAAGTCATCCCAGTGCCGACACGTGGCGCGCTTGCGCTCGAGCGCAAGTCGCCCCCGTGCCGACACGTGGCGCACTTGCGCTCGAGCGTCAGACGCTGAAGCGCAGAGCGCCCACGTGCCGACACGTGGCACTCTTGCGCTACAGCGCCCTGCGCTCAAGCGCAGAGCGCCCACGTGCCGACACGTGGCACTCTAGCGCCTGAGCGCACAGCACCTAGGCGCACAGCGCCCAAGGTGCTGCCCCCACGCATCCCTTGGATGCCTTTTCCCCCTCTTTTTATGTACATACGTATATATATACATATGTATACATATTTACACACACACATACTCTACGACACCGTCCCTGTTAGAAAAAAATTTCTAACGGGGCGCTGCCCCGCACCCCGCAAGGGGCTGCTAGCCCCCTTGACCCCTAGCCCGCTATCCGGGTAGCGGGACCCCCGTAAAAACTCTGCGTGGCTCCCGACATATCCAAAACCCCCTTTCAAAACACAACACACGTACACTGCACATTGAGTTCGCATGACCAGTTTAACCCGTTAATCGGAGGTTCCCTCGCCCCAAAGGCGAGGGGTAATTAACGGCAGCTTAGTCCGCGGCTGCCGGAGATTCGGATCTCCACAATCATTAAACCTCGGCCTACCCTAGGCAGAGGGAATCTGTAGTACGCCTGACAAGCGCGCGCGTATTCCCATCTCAATGGGGTGACGAAAAACACCCTACAAGGAGAAAACACGAAAGAAAGTTAGCGATGCTGGAAAGAGCAAGCAAAACCTATTAACGTCTAAATAGATCGTCCAAAGACCTAACTTACCTAGGAAGCGCGCGGGACTGAGCCCGGCCCAGCTAAGAGCCTGCTCGGAAAGCAGAACGTCGACCCGCTTGATTGGCTCCCACATGGATACCGCCCTCGCCTCAGGTGAGAACGACCGCCTCGCCCTCGGCAGTCGACCCTGTGCCACTGTGTAGGCACAGGCCAATCCTCGCCCTCGGGTGGCATGAAGAATATGAACTTCTCCTTCCATTCATGAATGGAAGAAGGGACGACTACTACTCCCGACCCGGCCGTTCCATCCTTACGTTTTTTGTAAAAAAATACACCAAGCTCGGCTCATCATTGCTGGTGCCGGGGTGATTCTTATAACAAAGAAAGGAGACTAGGAGGGTCAAACTAAAGCGGATATTTTCAAGTTTCAACTGGACGAGAGACCCGAGGAGGATTCTCCACGAGTTCGGCACTAGCTGGCCCGGGACAAGATGGAAGCAACGAAGCACCCACATACCTCGGTTGGGAAGGGCAGACGCATTCCCGTCCGGAATGTTTCCAAATACAGGCCAATCTCCTTACCCTGCATCTGGTCCACCCGCTCACCCTCTCTGGCTAAATGAAGAGAATGGTTAGAGGGGATATAAAATTGAGCCCGGATCTCAGCAAGCTCGTCAACATTCCTCAAGACGGAGGGTGCATCGTGGGCGTTCCCGATGCGCACCTTGGGAGCCCTTATTGCCGCTCGACGACGGGGCGGCCCTGACTCTCGGATGCGAACCCGACACAGAGGACGAAGAAGAAGAAGACGAACTCTCTTGGCTATCTGAAACCGAAGAGGAGGAAGACCCTCTAGACTTAGCTCCAACAACTGGAGTCTCATCGTCCGACCCTATCCTAACTATCTCTATAGACTTCTCAGATGAAGACATGTAACCTGACTCAAAGGAATGGGCCGGCCGAGGAAAAAGCAAGAGTGATCCGATCTAAAAGGAAAGAGCGCCGAGCAATCTCTGACAACGAGGGTGAATTATAGTGGAAATGTTGGCCCTAGGGGGTCCCCTCCTATTTATGCACTCCACAGAAAGCATCAAACGGCCCAGATCAATTCCCGCCAAAACGAAGCATCGCGCCTGCCAGCTGTCAAAGCTCCACGTGGTGATCGGCCATTGGGGACGCCCCTTCGTTTGTAGGTGACAGCGACAGCCTGTCGCGTCCGTCAACCCACGTCGGACATGGCCTGCAACCTAACAGACGAACGAGCGAAACGGCGCACTCTCTTTAAAGCGCGATCATTTCATTGATCTGCTGACGCCGTCGTGGATACGCGTGAAGATTCAGGTGAACGATGAGGCGACACGTGGGCCTAAGGACCGAAACGATGTAACCACCAAACGCCATGCCATTCCCGGGCGATCCACATGACGATTCCTTGACGCCAAATTGAGCAGAAGAAAGACCGAGCAGAGCACCCTCGACCCGACCCTTGGATAGGTCGGGACAAAAGTGGGGGGCTAATGATGATGCTCACAAGTGGTGTCTCCTCAGATTACGACACGTGGCAGATGACGTGTCCCGGACTCTACGGGGATGGAATAAACGAGCCGTATCGGGGACATTCCCCCGGGTCCCTTCTCGGCGGACGTACCCGACCTTTCGGGAGACGCCCTGAAGACATTCCACCTTCATCTAGGAGACTGCCAACAGCTCGTCTCTGAGCTTCCTCAGTCTCCGAGCCCGCCTCTGAGCCATCTCTCGTGCCGAGCTTTCTCGGCCTCCCGCTCGTCTCCGATCCCCTTATGTGCCGAGCTTTCTCGGCCTCCCCCGATCAACCGAGATTGCAGAGCCTTACCGCCTCCACAATGGATCCACGTATCTCGCCAATGCGAGATAACCGCCGCCCCACGTCCCGCGTTGCACGATGGCGTGTCCTCCCATTAATGAGCGTATCCCGTCATTAATGAAGGGGTCCCGTCGTTCACGCACGCGTAACGTCAGGGGCGTAACCGAAAGCGAAGATCATGCGCCTGCTCACTCAATGCGACCACTATAAAACCCCTCTCTCAGATGACTCAGGTAAGGCAATTTAAACCCAATAAACCTCTACTCTGCTCAAATTTCTCGGCTAACTTGATCGTCGAAGGGTCCTACGGTGGTCACCCATCCCGGGACTTCTTTGCAGGTGCCTCGGCTTCCACTTCAAACTCAACTCATTGAGATCCACACATTCAAGAAGACAACCTCCGAATCCAATCTCAACCGTCCAGCAACGCTCGCGACAGATCGACGGAGGACAGCCTGAAGGAGATCAAGGCCACCATCAATCATTAAAGATAGTTATTTGCAATCTATTATTTCATCTTATGGTGAAAAGGACAAACTCATTTGATGATTGTATTGAGCCAAAATTCATCAGAAAAGCTAACAAGTTCAAATCCACTTATATGCACATTTTGCAGAACATTGTCCCAGCAGTATAAAATAAATACAATCAAAATTTCTTATCTCATTAAAAGATTTCAGTATTTATCAGGCAAACCTCTGCTTCAGTTCATACACATATTGTACATGTAAAATCTATTTTTACCTCTTGACAAATATATTTTGAAGTTGCACATTTCCTATTCCCCACTTTTTTTTTCCTTTTATATACAATCATCACCATGATTTTGATTTTGATGGAATATTAGTACTCGTCATATGAAAATCATGATCAGCTCTCATTGTTTCACTAGCATTGCCTCTAGCCTCCTCTTTCTTGCAGCATGCTTCAGCTTCTCCAAGGCTACAAGCCCAACTTGCCGAACTCGTTCTCTCGAAAGACCAAACCTGAAAAAATAAATGTTAAAAATTTGTATCATTATTGAGCTATGATTAAACTCTTTCCAATGAACAATTTCACGTCATTTAAAGTCGGTCGACAACTAAGTTCAAATGATATTTTTAAAACTAATTTTTAAGAAATAAGGCTGCAGAAGTCTCTAAAAGCTATTATATCATGGAATTACCATATTCCAGAGAGACTACGGATAGTTCCATTTGTCTATGTTCTAAGCTTATGTATCATTAGCATCAATTCCTTTTAATTGTAGCGAAATGATTTCATATAAATCATTTACTTCTATATGTTCTTCAAGCTATCAATAATAGACGACAAACGATTCATAACATACGATACGATATGGTACGGAGTTTTTTTAGTTTATATGTATAGTGGAATTGTATTGCATGAGAGAAAATATAGTACAATATACATTATGTATCATACAATATTACCATATATATGATAAATTGCAATAATTTGCTCTGTTTCGATAGAAGGCCAGAAGTGAAACTGAGTGAGGATCCTCTTAAATTCTTTTACACAAAAAATATCAGCCCAAGTGTGATCAGGTATAACACACATAATATATATGGAAAACGATGTTATGTTAACGTTGTGTTAATGTGGCTCAGATATAACACACATAATATATAAGGATATCAAGGGTTTAAATCTTCAGTTTGTAAAATTTGGACAAGGATACTTACTGTCTACTTATATCCTCCCATGTATGACACTCGTTATCGATACCATAGTAGAGCCGTATAATGTCTCTTTCTCGCTCGCCAAGTGTTGCACATAGAAGCTTGTTAACCTCATCCTGAGATGACCACAGTAGGAAAATAACATTAAGCATCTGAACTATGAATAGAACCAAAATTTAGTTTAAGAAATAGACTAAATTACACTAAACTGCCCTTAACTATCATGGTTTTTTTTAAAGGTTTTTTTAGTGAAAAATCCATGCCAAGGGATGTTTTTTAAAGCATAAGTTCAAGGGAGTTTTCTGTAAAAAAGTTTTAAGGTCGCTAAGTTGAAAACAATTATAGTTAGTAGTACTTTGGTGTAATTTAGCCTTAAAAAATATGGCCCTATCTAATTTTGAAGCAAGGATTAAAAAAATAAATTGAATACCTTGAGAGACCATTCTTCGAATCCATGCCAAGGGATGTTTTCGAGGTTATTATCTGCAATATACTAAAAGAAATAGAAAGTACTAGAGTTAATTATTAAAGATAAAAGAGAGAATGATTTTATAAAAGGCTTCACTTTCATTATAAATAGATTGAGTTGGTGAAATTACACTATGAAGAGTCTCGCTCGGTAAGCCGTTGAGAGAGGGAAAGGCTTCCCTGTCGAGGGAAAATACCTTACTCACCGCCTGCAATTTTAGCAAACTCCATATTAGCAACAAAAAAATTCCAGTACCACTCATACAAAAGAAATTACTTAAAAATAAATTAATAGTAAAAAGTTTTAAGAAACAATATCAGCATGAAAATGAACGGTAGATTGGTACCTCTGTTGCATTTCTCACTTTCTTTTCAGATATGTTCAGACTCTCTGCAAGTTTCTGTAGGCATAGAAATAAAAATAAATATCGGTTACACATTGAAATTTATAGATAAGATGAATTAAACACTCAAACATGAATATTCCAAGAGAAAACATGGTTGGTATGTAACCATGAAAGACCGTCTATTAAACTCCGCTATCTATTTGAAGGCTAACAAATACCCTTGAGTATTGTTGTTTATCACTGAACCTCCTTAAATTGTTTTTTTAGTACTCTAAACTCCCTTACACTTTGATATTTTAAGAGAATTTTTACTAAACTACCCTTAAATATAGCACTCTAGGGGAGCTTACTATACTTAAAAAAAAATTTTTAGGGTAGTAAACTGAAAAACGCCCGTACTTAAGGGTAGTTTTGTGTAACTTAGCTGTATATTGAACTATAGCTGAACTTAAGACACACACACGCACACAGATTAATTGGGTAAATTATCCACATAACACCAATAAAAATCACAATCAAACAATTAATACGAGGCGCAAATGGAAATAGATGGCTTACATCTACAGAAGGTGTAACGCCTCTCTCTGCCAATCTAATCTTTGCATTTCGAATCGAGATCAACCTCTCATGCAAATGTGCAGGTAGCCTAAGGGTTCTGGAATTATCAGCCAATGCTCGCGAGACACCCTGCAAAGATATAGCTTGTCTCTTTATATATCTATAAATTATTGGCAAAAAGTAGCTAATAACAGTCTCTCAATCACACATGCATGCATCTACATTTATTGATTTGTCAAATAAATAAGGATTAATTGCTCAAAACCCCCTTGTTGTTTACCTTGTATCACACACATAGAAACCCCCCCCCCCCCGGAAGAAAAAAGAAAGAAAAAGGGTTGTTTACCTTGTATCACACACATAGAACCCCCCCCCCCCCCCTTGTTGTTTACCTTGTATCACACACATAGAAAACCCCCCCCCCCCCCCCCCCCCCCGGGAAGAAAAAAGAAAGAAAAAGGGTTGTTTACCTTGTATCACACACATAGAACCCCCCCCCCCCCCCCCCCCCCCCGGGAAGAAAAAAGAAAGAAAAAGGGTTGTTTACCTTGTATCACACACATAGAACCCCCCCCCCCCCCCCCCCCCCCCCCCCCCCCGGGAAGAAAAAAGAAAGAAAAAGGGTGATTCATTAACGCAACCAACCCCTCTGCTCATTGACCAAAACCCTATAAAAACACTCAAATTCAATTCTAAGGAGGAGCTCAGGGTATTACAAGTTACACTGGTAATCTATAGGGAGGTTTTGCACAATCAACCCTATAAATAATTCTGGCATTGCAATACGAGATGCTGATATAGACAAAGAGAATAACCCAGAAAAGTAGCATTAAACTTTTTATTACATGTTCAATAAATAACAAATGTGTAAGTTAGTATGTGATCTACCAAGAAAATACAAGGCTAGAAAAGAAGTTCTGAGGTAACAGCGCTTAAGCAAATCAAATTTTAAAACAGGGATCACTTATGTTATCAAAACACAATACACCACGGATCGCTATGATGTACAACACAAAAGAAAATTCTTAGGACTAACCTGACGAATCCACCAATACACATAAGTTGAAATTTTGAAGCCTTTGGAAGAATCGAATTTCTCTATTCCACGCAATAGTCCGATTAGACCACCCTGCAGCATAAAGAAAACTGGGTTACAGCCAGCATGGCTTCAAACAGATCAAGTCTGAATGGTATAGGGTTAGTTATACGACACCCCATGTGGTTTACCCCGTGTAGCACTTATGTCCCCTCAAGTACTTTATAAGCGCAAACACCCCCTGCACTAATCGACCGAAACCCTCAAAGACACTTAGATTTAATTCTAAATTCCATTCTAAACCATGCATTTAATTTGAGTCTGGGACTTGTTTGTGCTGTTTAGAGTAGAATCTGTGTGTTTTTTCGAGGGTTTAGTTGTAGAGCAGAGAGGGTGTTGGTGCTGATAAATCACTAGAAAGGGTAGAACTGTATAAGCTCTGTACAGGTTAAACTATAGGGGTGTTCTGTACAATTTACCCTAGAATTTATAGATAGAGAAGCCAGATACCTGAATAAGATCAGCCATCTCGGCGCCTAAGTTGTCGTATTTTTGGGCAATGGACATAACGAGGCGAACATTACTCATCGCTAGCTTCTCTCTTGCCAACGAACATTCCATTAGTTTTGATCGTAATTCCGCACGCGACATCCTCAATGATGAAGCCAATTGTTTGTCAGATGGTTCGGATCCCAATTTTTCCTTCATTCTGAATCAGCGTTCAGATCAATAAAAAAAGCTAGTTATTTCATAAGACAAAGGAAATCTTGATACCGGTAAAATCAATCCTAGTGTGAAGTAATGATTATCTTGAAAATATAATAAATTGTCTTGGTATGATCTCGAGACGCTACCAATCATAAAACTGAACTGATTTATACATGAGACATATACTTAGATTAACCTCATTTACGTAAACGCCTAGAAGTTGAGATACCTAGAGTTATTTAACATCCACTTCAACTTCATTCATATTAACTCAGAAAAAGGGAAGAAAACAATGATTTCAAAGAGGGACATGCTTACGTCCTACATCATAATGCAGATTTTTTTTTCCTTTTCTAAATGATTTTCAGCTCCAGCTTTATAATTTTAAAATTTTGAGAGAACTTCATCTTTTTATCTCAGAAGATAAACATAGCAATATTTAAAAAATCCATCAATAAAGCTTACAAAATAAGGTAACTTCAAAGCAAAATTACATAATAAAGTTTTATTTAAAGTGGAGTTAGACCCATGCAAACTCCAGTGTGCATAATTTTTATCTCCATTTATGAAACAACTTTGAGGGCCTAACCCGTATCATTTGATCAGCATAATTCGAGACAACTACTTACTTTGCTTTGTGGTCCTCTAACGAAAGTCCAGCCTTGATCTTCTTAGAAAGATGCACAACTTCGGCATGAGTGAGCAAATCTTCGCTTACGGTTCCCCTCACATATCCCGTTAAGCCCGTCTTCAACAACTCGGGACTAACTCTGGATCTAATTAGTCCCTTCCCTTTATCCATTATCTGCATATACGCACTATTATTAAAGCATCTCCTTCTAAAACTTGCTCTCCTTTTACGAGCAGAGATCCCCGAACGAATAACCTCAGTCTTCTGATTGAAAGAAAGCTTCCACTGCTTTTCCAACATCGATTTTTGCAATAGAAAGAAGACCTCGAGCGAAGATTCAAGGTCGGGATCATCATCTTCTTCCCCAAACCAATTATCGGCAGTCATAGGAGAGGAAACAGTATGCACATGCTCTTTAACTGCCTTTACGGGCACGGTGTGTTTGTTTGTGGGAGCATTTGAGGTGAAATGCGAAGATCCTTTAGCTACTATAAAACTCTTTGTTGAGGTGGCTAAAAATTGTGTTGAGCCGTGATCAACAACCGGGAAGAACTTATCGGCGAGATCCGATGAATAGAATGAAGAGCTTAGGATTCTCTTTCCGGCGCTGAGTCCAATTACTGCAGCTGTAGCCATCATGTAGATTACTGGTGTCTGTGAATTACCATTTGATTTCGTTAAGAGCCCCGTCAGGCCGAATACCGTCTGGTGTGTCTGAATACTTTCAAGTTTCAATATGAAATGCACCACCATTGATATATGGAAATTTTAGCGAGGAAAATATAGTCATGTGCATGATATGATGAATGTTTTGTTAAGATTATAAATAAAGCTGGGATTAGAATTCAGCAAGGCAATTAGAAGTGGTAACCCTATTATAATTATTAAAACATGATATCAAATAACAAATTTCCATACGGAAAAGGTGCGGGTCTTTCGAGATTCAGAACTGAAATATCTGAAAAATGAAAGCACCTATCGGCAACAAATAAATCATAGAAACATAATAATATGCATGGAATCCACAATCAAAACAAATCAAACCAGTTCAAGAAATGAGCTTGGTTATTATTGAAACTAAAGAAATCATTAAAGTTTGCATACGGGCATTCAGCAAATGAATCATTCATCACAAAGAAAAACAAACAACAGGGTATTCAAATTTTTCAAGAACCAAGCATTTCAAGAACCCATGCATCATGTACCAAAAACAACACAAACATAATAATTTGATAAGATTGTGGATACCTTAACTCATGTAGCAGCAACAAAGGAGGGAGAGAAACTGTTGGCAAATGGAAAGCACAAGTTAGTTTTGCCACTTTATCAGCAAATTAAGTTTTATATGTATTATTTTCTCGCGTAAATGAAGATGATGATGATGATGATGATAAATTTTGTAATATAGTTGAGGGGAAAAGAAAATGAGAAGAAGAGATAGATATGGGAAGAATGAAAGCCATTGGTTGGAGGAGATATTAGGCCAAGGTGGTGTGGTGAGCATTGTTCCATTGAGCTTAGGGGCCCACACAACACCATCACCTTTCGGGAAAAAAAAACCAAACGAGATAAAATAAAATGGAAATGAAGGGAAATAAATTTTAAAAAAAGCCAACTGTATCGGAGAAATCTAAGTGCAAACATGCACTTTGTTAGGCAGCTGGCTTGGACATTTGACTGGGCCGCATTGTTATCATCGTCTAAGCCTCATTTTTCCATGAATCCCTAGAGTTTGCCTACAAAGCAAGAATTTTTGTTAAGGAAGAAACTTAATAAAGTTTTATGTGAGAAATTATACGATATTACAATGGGCATTAATATACAGGGAAGGACGGAAAAAGAGAGAATTTTATAAGCATCCG